>JAPVLO010000355.1:1200000-1877431 GCA_027257055.1 Cephalopachus bancanus
CCAAATTTTGTTTTTTTATAACCTGTCTTTGAAGATAGATTAGTTTTGAAATTTCTTCCAAAACTTCTATACTCTTTCAAAAGGTAAGAAAGTATAGAAAATATTCTTTCTCTCTGGCCCTGCACTTCCTTATGTAAAGGAAATCTACTAAATTGGTGTTTCCCAAGAATGTTCCTTATACCATTATTCAGAATTGAGTCAGGTTTACACAATGTTTATTACTCTAAACACAGTAGCAGTGCGAATAATGGTACAGTTTCACAGAGCATTACTTTTGGGGAATGCTAACACATATACCATAAAAAAGAGAACAATCAAGTTTGGGAGACTGTGGAGATTTGCCATGCACGTTAGTATGTTAAAGACTCCTAGCAATTGTATAGGAGAAAACCTGTTCTGTTTGTTAACCTAGCATTTTTTATTCTTATTTGGTCCATAAAATACCCCTTTTCCAGTAATCCAGTTTGGGGATCCCTGAATTAAATGCTACCTAAGATTCTGTCCAACAGGGATCCTCTTTAAAAGAGCCTCTGCCTGAAAATCTACAGTTGTTGTTTAACTGTCAGCAATCTACTTCAGGGTTTTCCAGTTTAAAAATCAAAATGTATATAATACGCTTGTTATAAACTAATATAGATAATACAGACATATACAAAGTAAAAGGATTAAGGCTCCCCTTTTCATCATCTCCAAAACACTACTGCTTACAGTCTGAAGTATATCCTTCCAAATGCTCTTCCTGTCAATGACACACTTACATATAGACATAAACATGGGAATGAGATGAAAGCAAACATGCTGCCTGAAAAATAGCTGCAGATGCGGTAAGTTTTCTTCTGGAGTTTGTCACCCCAGCACTACCCCTAACTGCAGCATAGTGCTCCAAGATATCGATATACCACAATTTATTTAAGTATTCTAGTATTGTTCCTTTCTTTAGGCTGATTCCATTACTTATTTAATTTTTTTGGCTACTACAAGCCTCTGTAAACTCTCCTGTACATATATCCTGTGTGCGTGCATAAATATTTTGTAAGATAAATTCCTAGAAGTGGACATGCTGAGTCAAGGTTTGTGTATTTGAAAGCTTCAGAAATGATGCCAAATATTGTCTTCTGAAAAAGCAATTTTGGCTTCAGTTTTAGGACAGAAGGCCAAATACATTTCTGGGCCGCCCACTTTATACATACTCACAAACAACAGACAGGAGAAGAAATAAGAATGAAAACTCCATTTTGGGTAAAACAGAGATATTCTGGGTTGGGATTACAACCCAAAATATATGAAAAAAGAAGGTAGACAGAAGAAAAGTACATTATTTAATGAAAAAGAGTCAACCTAAGTACCTCCAGAGGGATAGGTGATTAGACCCCACCCCAGCTGACCTCAAGGAGCTGCAGAGATGAAATGGGGGATAGAGGAATTGCTTGAAAGCCCCTAGAAGGAGCTGTTAAGCCTCCAACTTCCTCACTTCGGGAGACAGGAGATTTACACTCAGGCGAAACTAAGCCAGAGATGCCCCGGGCTGGGGGTGACCACAGGAGAACTAAGACCAGCAGACTCCACCCTGACCACACGATCAAGGCTAACATTACCAAGTCATAAGACATCCTGGTATCACATCCCCCGATATGAATGCGTTGAGAAGGACAAACCACTTCTGTGGCATTCCTCAAAAACAGTAAGTTCATAACCTCAACATAATCATGAGAAAAAATCAGAGAAACATAATAAGCAATTACACTTCCAAATAAATCCTAAATTATTTTGTTCTTAATTTAAAAGTTTCACCCAAGTTACTTGCTCTTCCAAACAAAAGTTACATAGATTCAACACTCATTTCACAAGATAAGCCTTCAAACCTTCTTATTCATGGTCATGAATGCATGTAAGAATCTCCATTTTCAACTTGATTAAACTAGTGACAATCTAGTTGGCTCCTAGTTAGGGCTAGAGAAGTCCTCAATGTCTGGTGCCAATGAAGCCTGACATGTCCTCTGAAGTCTTGAGTAAAAGGAAAACTGCTCTATGGCTATTGAAAACACTTCTACTCCCAACCATGTTCTTGGGAGTAGATGTAGAAATGACCAGGCTGAAGAGTATCATACTTCAAGAGCAAAAATGACAGAGAACTGTCCTTTTGATAAGTGGGGAATCACAGTCTTGTAAAAACTCAGTTCACAAGTTCTCAACTTTTCAATAGTTCTTTCTTGTCCACCTCTTGTCTCACCTTTAGTTCTGATTTGGAAAACAAACAAACAAAAAAATATGACTTAGTGAAAGCAACTGCATTTCAGATAGCATCTATAAGGCAATGTCATCTCAATACCAGTAGATCAGAGATAAGCTACTTTTATAACTTCCGTTGGAGACTCTATCAAAATTGCGATGGGTGCTTGTCCTGTTCTGAAATTATCATAAAAAAGTATGTATGGGGCTGGGCTCAGTGGCTCAGCTGGTAATCCCAGCACTTTGGGAGGCCAAGACAAGTGGATGCCTGAGCTGGCAGGTTCGAGACCAGCCCAGGCAACTTGGCAAGACCTCATCTCTATAATAGATAAAAAATTAGCCAGGCGCAGTAGCGCACACCTGTAGTTCTGGCTACTTGGAAGGCTGGGGCGAAAGGATCTCCGGAGCCCAGCAGGTCAACACTGGAGTGGCTGTGAGTGTGCCATGCCACTCCAGCCTGGGCGACAGAGTGAGACTCCAATTCAAAAAAAAAAAAAGCATGTATGAATGTTCAAGTATCTCAGTATTCATCCTCAAAATTTCTCTGCTGAGTCCTACTCCACAATTCTGATAGATCATTTCCCCCCACTGCAAATAGCTCAAAGAAAGCAATAAAACCTTGAGAAGCACAGAAACACAACAAGAGTCCAATAAAACAACTGTTCCTTCAGATTAAAGATATTCAAATGAGCATTTACACTCAATGGGGAAACAACAATTACACTAGGCTATTAATCACAGCACTTTATTAAAAATAAAAACACTCACAGAATATGAGAAGAGCTGTATAGTATTTGCTCCTGAGAGTAATCTATCACATAAAGGAGCCACTGAAAAATATATGGCAGTTATAATGATTTCCGGCTGTACATGGGTTGCTCCTAGTGGTGTCTCCCAACAGATTAGTCATGTTTCGTGGAAGCTCATAAGCGAGAAGCAAAAGAAAAGACAAAGATTTCTTCCCCTCTTCCCAAACTAATAAAATTCAGCACTCTCCCCAAATTTAAAATAAAACAATATTAAATTAAAGAAGTCTAAAGCAGAGGAATAATGCTACACATTGGTGATGAGACAGGATTAGCATCCTGTTACACTGTCACAGTCTAGTTTAGAAACATCGCTTTTAGAAGACTCAAAGAAACAGTGATATCCTCACTGCTGAGGCCCTACTGTATCCTGTGGGATGCCCCACAATGGCTGTCATGGAAGTTAGCATGACAATCTTAAGATTTTATAGATTCTACAAGTTCAAAGTATAAGCAAGAAAGATGCTTTAGAAAAGAGAGGCAGGTTTCAGTTAAGACGGAGCCCAGCAGGTCAAGACTGTGGTGGCCAGGAACGTGCCACTGTACTTCAGTCTGGGTGACAAAGTGAGACTCCAACTCAAAAAAAAAAGAATAAGAAATAATTAAAAAAATAAAGTTCTACTAAACAGTAGAATGGAATGTCATGTGAGAAAGAATGCCCTATCACTGGAAAATGTTAAGGGTTATGACAGTCACAGTACAGGTAAAATTTCTAATTCTAAAATTCTATGATGTTCTGAAACAGAAAAAAACTAATCTTGCTAATAAATCTCAGAGATTCCATGTTTGACATATCACTTATTTGGAATGGCTCAAATTTCTTTGTTATGTACTATTTCAAAGAAAGATACCTTATAATCAGATTGCTTTGTGAAACTGTGTTAGATTTGACAGACATGCTATTTTCCTTTAAAGGTCTTGTGACAGAAATAATGATTTACTTGATGATGCCTACTTTTGATTTGGGAATCACCCTTCATATTATAATCCTTATTATTTAACTTCTAGAAAGAGAATCAAAATATTTAGTTAGTATGCAAATAACTTCCAAGTGACCTGAATCTCCTTGAAATTTGCATACACATTCAGGTACCTTTATTGATGCCAATATAATGAGAAGCCTCTAATTAGTACTACAATTATTTGCCATTTCCTGGATATTCATAAATATTAATCCCAAAAGCAGGATTAAGACAGATATGTTTGGCCAGGCTCAGTGGCTCAGCCTGTAATCCCAGCATTTGGGAGGTCAAGGCGAGTGGATTGCTTCAGCCCGCGGGTTCGAGATCAGCCCAGGCAACTTCACGATACCTTGTCCCTACAATAACTAAAAAAGTTAGCCGGGCGTGGTAGCGTGCACCTGTAGTTCCGGCTACTTGGAAGGCTGAGGCAGAAGGATTGCCAGAGCCCAGCAGGTGGATGCTGGGGTGGCTGGGAGTATGCCATGACACTCCAGTCTGGGTGACGGAATGAGACTCCAACTCAAAAAAAAAAAAAAAAAGACAGATATGTTCAAGATCCCTAAATCATATTTAAATAAAATCCATACAAATATTTATTATAAGCTAATAAGAATGCATTTATAAATTAAAGGCAGAAATTAAACTAAATACACTCAAGTATTTATTAACAATATCTATTGAAATAGTACATGCTGGGTGGTCCTGAGAATTATAAAGGACATAAATGAGAGAAGACACAAATCTTCCTAGAAATCTTATTGTTTAGTAAGGCAAAAATTGTATGCATCAAATGACTACATATATATGTAAAATAAGGCCAAAATTTACTAAGGCAAAAACTGTATGCATCAAATGACTACATATATATGTATGTATATATATACACGTGTGTGTGTGTATATATATATACATATATATGTATATAAAGTAGAAAGTGCAAGAAAGGAGATCAAATAAATGTAAAATGAAATTAAGAATCCTCTTGCTGCTGGAAGATTGCCAAGAGCACTGCAGATGAACTGGCATTTACAGCTGGGGCTTTGAAAGGTATACAGGATTTGGTCTGCATAGAAAGAAACATCTTATGAACAAAGCAACATGAACGACATAGTGATGTAAGGTAAGTGAGGAACTGGAGTTAATTGAAAAATATATGAAAAATATATTTTTGGTGGGGTAGAAGCTAGGTTCATATCCCAGCTCTAAGAGACACATTTGCCGTATGGTCCTGTACAGGTCACTTCAAGTTTGTAAGCATCAGTTTTCTTAAGTATGTATGAGGGGGGATCCCCAAAAACCTGGAATTTTTTAAATAAAAAATTATGTCTCTATTCTTACATGTTTAAACTTCAGTCACCTACAAAGTACTCTCCATTTGATGCAATTGAGACACTTTTTCCACTGCTCAAAACAGTTTTCAAACTCATTGATTTTTATGCCTTTTAGTACTTCTGCCACTTTTTGTCTCACTTCTTCCACATCAGCAAAATATTTCCCTTTGAGAATTTTTTCATCCGAGGAAACAAAAAAGAAGCCTCTCAGGGTGAGATTGGGTGAATAGGAAGGGTGGGGCACAGGGGTCATGGCATTTTGGGTCAAAAACTGCTGAACACTCAGCGAGGTATGGGCAGATGCCCTGTCATGGTGGAAGAACGTCACCTGTTTGCCACAACTCAGGATGTTTCTTCCAAAAGTCATGACACAACCTTCTCAAAACTTCCAGATAAAAACTTTGGTTGATCATTTGATTTGGAGGAACAAATTCTGAGTGTGCTCAAGGGGACCCATCCATCAAAGATAATTCTGGGGTTTTTGGTACCCCTCGGATACAAATAATAACAGTATTCACTTTGATATGTTGATGTATCAAAAGACAATATCTTTATTTTATTATGTTTCCTGCCACAAAGTAAGTATTCAATAATTATCAAATTTCTATTATTGATAACAAACCTATTCATTAATTTAAAGTAAATGAGATAAGATTAAGTTGAACTGAGCATACATGTCTACTTTCCCTTCCAACCAAAATCTCTTCAAGTTACAGAAATGACAACTTACATAAGAAAGGATGCTACTAGGTGCAGTAACTTGCAACTGAAATCCTAGCTACTCAGGAGGCTAAGGCAGGAAGACTGCTTGAAGTCAGTAGTTCTAGACCAGCCTGGACAACACAGCAAGATTCCATCTCTTAAAAAAACAAAAAAATTAGCTGGGTGTGGTACTGTGTGCCTGTGTGCTAGCTATTTGGTAGGCTGAGGCAGAAGGATTGCTTGAGCCCAGGAGTTAGAGGTTACAGTGAGCTATGACTGTACCACTGCACTCCAGCCTGGGTAGACAAAGCAAGACTGTGCTGCCAAAAAAAAAAAGTAAAAAGTAAAAATATTTCTAAAATGTTCCATCCTTAAAATAAAACGTTAAAGAATTCTTAAAAGACAGAAAGTGGTTTGATGAAAACAAAAGAATAGGAAAAATCTACAACCAAATCCTGCTAAGAAAAAAAAATTTTTCAGATGAGCAGATAAGCAAGACCAGAGTTGTTCCACAGAGTCCAGGACAAGAGAAAATGCATGGACAATTCAAGAAAAAACTATCTTTGGAATACCTGGGCCAGGGACATTTAAGGTTTTAGCCCAAGAATACTTATGACAAAATTCTATGAATGCACTTGGCACAGGTCAACAACAGGTGATCAGAGATAATAAAAAACAAGTAAGAAAAAGGAAGCTAAACCACCTAGAATTAACAATGAAAGAGAGGCACAAAATTCAACAAGAGAAATAATAAAGGAAACATAGCAAGTGAGTAAGCAAGAGAAAACATTTAAGAGATATCAAAGATTAGAAAATCATACAAGAATAAGCTGTTAGCCAGGCTCGGTGACACAGCCTATAATCCTGCGCCTTTGGGAGGCTGAGGTGAGTGGATTGCTTGAGCCAGCAGGTTCGAGATTCACCTGGGCAACTTGGTGAGACCTCATCTCTACAATAAATCAAAATGGAGCCGGGCATGGTAGCGTGCACCTGTAGTTTTGGCTGCTTGGAAGGCTGAGGCGGAAGGATCGCCAGAGTCCAGCAGGTCGAGGCTGCGGTGGCCAGGAGCGGCCACTGCACTCCGTCTGGGTGACAGAGTGAGACTCCGACTCAAAAAAAAAAAAAAAAAAAAGAATAAACTGTCATTTAAACAATTTTTCAAGATATTGAAAATTTAAAATACAGGCAGGAGAGATGTCCGGTTTCAGCTCTGGCATGTAAAGAGCTCAAAATCACCATTCCCATGCTTAAAAGAAGAAAAAGTTGGACAAACTCAACAAGAATGAATTTTCTTGGACTCACCACAGAAATGAGACTGCAGGGCAAACTGCCACCTCAAAATCTCTGAAGGCGGAGGCGGAAGGATCGCCGGAACCCAGCAGGTTGAGGCTGCGGTGGCTGGGAGCGGCCACTGCATTCCAGTCTAGGCAACAGAGTGAGACTCCAACTCAAAAAAAAAAAAAAAAAAATCTGTAGAGACAGGTGTATCCAGAGACACAACAACCAAGATCTGCTTACATGAAGCAGAAGTCACTGGAACCATAAACTGGTAGGAACACTTAAAAGGTAATTTTTAGGAATTGCTGGAGACTGAAAGAGGACTAGTGTGAGAATGTGATATCCTGGGGATCACCATCTGCAGGGTGACTCCGTATTTCCGTGGGCTTTCCCTCTAGGAACTCTACCAGGTTCTCACCATGAAGACCCAAGGGATTCCCTTCTGTCTCTGGCAGGGAGAAAGGAAGAAAAACCATCGTGAAACATGCTGAGAGCCTTTTCCAGAGCACAATTCTGAAGACTTATCCAGCGGGAGGAAAAGAATTCTTTGCCCCTCCCACTTCCTTCAGCTTTCCTGTTTCATCTGAGGGAGGCAGAGGGGACTACAACAGCCCACAGTCAAGAGAGCACAGGGATTTAAGGAAATAGACTGGGAACATGACAGGTGGGGAAGGGAGTTGGGAGCAGGGGTGAGAATGCTGTACAACTGGAGAAACACTTGTGAAAGGTCACAGTCATGAGACATAAGCCCACAAAAAACCTGAAACTTAATCAAAGAATTACAGAATGCTCCTCTCTTCCACATCTTAACACCACACAAACGAGGCTCAAGTATAATAGTGGGTTACAGCTGAAAGAGCTGCAAGAAAAAGACTCTGAGGAGTAATACTTAGGCAAGTTCTAAAGTCAAGAGTAGAGATTTAAAAAAAATCAAGTCTGCTAAGGAAACTCAAAGCCTCTGGAACTTAACAGTCACAACAAACATTAAACACAACTTCTAGTTAGATTAACATAAATCCTCACACTGAAGAGCTATTTATCTCAGTTCCTAAGACCTGATACAAGATGCCTAGCTTTCGACAAGAAATTACAAAGCATGTCAAAAGGCAAGAAAAAAACCCATTTGAAGAAACAAAACAACCATTAGAAAAAGACACAGACATGACAAAGATGTTGGAGTTATCAGACATTATTTAAAACAACTATGACCACTATGCTAAGGGCGCTAATGAAAAAAAGTGGGTAACATGCAGGAAGAGACTAGTAAGCAGAAAGAACTGTGGGAAAGTATCAAAAGGAAATACTATGAATAAATGCAGTTAACAGAAATGAAAAGTGCCTTTGATGAATTCATTCTTTAGTCAACCTAAAGAAAGGTCAACAGAAACTTCCCAAACTGAAATGAAAAGAGGAAAAAAAAATATTGAAAAACAGATCATCCAAAACTGTGATACAATATTAAAAGGTGGAACATGCATTTACTTGGAATATCAGAAGAAGAAGAACTATATAAAAAAAAATAGCTGAGAATATTCCAGAATTAATGACAAACACCCCCCCACCACAGAGCCAGGAAGCTCAGAGAACACCAAGCACAATGAATATTTTAAAAATCTACAACTAAGCACATCATATCCCAACTACAGAAAACCAAAGACAAAATCTTGAAAGAACAACTTACTTCTAGAGGAACAATGGTAAGAATTATGGTGAATTTTATGTCAAAAACCACATAAACAAGAAGAGAGTGAAGTGTTTGAAATGTTGTAAGAAAAAGAACTACCAGCCGGGCTCGGTGGCTCAGCCTGTAATCCCAGTGCTTTGGGAGGCTGAGGTGAGTGGATTGCCTGAGCCCACGGGTTCGAGACCCCCTGGACAACTTGGTGAGACCTCATCTCTACAATAGAATAAAAAAAATTAGCTGGGCATGGTAGCACATGCCTGTAGTTCCAGCTACTTGGAAGGCTGAGGCAGAAGGATTGCCGGAGCCCAGCAGGTCAAGACTGCACTTCAGTCTGGGTGACAGTGTGAGACTTCAACTCAAAAAGAAAAAGAAAAAACAAAAAAAAACCCCACCAATCTTAAATCCTAAATCCAGCAAAATTATACTTCAACAGTGAATGAGAAATAAAGATTTTATCAGACAAACAAACACTAAGAGAATTAATCATCAGATAACTTGCCCTGCAAGAGATGTGAAGTTTCTTCAAGCAGAAGGAAGATGATACAAGTCAGAAACCTGAGATTGCATGAAGAAAGAGTGTTGGAGAAGGAACAAATGAAGGTAAAACACAATATTTTATTATTCTTAATTGAGCTAAAAAGTAACTATTTGTTTAAAGCAATCACAGTGACAATATATTGGATGGTAAAAGCATATGGATAAGTGATATAACAAGGAATGGAAGGAAAGAACTGGGAATACTCTATTATAAAGTACCTGTAATACACAAGAGGCAGGATAGTGTTGTCTGAAGATAAACTCAGCTGAGTTAAAATGTATACTATAAAATCTAGGGCAACCACTAAAAATTTTTACATAGAAGCATGATCAAAATTCTAAGACAGGAGATAAAATAGAATAATATAAAATACTCTAACTGGAGAAGGCAGAGAAAGGGGGAAAGAAATAAATAATAAATGCAATAAATGAAAGAAAACAGTTGGCTGGGCGCAGTGGCTCAACCTGTAATCCCAGCACTTTGAGAGGCCGAGGCAAGAGGATCGCCTGAGCCTGGGGGGTTCGAGATCAGCTTGGGCAACTTGGTGAGACCTCATCTTTACAATAAATCACAAAAAAACTAGCCAGGTGTGGTGGTGTGCATCTGCCGTTCCAGATTTTTAGAAGGCTGAGGTGGAAGGACCGCCTAAGCCTAGCAGGTTGAGGCTGCGGTGGCCATGAGCTTGCCACCTCACTCCAGCCTGGGTGACAAAAGTGAAAATCCAACTCAAAAAAAGAAAAAAAAAAAAAAGAAAGAAAGAAAACAGTCACCAACATGGTAGATATTAATCTGATTACAGCAACAATCACTTTAAATGTAAGTAGACTAAATATGCCTATTAAATGACAGAGATTGTCAGAGTGAATTAAAAAGCAAGACGCAGCTATAACTTGTCTACAAGCAATCTCCTATGTAGAAGACTTCCAAATTATCTATGTAAATACTTTGCCAACAAGGAAGTACAGCATATCTTTCCAATCCTTAAGTGTAGACTGTGTATAGTGACTTCCTTCCAATGGAAGTATGGAAGGAAGTACAGTATGGAAAGGGTTAAAAAAAAAGTTACAGTGAAGACACTCAACGAACACACCTCAGCCAAATGATAAGGGTTAACATTAAGAGAAATAAGTCATGTTGAGTATGTACTCTTTATATGATGTGGTAAGAATGATACTTAATCTCTGTTGTCTTCCTCCCAAAACCTCATATTTCCAGTCTAATCATAAGAAAAACAGCAGATGAGTTCTTAATGAGCAATATCCTATAAAACATCTTACCAGTGCTCCTCAAAACTATTAAGGTGTTCAAAAACAAGGAAAGTCTGAGAAACTGTCATAGTTTCATTAAGACAACCTTACTAAGGCATGATGAATAAATATAATATGGTATCCCAGACAGAATCCTGTAACAGAAAGAACACATTAGATAAAAGTTAAGGTTATCTGAATAAAGTATGAACTCTAGTTAATATAGAAATGCATCAATTTTGGTTAGCTAACTGTGACAAATTTATCATATCAATACAAGATATTAACAGTAGGGGGAAATGGTGTGGGATATATGGGAACTCTGAATTATCTTAACATTTCTGTAAATCTAATACTATCCTAAAATAAAGTTCCTTAAAAATATAGATAGAAAAGCATATTGAACTCAAAAAGAGAAAATCAGTAGACTAGAAAGTAATTCTAGGGATTTTCCCAGAGTACAAAACGGAAGGACAAGAGGTGAAACATAAAAGAAAAGTCTAAGATGAGATAGCAGAATCAGCAAGAGCAATAAATAGTCAAATAGGTAACAATAGAAGACTTTTTTCTGACCTAAATAGATGCAAGTCTTTAAATTTAAAGAAACTACTCAATGCTGGACAATATGAAACTAGGGATGGAGGAAGAAAGAAAATCCATGCCATGAAATTTCAGGATTCAAAGGATAAAGATAAAAATCCCTAAAACTTTCAGAGAATAAAGTAGGCCATCTGAAACCAACAAATTAATGAAAAACTGATTCCTAACAGTATGCTAAAAGACAACGAAGCCTTATGAGGGTAAATAATGTATTTTCAGACATGCAAAGTCCTAAAAATTTACTTCTCACACACCCTTTCTGAGAAATTTATCATAAAATATAATCATGCATAATAAACTAAGAACAATGAATCCAAGAAAGCAAAAATTGTAGCCCAGAGAATATTGCTTAGGAGAAGGCACAATAGAGCAGACATGCAGTGAAAACATGATGAAGTTCTTCAATTGTCTGGTGAGGCAAAAGAGATCATGACTAACTCTATGTGCTGCTGGGGAGGGGTATGTATATATGGCTAAATGTGAGTCACATTTTTAAGGGTAGCCATTTGATAAGCAGAAAAAAAGTTAAGATGTCAGATTCATAAGGACAGTAAGTATAAAGTTTACAGTCAATAACCCTAAAACAAAAGCAGGATAGCAATGTCAGTATCAGAAAAAAACGGTTGAAAGTAAAATCAGTGTTTCCAGCTGATGAAACAATACCCTGTTTTCTTGATTCTTTTCTACATTTTAATATCTCTGAAATCAGGTTGTATCTTAAAATACACAGTGTCTTCGATCTGATGAAACAGAGTAATTCACAAGGAAGATAAACCATGATTCCTAACACATAAACAATATAGTTTCTGAATATGTGAAACAATAATAGACAGAAATTCAAGAATTGAACAAATCTGGAATCATACTTTCTTAGAAACAGATTTTCTTAGAAACTGATTAAGTAGATGAAAACTGGTTAGGCTCTAACAAATTTAAAGAATACAATTGAGTTTAATAGATATTTACAAACTATAATATTCAGCAGATTAACACCCATAGAACTGTCACCAAAAAACTGATTATGAATTAGATCACAAAAAGGTCTTAAATTCCAATGAATGGAAAATATGGGGTCATCTGCTGAAATAAGAGAACAGTTGGTGTGAGGATCACAAAGTTTTCAAAGAATTAATATACAGGGAAGGGGGAGGAAGTTCCTCATGAGAATCTAATAGAATCTCCCTGGAATCTGAGGCCCAGCTGAAGTTGGTGCTTATGAAATTGGTACTCGGTCTCCCTAGCTATAAGAAAGAGAATAACATATTCCAAAATGAAATAATTCAAAGCTATCAAATACCTGAAATACAGCTGCTGAATAGCTTAGAGACTGGTTAGTGACAAAATGCAATGTGAACATAAACTTGCAAAGATAACTAAGGTTACTATTTTGAGTATGAAACAGTGTCAATGTAAGGGAGTAAGAGTTGCATGTGAATGATCCCACAAACGTTAGAGCTTCTCCTCTGAGGAACTCAGTTTCATAGGTAGAAAACTAATCTGATAGGAACATGCACTATTGGGAAAGTTTTAGTGTGTGTGTTCTGATAAGCAGCCCTTGCAGTGAACTGCTGGTTTTCAACACATGACTTACGTAAACAATAGAAGGAAGTTATAAAATAAAATGAACACAAATACTCCTCCCACTCTTGTGTGAGGGAGAGATGTTTTAATTTTAAGTCATCTGACTATTTCCTGACATCAAAGGCACTCATTAAAAAAGGCGTGCCACATGTTAATGACGCACCGCCACAGCAGTGAGCCCAGAAAAGACAGCCTTCTCTCCTTTCATCCTAAACCAAAACGCTGTCCCCTCAGTAAAATTCCAACACCCCAGAGGAAAGGAGGATGGCAAAACGTATGAAGGTTTTCCTGCTCATTCCCCATTTAGACCAATAAAAAAGAAAAACTTTGTTTTAATGAGCTTAATGATTTATGTTAACTCTGATCATAACCAATTTTCTAAGCTGTAGATGAGAGAGAAACAGCATTAACATTTTTAAAGATTCAGATTCAGAAGTCCAAATTCTAGGAGATTTTATTTCCTGAGATTATTTAACATGCAAGAGAATTCAAGTAATCCCTAATCAAGACCTTTAACAAAACTACTTTAAAAGAAACTACAACTACTCAAATTTGTAAGAGAATGTAAACTGAAGAGAAACTCTAAAACAGGAGAAAATCATCCAGTTGAAAGGTCTCTCACATTCATTTTATCATTCATGGTCTACAAATGCTCAGGTACAGGCTGTATAAGGGAAACTCAGATGATAATTCTGGTAGTAAATAAAGATTAAGAAAAATATGCATACAGGTAAAATATAAGACAAAGTTATAGTAGTAATGAGATGGTAGTAACATTTAAAATGTTAATACCAAAGAAATACATTCCTCAAAATGCATATCAAATTATACTTCACTTTTTATTTCTGGTAGTCTCTTAAGTATGCATCAATTGAGAGATAATCTCAATTCCAGAAACACCATAACCTAAAATGAAAAACACACTGATCCAGCATTGAAATCAAGTCTACAAGCAGCCAGACTGTCAGCGATGTCTTTCAGACTCAAATGATATTCTGCCAACTATGACATTATTGTATAATTTAGCATCTTTTAAATATAGCTACCAATTAAAAGATATTCAAACATACTATCCTCCTTCTGGTGTTTTAGCACTGCATAATAGATTCTTTCTTTATAATAAAATAATATCCTCAAATTCAAATTCAAGCTTGTTCTTTGATAATTCTAAATGTATCTTTGTATCCAGAAAAGGTCATTTGCAGGACTTCTATTTAACTGCCAAACACCAAAAATTATTACTGAGTCACTAAGTTATTATCTGGATCTCACAAGTTCAAGTGTTAAAATCCATGACTTTTGGGCAAAGATGAATTAATGTTCACATTAAACACACTAGTTATACTTTAATTATATATCTACTCACCAAAGCTATCTAAAAATAGAGCATTCATTGCAGCACAACACAACAGCAATGAAGACAAACTCACATCCTTAGATTTATAGAGAATCCCTCTATTTCTATTTAGTATAAAACTTCAGTCTTCTCTCTTATCCTAAATAACCAATATATCTTAAATCTTGTCCCATTTTCTTTTGCAAGAATATCTACCCAAAATTTATTAAATATTTACTATGTATAAGACTGGTACAGTATGAATGCTTGTCCATCCAAATCTCATGTTGAAAACTGAGGTGGGGCCGAGTGGGAGGTGTTTGGGTTGAGGGGACAGGGATGGATTCCTCATGAATGGGTGGCTTTGTGCCTTTCTCACAGTTTAGAGTAAGTTCTTGCTCTGTTCTTCTATTCTTGCTCATTCACTTGAGAGCTGATTGTTAAGAAGAACCGGCCGGGCTCGGTGGCTCAGCTTGTAATCCCGTACCTTTGGGAGGCTGAGGTGAGTAGACTGCCTGAGCCCACGGGTTTGAGACCCGCCTGGGCAGCGAGACCTCATCTCTACAATAAATAAAAAAAAAAATCAGCAGGGCGTGGTAGCACATGCCTGTAATTCCGGCTACTTGGAAGGCTGAGGCGGAAGGATCACCGGAGCCCAGCAGGTTGAGGCTGCGGTGGCTGGGAACGGCCACTGCACTCCAGTCTGGGCGTCAGAGTGAGACTCCAACTCAAGAAAAAAAAAAAAAAAGAAGAACCCGGGACCTCCTCCTCTCTCACCATGTGACACACCTGCTCATCCTTTGTCTTTCTGCCATAAGTGGACACTTCTTGAGACCTTACCAGAAGCAGATGCTGGAGCCACTCTTCTTGCACAGTCTGCAGAACCATGTCCCAAATAAACTTTACTTTAGAAATTACACACCCCAGGTATTCCTTTACAACAATGCAAATGGAGTAATATTAAAGCCTTTAGGGCATGAAAAGAAAGTCTCTCTCAAATGCTACCAACTAGTTGAGGCCCTTAAACACCACATCTGGTTTGGCACAAGACCCTCCTAATTGGTATGACAGATTCCATATGTCCTCCCTCTGAAACCACTAAACACACCTCCAATACATTAATCCTCTAACATGCTTCTTGTTTCCTTATGCACTTGGAAATTGCTGGTCTTCCAACTCAAAAAATCCTGACCCTTTGACTTGACTTTAAATAACTGGGTCTAAACACACCTTCCCAGATGTATGACAGGGGAACCCCCCCAAAAAAAACCTGGAGTTTATTTATAAAAAATTGTGCATATATTCTTACATGTTTAAATTTCACTTGCCTTCAAAGTACTCTCAACTTAATGCTATACCCCTATCAAGATGCTTTTTCCACTTCTCAGTTTTTGAACTTGTCAATTTGGATGCCTTTTAGTGCTTCTCTTGTTTTTGTTTCACCTATTCCACATCGGCAAAACGTTTCTCCTCTTTGAGGATTTTCTTCATCCGAAGAAACAAACAAACAAAAAAGTCGCTCAGGGTAAGATCAGGTGAGCAGGGACAGTGAGGCATGGGGATAATGTAATTTTGGTCAAAACTACTGAACACTTAGTGTGGTGTGGGCAGGTGGGTTTGTAAATTACCCATCATAAAATGGGCAAATGTACTGAAAGAATCTTAAAAACAAAAACAAAACCTCACTGAAGCCAACTGAGCCTCTCACAGCAACACTAGCTGATACACTGATGCCGATGGGTTCCTAGAACACTTACCTGGGGGAGGAGGGGGAGGATGCCTGTATTACAAGGGCCCACCCTTCAAACGATAATTCTGTTTTTGGGGGATCCCTCCTTGTATATTCCTGGATTCATACCTCCTGAAACACTGGCAAACTGACCTGCTTAGTATCTCCAAATGCACTTTGAGCCTTCTTTGAGCATCTGAAATGTAATCTTTCCATCTTCACGCAATCTGACCAGTCTATAATCTCACCCATCCTTCTAGCTCAGTTCAAATGCCACATTCTTCAAGAAATCTTCCTTGCTTGCCTAACCTAGCAGGAATCACTTCTTCCCACTTAGATTAGACAGCATCTTGGTATTCTGCACAGCTTGCATTACAATTATTTAGATTCATAATCCAAAACTTCTACCCTGGCATTGTATAGAACCTTTCAGATGCAATAAATTGGCAATAATGGGGCCAAGCATGGGATATACTGTTCACACCCAGATACTTCTCTAAGAGTGACAGAAGGCATTTTGGCAGTTATGCTGGGATTACAGATGTAAACTGAGATTGCCCTAGGCACACTTGATGTATGGTCATCCTAGCAAAATTACACAATGACCAACTATGTCAATAAGTAATTACACTCATACTGATTTAAAAGATTGAATCTGAAATCAGGAGAACATAAACCAAAAAAAGAGAACATAAATAATTTTTGACTTGAAAATATTAAAGCTTGTTAAAGTGGTACGTGAATTTTGAAACTGAAAACCTAGGTATCAGCCCTGACTTTGATGCTCACTAGTTATTTTAAGGTCAGTTATTTAACTGAGTCTCCAGCTCAGCTAAAAAACATGCTCAGATCTCTAAGGTCTATTCTAGCCAGATATGATCTTGCATCATCTCCCCTAAGAGCCTATACACTAGGGCCTCTGCCAGATAACTGTAAGTCTCTATTTACACAGCACATGTACTCGATAAAATACTTGGGTTAGCAGAACAAATTAGCTTTTAGTATTTTAATAAACTATACTTAAGCGTGTTAGCATATGTACAAGATTCACTTTCTAGAAAACAAACCAAAAAAAATGTTCTAATAATCAACATTTGGAGATGGCTGCCAAATACTTTTAACCTATTTTTTTCTCCCACAGCATTGTTTCAAGAAATCTCAAAAAGGTTAAAACTATCCTGAACAAACTAGAAGTCAGTAAGTACAGATTTAAGTATTCCAAGTTTAATTTATAATTGATTTTATTTGGCTTCCTAAAAATTTATAATAAATTGCTTGTCTTTTCCTCCCTATCTTCAGACTTTTCCAGTCCCCATGACATAACCGCCATCAACAGATGTGTACAACTGCAAATCTTTCTTGCACATACAAGCATATATACATTTATAGCCTTCCCTCTCATCTTTTCCACAAATGAAATCAGACTACAAATAACCTGGATATTTTCCATACACAGACTTACCTTACTCTTTTTAACAGCTACTGAGTATTCTGTTGAATTCAGGTATTTAACTAGCTTTTTTTTTTTTTGAGTTGGATTCTCACTTTGTAGCCCAGGCTGGAGTACAGTGACATGCTCATGGCCACTACAGCCTTGACCTGCTTGGCTCAGGCAATCCTTCTACCTCAGCCTTCCAAGTAGCTGGAACTACAGGCGCATGCCACCACACCCGGCTAATTTTTTAATTTATTGTAGAGATAATGTCTCGCCAAGTTGCCCAGGCTGGTCTCAAACCCATGGGCTCAGGCAATCCTCTCACCTCAGCCTCCCAAAGTGCAACGACTGTAGGCATGGGCCACCACGACCAGCCTAAACTAGCCTTTTATTGGTTGTACTGATTAGGATGTTTGTAGATTTATGCTAGTCTAACATGTCAATCCTTAAATACTTAGTAACTATGCAAGATAAATTATTACAAATAGGCTGGTCTGATGAAAGCATGTATGAATTCTAAATTATTTTTAAACTGTATTTCAAAAAAATTTGATGCTGTTATCAGGAAGTCGAAAACACAAATTTTCTCACAATATAGTCTGACAAGTATAGAGCAGTAAAAAAAATAAGATTATCCTGTAAGTTCTGCCAGGTCCACATGACACTGTTCTATAAAGTCACAGAAAAATATGATTTCACTTCTGCAAATGAACATGTGTATATGAATGTGTAAGTACAAAACACATATAGGCTCCTTCTAACCCTTCAGGTCTCAATTTAACTATCACCGCTTCAGAAAGGCCCTCTCTGTCTACCCTGTTTAAAATAACTCTCGTTCTACCCCTAAAAATTCTTTATCAGAGCATTTTTTTTTACTTCCTTTAAGTAGACAAAAAAGGTATAATTATTTTGTCTATTCATTCTCCTGCTTATTGTTTGTCTCTACTAACAGAATATAAATACTATGAGGGCAGAGAATCATATCTGTTAGCTATTTCATCCCCGCCACTCAACACAATGAATATACAATGGTATGTGCCAGATAGAATTTTGCTCAACAAATATTTACTGAATGCATAAATACACAATGTTTGTTAACAAGGGTTGTCTCTAGAAAATGAGACAGTTAAGAAGTGAGAAGAGTTAAAAACTAAATGTACTTTTATTTCAGTCAATTATGCATTCTTATTTTTGACAATAAACATGTGTTATGTTTACTTTATTTTAATGCAAGTTTAGTTTTAACCAGACCATCTCAGATGTCTTACAATCTGGTCATATAAAGATGATTCTCTTGTTTTGCAAATTTAAATGATCTTTCTGAATATTATGAGGATTTTTGTTGTCTTTTTTTTTAATTTTCAAATTTTGCTTTATGAAGTTGTTGTTTTTTTTTTTTTAATAACAGATAGGGTCTCACACTCTCTCCCCAGGCTGGTGTGCAGTGGCATAATCACAGCTCACTGTGACCTCAAACTCTCTGGGCTCAAGCAATCCTCTTGCCTCAGTCTCCCAAGCAGCCAGGATTACAGGTGTGTACAACCAGCCCGGCTAGTTTTTTGTAGAGACAGGTCTTGCTGTGTTGCCCAGGTTGGTTTCAAACTCTTAGACTCAAGACAAACTCCTAGACTTCCACACCTCAGCCTCCCAAAGCATTGGGATTTACAGGGATGAATCACTATACCTGGCCAAAGTTAACCTTTTATCTTCATTTTAATTTAGTTTAATGTTGACTATTGAATTCCCAGGTACTCTTTGTTTTTGCATGTTCTTTCAAATTAATATTACCTTAAACTTTACGAATTACTTAAAATTTACAAAATACTTTACATATATTATGCTATCTGTCCCTTAAAGGTATGCTGTACAGAGATTATTGTCTATAGGTAAGAAAACTGATGTTCAGAAAGGCTTATCACCTCATTCACAGTGGGATTCGTACATAAGCCCAGTATTTCATATTTTTAGCATTAAGTTTATTTCACATACAGGGTATGGCAGGTAATAAAAAGTTATTAACAGAAAATGCCTCAATTCGTTTGCAAACAATATACCTATTTTAATACCTAGACAGAAAAAGTGTTTTGAAAAGTATCTTATACTGAATGCCTATTTCTAAAACAACTGCATTTAACAGAGTATTTTGAGTGACATGAGACCTAAGAGATCACTGAATTTAATTCATTTTATAGACTATTCAAAAAGCATGGAATTTCATTATGTAATCCAGTCACTCAGCAAATTAACAGTGACATGTACTACAACCCAGGCACTGACCTTAGATATATTTCAGATTTAGAAAATCCCTAGACGTGGAATTCATGATTAAGAAGTCAATTCACACAGTTATCCCGAGTAAAGCTTTTCCTAAATCTATAATTACCATCATAAGAAAGTAAAATAATTTATTAGAATTTACTCTTTAATTAACACCAACACTATTGCACATCCTAGTGCTTCACATTTAAAATATTCCATTAATGACTAATAATTTCCTGCTACCTAGCCAACTTTTAATCATGCCAGGCCATTAGTCACTGATTCCAGAACTTCTATTATTCAATACTAAAGTCAGATACCATATGGAATTTTTGACAAATGTTTCTGTAAAAAAAAAAAAAGAAGAAGGGGAGGGGGTGCTCAATATGTAGCCTTATCTGCCATGACCATAATATCCAGAAGTCATTTAATGAGCTGGTGAAGTGTGGGTTTCCTTCACTAAAAACAAGTTGATGTTACTCCCCTTTCACCAACCTTTCTTCCTGTATTAGAACTAAAATTTGCCAATTATCAGACTTGGTGCAAAAGGACATAAAGAGAAAAGCATATTTCTGTGTATTTACATTCTGGTCTTACATAATAATTTTGGAATCTATTCAAACAGATAGGAAGAAATGCCAATAAAAAGTTAATGAACAAAACACAGTCATTTTACCTTAATACCTACCACTCTTACTATATATGTAATAATTTTTTAATAAATAATAGATGACTAAAAAACAGAATTTTAGCATAAAATGACGGGCAATATTAATTTGAAATGGCAGCAAATAAAACCAATACTGTTGTATTTAAATATTTTAAAAGGCACAAGAATTTCTAAAATCAAAAGAGCTGCTGTTACCAAAAATGCATTAAAAAAAATTTTTTTTTTTGAGAAAGCAGGATTTATTGGGAGGACAGAAAAGCTCTCACAAGTGGGAGGGGACCCAAAAGGGTTGCCCCAAAAATGCATAAAATTTTTTACAAAATTAAAAATAAAAAAATAAAGCCTGGGTGTGGTGGCTCATGCCTGTAATCCTAGCACTTTGGTAAACCAAGGTGGGAGATTGCTTGAGCCCAGGAGATTAGTCTGGGCAACACAGCGAAACCTTTTCTCTATAAAAAATAAAGCCGAGCCGGGCTCAGTGGCTCAGCCTGTAATCTCGCGCCTTTGGAAGGCTGAGGTGAGTGGATTGCCTGAGCCCGCAGGTTCGAGACCCGCCTGGGCAGCAAGATCTCATCTCCACAATAAATTAAAAAAAAAAAAAAAAATCGGCTGGGCATGGTAGTGCATGCCTGTAATTCCGGCTACTTGGAAGGCTGAGGCGGAAGGATTGCCGGAGCCCAGCAGGTCGAGGCTGCGGTGGCCGGGAACGGCCACTGCACTCCAGTCTGGGCGACAGAGTGAGACTCCAACTCAAAAAAAAAAAAACAAAAAAAAACACTTTATTTATAAAAGCAGGAAGTAGGCTGGATTTGGCCTGTGGACCACAGTTTTCTAATCTCAATCTATTTTATCTTCCTTTGAATATCCCTACATCAATGTTTCTCAAACTGTGTCCTTTAACATATTTAATGAGTCTACTAAAAAACAAAAAGGATGCTCCATGGTCAAACAGATTTGGGAAATGCTGTATATACACATTACAGTCCACTCTTGGAAATTCATAATACTAATGAATACAAAGGGAAAGGTGCTCAAAGGGGCCAGTTCTTATCCTTCCTCCTTCAGGTTGCCCAATCCTCTGCCCTTGTCCTACACATCAAGGGGTATCAGTGTGGTCTACTAGAATCGGCTCCATGTACTTCTTGCAACACAACACAATCCTCTAGTGGAAGAAGGTGCTTATAAATGCTTAAATTCTACCTATGATGTCTCCGGTAGAAAGTCATCAATGTTATGTCTGATGCCTTTTCTAAATTTTAGCACTGATTGAAAGAGGAACTTAATATTAAAAAAACCTTTATTGATTACATAAAATTAATATATGGTTATTTTTGAACACTGTAAAACTATCACTACCTAAAGGTAAACAATGGTAACATTTTAATATGGGAATGTCTCGATGTGTGTGTATAATTTTTAAAACCTAAATTCATATTACTTGGTATAGTTTTGAATCTTGCTTTTCTACTTGCCATTATATTCTGAGATTTCCCTGATATCATTAAAGAGTGTTCGGAGGTATGGTTTTTAGTGGTCAAATAACTGTTCCATCATAAGGCTGTACTATAATAATTCTAACTACTTCCTCTATTTTAGAACACTTAAGTTATTTCCTATTCTTCCTCTCTTTTATCCCTATCTCTTTTCCTTTCAGTAATGCTTCTTTTATTAATGCTCATATTGTCTTTGTCCATATCTCTGATTCTTTCCTCAGAAAAAATTTCTAAAAGAACAAATAATGGGTTCAATCAATAATTTTAAAGATGAATTTGTCCTTAAATGGTTTTAGTAAATGATGTAACAACTTACACTTTCAGTAAGAGTAAAGGAAAGATACAATCCAATTACACCCTAGTCAGCCATTAAAAAGTAATGTTCACTTAAAAATATAAAATCTTAATTACCAGGCAAAAATGGCACCTTATTCATCAAATTTTATGTTTTTGTTTGTGAGGTAGAACCTGTGTCATATGTTTAGAAATACAGTTGTCTCTTGACATACACGGGGGATTGGTTCCAGGACCCCACATATACCCAAATCCATGCATAATCAAGTCCCACGGTCAGCCTGGCAGCACCCACATATATGAAAAGCCTTCTCTCTGTATACTCAGGTTTTGCATCCTGCAAATACTGTATTTTTGATACACCGGTGGCTGAAAAAAGTCTGCCTGAGTGGACCTGCTCAGTTCAAACTCATATTTTCAACCGTCAACTGCAGTCTAGCTTTAACATTGTTCTCATATGAGTTGTATGCTTATGTTAGTTATTGGAAGAGGAAAGAAATTTGTTGATGGTGCTTATCTTCACAAACCTTGTTTAAAAATAACATTGATCAGAGACTGATCATCTATGACACAGTCCTACCTCTGTAGGGGAAGTTTTCTGATTCTCACCTGAAGTATGCGGTTATACATACTGGCCATCAGCCTGCTGGTTAGTGCTTGGATGCAATAGATGCTTTGGAGCACTCACAATTGGTCTGTAAAATTACTGGACAGCATGACTATTCTCAAGTTAATTATCATCTTTGAACAATAAATAAAAATTTCCTAATTAGAGCTAAAAATATTAAAAATATTTGTGTAACACCAGAAAACAAAATTTCGACCAAGTTGTAAAGAATTTGCATTGTTCCAAACACGCTTTTTTTCTTTTTTATTTTTTTCGAGTTGGAGCCTCACTCTGTCCCCCAGACTGGAGTGCAGTGGCCGCTTCTGGCCACCGCAGCCTCGACCTGCTGGGCTCCGGCGATCCTTTTGCCTCAGCCTTCCAAGTAGCTGTACAGGTGCATGCTACCACGCCCGGCTCATTTTTTGATTTATTGTAGAGATGAGGTCTTGCCAAGTTGCTCAGGCAGGTCTTGAACCCATGGCTCAGGCAATCCACTCACCTCAGCCTCCCAAAGCGCAGGATTACAGGCAGAGCCACCGAGCCCGGCCAAATATGCTTTCTTAATCAAAGTATCTGAAATGCAACTTTTTTTTCTGTTGTTGTTGAGTTGGAGTCTCACTCTGTTGCCCAGACTGGAGTGCAGTGGCCACTTCCGGCCACCGCAGCCTCGACCTGCTGGGCTCCGGCGATCCTTCCTCCTCAGCCTTCCAAGCAGCTGGAACTACAGGCGCGTGCTACCACACCTGGCTAATTTTTTTTGATTTATTGTAGAAATGAGGTCTCGCCAAGTTGCCCAGGCGGGTCTCAAACCTGCGGGCTCAGGCAATCCACTCACCTCAGCCTCCCAAACGCACGGGATTACAGGCTGAGCCACCGAGCCTGGCTATGAAATGCAACTTTTATTTATTTTTATTTTTATTTTTGAGTTGGAGTCTCACTCTGTCGCCCAGACTGGAGTACAGTGGCCGCTTCCGGCCACTGCAGCCTTGCCTGCTGGACGCAGGGAATCTTTCCACCTCAGCCTTCCAAGTAGCTGGAACTACAGGCGCGCGCTACCACGCCCGGCTAATTTTTTGATTTATTGTAGAGATGAGGTCTCGCCAAGTTGCCCAGGCGGGTCTCGAACCCGTGGGCTCAGGCAATCCACTCACCTCAGCCTCCCAAAGGCATGGGATTACAGGCTGAGCCATTGAGCCCGGCGAAATCCAACTTTTAATATTTAACTTCATTTGTATGTATTTTCAGTAACAGCAACTCTTGATTTTAGGAGATCCTGTGTCTTTAAAAATACTTAACTGAACAAAAGCAGTATTGTTGTATAGTATAAAAATCTTAGTTTATTTTTAGTTCTAATCCACATCATACTATACATACTATTGTGTCATACACTTTAATTTTATGTTATCAACTATTTTTGCAGAGGTCAGCAAACTAGGGCCTGACATCTGCTTTTGTAAATAAAGTTTCACTGGAACAGTCTAGGTCATTTGACCTCTATGGCTACTTTCAAGCTATAATGGTAGAGTTATATAGTTGTGACAGAGACCGTTTGACCCATAAAGCTTAAAATATTTACTACCTGGTCAGTTACAGAAAAAGTTTGTAGGCCTCCATTTAGACAGTTAGTTATCTCTTAAAACAATTAACAAAACTTAGACGATTTTATATTTACTTAAAAAACACACACACTTTATCCTGCTTTGTTTCTTTGTGAAAATCCTCTAAAGTTCTGTCAGGTATCATACTACTCTTGCCTGAAGAAACTCCTTTAACATTTTTTGCAGCACAAGTCTGTCAGCATAAACATTCTCAGCTTTTGTTCTGAAAGTCTTTATTTCACTTTCATTTTTTAAAACTTTTGCTGGGTATATAATGTGGGTTTATTTTTTTCTTTAACGATTTAAAAAATATTGATCCACTGTCTTCTAGTTCAAATTAGTTCTGGAAAAAAGTCTGATGTAATTCTTATCTTTGTTCCTCTGTATGGACTGTGTGTATGCATGTGTGCGTGTGCGTGTATACACATATATACTTTTTTAAAAAAAATTTCTGGCTCCCTTCAAGATTTTTTTCATGTTTGGTTTCCAGTAGTTTGCCTATGATGTGTATAGGTGTGCCTTATTTTATTATTGTTATTACTTTGGCATTTAGCCTACTTGGAGGTTTGTCTGTACTTTTTGAAACTGTGGTTTGATCTTATTCATTTTTTAAAATTCTTGGCCATTTTCCAGATATTTGTTTTGCTCTGTTTTTATTCTCTTTTCCTTGTGAGACTCCCATTTACATGTTAAACCTCTGGATACCATCTCATCATAGATGCTCTGTTCAGTGAATAATGTTCCATTATATGAATGTACTGTAGTTTGTTTATCCATTCATGTGTTGAAGGACATCTTGGTTACTTTCAAGTTTTGTCAATAATAAATAAAACTGCTTTAAACATTTGTGTGGAAGTTTTGTGTGAACATAAATCTTCAGCTTATTTGGGTAAATATCAGGGAGCGCAATTGCTGGATCTTATGATAAAAGTATGTTAATGTAAGAAAATGCCAAACTATCTTCCAAAGTGGCTGTTCTACTTTATATTCCTACCAACAGTGAATGAATTCCTGTAACTCCACATCCTCAACAGAATTTGATGTTGTCAGTGTTCTGGATTTTAGTCATTCTAATAAGTGTGTAGTAGTATTTCATTTTTTTAGACTGTATTTTGTAGAGCAGTTTTAGGTTCACAGCAAAATTAAGCAGAAGGTACAGAAATTTTCCATACGTTCTCTGTCCTACAGATGCAGTCTTGCCCCTTATTGACATCCCATTATAACTAATGAACCTACCTGCATTGAGCCGTCATTACCCCCAAAAGTCATAGTATATATTAGTGTTCACTCTTGATGTTCTATATTCTATGGGCTTGGACAAATTTATAAGGAAGTGTATTCTTCATTATAATATCATACAGAGTGGTTTCATTGTCATAAAAATCTGTGCTCTGCCTATACATCCTTACTCTCAACACTGGCACCACTAATCTTTTTACTATTCCCACAGCTTTGTCTTTCTCAGAATGTCATACAGTCAGAATCATATGTGAGATTTCTATTTACTTATGTTACACCCTCTGATATTGTCCCATCTTAGATACTAGGTGAATCCTTTCACCTACGATGTTCCATTGTATGGATGTACCACAATTTGTTTATCCATTCACATACTGATGGACATCTTGGTCAGCCCTTTCCTTTTAGATTGGCTTATTTCATTTAATAATATGCATGTATTGTTCCTCTAAATCCATCATGGATTGATAGCTCATTTCTTTCTAGTGATGAATAATATTTTACTGTCTAGACGTGCCACAGTTTGTTCTTTTACTTACTGAAGGACATCTTGGTTGCTTACAAGTTTTGTCAGTTATGTATAAAGATGCTATAAACATTTGAGTGCAGGTTTTTTGGTTTTTTTTTTTTCTGAGTTGGAGTCTCACTCTGTCACCCAGACTGGAGTGTAGTGGCCACTCCTGGCCACCGCAGCCTCGACCTGCTGGGCTCCGGCGATCCTTCCGCCTCAGCCTTCCAAGTAGCTGGAACTACAGACGCGCTACCACGCCCAGCTAATTTTTTGATTTATTGTAGAGATGAGGTCTCACCAAGTTGCCCAGGCAGGTCTCGAACCCGCGGGCTCAGGCAATTCACTCACCTCAGCCTCCCAAAGGTGCGGGATTACAGGCTGAGCCACCGAGCCTGGCGCATGCAGGTTTTATGTGAACATAACTTTTCAACTCATTCAGGTAAATACCAAGGAGTGCAACTGCTGGATCATATGTTAAGAGTATGTGTTGTTTTTGGTTTTGACTCATCTTGTAGTCTTTAGGACCACATCTATAAGTAATATGTAATATTTAAAATAAAGGTATATAAAGAGTGAAATGTGAATTACATATTTTTTACAAATATCTTGCTATTGCACAGAAGTCACAAAGGCTGAATTTGATTCTGTTGGTCACATTATCTATCAATAATGGGTAGGTTTTTTACTAGCCTATTAATTTTTGATTTAATGCTGAACATGGTGTGTGGAACAGCAGTATTATTTACACCCGAAAACTGGCATGCCTATTTTTCTGTCAAGCCATCAGTATGAAGTTTAGTCAGTCTAGTGAGGAATTGAGCGTGGTATAGATTTTACTGTTGTCATAGTTACTTTGAATATAACATATGTTTCAAATTCCTCTAATGGTAGACTACCACTGTCTTGTACTTAGGAGTCACAGAGTTCTTCTCAATTTTTCTGCTTTCCTTTCAGTTTCCAATCATTCCTACATACCAACACTACAGGGATTTCCATCCATGTTCTTGACTTTCCCAAACAGTAGAAAGCTTTTGTTACTTGGTGCCCCATGATTGGGGAAGCTGGGACTCTCTGTTGTCCTGGTCCAGCCTCAGTCTTGAGTACACCCTATGACTCCTCTTCCAATGGCGGCCAAAATCTGCTTTGTATTTGTACTGGTCTTGGGTAGGAGCTTCCCACTCCACCATCCCACCACCACCCAGTAGTAAAAGACCTCTCCTTGGTATTGATGTAGAATTCTGGCACCCCAAATGATGTTCTGTACCTCTTTCAGAAGCAAAGGGTTTTCTCTTCTACCTTCCCCCAGCAGCAGTGGGTCTTTGCCAGCACCCTGGGGGCAGGAGGCTTCCTGCCACAAGAAGTACAGGGTTTTGATTTCTCTTCTCCCTCCAGAAAGTTTTCTACCTCTCCCCGCTGGTTTGGGGCATAAGGGAAAAGCATCTGTGTAACCAAGCGGGGCTCTGTGCCTGTCTCCCAGCAACTGCAGATCACCTTTGCCTCTACACCACAGAGATGGCATTCTCTGCTTTGCACCCTCTGAATTGGGAGCACCCTGTAGAGCCCCAGGGAAGAGTTTGTAAGTAAGTATGAGTTCCCTTTGCATCTGGGGCCCCAGATATTCTAAACTAGTTCACATTTGGCTTTTAACCATCAGTTAAAGCTGTAGGAGTTTTCTTCTTACTCGCTTTTATGGTGGCCATCTCTTCCTTCTGTGTTCTGACAAAGGTAAAACAATTCACATGGTTCATTTCTTGGGTGGGGCTTGTCCTTTTTGGAATTTAGGTTACTTAGTTGATTTGCATGCTCAGCTCTCTGCTGGGCTCAAGAGACATTACAATTTTGCAGATTATTAAGGTTTTTCTTGTGGTGAGAGTGAGATGTTCTTGGTACACTCTTTATGTTCTGAGTATAAGTAGAAATCCCATTCCACTTGGATTTGCCTTCCTTTCCTATCCTCATGAAGGCATCACCATTCTTCTAGTCATCCAGATACAGCCCTGGACATATCTCTGACTTCTCTACAACATTTGATATCCAGTCAGTTAATAAAGTCTGAATCAGATAAAGCACTCATATCTTTTTAGTAGGATCCTTTTTCTCCATTTCTCTAGTACAAGTACTCATCATCTTACATTGGTCTCTTACAACAATATTCCTTCCACCAGACTGCACTTTGCCCTCCTCTAATTAAGCTTCACTTCACTATCAGACTAAACTACATCACTGCTTTATTTATAATCATGGCCATTGTCAGTATGATCCTATTCTGCCTTTACAGGCCACCTTCCTACAGGAATAGGTACTCTATTTTATTTCCATACTTATCCAAATCTTCTTTTTAATTAACATCTGGAAATTTTGTAATTCAAATCATGTTACAAAAGGGACATCTTCCATGAAAAATTCCCTGATCACAGACAGAATTCCTCTCTTCTGAATTGTATGTTGCTTTATTTGTGCTATAAAAATAATATGAATCTGGACTGGTATTAAAGTTGTACATATCTCTTATTATATTGTAAACTCCAGAAAGGCAGAGATCAGATCTTATAAACTTTTATATTCCTTCTTTTAGCTTTCTTATATAAATACTTATCTTGCAAATTAAAATAAAACAGCAAAATAGAAAAAAATTATAATAACACGACAATTACTCTCCTTCTTATAATCTATGAATTTTTTTTTTTTTTTTTTTTGAGTTGAAGACTCACTCCATTGCCCAAGCTGGAGTGCAGTAGCACACTCACGGCCACCCCAGCATCAACCTGCTGGGTTCTAGTGATCCTTCCGCCTCAGCCTTCCAAGTAGCCAGAACTACAGGCACGTGCTACCATGCTCAGCTACTTTTTTATTTATTGTAGAGACAAGGTCTCACCAAGTTTCCCAGGCTGGTCTCGAACCCACGGGCTCAGGCAATCCACTTGCCTTCGTCTCCCAAAGTGCTGGGATTACAGGCTGAGCCACCGAGCCTGGCCAATCTATGCATTCTTAATACACCCCCAATAGGTCACTAAAAAATTTCACCAGCTCATAAAGGGCTGTTCTCAAAAAGAGAGAAGCACACACACTATGACTGTAATTATTATATTATCCAAACATTTTCAAAGGAAAGCCCAATTAGGATTAGTTTAGGAATTTCCTAGCACAGCCAAGCATTTATACTGTTAGAGTTAGATTTATAATGGTAATCCCAAACACAAATATATTGAAGTCCCTTTGCTTAGTTCCACATAATCAAATACACCCCAAGATAGCTATGAAGTCTACTTACTGCCACTAGTAAAAAGAAATAGGCCTATCTACCTCACTAATTCTGCCAGTGCCTTATCTGGGAATTGTACTCAGGCATTTTGCCAAGATGGAAAAATGACATGCTTCTATTAAAATCACTTACAATAAACAGGAGAGCATGTAATTATGGACAAACACAGGAAGAAAAAAGCAGTTATAATATTGTATGTCTTTTTATAACAAGGC
This sequence comes from Cephalopachus bancanus, assembly GCA_027257055.1. Classification (NCBI taxonomy): domain Eukaryota; kingdom Metazoa; phylum Chordata; class Mammalia; order Primates; family Tarsiidae; genus Cephalopachus; species Cephalopachus bancanus. The sequence continues at coordinate 1,229,607 of JAPVLO010000355.1, forward strand.
TCTCAAGTATATTTTCAAAAAACAGTACATAAAAAAAATCCTATACATATGCTATTTTAGTGAAAAGCCAAAGTAGATGTCATCTTTGCCAATTAGATTTCCTGGTCAAACTACAGTCATCAGATAAATTCTTCCTGGAACCGGTACCTGATTGGATTTGAATTGGATAAAAGTTCAGATGTCCAAAGTGGTATCTTTCTCATGTATTCTTCAGAAATGCACAAAATGAAAACTGTTTTAGTTGCTAAAACAAATAATGTACCCAATAGCTACCCTTATCAGTTTAACAAAGAACTACTGTCCAGTAATTAAACTTTTAGTAATTTAGTATGAGAAAATCATCACATAAAAAAGTTTAATACAGCACTGTTTATAATAACAAAAAACAGAAGACAATTTAAATGTTAGCCAACATGGAATCAGTTATATAAAAGAGAGGACACACATACTATTCAATAAACAATGTTGATGCAGATCTAGATTTCTGCAAGAAAGCAGAAGGTGATAAAGCCATATATAGTACATCTCAGTGGCAAGATGTGGAGTATGTGCCAGTTACCAGTCTATTGCCTCTCAGCTCCAAAGTCAGATTTCATTGCCTGAGCTGTAAAGATGAAGCCGGGCCTTTTATATATTTTAGCCATGCCAGTTGACAAGGCATTAGACTTTATCAGTATGAGGCACTGGAAATACGTTGCAGAAGAAAGGGGTTTCCTTCCTGGATCTAGTGTGCTGCCTTGCCTGGATTCACAGTCAGTCGCTTTCCCCAACACCCAACACAACTTTTTACTAGTTTTGTGGTAGAATGCCTCTGGTGAGACACCTCCCTAAGAACAGCTTTTCCCAGCACCCTAAACAGTGGATTTTGAGCAAGTTTAGGCAGAAACGCATCACATCAACTTCTCTGCCATCCAGTAAACCATGGTTACACCCTTTCCAGCAGGGTCTGGATCTCAGCTCTAAGAGGAAGTCTCTCCCTAAGCACTCTATCTCAGACCTAAGGGTATGACAGCTGTTCCTGATCTTTGCCATTCTCATTTTTTTTAGAGTTCTCTTTACTTCTTACTAGTCCAACATTTTTTATTCCAATCTTGCTATTGTTTATAATTCTTTCCATTAAACTTTCTCTTCTCAAATTATAGTATGTTTCCCTGATTTGAGATACAGAGTGGATTTTTTCTTCATACTTTTCAATGTTGTCTGAAATTTTTTTTTTTAATAGCGAAGGGGTTGCGCTATGTTGCCCGGGCTGGTCTCCAACTCCTGGCCTCAAGTGATCCTCCTGCCTCACCTTCCCAAACTGCTGGGATTACAGGCGTGACCCATTGCACCCAGGCAAGTCTGAATTTTAAATAATAAACATGGTTTTTTGGTGATAATCATAAAAGGAAAATTATTTTTATTCTGGAAAAACTGAAGATAATTTCAATGCAAAATAAATGCTACTTTAAGAAGTTTTTCTTTATAGGGCAGAAATACATTTGCGAGATTAAAATGAACAAATTCATTTGTGTAACACTCTATAATTGTTCAATTTTTCTTTATACAAGCTTCTTTTCAACATTATTCAAAACTGTGCTTCTAGGTAATCTTATGTGGTAGAAGTGATATAGGTTGCTTTTCTTTTTTTCTTTGTTATGCCTGATATTGGCCTTTACACACAGGTCACCGATCATGAGGTATCCTGCACTGATAGAGACCAGTCTCTCAAAAACATAGCCTCTTTCATCTTCCTATTTCAGTCCCTCTTACCATGTTCAAGGATTATCAGTTGGGCTCCAGCTTGTGCATTTCCAACATCACTCTCAGCAATGCACTGATAGAACCCTTCATCTGATTTCACCAGACCCAAAACTTGAAGATTATGTTCCTTCTGAGAAAGAAAAATATAAATAAAATGTTATGATTCAACTGATAAACATCAGATCAAAATCTCAAGGATATACGCTTTTTGAGGAGAAAAAAACATGTCAAATTTTATGATTCTACCATTGAACATCGTCTACCCATGTACCTGTTAATTCAATTACATATTGAAGTACTGGCAAGGTACCAATTTAACTGACTAGAATAGAACACACTGTCATTTACAATGAAGAACTTAACACTTATAGAAAGTCATACCCTCACTGACAGCAAACTTACAACTTTGCTAGGAAAAATATCTGGTGTGGAATATAATCTGACCAAGAAAATTTGTAAATTTAAGTTGTTGTTTTCCCTAATATTATCTGTAATACCAATAGTTCTAACAGAGTAGTCTACAATAAGTTAAATGAGGCCATACACTCATGAGCTTTCCTTATACTATAAAGTACTATATGAATGTCAACTATTGTTAGTGGTATAATATGATTTTTAAATTTTAAAAAGTTTATAAACACTGATAAAAGAAAAATGCCAATTTAACTATAACAGGTTGCTTTTTAATGTTAAATATGTATGAATTATTTTTTGTAACGGGAGATTATTCATTTCACAAATAGAAAATGTATTCCTAAAAATGAATTACTTATATGACAGATTTGTAATGAGATATTAAGTCTTTAATAACCATAATTACTTCTGATCATTTATGAATGTCATGTTAAGGTATGTCATTAATCTTTATTATTACTAAAACTAGATAATTCTGTTGAATTATGATATTAGATATTAATGATAATATTAGTAGATAATAGCTACTCAGCATTTACTATATATAAAACAAAATGCAATTATGGCTGAGTATTCATTCTTAAAAATTTTAAATATTTTTAATGTACTTACTTTTTAAAAATATCTTCATATCTATTGTCACAACAATTGTGCAATACTAGGTCATCATTATTTTCAAGGGTCTGGGCATCAGTATATGATTCTTGGTTAAGTTTTGTATAGTCAGTTGCATTCTTAGTTACCATGTTTTTCAAAAGAATCATCATGCCACATTTGAAGGGATAGGTTTTTACTCCTCAAAGAGAAAGCTGTTATGACAACTGGGAACACACACACACACGCTAATCATTAACCAGAAAATGGTGATGATGTGTTTGAGAGTGCCAGTGTGTTCAAGAAAGAGGACTGACTACTGATGAACTTGCTGTGTGATCTTACATAAGCTGCCAAAAGATTTCCAGGATCAGCTTTCTCATCAAAGAAGTGATTACATTCTATGTGAATTTTTCTGTCTTCATTTGCAGTACATAAACTGGTATATATAAGATAAACTGATATCCTGGTGATAGTATTTTAAATCATCTAAAAGTTTTAGCAATAAACATTCTTTGAAAAATGCTTACTACAATCTTGAAGTAATCGCTTGGGATAACCATGTCCCCATTCTTGACCCACTTCACGGTTGGAGTTGGTTTCCCAGTCACTTCACATTCAAATACGATATCCATAGACTCGTGAGCATAGATATTAGCAGGCTGCTTCAGAAATTCAGGTGGGGCTTTAAAATAAAAGGAAATTAAGATATTAATGAAAATTAAAATGGAGAGCTATTCACATTTCAACCAATTTTTTTTAAATCAAAGAATTCACAGGAATTTTACTTATTATCTAAAGATTTCACATATTTGCAAAGGCATATAATAAGTATATATTTTAAATGCATTATATAGCTATAGATATATTTTTTGACAGGATCTCTGCTGCCCAGGCTGGAGCGCAGTGGCACAATCACAGATCACCGTAGGCTCAAACTCCTGGGCTTAGGTGATCCTTCTGCTTCAGCCTCCCAGTAGCTGGTACTACAGGCATGGGCCAGTAACTCAGTTAATTTTTAAATTTTTTTTGTAGAGACAGGGTCTCAGTATGTTGCCCAGGCTGGTCTCAAACTCCTGGGCTCAAGTAATTCTCCCATCTCAGTCTCCCAAAGTGCTGGGATTACTGGCATGAGCCACTGAGCCCGGCTAGCTACAATATATTTAAATATTGGTTTTTTTGTTACAATTAACAGTTATAAAGATAATTTCTTCATTTCCTTAGCTCCTTGCTGAGAACTAAAATGACTGTACTGAAGAAATTAAAGTTATGGATTTATAAACATATATATGTATTTTTAAATTTATATATATGTATTTTTTTATTTTTTTAAAGTCAGAGTCTCAACCTGTTGCCCAGACTGGAGTGCAGTGGCACGATCCTGGCTACTGTGTAGCCTCAACCTCCTAGGCTCAGGTGATCCTTCTGTCTCAGCCTCCCAAGTAGCTAGGACTACAAGCATGTACCACCACGCCTGGCTAATTTTTTTGATTTATTGTAGAGATGAACTCTCACCATGTTCTCCAGCTGGTCTTGAACACCTGGGCTCAGGCAGTCCTCTCACCTCGGCCTCCCAAAGTGCTAGGATTACAGGCATAAGCATTGTGCCCATTCAAAAAGTAATATCAAAGATGATGTAACATTTGGAGATACCGAAAGAGGCACAGGACAAAGGGCTGGTATAAACCAAGCGTTTATTGGGGGATAAACTCCCGGGTGAGGTCCCGTGGTCCGGAAAGTTGGGCCAGGGGAGTCATGCCCAAGGAGGGGCAGGCTTGGGCTTTTAAGGGTGCTGTACTCGGGAGGGTATTGGGGGCAGCAGTGAAGTGGGGAGACAAAGCATCGCATCCGGCGTGGGCTGGAAAGTCTCTGTCTGGCCCTTCTTGGCAGCTGCCAGCAGGTTCCAGGAAGCTTCAAGCAAGGTATGAGGTTGTGGGTTTGGGGAGGAGGGGTGCATAGGGGATCGGTGGGTGGAGAGGCAGATGAGGGAAGGTGAGTGCTGCTTCCCCCTGAGCCTAACAGATGATTTCCCTGAGATTTATAATATTTTGGAAGAGTCATAAATACAATTCAAAGAGTTTAAAATATTGGCACAATCTTCCTTTTCAGTCAGCTTGATGGGCAACAACAAAAAAAAACGTAAAATAAATGTCACATTAGAGGCTTTAAACAGTTCACTCATGCAATATTATATGAAATGGTTTTAAAGGGTGGGAGCAGGATCTTGGGGAAAAGAAAAATATATGTGAAAAAGTCAGGATATTCCAGTATCTTATTTTCCCCACACTCCAATTGTAAATCAGTGATTTATAAGTTAGAGAGTCATAATACCTTTAATGAGAAGGGTTAAAGTAGATTATCTAGTCCAACATCCTACCTAATGATGTAATTTCCTATACAACATCCTCAACAAAGGGTCTTAATGATCCTTGTTAGAAAATGTCAAGTTACAAGAGTCCCTATATCCTTTATATCATAAAGCAGGAAGCTCTGCTGTAGGCTAGTTCTGTTAAACAACAGTTTTACTTATAGAAGAGCCCAAATTGGCCTAGCATGCTGGGATTTTGATCAGGACTGTGTTGATTTTGTGGCAACTTGACATGTGAACAATACTAAGTCTTCCTTTCCATTAACATGGGTTCACAGAAACTATTTATTATTTAGATCTTTGATTTCTTTCATCAATGCTTTATAGATTTCAGTATATAAATCTTGTTCATCCTTTGTTAGATATATCCTTAAATATTTCAAATATTTTTGGTGCTATTCTAAGTGGCATTTAAAAAATGTTTATATTTCCAACTGTTTACTGCTAGTATGTAGGGGATGAATTGATTTACATATTAACCTTTTATCCTGGGGTTATAACTAAATTCACTCATTAGTTCCACCAGCTTTTGTAAAGACAGTTTGGGGATTATCTACATAGACAATCATACTGTCTATGAATACAAACAGTTTTATTTATTCTTTTCCAATCTGTTTTTCATTTATTTAAAAAAAAATTGACCTTTTGCATGGTCTAGAGTGGGGTAGGCCCTGGGAAGAAGTCTAAACTGACTACATATCTTAGGTAAATGAAGAACAATAGTACAGAGAGCAGGCAGAACCCCAGACAAGCAGAATCTCCCCCAAAGAGGGAAAGGATGTGTAATCTTAGGAAGCAACATGCATTCACAGTGGTGAAAGATCCAGAAAATATAAATCTGTACAGTAAGATGAAATCAGGAAAATCTATTAATAGTAACTGATCTATTAATCTATTAATAGTGATTGATTATCCTTTCAAACATTGACTAGCCATTTATATTTATCCTTTTGTGAATTATCTATACAAGTACTCTGCCATTTTTCCAACTTGAGTGCTTACAATTTTCTTATTGATATATTAGAGCTTTTCACATAATAACAGTTACTAATTTATGGCCTCTCAGCTCCAAATCCACCCTTCTTTGCAACAGTAGATGTGGACCTCTGTCAGCTGGTGCTTTGTTAGCAGAGGACACTGGAGGAACACTGCACAGCACAGCAGGACTTGTCTTCCAGGCTAAAGTGTGTTCTTTATTTGCTCCTATGGTGTGGCTGCCAGAAGGTTTTGTGGGGGAATCAGTGATGATTATCCTCCTATAAGTTGTTTCCCCAGCTAACTCCAGCAAGAGGCTTTCTGTGCACTAGCTCTGACCCACAGCATCCCATTGGACAGGGTCCGGCACACCAGCTCCGACTCATGTCACCCCAGTGGGTAACTTCCTGCTCATCATTCATTAGGCCTACAGCACCCCAGCAGGTACTTTTTGCATACCAGGTCAGGCCTGGGGCATCCCAGCAGGGATCTCCTGGGGCCCAGCTTTCAGCAGCAGCTACACTATCCAACAAGGTCTGCAAGGTCTTCCTGTTCTAGATTCTCCCTCTTAGCTCAAGAGGTAGTAGTGGCTGATCCCTGTATTTACTACTTCTGTATTGTTTAGAGTCCAATTTTATCACCTTTAGTAAGTACATTTTAATAATCAATAATTCTTTATATTAAATTTTCCCTGTTAAAATGTCTGGTGTGGTTTCTGGCTCCTGATTGGACCCTGACTAACATTAACCCCTTGTTTATATGCTGCCATATAATATTTCTTCTCAGTTTCCTCTTTTGTCTTTAAGGTTTCTATTGTAATAAAGTTTTAAATCTGTATGTGGTAAAATCTATAAGTCCTTTCCATTTTAGCATCTGTATTTCACTATTTTTACTCCAAAGGCATGCCCTGCTTCCAAACTATAACAATATTCACTTACATTTTCTTCTAGTATTTCTATGAAACAATCTAGACTTACTTTGTTAAGTATACAGCTTTACATCTTTCTTTTTTTTTTTTTTTTTGAGTTGGCGTCTCACTCTGTCACCCAGACTGGAGTGAAGTGGCCGCTCCCAGCCACCGCAGCCTCGCCTGCTGGGCTCCGGCGATCCTTCCGCCTCAGCCTTCCGAGTAGCCGGAATTACAGGCATGCGCTACCACGCCCGGCTGATTTTTTGATTTATTGTAGAGATGAGGTCTCGCTGCCCAGGCGGGTCTCGAACCCGCGGGCTCAGGCAATCCACTCACCTCAGCCTCCCAAAGGCGCGGGATTACAGGCTGAGCCACCGAGCCCAGCTGCTTTACATCTTTCTAAATGGCAAGCTAAGTCGTCCCATAACTGATTTGAAAGATTTAATATTATAATTTTTGTTCTCTTGGAGGTTTTATTTCTGGATACTAATTGGTTTCTTCCATCTGTCTATTCCTGGACCAGAAGCACAAAATTATTATAACTACACAATACATTATAGCATATGGTAGAACAAGTACTCTTCTTTTATTTATTTCCTCAATATTTTCCTAACATGTTTGTTTAAGGTCTCCCCAGATAAATTTAGACTCATCTTATGTTAAGTTTCTGTGTTCCTTTTCAAAGTAAACAGACAAATAAGAACAACTCAGAGCTTTCATTTAAACTGCAAAAAATTTTAGATGTAGGAAAAATGAATATATTTGCCATCCTAAGTCTTTCTCTTTAATAACCAGGATATGAACTTACTTGTGTGAAGTAAAATTTATAAGAGGTTACTGATTTGGACTGCACTCCTGTAGGAGGTCCCCACAGAGTTAACCAAAATGGAGTCATCCATGTTCCACAGCACCAAACTGAAACTATGTTGTTTAATCTGACCTTCTGAGAAATCAGGAGAGACAACAGCCAAATCCCCAAACAGGCCAGTTTTAGCCAGCAGGTAACAAAGTCTCCTCTGCTTTGACCCTTATAAGTAAAGTAACCTGAAGCAAACTGACATTAACCATCCACTTACAGTATTATACTGTTTTCTTGTTCCTACTCAACCTACCTTACAAAAACTGATTCTGCCATGCCCAGCATAATGCTTATCTATTCTTTAGATCAGATGCTGCCTAACTCATGACTAACTAATAAAAGTTAATCATATAATTTAACTAAATTGGTCAAAATATTGTCTTTTGACCCTAGGATATTCTTCAATAACAGCTTATTGTAAAGCAGCTGTAATGGGTGGGAGTCAAGAGACCTAGAGTTGCGTTCTGGTTCTACCATTGGACATTTTGCTAAGCATGGTTTCAAATCCCTCAGTTTTAAGTTTGCTCCTGTACTAAATAAAGAATTCAACTTGGTTATTTCAAAGTACAACTAAACTCTTCAACTGATGATTTCTTATTTTAGTTTATATCTTTGACATATGATAATTAACAGCTTTCCATTTATTTCCTACAACAATTCTATCATTTAGTTATTATTATGTTTTTCCGTTTTATAGACTAGGACACTAATACACAGACAGCCTAAGTAACTCTACAGCATATAGCTTAGTCAGTGACAGATCTAGATTTTGAACCTAGGCACTGACTCCAAAACCCATATTCTTAAAAAAAAAAAACCTTTTATTTTATAGAAAAGAATAAAATAAATCTCCAGTAATTCAAAAATACTGATTCATCTATGTCCTAACCCATCCCCTCATCCTACATACAGATTATTTTAAAAGCAAAATCTAGGTATTATAATATTTCATAACTAAATATTTAAGCAGCTCTACAAAATGAGAACTCCCATTCTAAACATAACCATTATACCATCATCAGGCTGATAGCTACAATAGTTCCTTAATAACATCAATTATCTAAGTCAGTATTCACATTTCACTAATTGGCATATGTTTTAAAAATTATTTACTTTATCTGAACTGGACAAACAAGGTGTATTCACTGGTCTTAATGAAAATATGATCATGGAAAACAACTGAAGATTTCTATAGTTATTTTTGTTCTCAAAGTATAGCCCACTAAGTATATTATAGTCCAATTACAATTTAAAATGTATTTGGAATAGTAACTTTCACTTGGAATTGTACCTTCCTGTGTGGCTATATTACCAACTCAATACGCTTTCAGAGTCATTTGTTTCATTTTACTTTTCATTTTCAGGAATCACTTTGTAAATTTTTAAATCTACAAAAATAAGGAATATTCAAACAAGTCTAGCTTCTAAACCTGCTTCTCCCATTCTATTCCCCTCTTTTCTCCTATAGGTAACCATTAAAAAATGTTTATAGTTTGTCTTCCATTATTAAAATTACAAGCAGACACACACAAACACAATTTGTCCTCACTGCTTTTTTAAAATTCTTTTTCTACCTTCAAACCCTGTACTCTTAACTATTATAGTACTATGTTTCCAGGAAACTGAAATACTCCTGAAGTCTAAAGAACTGAAGCTCCCCTAAGGCAGAGTAAGTAATTCAGGAAAATATAGCAAAATCCTCTTTTAAAAAAATTGAAACAATTTTAGCATGCATTTTTAGTAAACAGACTTTCACAGACTCTTAGAAAAAAACCATCAAAAGCAATGTTCAATTAATCATTACTTTCCCTTTTTCATGAATTATAAAATAATGCCCTTAAAATGTTTTCTGGATTTTAACTACTCTGTAGATAGTATGCACACCAATTAAACACAATGTAAGAACAGATGTTTGTGGTTGGGAAGTTAAACTGATAACCAGAGAACAAATGAGTCAATTACCATAAGAAAATAAGTGTTGTAATGGAAGATTATGCATTTTGTTACCAAAGAGATAATTAAGCTTCAAATCCTCTTTGACAGTTCCCTACCCCAAGAATAATTTTAATTGCTAAATGTACAAATACAATTTAATACTAAAACATTATACTTGCAAAATTATTTCACTAGAAACACCATTTAATTCCACCACTGTTACATAATGTTGGAAATTGCCTCTTAATTCAAATAGACAACAGTATAGGGCCAATACCAATGTTTCCTTTCACGGTTACTTTATCATGCTGTGATTTGGAAGATAGCTGTTTTCATTTACATTAGCGCTGAATTGTTGGAATTTCTATTGTTTGATTTTAAAGGTCTATGCACTGAAATTCCTATTAAGCTATTTAAGTAGAGAAAAAAAATCAATTTTTCCATTTTATATTAAACTGCACACTTGATGTTAAGCTTCTCTGTAATTCACAAATTTATATCTAAGTCCTTTTTAAACACACACACACACACACACACACACACACACACACACACACACACACACACACACACACACACCCCAAATAAAAAACAAAGCATTTAACAGCCTAAAATCCCTTCAGGGATTTTTGTCTGACAGTTTAGTCACAAGTCTGCTATAGGTACTAACTCAACTAACAAAACAAAACAAAACAAAAATAGAACACTCCAAAATTACTTGAGAAAGCTTCCCCTTCCGATGAATTCTTTAATGTCCAGGAGAAATAGGAGACATACTAACCATGAAGCGACATTATAACAAACTTGCCATTTGACTTTGAAATTATTTCTCTCCTTCCATCCCCATGCCATCGCCTCCTCGCCCCCCGCCCCCCCAACTCTCAATGCTTTCCCCTAACCCAAACCCTCAATTTAGCTGACACTCATCTCTCAGATTTTAATTAAAAGCATTTCCTTAAAGAAGATTTCCCTGACACACTAGTCTACCCCATTCCTAGCCTATCACTGCCCTATTACCATTGAAATTCCAGTGATTAGCTGGGTGCAGTGGTTCACGCCTATAATCTTAGCACTTTGGGAGGCTGAGGTAAGAGGACTGCCTGAGCCTGCAGGTTCATGACCACACTGGACAACTACAGGAGACCTCATCTCTACAATAAATCAAAAAATTAGGCGGGCATGGTGGCGTGTACCTGTATTTCCAGCTACTTGGAAGGCTGAGGGGGAAGTATTGCCTGAGCTCAGCAATGAGGTCGAGGCTGGGATGTCTGAGAGCGAGGGTGTCACTGCTCTCCAGCCTGGTGGAGGGAGTGAGACTCCAACTCAAAAAGAAAAGAAAAGAAAAGAAATTCCCATGATCTAAATCACAATGGCGTTCAATGCATACGAGCTGAATACATGATTACTTGAATTCTGAAAACTAATCAGCACTACCAATGAATCAGATGCTCAGAATAAGAATTTTTTTCCAAGGATCCTCAAGTTTTTCAAGTACTCAATGTTTTATACCAGTGCTTCTCCTAAATCTACTCTTGAATGTCTACGTTTTCTACTTCAGTTTTAAATTTTGCTTTAAAAAAATTTTATATTAATGTAAAATCTTAATAAACATGCAATTTCAGCACTACCATTTGTGCTCATGTTCACATGTCTACAAGAGGGTTCTGTAATCAAAGAATTTAATTCTAATGCAGTGTTCTCCAAACTTGGGATGTTAGGGTCATAAGCTCTTAAAAACTGCTCTAAATGAGGGCAACCCCAAAAAACCCAGAATTTATTTATAGAAAATTATGTTTATTCTTACATGTGTAAACTTCAGTCACCTTCAAAGCACTCTCCATTTGATGCAATACACCTACTGAGACACTTGCTCCACTGTGCAAAACAATTTTTGAACTTGTCCATTTTAATGCCTTTTAGTGATTCTGCCATTTTTGTTTCACCTCTTCCACATTTCCCATTGAAGATTTTTTTCATCCAGGGAAACAAAAAAAAGTCACTAAGGATGAAACTGGGTGAATTGGGGGGGGGCACAGGGGTTATACCGTTTTGGGTCAAAAATTGCTCAACACTCAGCACAGTGTGGGCAGGTGCTTTGTCACAGTGGAAGAATCAGTTATCTGTTTGCCACAGCTCAGGACGTTTCTTCCACAAATTGTGAAGCAACCTTCTCAAGACTTCAGATAAAAACTTAAGCTGCCAGTTTGATCTAGAGGAACAAATTCCAAGTATACAAGGGACCCGCCCATCAAAAGCTAATTCCAGGGCAGGCTGTAATTCCAGCACTTTGGGAGGCCGAGAAGAGTGGAGTGGATTGTCAGAGCCAGCAGGCTCAAGAACAGCATGGGCAACTTGGTGAGACCTCATTTCTACAATAAATGGATCCCCTGGCATGCAGATTTCAGATAAGAAGGAACCAAAGACTGAACTAACTGCCACTCTTTGTTCTAAAATTCTTCCTGAGGGGCCTGAAGGGAATCATACCTACGAGCCAGGTCTAACATTATTCTGTTGACCCCAAATTTTTAAACAAAGCTTCTCTTCTTTAACCAACTATAAATCAGAAAATCTTTTAATCTACCTATGGCCTGTAAGCTCCCACTTCAAGATATCCCACCTTTTCAGGCCAAACCAATGTATAAACTCCATGTCTTGATTTATGATTTTGCCTGTGACTTCTTTCCTGGACTTGTCCTGGCCCTTATAAACCCTTGCTTGCAAGCCATCGGGGATTTCAGGTCTTAAGCATGAGCTACCTGAGTCTCCTTGCTTGGTGCCCTGCAATAAATGTCTCACTTTCTCTTGATGCAAACCCAGTGTGTTTGGCTTTGCTGCTTCAGATGGGAGGATCCAAGTTTGGTTCTGTAACATACCCAGAAGAGGAACTGCTAGATTGAGTGGTAATTCTTTTTTTTTTTTTTTTGAGGAGCCACCATACTGTTTTTAACAGCAACTACACTTTTGGCTGTATCAAAAGTGCACAGGGGTTCCAATTTCTCCATGTCCTTGCCAACACTTGCTATTTTCTGTTTTCTGAGAGGATCCATCCTAACAGGTATAAGGTGGTGTCATTGTACCATACATCTTTTTGTGCCATTTGATTGTTTTGACTATGTTTATGTATTGTCTATGTAAGAAAACTTGATTGATTATTGGATGGTTTGGGCTTGCCTGCTCTCTGATTCTCCCTCTTACTCTGCAGTTGTTTTTTTTCTGTTAACTGAGATGATCTTTTGCTTTCTTTTCTGTTTCTATACTTTCCAAAATTTTCAAATTTTAAAAGTTGAATAGTACTTAGTACAGAAGGTGTAAGAACACAGAAAACACAGAAGCCCCATTTTTACCAATCTTCAAATCACCTGTTAATACTACTAACCTCCCCAGAGATAAACACAATTAATATTTTTGGTGAATGAACCATCTAAAATTTTTTCTATTAAAGCATCTCTCTCTCTCTCTCTCTCTCTCTCTCTCTCTCTCACTCACACACACACACATACACACACTCTTTTTTTATTATATAAACTGGACACACACACACAGTTGTTTTTATTATATAGACTGGAGTGTGGGCAATACAACAAGACCATGTCTCCACATTTTTTAAAAACGTAACCAGGCATGATGGTGTACACCTGGAGTCCCAATTACTCAGGAAACTGAGGTGAGAGAATTGCTTGAGCCCAGGAATTTGAGGCTGTAGTGAGCTAAGATCTCACCACTGAACTCCAGCCTGGGTAACAGAGCAAAATATAAACTGTCTCTAAAAAATAAAATATAGACTGGGTCAATCAATAACTACTTTTCTGCTACTTGCTTCTCTTAATAACTGTACATATCAGTACATATATAGCCACCTCTTTTTAAACAGCAGCATAGTAGATCCATATTATGACTATGTCACAGTGTAATTATTCTCCTACTAATGTATATTTAAGGTTACTTTTCACTTTTCTTTACAAGTAATACTGCAATATACATTCGTGTGTGTGTGTGTGTGTGTGTGTGTGTGTGTGTGTGTGTGTGTGTATCTTTGTATATGTATGGAAGAGTTTCAGAAAGATAGATTCCTAGAATAAAAAGGTCAAAAATGTTTTCATATTTTAAATGTTGATAAATATTACCAAAGGCTGTGCCAATTTTATATTCCTATCAGAGAATCACTACCAATGAACCTACTCAATACTCTACTGGAATAGCTAACTCAAAACAATAAGGAAAAAAAATGGGTTGTAGAAATCACCTTCCCCAACACCTATCATGGCAATGATTGTCTACTTAGAACAGTCAAGAGAACTTCTCACTGAGAAGTTCCAATGTGCATTGCTGTGCTATCTGTAGGTGGGAGAGACTCCAATGAGTTAATCAACAGGAATAAAAAAATCACACAAACTATGATACATTTAAATGAAGCATATGTTAGAGGATTCTCACTCAAAGTGTAGTGTGAGACCAATAGCATGGCATTATCTTGGGAGCTTATTAGAAACACAGAATCCCTGTCTCCTCACTACAAACTCTCTGAACCAGTTATCTGCATTTTAACAAGATCTCTAGGTGGTTCACATGCACATTAAAGTTTGATAAAGCACTGTTTTCAGGCATTTAAATACTGATCGTAGTCCTACATGTACAAACACAGAAAAATCTAAATACAAAAATGTCAAAAAGCAACTTGAAGAGCAAACCAGATGCCATGATTCTGTCAATGAAAATTAACGTATTTCTAGATGTATGCATATTAAAATGCTTTTTAAAAACATTTAAAAGTATTTACGCTAAACTAATGATAACAGTTACCCTCTAAGGAGAGGGTGGAAAAGGGGAAGGTAATGAAGGAGCTTGCTTTGTTGATATGGTTTCATTCTTTAATAATAGTATTACATTACTTACATAATTTTTGAAAGAAAAATAAAAGTCAAAAAAACTGAAAAACTATTAGAATGAAATATAAATGTTTGGCGAACTAGCAGAATGAATGATTAACATGTTTTTTGCTGTCACTCATATTCTCATACAACAAAACAGAAAATGTAAATTTAAAAATCTAATTCATAGTAACTATAAAAACAATAAAATAGCTAGATATGCACCTAACAAGGAAAATATAAAATCTGTAAGAAGAAAACTATGAAACTTTACTAAAGGGCATAAAAGAAAATAAAAAAGGATGGAGGCACAACTACAGATCCAAATATGTGTAAGATTTCCCTAGGACAGAACTGACAGCAAATAAGGGAAAGACACATAATGCAAAGAATAACCTTAGAAACTGTGTGATCACTTGGAAAAGAATAAAGATTCACATATCATTCCTTACACCACAAATTTCATATATGTCAAAAATATAATGATTAAAAACAAACATTCATAGAAGCACTGGTAGAAAACATAAATTTTTTAAAAAATATAATCTTGGAGAGAGGTCTAAATGTAACACAAATGCAGAAGCCACAAAAGAAAATTTAAATATACTGGCTTGTGAAATTGTGAAGTATATATTTGGACTTCATTCTGGTTGCCTGACACAAAGCTCCTAAATCCCTTAGAATTTCCTGGCTGATAGGAGTAACTTTTGTTCTATAATAAGGCAACTCTTGGCGGAGTTCTGGGTAGCTCAGGATGGGGCGGTTAACAGGGGAACCAATCATGTGATTAGAGAGTTGAAACTTTCAACCCAATCCCCCAAACTCCAGGGAGGGAAGAGGGGTGCAAGGTTGAAATGACCTCAATGGCCAGTGATGGGATCAGTCACGCCTATGTAATGAAGCCTCCATAAAAACCTCTAAGGACAGAGTTCAGGAGAGCTTCTAGGCAGTTGAATGCACGGAGGTTCCAGAAGTGTGGCATCAGAGAGGGCATGGAAAGTCCCTGCTCCTTTCCATGTACCTTGCCCTACACATTTCTTCCATCTGGCTATTCATCTGCTTACTTTGTAATATAATATCTTTTATAATAACTGGGTAAATGTGTTTTCCTAAGCTGTGTGAACCCCTCTCGCAAATTAATGGAACTTGAGGAAGGGGTCATATGAATCTCATTTTATAGTCAGTCAGTCAGAAGTTCTGGAGGCCCAGGAGGGATTGGTGTCTGAAGGGGGAGGTAGGTTTGTGGGACTGAGCCTTCAACCTGTGAGCTCTGACGCTATCTCTCAGGTGGACAGTGTCAGAATCTAATTGAATTATAGGTAGGACACTCAGCTGGCATCTACTGAAGAATTACTTGCTTGGTGTGTGGGGAAGCAACACCCATGCTCTGGGGTCACAGAGGTGTTCTGTGTTGAGTAGAAAGTAGAAAACAGGAAAAAACAAGTTTGTTTGCTTTGTCATACAGACAAGAGGATTATATAGAAAAATAAAAAATTATACATGATTCAAAGTCATCATAAAGTAAAAAGACAATGAAAAAGAGGAAAACCAGAGAGGCCTAATTTCCTTAACATAGGAAAAAACCAATAGATTAACATGAAAAAAAATTAACCTAATAAAGAGGGAGCAAAAGATATGCACAGTGCACAAAAAGGAAATACACAGAACCTCTCAATAATGAAAATATGTTAAACCTCATGCATATAAAAATTATGCAAATTAAATTTGTCAAGATATGTTTTACCTCATGGGTCAACAAGAGTAGAAGAAACAATCTCATCTATCTCAGTGATAATATATAACATATTGATAAAATTTTTTAGAGTAATTTAGCAATATCTATAAAAATCTAAGTTGCATATACTCTGTGAAGCAGCAATTTCACCTTAAGAGATCCATCTAGCAAACACACACTTTTGCATAAAGTCAAGAAAATTCCCTGAACACTATTCAAACTAGCAGAGGATTGGGAACCACCAGACAGTGAGATGTTTTAAACACAGTCCACTAAGACTGCTGTTTTTTCCACTCGACTGCCCCTTCTCCAAGGGATGGTGGAGTGGCTGGAGGCATTTTTGTAATTAAGAGAAGCCAAGAAGAAACACAGCTACATATACCTTTAGTGGCTTTCGTGGGATATATTTATGTGGTCTGCCAATACTTCTGTGTGTACCTTAACGGCCTCAGTATAAGATGGTCTCCAGGAATATTCCTTCTGTCCACTGAACTAACATAACATGACCCAACTGAGACATTAAGGTACAGGGGTCATATCCACACAATTATATCCTAAACACTGGAGGAAAAGACCAAATTAGCTCTCTAAACTCACAGAAAATGACTTACAAAATCATTGACATATAAGGAAACAATGAAATAAAATGCAGTCAAAATAAATATAAGTGTGTAAGACAATGTCTAAGTGTTATTTTTCAGGATTTTTTTTTAACGTTTGTAGAGTTCAGTAACTTTTTAAAAAAACGACTTCGCTTTGTTTTCTCCTTCTATTTAATTACTCATTTTGTACCTAATTTGGTATATGCTGTTGTTGTTGTTGTTTTTGAGACAGGGTCTCAATATGTTGCCCAAGCTAGACTCAAATTCTCAGGCTTAAGTGATCCTCTTCCCTCAGCCTCCTGAGTAGCTGAGATTTACAGGTGTGTACCACCATGCCCAGCTACTCATTGTCTTACACAAGGCCTCCAAAGTAGTTTTCCTGGCAGGTCCTACAAAAGCTGGATCTGTTCCTGAAGACAACAATTTCTAAGATTACATTGATTATGCAATTTTTGCACACCTACTTGCTTAAACAGGTGTTAAATGTCTCTGGAAGGATACAGAAGAAATTAAGAGCCACTTCTTTGAAGGGGGGTTGGGACAAAGCAGTAATATTTCACTGTATACCCTTTTTAGAAAATCTTCCAGACCATTGCCTTGCTAGACTCTGGTGTGGTCGTGTGTTCCCTGAGCTATGGCCAGTCCCATGCTTCCTGGCTTTCGACTCCTCCCCTAACTCCGGAAGGTGAATCTCCTCTTTCTCTCTAATTAACTTTCTAAATAAACTATAATCTCTAATCTAACGTTTGTGCTTGCCTCTGAGTGTCCCCCTTTCCAATCTTTGAAAGGTGAATAATAAACTTTCCTTCTTTCTATTTCCTTAAAAAAGAAAAAAGAAAATCTTCCAACATATAAACCTATTAAAATTTTTAACTAAAAATAATAAAAGTAGAGACATACACATGGCTAGGAAAACTTAATTTTGTAAATATGTCAATCATACTTCTTTTGAGGTTAACCTATAAACTCAATGAAATGCCATTAATATTCTAAGGGAAATGTTAACAAAATTTGGCAAAGTGAATCCACAGGCCATCTAGAAGAAAAAATGTGAGAAAAAAATTTTTTGAACAGAACAATGAGAAGGGATCCTCTTAACAAAATATCAATAACAAAAACAGTATAATATTGATGTAGAAGCAGGCAAGTTTTTTTGTTTTTTGTTTTTTTGGCAAGTTTTCAATAAGAGTTTAGAAATAAGACCCACAGAATTTCAGAAATTTCAGGGCTTCTTTTTTTCTCCAAGATAGCATACTAGTAGAAGCAGTCCCAGAAAGCCTCATCCACTAGAAGGAACCAAAAGAGTATGCAGACAATCACACTTTGACTATATTCTCCAAGAGGGAAGACAAGAGTTTAACAGAAAAGTGAAAGGCAACTCCTAAGTCTGGGAAGGCAAAGGAAAACAGGCAGCCCACAGGGCTGAGACCAGCCAAAATCGGGAGGAGATCCCCAGTGCTGGAGGGAGTGAGTGAGTGTGTTTCTGCAGTACCTTTGCCCATGGTGAATCATATAATCCAGTTCATGGGAGAGTACCTTGACGCTCCTGAGCCCTGGATCTAACCCAGGAAACAGCTGGGAGACTCTGAGAAGGACTCAAGCAGGGCAGGGGTTCCAACCAGAAATGAGAAATGAACATGGTGTGGGCTCCACCACTGACATTAGACCCAAGATCCTCCCATCTCCTGGACCAAGCAGGAGAGTTGCCGCAGAGGCATGGTATTAAAATGGGCGGTGTCTCTTATGGGCTGGGATTCAAATGAAACACTGTTGTGGCTGCCACAAATAGGACAGGGAGGGAGCCCTACCAGGAATGGGACATGAGAGAAAAGCAAGTCTCAATCCCACCAGCCAAAGCTGCGTCCGCTGGGACTAACACTCCTTCCCTGTATAAAGACCTCAGCACAGCAACAATCACCCCTCACTCAAGCATTTTATCAGGGGCCTGAGGACTGCCCTGCCACCCCAGCCAAGGCTGAGTGTAAGCTTTCCTAGACTAGCTCCACTCAGTTTCACAGTCAACACCCCAGGGAAAGAGAGTGGGATCCAGGTTGCTGGGGTTTCGCACCGAACCCACACCTGGGGCACCCAACAAAGATCCCAGAAAACCGAGGTAAGACATAAATCCTTCTGCTACTACTGCAGCTAGCTCTTACCTGCAAGTGCCACCTACTGGCCTGGAGACTGGCCTGCATAGTCCATTGAAACAACTGCTAACACAAAGGTACAGCACTTGTGAAAAAGAGTTTCTCACAACTTCAGCTACTCCCATTGCCCATGCCACTCTGCTGCCAAGGAGGCTGTCTGCTCACCTACCCAGCAAACTGTTACTACAACTAGCATTCGAAAAAGCTGCCCAGAAGTCCAAGAACTGGCCTGCCTGGAATAGCCAACAAAGGTATCAGCACACACTGCCCTGGGTCACAAAGATAGACATGTTCAGCCCACCACCACTGAAACGTGAAGATGGACCCATCATGTATTCCAGTCCCCAGCACAACTTCACCACAGTTTATCAGTAACTGTACACCAACATACAGAGGAATACACAGATAACACTAAGGCTGTTTATAATCAAGGAAATCATATAGTCTTCACCACCACACTTAACCACAAGGAAAGCCAAAAGGCCCTAACCAATCAGCACCATATCACATCTTCAATAAAAAATGTCTCCCTCCCCATGAAAGTAAATTCAAAACTAAGAAGCAACTACTACTCTAGATGCACAGAAATCAATGTAAAGACATAGAAAGCATGAAAAACGAAGGTATTATAGGCCATCCTACAAAAAACATAATAATTCCCCAGCAATAGATCCTAACCAAAAAGAAATCCTCAAAATCCCAGATAAAGAATTCAAAATACTGGTGTTAAAGAAGCTCAGTGAACTATAAGAGAAATCTGAGAATAAATTAAAAAAAAAAAAAAAAACTTTAAAAAGGAAGGAAGGGGCCAGGTGCGGTGGCTCAGCCTATAATGTTGCGCTTTGGGAGGCCAAGGTGAGTGAATTACCTGAGCCTGCGGATTTGTGACCCACCTGGGCAACCTGGCGAGACCTCATCTCTACAATAAATCAAAAAAATTAGCCAGGCATGGTAGCGTGTGCCTGTAGTTCCAGTTACTTGGAAGGCTGAGGTGGAAGGATCACTGGAGCCAAGCAGGTCGAGGCTGCGGTGGCTGGGAGCATGCCACTACACTCCAGTCTGAGCGACAGAGTGAGAATTAAACTAAAAAAAAAAGTAAGGAAGGAAAGAATTCTGGAATGGAAAAATCCACTGAAGGAATTACAAAATACATTCAAAACCTTCAACAATATACAGGGAGGGAGGGGTGGATTTTGGAACTGAAAATCAATTGAAGGAATTATAGAATACATTCAAAAGTTTGAACAACAGACAAGACCAAGCCGAAAAAAGAATCTCAGAACTTGAAGACAAGTGTCTTGAAATAATCCAGTAACAAAAATAAAGAAATGAAAAATAATTTAAAAGAATGAACAAAAGCCTTTGAGATATTTTGGACTACACAAAACAACAACACTTACAAATTATTGGTATTCCTAAAAGGAAAGAAAGATTTAAAAGTTTAGACAACCTATTTAAGAAATACTTGATGAAAACTTCCCCAAACCTAGCATTTAGACATTCAGATACAGGGGGCTCAGTGATCACCTGAAAAACACATTTCAAAAAGAACTTCACCATGACATATTATAACCAGACAGTTTAAATTCAAATTGAAAGAAATAATTCTAAAATAAGCAAAAATTGTCTAGTCACCTATAAAGAAAAGCACATTTGACTAACAGTGGACTTCTCAGCAAAAACTATATAGAACAGAAGAAAATGGGATGGAATCTTCTGATGAGATCAGGTGCATTCAGGGTGGTATGGCTGTAGACAAGATTAAATTTTCAAAGTGCAGAAAGAAAAAAAAAAAAAGCCGCCAGCCAAGAATTTTATATCCAGTAAGATTAACCTTCACAGATGAAGAAACAGTCTTTCCCATACAAACAAATACTGAGAGAATTTGTCACCACTGAGCCAGCCCTGCAAGAAATGTTCACAGGAGTCCTAAACATGAAAACAAAAGGATGATAATCACCATCATAAAAACACATAAAAGTGAAAAACTCACAGGTCTTATGTCACACAAAAGAGAAAGATACCCTTTTCAACAAATGGTGCTGGGAAACTGAATAGCTATACTCAGAAGAATAAAAATGGATCCTTATTTCTCACCATATACAAAATCAACTCAAGATAAATTAAAGACTTAAATGTAAGAGCTGAAACTATAAAAAACTACTAAGAGAAAATCTAGGGAATACTCTTTTGTACATTGGTCTAGGCAAAGAATTCATGAGTAAGACCTCAATAGCCTAAGGAAAAAAACAAAAACAAAAAACAGACTAATAGGACCTCATTAAACTAAAAAGTTACTGCACAGCAAAAGGAATATTCAAGAGTGAACAGGTAACTTCTTGAATGGTAGAAGATTCTCACAAACATTGAGGGGGAACCCAAAAAAGCAGAATTATTTTTCAGAGGGCAGGCCCCTTATAGTACAGGCTTCCCCCGCTAGGCAAGTGTTATAGGAACCCAATGACATCAGTATACCAGCTAGCATTGTTGTCAGAGGCTGCGTTTGGCTTCAGTAAATATTTTTCGGAGATTATTTCAGCATATATTTACCCATTTCATGATGGGTGATTTAGGAGCACACTTGCCCACACTGTGCTGAGTATTCAGCAGTTTGTAACCAAAAACAGCATGACCCCTGTGCCCCACCTTCCCTTTTCAGTCCCATCCTAAGTGACTTTGTTTCCCCAGATGAAAAAGTCCTCACAAGGAAATATTTTTGCCAAGGTGGAAGAGGTGAAACAAAAACAGTAGAAATAATAAAAGGCACCAACAATGACACGCTCAAAAACTGTTCTGAGCAGTAGAAAAAGCATCCCAATAGGTGTAACGCATCAAGCAGAGAGTACTTTAAAGGTGACTGAAGTTTAAACATGTAAGAATAAACACACAATTTTTAGTATATAAATTCCAGGGTTTTTGGTCCCCCCCCATATATCCAACAGGAGACTAGTACCCAGAATTTACAAGGAACTCAAGCAACTTTACAACAACAACAAAATAAAACTCATTAAAAAGTAGGCATGGGACACAAATATACATTTCTCAAAAAAAGACAAATGGTCAACAAGCATATGAAAAAATGTTCAACATTATGAATCATCAAAGAAATTCAAATCAAAACCACCTTACATCATTTGGAATGGGAATTACTAAACAGACAAAAAATAACAGATGTTGACGAGGATGAGGAGACAAGGGAACGTTGTTGGCGGGAATGTAAATTGGTTCAACCCCTATGGAAATCAGTATGGAGAATTCTCAAAAAACAAAAGTAGAACAACCATTCCATTCAGCAATCCCACTACTGAATATCTTCCCAAAGGAAAAAGAAATTATATCAAAAACATGCCTGTACTAGTATGTTTATTGCAGTACTATTCCCAATAGTAAAGATATGAAATCATACACAAAGAAATACTATTCAGACATTTTTAAAAAATGAAGTCATGTCTTTTGCAGCAACATGGATGGAACTAGAGTCCATCATCTTAGGTAAAACAAGTCAAACACAAAAAGACAAATACTGTATGTTCTCACTTTTAAGTGGGAGCTAAATAATGTGTACACATAGACATAGAGTATAGAAAGACAAAAAATGAAGGCTCAGAAGGGGGAGGTTGGAGGGTTAGATGATGAGAAATCAATTAGTGGGTACAATGTACGCTTTTCAGTGGTAACATAATAAAAATTCTGAATTCACTGCTACACAATCTATGCATATAACCAAATTACACTTGTACCCCATACATTTATACAACTAATTTTTTTTTGGAAAAATTAATTTCAGAAATCTGGGTTATATAGAGATGACATTTCAAACAACTAGGGGTAAGAATAGTGTTGGGACAAGAGGACATCCATTTGGAAGAAAATAAAGCTTGATCTCCAACCTATTACCATATACAAAAAATAATTTCAGATGGGTCAAAGATAAAAAGTAAAAATAAACTACAAAAATATCAAAAGAAAATAGAACATAATTTTATTAACATGGGAGGGGGGATGAGGAGATCTTGAGACATGCAGCCTAAGCATGCTCCAACTCCAGAAAAAAAAATAACTGACATATAGAAATGAAAGTTTTCTGTATTGTAAAATACATGTCAAAATTAAAAGACAAAGGCACATTCAAGGCAGCTTTATTTTTGGCTGTCAAAATCTGGACACAATCCAAATATTCCAAGAGGTGAATGGACAAACAATTGTGGTATATAATTCACATACTGAAATATACCCCAGCCAAAAAGGAGACAAAAAACTATTGATACATGGAACAGGATGGCTGAATCTCAAAATAAGTATGTTGAGTGAAAGAAGTCAAACCAAAGAGAGATTTCATTTATATAAAACTCTAGAAAATACAAACTAATCTAAAATAACACACAAAAAAGTTTGCTGATTGCCATAAAGCCAATATATATAACATAAATTTGTATATCCTGACATAGAAAGATGTGACCATAATATGTAACAGGAAAAAAATGCAAAAAAACAAAATGAATGGTATATTATTTTTATGAAATCATGAGCTTGTTTATGAAATAGTTTGAAATATATAAGCCATTAGATTAACAGTGATATTTTTGGGTGGTGAGATTATAGATGACTTTTTTTCTTTTGACTTTTGTGGGAAAATATAAAGTATCAATTATTCTTATAATCTAATAGAGTAATAAAACTGTAATTTTTATAATATCAATTTACAGTCTAGAGAAATAATTCTGTAATCTCATTACAAAATCTTGAATGAGCACGTGTAACTCCATGAACAATAATCCAATCAAAACTAGTAAATCATCATTAAGCTTCTAAACTATGCAATTCCTTACCCCCAAAGATAAAAAGCATATTCTTAGACATGTTCTTTATTTATCAAACTGCTATACTAGCATATTTATTTTTCACTCCTTACCACCCCTCATAATTCTCCAAGTTAGCCTAGGATAGAAAAATCTTTGTATATTTTTTCAATATGCAAATTAAAATATGTATTTTGGAAAATTCCACATAGCAACTGAAAATGAGCATTTTAGCTCTTAGTAGAAGTTCAATAAATCATTACACTTGCTGTTCAATATAAGCTTCAGCAGTTCAATACAAAGCAGAATATGTGTTTTTCAAATTGTTGACCCACTGGCATACCAAGGGCAGTCCAGTGAAAGTGTCCAGTTCTGGTGCAGGCATTACAGGGGTTCACTGTAGAATTTTAAAATAATAATTAAACTAGCTTAAGTTTTGTTAACTTTTTATTATCATCATGTGCAAGCAATTCTAAACAACATCAGTGATAAAAAATACTCTTCCTAACCAGAGTAGACTACTCCTAGCCTCTTGTCAATTAACCTACCAATGTACAGTAGATCAGTTTTATAAAATATAGAACAGGAAGAGATGGGATGGAAAATAGACCATCTCAAATATTATGGATACATATTAATTTGCAAAACACTTCAGAAACATACATACATACACACATATGTGTATATATTCATGTGTGTTTTTGTGTGTATTATCGGACCATAGCATAAAATGTATTCCTTACTGTTTTTAGTAGTTAGAAATGTTTAGAAACCACTGGGAGAGAATAAAGATCCTAATGAAGTGGTATAACTGCATAAAGAATACTAGACCAGGAATCAGAAGATCTGGGCTATTAGATTAGGCTTTGCCTCAAGTGTGTTTTGTGATCTCGGGGTAGTCACTTTTTTCTTAAAAGGAGGTAAGATATTTGTGTGAAAATACTTATACAAAAGATATGTATACATACATATCTTTTTTTTTTTTTAAGTGAGTAAGCAGGATTTATTGAGAGGACAGAAAAGCTCCTGTGGTGGGAGGGAACCCGAAGGGATTGCCCCCCTGGGGCTGAAAACCTGGTGCTTATATAGCCTTAAGTCCAAGTCGATTGGCTAGCACTCGCTGTGAGCTATAGCTGTTCTGATTAGTCAGTATTAAGGCAGGGGTCTAATGGTGAGCTTTTTGACCCTAGCAGTGAGCACCTAAGCTCTAGCTTGAGAGGCTTGCAGAGAGCTTGTTTACCAATGCTGAGCCTGAGAGGCCTGCTGGGAGTTCACTACATTGTTACCAGAGGACCCACCTGTCTGTCTGCCTAACCTTTTCCTTTTTTTTTTGCATTGGAGTCTCACTCTGTCACCCTGACTGGAGTGCAGTGGCCGCTCCCGGCCACCACAGCCTCGACCTGCTGGGTTCCGGCGATCCTTCCGCCTCAGCCTTCCAAGTAACTGGAACTACTGGCATGCGCTACCACACCCGGCTAATTTTTGACTTACTGTAGAGATGAGGTCTCGCCAAGTTGCCCGGGCGAGTCTCGAACCTGTGGGCTCACGCAATCCACTCACCTCAACCTCCCAAAGTGCTGGGATTACAGGCTGAGCCACCAAGCCCAGCTACCTAAACCTTTTTCTAGCTATCTTGTCTCATTCTGCCCTCTCTGTAGTAGTAACCCTAAATGGCGTTAGGGAGTGAGGATGATGACCGATCTGGCTACTTCTTGCTGATCATGGGCGACGTATGGGGACGGCAGCTAGGGATCCTCCGGAGGGCAATTTAAAGGTCCTCCTTAGAAAGAGGCTTCCATACAATGTTACATCTGCATCACCATTTGGAGACAAAAGATATTTAAATTATTTTCTAGATATACTCATATGTATATATGTATATACTCATATATACTTATATGTATATACTCATATAATGAAAATGTGACACAGTATGAGTTACACCTTGGGGATAAAATTAAAATTGCTTGATGTTATTTCTACCACAATTCAATTTCTTGGTCAAAATGACTCATCATTCTACTACCCCAACTTCATTTTTAAAACGCAGCATCAACCATTTTCAGCATCCTGAGAAAAAGGTTTAAAAGGAAAATATAATTTGGGGATTTTCAGCTTTACCAATCAGTGAATTAGTAGCAAAATACCTCTGTATAGGGTTTTACAAAGGAAAAGATCACTAAATTTTGTTCAGTGTCAGCTGTAAGTTAGGTATTACAATATGCACTTTACCTATTAAATCTTTTTAAGGGCTCAAAAACATAAAGCATATTTACATGTGAAGTATAATTCTGCTTTCCAATCACTGGAAATCAACTATTACAGTTCCACTAAAAAATATTGACGATAATGACTTTGGCCAATACAACAACTTGCTTTATACATTACTTTCTCACTTTAGCACACTGGTGTGAGATGCTCTAGATTTTCTAGTAATAAGAATGCCGAGGTAGTGAAGAATATTTTTTTCTAGGGAAAAAAATCTTTTATAATTGTTTTCAACATTTCTCTGTGTTAGAAATTTATCATAATAAAAAGTTGAAAGAATTTTACAGCAAACACCTATCACCTTGAGTCTTCGATTGACATTTTACTGTAATTGCTGTATCAAACATCTATCACTATATCCATCAATCTATCTTAATTTTTGATACACTTCAGATTAAGTTACAGAAGAGAAAAGCATTTGAATTGGTGGACTCAGTAAAGCGGCTGGCCTTCCCCAGTGTGCACGGGCCTCATTCAATTCACTGAATCCAAGAAAGGAGGAAAGTTGAAGCTGTCCTCTGCCTAGCTCTTTCAGGGGACACTTAACTTCTCCTAACCTTGGCATTCCTGGTTCACAGGACTGTAGGCTCAGAATGAATCTATACCACCAGCTCTTAGGTCTACAAACTATAGACTTGCTTTCCTAGGTCTCCACTACAGCAGCTCGTAAGACCTCTCGGCCTCCACAACCACATGAGCCACTACCTTACAGGAAATCTCTCTTCTTTCTCTAAACACACACACACACACACACACACACACACACACACACACACACACACAATTTATACCTCCTATTGGTTCTTTTTCTTTGGAAACCTTGAAAAATACACTGGGAAAATTAAATTATTTACTTTAAGTGTAGGTATTATGAAATAGTAATTTATGTAGGCAAAAATATTTTAAATGCATTTGTAAATTATAGATATTTTACAGCAAATTTGACATTATTCCTTTGTTTCTTCAAGAAAATTTCCCAAATCCTAAAATGCTAAAAGTAGAAATGACAGAGAACTAAAATGCAACCATTTATTTTTTCTTTTTCTTTTCTTTTCTTTTTTCTTTTTTTTGGGGGGGGTCAGAATCTTACTCTGTCTCCCAGGCTGGAGTGCAGTGGCACACTCATGGCCATCCCAGCGTCGACCTGCTGAGCTCAGACGATCCTTCCACCTCAGCCTTCCAAGTAGCTGGAACTACAAGCGCACACTACCATGCCCGGCTCATTTTTTTTTTTAATTGTAGAGACGAGGTCTCATCAAGTTGCCCAGGCCGGTCTCGAACCCCTGAGCTCAGGCATTCCTCTTGCCTCGGCCTCCCAAAGTGCTGGGTTTACAGGTTTGAGCCACCACGCCTAGCCAATTCAACTATTTCTAAAGACATGT
The DNA here is from genome assembly GCA_027257055.1 of Cephalopachus bancanus. NCBI lineage: Eukaryota > Metazoa > Chordata > Mammalia > Primates > Tarsiidae > Cephalopachus > Cephalopachus bancanus. Next base: position 1,257,206 of record JAPVLO010000355.1, read on the forward strand.
AAAATAAGGTTTGGAATTATATTGATATTTGAATTGTCTATTATTCTCAGGCATCAACAAACAATTTCCTAACAACATTCTACTAATTCTCTTTAATATGGCTAATGCATGTATCACCTACACAGGAAATCAATACTATTTAGAAATTACCTCACAGAGGAAGATATTGGAATGACCAATAAAGAGATGAAAAACTATTCAACATCACTACTCATCAGGGAAATGAACTAAAACAATAGAGATACTACTATACACTCACCAGGATGACTAAAATTGGAAAGACTGAAAACATCAATTGCTGGTCAGAATGTGGAGCAACCAGAACTCACATACACTGCTGTAAGATGGCACAACCACTTTGGGTCTTGCATATGCTACTCAAGAATACTACTCATCAACAAAAAGGAACAGGCTACTTACACATGCAACACACAGACAGATCTCAAATATTTTATGCTCTTCAAAGAAGTCTTATATAACTAAATATAGATGACATGATTACTGAAAGGGTTTAGTCTTTTTGCCTCAGCATAACCATTAGAAAGCCATTCAGACACTCTACTGCAGAACAAGCAGCCTATCCCATCCCATGCCCCCTCAGCAAATCTTCAGATGCAAGACCAGGACAATCCAACCATTCATGGTTTAGCACAATAATCTCTAGTAAACTTTTAGGTTCCTTGTCAAGGCTGAAGATCAAAGGTCACCCTTTGGCTGGCCAGAGTCATAAAAGTAATAATATGACCACCCCACCTTTGCTCAAGGAATTTGTGAGTTGCAAATGTCTGAGTTTGTGAATTGCAAATTTCTAACCAAGTCTCTTGCAGGACTACCCCCGCCTTAACCTAATCAGCTCTTTGTGACATACCCGAATAAGCCCCACCATGGCAGCAATCATGTGACTAATCCACCCATCTACCTGCTATCCATCACCTGACCTGTGCTTGCCTGCCCCTTTGTGATGACATGGAAGCAGACCACCACCCAATACCTAATGATCTTCCCCCATCAAGGGGAATGGTTAAAAAGGACTCAACCACAAGCAACCAGCGACCATTGCCTTGCTAGACTCTGGTGTGGCCATGTGATCTTTGAGCCATGTTTCCTGGCTTTGGTCTCCTTCCCCACCTTGGGGAAGTAAATCTTCTTTCTCCCTTTTCTCTAACTTACTTTTAAATAAACTTTTCTTTCTTAACCTTTTTATGTGTCGCAATTCTTTGTATTTACTCGGATCTCTGGGTTACCAGTGTTGTGTCTCCTCTCTTCACCCCCCTCCATCCATCCACTCTCACCCTGTCCATACTCTAACAATCACTTTCATATGAAGCTTTAGAACAGGCCAAACTAATCTACAGTGGGAAAAAACAAAAGAGTAGATACTGCTGGTGTAATAAGGGAAAGATTTACTGAGAAGGGGTATGTGGGAACTTTCTGCAGTGATGGCATTGATACAGGGACCCATTAATGTCCCTCCATGTTGCCACAATCCCTAGAGAAGGGCATGGCAGGGATTCAAGCACTCCTGCACATTCCTGAGCACATTACTGAGAATCCCCTTGTCTTCTATGCACTCCCAGGAAGTAGCTTCAGGGGATCCCTGACTTGCCTGCAGGCTACATATGCCCAAAGAAATAAATCCCTATTTTACTCCCTTTCTTTGAACAATACAGTATCAATGCAATTGTAACTCTTGTGATTTGCATAACTTGTAATGCATAATGTCTTAGGCCTTGTAAACTTTCTTTACTCTAAATGTCACCATCTAATAAATGTAAAATGCAGCTGTAACTTAAGTTCTATACAATGCTCTGCGGTCAGGTGGCTAATGTAGGTACTGACAGCTCTGGACTACAAAAGTGAACTGTAAAAGCCTAGAGGGTGAGCAGAACCATTTTAGAAAGACCTGAGTCTGGCTCTGCTCCCTGGATTGGAACTCAGAAATAAATTTCTTTCTACCAGTTCCCTGCCCCTTTGATTTTTGGTATCAAGGGGAGCAGCCAAGTGTTACTTAGACCATAATAGCAATAGTCTATATTCTTATATAAGGTTGGTTTTTATAGCAATGCACATTTGTTAGAACACAAACAGCACATCTTAAGATTTGTGCATTTCACTGTACATAAATTGTACCATAAAAGGAAAAAAAAAGAAACACAAACAAAATATGAAACTTTAGTTAACTATATAGTTAACTATATGAATGCTGAAGTATCTGGGTATGTCTGTAGCTTAATCTGAAATGTATCAAAAAATTAAGATAGATTGATGGATATAGTGATAGATATTTGATACAGCAATTACAGTAAAATGTCAAGCAAAGACTCAAGGTGGTGGGTGTTTGCTATAAAATTCTTTCAAATTTTATTATGATAAATTTCCAACACAGAAATGTTGAAAACAATTATAAAAGACTTTTTTCCTTAGAAAAAAATATTCTTCACTACCTCTGCATTCTTATTGTTAGAAAATTACTAAGATTAAGATTTTTTAAATAAGGGAAAGAAAAAAAGCACTCATTTTGAAAAAGTTTTATAATAATAATAATACTAAGTAAGACAGAAACAGAAATGGATGGCAAAGATCAGGATCTTGCCAAATGACCAGGTTTTGAAAATGGCACAAAACACCCATTTCTCAGGATTTCAAAGTTCATAAGTCAAATTCTGTACACACAAATTCTGCTTCAAAACCACAGAACAATTTAGGCTCCTGTGATCATTATTGAATTAGACCTTTCACAAGTTACTCAAGGCTGGGAAGGATGTGTGTGCTGGGGAGGGGGTGGGGGGAATAAAGACAGGTTGGTTAATGGGTACTAACATACAGTTAGCTAGATAGAAGAAATAAGTTTTAGGGTTTAGAACAATAGGGTGACTATAGTTAACAACAGTATATTGTATACTTCAAAACAGACAAAAGTTTGAAATGTTCCCAACACAAAAAAAGATAAATGTTTGAGATGGTGGGTAGCCTAAATACCCTGATTTGATCATTACACATTATATGCATGTAGCAAATTATCACACATATCCCATAAATATGTACAAATATTATATATCAATAAAAAATTCCTTTCTTAAATGTTTTTAAAATATATGAACTTAATACTCATTTTTATTTCATCATGTGATGTCAAGAATTCAAGAAATAAATTTATCTGTTAAAGACATCAAGTGTATTTTTTTCTTCCACTTTTTGCCCAAGAATCACTGAAGCCTACTGGACAGGAGTGAATCTCAGACACACAGTTCACAAACAATACTGTGGTTTTTATTGTCCTGGGCTAGAAATACCTAAATACTTCTCTGTATCACCTACTATATCCCGAGAATGAGGACTCTGCCCTATAAGCCATGTATCTCCAGTGATAATGGATTCTGCCTTCTGCCTTCTGCCTATTTGCAGTACGTACTGAGTAAGTATTACTTGAAAAACATCTTACTTTTAAGACAGTCATTGAAGGCCAGGCACATGGCTCATGCCTATAATTCCAGTACTTTGGGAGGCTGAGGTGAGAGGATCGCCTGAGCCCATGAATTGGAGACCAGCCTGGGCAGCTTGGCAAGACCTCATCTCTGTAATAAATCAAGAAAAATTAGCCAGGCATGGTGGCACATGCCTGTAGTTCCAGGTACTTGGAAGGCTGAGGCAGAAGGATCGCCTGAGCCCAGCAGGTAGAGGCTACGGTGGCCTTGAGCATTCTACTGCCCTTCAGCCTGTGTGAGACTCCAACTCAAAAAAAAAAAAAAAAGTCAAAACAGGGAATGAAGGGGGGAGACTATGCCTGCCCTGCCCTGCCCTGCTGCCATCAGAGTAGCTCCACATTTATTTCAAATATCTGACTTTCAAGTATGAGTTTACTTGAGTTCCCTGGCCAAAAAAAAGTTTTAAAACCACTGACATGATCTCAACCTAAGAAATTTTTCTGGACAAAAAGGTGAAAAAAAAAAAAAGGATAGATTTAGATTCACTTAGCTCTTGGTCAGTTATTCTCAGAATTTAGATCACCATTTGTTGTATTTAGCTTTCAGATAAGTTGAGGGTAACTGTGCTGTACTGAGATCAAATACTCCCACTGGGACCTGATGAGGGAAGACCCCATTCCTGTATGTAAACTAGGTTTACTTGAAAGTGCCATCATAAACACTTAATGGTAGGGAGTGGGTGTGGGGAACAAGGAAGAAATCTAAAATCAAGAAGAAACCTGTTCTAAACATTCTTCTCCTTAAGAGATTATCTTTCCACTCCTCCTTTAGGAGCTTCTGAGTATAATTTTCAGTAAGTTAGGAAGATTTTTAAAATTCATAAAGTTACTCCACTTTTCTTGCTCCTCCTAATTCTACCATCTCTTTAATGAAGAAAGAGGCAGATAACTAACATTAAAGAAGAGAATGGCACATTTAAGAGATCCAGTGTATGTGTGTGTGTATGTGTATGTATGTATGTATGTATTTATTTATTTATTTGAGTTGGATTCTCACTCTTGTCGCCCAGGCTGGAGTGCAGTGGCACACTCACGGCCACCGTGCAGCCTCTACCTGCTGGGCTTATGAGATCCTTCCAACTCAGCCTTCCAAGTAGCTGGAACTACAGACACACACCACCACATCTGGCTAGTTTTTGTGATTTCTTGTAGAGACAAGGTCTCACCAAATTGTTCAGGCTGGTCTCAAACCTCCAGGCTCAGGCAATCCTCTCGCCTTGGTCTCCCGAAGTGCTGGGATTATAGGCTGAGTCACCGCACTTGGCCATCCAGTGTATTTAATATGAGAAACTTAGTGACAATATGACTAAAACTACTTAAATGCTCCCTGGCATGACTCTTTTTGACCAAAGCTGGTGGATTTGATAATACCCCTTAAAATAAAAGAAATATACTTCAATAAAAGTAAGATAGTAAATACTATACAGAAGACACTCCACCAATAAAGTTAAATATGCAGATCCAAGAAAGATAGTTAAAATTAATGAATAAGAGACCCAAGTGGACTAATTAAGGAAAGTTTGAAATTCTGCAATCAAGACAGAGAACCTAAGAAGTAATGACAAGAATAGTCAAACCTTCCACTTTCTTCTGAAAGGGGCATGACTTTGCCCTCATACTGCAATTCTTACGTTCTTTAAATAAAAAATGAAGAATATTTACTACCATTTCGTCCAACCTGCTGTCCTAGACAAGCAGGAGCCTGCCAAGCACAGGCCCAGGTGAAAGCCCAAGAAGTGAGTATGGACAGGAGGAATGGGGTATGACTGGCTTGGCTGACAGGCCATAAAACATGGAGCCAAGGGACATCTGATGGTCGACAGCATGGAACAAAAGTAAAATAGAAAAGTCATCTGAAATGCCAATCGGAAACATCTAGGGAAGAAGTAGAATCCAGATAAGACGGCAAAAAGAAATCAAAGCAAGGAGAGTCAGTTGAAGAAGGCTTAGATAGAAAGGAAAGAGTCTCTGAACCCAGGGAACATCAGCTGAGGCACATTTACTGAATGCCTACAATGCATCAGGCACTCTGGTAAGCGTCTTCCTCACACCACCATCAAGAAGGCATTAACAACTCCCATTTTACAAATAAGAAAAATGAGGTTCAAGTAAATTTATTAATTTGACAAGTTCACATAGGAAGAGACTGGGAAATGTATCTCTTTTATCACACCATCTTCCTTCTATGATGTGCACTGCTGATCTCTTATTTTGTGGAAACCATGGACCCACTTCTGCACCAAGTGAATTTTAAGGCTTATTAGTCTCACAAAGTTTCCTCATTAGGGTCATCTTAGTAACATATAATCACAATAGAGTTGAGTTCTTTTTATGCTGCATTTTACCTCATGCAAAACAGCAAACAGGCAGAATTTTCAAGCATGTGAATGACTCTTCTATTCTGCCACACTTTAGGATCAGAAATCATGTGTTTGTATTTCACATAAATCTGAGTCCTAATTCTACATCACATTTCATTTCATTTCACATGGATATCCCTGGTCTTTTCTAGAATACCTGAAAGTTCTCTTCTGATGGTGGTTAGTTACCATAGAAATCAGGCTATTGTGGTTCAGAATAAATTTACATAACTATTAGAAAATTATTTCCAGCTTGTAAAATATGGAATTTATCTGAAAGCTAACATGACCACTGATGCAAAAAAAAAAGAACTGCAAACCCAAGCAAGATGATTCAGGCCCCAATATAGTGTTATAAAACAATTGCATAGAATGTTCTAGGTCACAGTGGCTCACGCCTATAATCCCAGTGCTTTGGGAGGCTGAGGTGAGAGGATTGCCTGAGCCTGCAGGTTCGAGACCAGCCTGGGCAACTTGGTGAGATCTCATCTCTACAATAAACCAAAAAATTAGCCGGGCATAGTGGTGGGTGCCTGTAGCTCCAGCTACTTGGAAGGCTGAGGCGAAGGATTGCCTGAGCCCAGCAAGTAGAGGCTATGGTGGCCAGGAACGTGTTTACTGTCCTCCAGCCTAGGTGACAGAGTGAGAATCCAACTCAAAAAAAAAAAAAAGAATGTTCTAATTTACAGCAATGACTTCAAAAATTGTAAAGTTTATAAAGTAAAATTTTTAAATTTTCAGGATGCAGATAGCATATTATAAGAATGTATTATAAGCCGGGCTCAGTGGCTCAGCCTGTAATCCCGCGCCTTTGGGAGGCTGAGGTGAGTGGATTGCCTGAGCCTGCAGGTTCGGGACCCACCTGGGCAGTGAGACCTCATCTCTACAATAAATCAAAAAATCAGCCGGGCGTGGTAGCGCATGTATGTAATTCCCGCTACTTGGAAGGCTGAGGTGGAAGGATTGCCAGAGCCCAGCAGGTCGAGGCTGCGGTGGCCAGCAGGTCGAGGCTGCGGTGGCCACTGCACTCCAGTATGGGCAACAGAGTGAGACTCCAACTCAAAAAAAAAAAAAAAAAAAAAAGAATGTATTATAATCCACTATCCATCATCTTATCCACAGGTAGGGAGAATATATTCTTGAGTACTCAGTTTTTGTCAAATACGCAGTATCAGGCACTGCATTAGGTATTAAGGATCTAAAGGTTGACAAGAACCAGTCTTGTCCTCAAGGAACTCAGTCTAGTAGGGTAGAAACTGGATACACAAACTAGAAAAAGAAGTGTAAATGTGATAGGTACAACAGGAAAGACACGTACACGGTATATGTGCACAACGAAAGAGCACCTGATAGGGGGTGGTGGACAGAGGATGGGAACTAAAGGCTACTTTATTTGATTTTTTTTTTTTTTTTTTTGCTAAAGATAGTGTCTCACTATATTGCCCAGGCTGGTCTCAAACTCCTGGGCTCAAGCAATTCTTCTGCCTTAGCCTCCCTAAATGCTGGGATTACAGGCATGAGTCATTGCACCCAGCCCAAGGCTACTTTAATCTGTATTTCTTTTACTATTAGTGAAGTTGAGCTCTTTCCAGGTATTCAATTGGCTATTCTCATCTCATTTTTGTAAGCAAGCTACTTTCTGTTTTTCTCTTTTTCCAACTGAAATATTCATCCTGCTCCTGTTAATTTATAAGTACCACTTATATCTGTTGCAATTATTTTTCCAAGTTTTTAACTAAAAAACTTTGATCACTTTTGCCACTCTGAGAAGAATGGATTTGAGGAAGGACTAGGTTAGAACTAAAAAAATTAGTTAAGATACTGCTGCAGTAATATAGGAAAGAGATTAACTGAACTTGAATCAGAGGAGTAAAGACAAGGAGAAAGACAACCCAATGAGCCGAATGTGGATAGAAATAAGAAAGATCAAAATAATCAAGAATGACCTCCATGTTTCTTTTCTGGCACAGGTGAAAAAATGAGCAGTGATACCACTGACACAGAAAATCAAAGGAGAAAAAAATTTTGAGGGAAGAATGTTAAATTCTCTTTTAGACAGGGGAATCCTGAGGTACCTGATGGATATGCAACAGGAAATGTCTGAAGTTCAGGAAGAGATCAGGTCAGGAAGTACTGTTATGAAAATCATACCTGAATGCACGAGCATGAAGAGTGTGAAGAGCACTAGGCTGAAGACGGAACTCTCTGGAACACCGATACCTTAATAAGCAAGTGGGAGAAAAGACGCCCATGAAGGAAAAACAGAAGGAATGGAAAAAGAAATCAAAGACAAACAGAATAACACAGTGTGACAAGTCAAAGTCACAGAGTGTCCCAAGGAGTCGGGACCAAAGATGAAGGGATTCAGTACACATAGGCTTATTATCACCATGGCAAATAAGGGTATAAATGTTTAAGCAGTAGAGATGGTGTGGAAGAAAGCTCACTACTTTATGGTTTCAGTGTTTTCTTTTAAAGTTTTATGCTGGCTTATGGAAGGCATCAAAAGGTAAGAATGGGAACAGAAATGATGAAGCACTGTTTGCAAACATATATGCAATATGAAGTGTTAATTATGAACTTGATTATTTAAGTTAAGATAATGGTCATCTTGCTCCAGAATAACTGTTCAGAAAATGTTTTTAAAACCCCAGTTCTTTCACATTAAAGTCTATGAAAAACAAAGCGCAAAGGAAAACATGAATAATACAGTAACCATAAACATCACACCATTCTAGTGCCACATTTGACAATTTCTTTTTTTTCTAAGTTGGAGTCTCACTCCATCACCCAGGCTGGAGTGCAATGGCATGCAGGGTCATGGTCACCCCAGGATCAACCTGCTTTCTCCAGTGATCCTTCTGTCTCAGCCTTCCAAGTAGCCGGAACCACAGGCACACGCCACAACGCCCAGCTAATTTTTTGATTTATTGTAGAGATGAGGCCTCGTCAAGTTGCCCAGGCTGGTCTCAAACCTGTGGGCTCAGGCAATCCTCTCACCTTGGCCTCCCAAAGTGCTGGGGACAATTTCAACATGAAGTTTCACTCAACAATTATCTGTTAATAATCTACTATGACAAAAAATGATGAAGACCAGACTCTGTTGTTAAAGACCCTGTCTAGTAATGGTGGGAAAAGGTATGTAAACAAGTCAGTGAGAAATATTCAATTTCAATATGAAATTTTATTCAATAATTATATTAATAACCTACTATGACAAAAAATGATGAAGACCAATCTCTGTTGAGAAGGACCCTGTCTAGTCGTGGTGGGAAAAGGCATATAAACAAATCAGTGAGAAATACTACTGGTAAAAAGAGAGCTATTTTAAGAGACCAACTATGCCTGAGGGTGGGGAGAAGTTAAGAAAAGCTTCACAGAGGGGTCAGGTAAACTAACCTTAAACTTGAAGGTTTATCAGGAAACTCACTGGAGGTGAGGGAACACAGGAGAACATTGTTATCAAACAGCACAGTATGTTTAGGAAAATGTATGTATTTTTTGGTAAAAATGACTCTAGGTCTATTCCAGGCTTAGATGTAAAATGCCAGGAGTTTATTTAATTCTTACAACAACCCAATTAACTTAAAAAAGAAACAAAGACACAGGTAAGTTAATTAACTTGGCCAAGTTCGCATAGCTAAGTGACAGAGCTAAGACTGGAATCCAAGCACACAGGGTCACAATTGCTCTCAAATCACTTCTCTGTGGTGCCTCTGCAGTTCACACCAAAAAGCTGTTGATGTTGGCAGTAGTGGGAAACTGCCAGAGGAAGGCAGGGGCAGGACTGTCAGTAGTGGGAAATTGCCAGGAGAGGGAGGGCACGCTTCATCAACAAGGGTACCTGCAGGATGAACATTTGTATACCTAACCCTGAAATGCAACCCACATATTTAAAATAAAAAATTAAAATTAAAACAAAAAGAAAAGAAAAGCTGTTCATGAAGGATCTGGATATCCTTTGTACATATGCCAGAAGGAATTTGCTTTTTATCGTGATGCCAAGGGAATTGACAGTTCCAGTGAATTACAGCAGGATGTTGTGATTAATCATGAGGTAAAGGAAAGTGAAATCATGAAGATTCAGAGAAAAAAAGAAGATAGTGTCTTCGTGTGGCTAGAAATAAGAGAGAACAGAAGAGTAAGAGAAGGGAGTGACATTAGCTTAGGCTTCCAGAATACTGGTGAAGTCTAAAACTTAAGTGGTAGACTGCCTGCAAGTACTGACAATTTCAAGGGGGTGACCAATTTAGAATTTATCCATTTGTTCCACAAAAATACAACTGGAATTTTTTTGGAGGGGAGGTGTATCACAGACTATTACAACTGTTTGAAGAAAAAAGTCCTGTTTAAAAAAAAAAACTCATGACGCATCTGAAGCACTATCAACAATCTGAGGTGACAGGAAATACACGAGGGCTAATTCACGTCATGGCACGTGCAAAAATTCCAGGAGTTAATCATGAGACAATAAATCCGAAATATTTAACAGATGAAAAATGAACTTTCAACCTTTTCTGCATTAACACTCACTATGGCATTTCCTATAGCTATAACTTCTTTAAAATAACAGAAACCAGACGGGTATGACTGTATTTATAAATATTTCCAACTCATTCTCATAAACTACTTTCCCTATCAGAAAAAAACAAAATACTTTCAGTTATGCGACGGAGCTCAAAACAAAATTTTCCAAATATGTTTTCATCTGTAAACATTAAAAAAAAAAAAAAAAAAGAGGACATCAAGTGGCACACATGAACAGTATAGCTTGGACTATTGTAACTAAAGAAACAGAACATCAGCACATTGGAAGCTCAGCTACACAACTTTCGTCCCCAGGCTGCTCTTCGCCAAAAGTCATCACTATCCTGACCTCTAAAACTAGAGATTAGTTCTTTCCATTTTTAAAAAAATAATTATTAAAAGTATATTTGCAAAGTGAAACATAAAACTACATATTATGTAAGCATACCAATGAAAACATTATAAGTACATATAATATTATTTAATTATTTAAATATCCACTATTGAATGAACAGATGATCTATTTTCTGACTATGGATGATATAAATCTAACAAGAATCACATAGATATCATTGCCACATTGCTTTTTTTTAAAACTTAGATGCCAGCATCTCTACTTTTCTATTTTTCTTCCATTTCTTGCATCTCTGTTGAACTTCTAATCTCAAGTACATGTGTGCTCAAAAGAATAGAACGCATATGCCAATGCAGACCTCCATGAATACACGAAAGAAACAGAAAAGGTCTTATCACTTCTTGATACTTGATCAGTTCTTTCCATTTTTAAACTTCATAAACATGGAACTGCAATGCAATATGTATTCTTTTGTGTCTCACTTCTTTCTTTCAAGAATGTTTGTAGCATCTGTTGAATGTAGCAGGGGTCTTTCAATTTTCATTGCTGATAAATAAGCCACTGCATGACTGGAACACTACTCTACATCTGAATTTTGATGGCTGTTTGAATTATTCCCAGTAAGAACATTGTTGTATATGTTTTTTTGTGCATATATTTATTCATTTCTGCTAATATACTCCTAGGAATACTAGTGCTCTATTATAGGATATTTCTGTGTGAATTTTAAGGTGATTATAAATGTATAGTCCTATCAGCAGTACATTATAGTCTCTGGTGTTCTTCATCCTAACCAACATCTGGTATCCATTGGTCTTTTCAATTTCAATCATTCTGGTGGAAAATACTGGCATCTCATTGTGGTTTTTATTTGCATTTCTCAGAAGACTAATGATGACAACCACTTTTTCAAATATTTAGTAGCCACCTGGAGATCTTCCATGAGGTAGCTGTTCAAGTCTTTTGCCCAGTTTCTACTGGGTTATCTATCTTTGTTTACCTTACTGATCTGCAGTTCTTTATAGAATCTACATCAGGGATTGGCAAACTTTTTCTGTAGAGGGCCAGAGAGTAAATATTTTAGACTTTGTGAGTCATATGGTCTCTGTCACAATGATTCAACTTCTGTGCTGTGGCATGAGAGCAACCATAGTTAATACATAAATGAATGAGTGTGGCTGTGTGCCAATAAAGATTTATTTATGGACAATAACATTTGAATCTCACAAAATTTTCATGTATCACAAAATATTATTCTTCTGGTATTTTTCAACCCTTTAAGAATGAATGCGTCAACTATTTTTAGCTTGCAAGCTATACAAAAACAAGCTGTCAGGAAGACTTGGCTCACAAACTATAGTCTGCCAACCCTCGGCCAAAGAAAGATCTTTGTCAAGTTGTGTCTAAGTCTTACCAGGGCTTTATCAATATTGTTATTCTTTTCAAAGAACCAACTTTTGACTCTGCTGACATTCTCTGTTTTGAATGTTTTTTTTTAATTTCATTAATTGTTCTTGTCATCTTTTCCTTTCTTTTATTTTATTTGGTTTAAGCTTGTTGTTTATTTTTTAGCTTTTAGAGATGGATATTCAAATCGCTGATTTTTGAGTCTTCTTTTCTAATATAGGTACTTAGGCTACAGACTTCCTGCTAAGCATCCCACAAGTCACAATAGGTCATATCTCCATTGGGTCGCACTATTTTCTAATTTTCATCATCATTTCTTTTTTGACTCAAGAATTGTTTCCAAGAGATTTCACTTAATCTCCAAACACTAGGAGATCTTCAAGTGACCTTCTCACCACTCACCCCACTCCTCTGCAAGCAACTTTTTTTGTAGTTAGTTCCAACCTTGATTCTACAGTGGTCAAATCTGCAGAATTACAATTTTTTGAAATATAAGATTTGCTCTATGTTTAGCATATGGTATATTTTGATAACTATTTTACAGGCACTTAAAATAGTATTTATTCACTTATTTGGAGCGGTATCATATCATTGTCAACTAGATCAATTTTGTTAATAATGTTGTTCATTCTTCTATATTATTACAGTTTCTGGTTTTATTTTGTTTTTGGCCTGTATATTCTAACAAGTACTGAAGTGTATTACACTATATCACTATGATGATAGATTTGTCTACTACTTGTAGTTGTGTCAGTTTTTGTTTTTCATGTTTTAAGAGGTTATGAGGCATATACATTATTTAGAATGTTTTTCTTTTTCTGGTAAGTTAACTCCCTTTAAAATTTTTTTAAATTTATTTTTAAAATTGACAAATAAAAGCTGTATATATTTATGGTGTACAACATGCTGTTTTGATATAGATATACACTGTTGAATGGCTAAATCAAGCTAATTAACATATCATTACTTCACATACTTATTTTTTGTGGTGACAACATTTAAAATCTGTTCTCTTAGCAATTTTCAAGTATACAATATACTGTTATTAACTACAGTCACCAAGTTGTACAACAGATCTCCTGAATGTACTCCTCCTGTCTAAAATCTCCCCAATCTCTCCACCTTCTTAATCATTCCCCGATCCCAAGGTAACCATTCTGTTCTTTGCTTCTATGAGTTTGGCTTTTTAGTCTCCGCATACAAGTGAGATCATGCAGTATGTCTTTCTGTGCTTGGCTTATTTCACTTAATATAATGTCCTCCATGTTCACTCACATTGTCACAAATGATAGGATTACTTTCTTAAAATGAGAAAAGGCTGAGCAGTGGTTGATTCCATGTCTTGGCTCTTGTGAATCATGCTGCAATGAACATGGGAGTGCAGATATCTAGACATATTGATTTCATTTCCTTTGAATATACAACACACCCTAAAATGGAACTGTTGGCTCATATGGCAGTTTTACTTTTAATTTTTTGATGGAACTCCACACTGTTTTTCATAAGGACAATTTACAATCCTACCAACAGTGGGAAACCACCAAGGGTTTCCTTTCTCCATATCCTAACCAACACTTGTTATCTCTTGTCTTTTTAATAACAGTCACCCCAACAGGTGTGAGGTGATAGCTCATTGTGGCTTTAATTTGCATTTCCCTGGTGATTAGTGATGTTGAGCAATTTTTCATCTAGCTGTTGGCCATTTGTATGTCTTCTTCCGAGTAATGTCTTTTCAGGTCCTTTGCCAATTTTTTTGATTGGGATGTTTTCTTGCCATAAAATTGTTTGAGTTCCTTAGGTATCCTGGATACTAACCCCTTATCAGATGTATGGTTTGCAGATATTCTCTGCCATTCCATTGTCTCTTCACTCTACTGATTATTTCCTTAACTGTGCAGAAACCTTTCAGTTTAATGCAATCCAATTCGTCTATTTTTGCTTTTGTTGACTGTGTTTCTGGGATCACACTAAAAAAAATCTTTGCCAAAACCAATGTCAAGAAGCTTTTCCCGTTTTTTTCTAGTAGTTTTGCAGTTCAGGTCTTATGCTTAAGTCATTCATCCATTTTGAGTTGATTTTTGTATATGGTAGAAGACAAGGGTCTAATTTCATTCTTCCACACGTGGATATGAAGTTTTCCCAGCACCATTTACTGAAGAGACTATCCTTTCCCTCATTATGTATTCTTGGCACTAAGAGAACCAGAAAGAAGCCATACAGCTTTGTTTAACCCTCAGAAACCACATACCATCACTTCTGCCATACTCAATTGATTAAAATAGCTCCAAACTCACCCAGATTCAAGGGCAAGCAACAAAAACCCCACCACTCTTTAGGAAGAAAGTCAAAGTTTGAGGGTTATGTTTTAAAACACCACCTATGTTTAAAAATGCTCTTGCAGCATTTTCTGGATCTCAACATCTGTGTCTCTGTCTGTCTCTCTCTCTCTCTTGTTTCGAGAAGGTAGGGAGAAGAGGTAGCAAAGTGACATTCGAAGGACAGCTAGTCAGGTTACACCCCTTTACATCAATGCCACCAAAACCCCAGTAGATCTTTTGAATGGACACTGAAGCCTGAGCCACGGAAACTCATTTCTGTGGTGAAGAGACAGGCAAAGGCCATCTGAAGGCAACAACTACAGAACTTAGCCTTCTTCCAGCCTGTTCTCTTACTGCTACCTCTGGCAGTCCTAAGGTCCAGCATGTAGCCAACACCCCAACACATCACCCACTCGCCTATCAACAAACCCAGGTTCCAAGTACCTTCAACCTCCCCTCCTTCCCTCTCACTCCTCTAATTCTTCAGAGTTGATTTGGGGCAAGGGTGTCAACAGATGGAACTAATTAGAAACCAGCCTAGAAAATACTTTCTTTATCAAAGCTGTAGAACTTTTGCTTAATTTCAACTACTCCTAATCCAGTTCAGAAGTCTGAAGTAAGCAAAGCAATGAAGAAGTAATACTGAATAGAATATCTTACCACCAGTTAAGTTAGTGAGCAATGACAGATACTTCCTTATTTTTTCATGGATATTCCTAACATTTCTAGCTTCATACATTTGAAAACACATTTTATTTTTTCTAAATTTTCATCACTCACAGATTTCCAAAGTACTCTGTAGAAACTTAATGGATAGAAAATATTTTACATCCCTCCTTATAATTATCCTGCTCACCAAGATTATTGACCAAGTGTCTTTAAGTGCCACAATTCCCTGGTTATCTAAGACCATGACAGGCACACCCAATCACACATGCACAACTATTAGCCTTAAGCTGATCTGAAATGATGTTACCAATAAATGAGTTAGCAAAGGATGCAATTTCAATAACAGGCAAGAAACAGAAGAACCTAACTTAGAATGGTAGACACCTTTCCCAATTAAGTTGGGGAGGAAGAGATTTAGTTGGTGGGCAGCCGAAGGATTTGGTTAGTAAATTAATTTACCTGTTCCCTATAATAAGGTTATTTACAGCTAATTTGACCTTAAATTTCATTAATTAATAAAATATCTAGTACCAAGTACGTAATGGTTTCACTCAACTCTGTACTGCTGAGATAATAACAGTATTTTCAGTTCTGAGCACAAAGGTTCTAGAGATTTTTATTATTATTATTATCATTATTATTATTTTAAGTAATACAATGATCAGGAGAAATGGTATCTTTTAAATGTGTAGTTTTCTGAGTACTAGGTAAGGCTGACTATTTATTAATGAAGATATGCAAATAGTTAATAAACTATGAATTGCTTGTTCATATTCTTTATCAGTCTTCCTTACGTTATTTCCTTTTTAAAAACCTGTTTCTAAATATTTGCCAACTGTATATCTGACAAAGGCCTAACATCTAGGATCTACAAGGAACTCAAATGCATTGAAAGGGAAAAAACAAACAGCCCCATTAAAAAATGTGCAAAAGACATGAATAGACACTTCTCAAAAGAAGATATATGGGCAGCCAACAGACACATGAAAAAGTGCTCAGCCTCACTCATCATCAGAGGAATGCAAATCAATACCACATTGAGATACCGCCTAACCCCAGTAAGAATGGCCATCATTAATAAAACAAACAACAACAGATGCTGGCAAGGATGCGGAGAAAGCATTCTACACTGCTGGTGGGAATGTAAACTAGTGCAATCTCTTTGGAAGACAGTGTGGCGATTTCTGAAAGAACTAGAAATTGACTTTCCATATAACCCAGCAATTCCCCTATTGGGTATATACCCAGAGGAACTCAAATCATTCTACAAAAAAGATATCTGCATATGTATGTTTGTGGCAGCTCTATTCACAATAGCAAAAATGAGGAACCAACCATGTTGCCCATCGAAGCTGGACTGGATAAAAAGAATGTGGTACATATACATAATGGAATATTATGCAGCCATAAAGAAAGACAAACATATGAACTTCGCAGCAACTTGGGTGGATTTGGAGTCCATCATACTCAGCAATCTACCACAGAAACAAAGAACAGAGTATCATATGTTCTCACTCATAAGCGGACCTTGAACAATTATAATACTCAAAGAAAGGGATTGGCAGTAGTAGGAAACTGTGAGGGGATGTGGGTGGGATTGGCAGTTGAGGGAAACTGCTAGGGGAGGGAGGGGTTCATCAACAAGGGTACTTGCATAATCAACATTTGTATACTTAATCCTGAATTGTACCCTACATCTTTATAATTAAAGAAAAAAAGAAAAATCTGTTTCTGAAAGTTCTTTGTATCTTAAGGATTCTGACTTTTTCTCCCTTATATATGTTACAAATATTTTCTCTTAGTCTATTATTTATACCTAGCCTTTATTTACAGAGTTTTCTCTATATAAATTTTTAAAAACAACTTTTTGTATGTAGTCAAATTTGTTTGATTTTTGCTGATGACACATTATTTTGTTTTTCTTAAGATAGTCTCTTCTACCAGAGATAATACAAACATCCCATATATTCTTATTCTTCATCTTTTCACATTTAAACCTTTGGTTTGAAGTAGAGCTCCAATTTTATTTTCTCCCAGTTTAAAGTTCATTGTAATAAAAAAAATTTTTGTTTGTTCTTTTTTGTAGAGATAGGGGTCTCGCTATGTTGCCCAAGTTGGTCTTGAACTCCTAGCCTCATGCAATCCCACCATGTCGGCCTCCCAAAGCACTGGGATTACGGGTGTGAGCCCCTGTGTCTGGCCAACCATACCAATACATTTATTAAATAAAATACTTTTTTCCCTCTGAAATGAATTGCTACTTTTATCATATTTTAAGTTCCATAACTACATGTAACAGCTGAATCTTGTTCTTTCCTGTTGCCTATTCTTGTGCCATGATCACACTGTTTTGATTAGGGAATGTTGTGATAAATTTTACTATCTAGCACCCCTTACTCTTCTCAGTTTTCTATAATGTATTCACTTAAAGGGCACTTTCTCCAAATATAGATGTTAAGATGGAATTAGGTAAAACTGTTGAGATGTGTGTATTATCTTATAACTGAAAAATGCAGTTAAGTTAGTTGATAGGCAGAGTCTCAATCAGATTCCATAAAGCGGATAAAAATAAAAGAGTAAAAAATATAGCTGCTTCTCAACTTACAATTAAGTTGTTTCAATAAACCCATCATAAATTGAAAATACTGTAAACCAAAAACGCATGCAATTACACTTTACATAACTTGTTGAATATTGTATTGAAAGTGAAAAACTCAAAGTATGGTTTCTATTGAATGAGCATCTCTTTTGCTCCACTGTAAAGTCCAAAAATAGTAAGTTGAAATATCATAAGTAGGAGACTACCCATAATCACATGGACAAATGTCCTCATGTAGAAACACAAGAGAAACAAAGGAGCAGTTAACAAATATGGCAGACACTCTGCATCTCATTTAAGGCTCATTATAACCACCATATGAGACAGGTGGAGGAAACTGAGGAGCAGGGAGGAAAATGGAAGAGTGTCCGGCAAGAATCTGACTAATGAAAAACACAAAGAGAAAACATCCATTAAGGGAGGCACAGAGACCAAATAAGATAGAGTTTGCTAGTATTTTATTTTTCCAATCCTATCTACGAAGAAGTGAAGAACTAAACTGATCACTCTACAGTGCTATGCCCTATATCCCTACCTTCCATCTAGCCAAGAACAGACTGAGTCCAACTGATATAATTAGGTGAATTCCATGGCCTGCTCTTTTCATTTTGAGAGATTAATCCAACAACAAACAGCAACAGAGAATATAAAATTTCTATGCCTTTACTAGCACTGAACCCTTAACAGTCTATTCTCCAATTTTTCTGAAAAACACAATTGAGTCCTCTGGTGACTTTTGGGAGTAGGAATGTAGCTACTT
Source organism: Cephalopachus bancanus (assembly GCA_027257055.1). Lineage (NCBI taxonomy): Eukaryota > Metazoa > Chordata > Mammalia > Primates > Tarsiidae > Cephalopachus > Cephalopachus bancanus. The sequence goes on from JAPVLO010000355.1 coordinate 1,275,685, forward strand.
TACTGCCTGCTCTGAAACCTGTAAAATGTACCAAGAGAAATCAACTTTTCTGTTAAATAAAACTATGGGGCTGCTCACAATCCCAAACCACAGGTCATGAAGTATCTATAAAATACAATACAATCTGAAACAAGTGGATAATAAACATCACAAGCCAACAGATGCCTCTACAAATCAATGCAGGCTGGATTTCTCTGAAATTAATAGAGAAAATTCCAAGCATTTTTATCTGAAACAAAGATAAATGAAAGTGCAGACAAACCATAGGAGAGTTTTTCACATGGAGAAATGGCAGAGGAGGGCACATTTTTCACATGGAGAAATGGCAGAGGAGATGGGGTAAAGATGAGACTATAGTCCATGCCATCTTTATTTCCTCTGACTTCTAAATCAGAAGGGGGGAGTGTGGAGAAAACAGAAGAACTGTCACTGCAGTGATGCTCAGTATAACATTAAATCACTGAATCAGGCTCTATGGAGAGTCACAGTGCACTGCTTCCTGGGTGATCTATTCATCCAAAAGAAGGGGACACCAGTGTTGAGGAGACACATGGCTCTGGGTCAGAGAACAAAGATGTCTTTGTGAGAAAGCACCCTGAGACGAGAAATGTGAACTGAGTCTTCCAGATGCCCCAGATCACACCCTCCCCCTCACTAATACTACCATTAAACATAGTAATCACTAACATTGAGTTCTTACCATATTCTAATCACTATTTCAGGAATTTTACAAGTATTAACTCTTTCAATCCTCCAAACAATCCCAGTGAGAAAAGTATTCTTATTATTCCCATGTTATAGATGAGGAAAATGAGGTTCAGATAAGTAAGTTTCCTATAGTCATATAACTAGGAAATGTAAGATTCAGAATTTGAACCCAAACAGTCTACTCTAAAAGTTATGTTTTTAAATGTTATGGTGTATTGTCTCTCCCATGTTAATGCTAAAAAACTAGCAGACCCAGTCACAGCTTCTCAGAGGTGACTAAAAAAAAAAAATCAGCAGACCAGGAAGTACACAGGGTTTTTAAAATTTATACAGTAAATATTTACATACCTTGTACTGTAAGCTCTGCTTGAGCTTCAATTGTCTCATTTCCATTATCAGCTACACAAATATAAATCCCGGCATCATCCTCAGTAACATCAGTGATCTCCAGGCTACTGCCTGCCAGCAATACCAGTCTTTCAGAGCTGCATGAAAAAAATTGATACATTTCAGATCTAGGAAAACAATACCTGAGAAACTCTCCACACAAAATAGAGAAAACATTTAAACAGTATTTTTATTTATATGTCTACAGATGGACTGAGACTAACATAAAATTACCAGAATTTAATTTAGGCCAATTTGCTTTGCTTATATTTTACAAGCATTTATATCACAAATATAAATCAAATGTTATAATGAATTTTCTCTGACACTTCTAGTTATTTCCAAAGAGATATCACTTTTGCAACCAATTCTACTTCCCTCGGGGCATCCCTGTCTCCCTAACTCGAAGCCAGTTTTTTTCCAAATTACATAATTTTGAAGTCTGGAATCAATCTGATATTTAGACCACCAGAGCTATGCCACACTGAAATTAATAACAGAAAGAAAACATAAAGAGGGCAAAACATTAGACCAGAAACAGTAAGCCATAGGGTCACAGTGCCTACTGAAAGTTTCCTATGTGGCTTGGCTAGGAAAGGGAGGAAAAGAGGAAGGGAAGGGAGAGAGAAGGATGGCTGCCAGACAGCAGCTCCCTGGGTGGGCAGCTGGGCACGAACCAGTCAACATCACGCCACTGTCAACAAGGATGCTGATGAATACTGGCCAACTCTACAGAGTGATTCTAGTGGGAAAACACTAGAAGCAGAAGTTTGGTTATAAAGTTACAGTAATAGTCCAGAATTAGAGAGCAAAGTATTAACTATGGCAGTAATTATGCCTATTTAAAGAGAAACTAAAATAATCCCATAACACTAAAAAAGAAATTGTAAATAAATTTTCTAATCAAATTTTTATAAAGTGAATAAGTTTAATCAATTTGGAGAGTTACAAACTAAATCAAATATCCAAAGGTACCTGACATAAAGCAAGAGCTACAACTCATTTAGAGACAAGTGCATTATTACAGCTGCTACTTTAAAAGTCACTTTTACAGATAACACAAATCTAAAATATAGTACCATATACAATAATAAATGCACATATATATTTTTATTTTGAAGTTCCACATCTGGTTTTCATATACTAGATTTTTCTCCCAAATCTTATTAGTATTGTTACATTTCTAGTCTGTATCTATGCTCAACAAAGTGTTCTGATTATAACTTGACTATTCATATAGAATTCCTTATGGGAGACGAATCTAAAGAAACAACTTTTTAGTCTCTGCCATATTTATAATTCTCATTCTAAATAAATAAAGTGCTAGCCTGGCTTCAATTTCAGAACACTGTAAGTCTAGGTAATTAGTATTCCTGAATCTGATAAACAAGATTAAGTTTCTGGACATAGAAAGCTAAAAACTAGGGCCGGGCATGGTGGCTCAAGCCTGTAATTCCAGCACTTTGGGAGGTCGAGGTAAAAGGACTGCCTGAACCCAGGGGTTTGAGACCAGCTGGGCAACTTAGTGAGACCTTGTCTCTACAGTATATCAAAAATTAGCCAGGTGTGGCAGCATGCTCCCATAGTTCTGGCTACTTAGAAGGCTGAGGCAGAAGGATCGCCTGAGTCCAGCAGGTCGACACTGGGGTGGCTATGAGCGTGCCACTGCACTCCAGCCTGGGCAACAAAGTATGATTCTGACTAAAAAAAAAAAAAGAAAGCTAAAAACCAGAAATGGATTTGGTGACTTCTCCAAGAAATACTGCAAGGTCATGACTAAACTTTATCAAGCAACTTTACTATCTGAAACGTCTTAATTATACCCTAAAATCCCAAATTTACATGAAGAAATAGAGAATCAAGATAACATGCAATGGAATAGAGCAAGAACAACTGGGATAAAAAGAGAGCTAGGGTTCTGATGCCTCCAAAATAAGAAAAAATTACAAAAATTAAAATCCTGCATTTTACACTTAGACAAGATTACTACTAAGTTTCAGAGATGAAAAACGCAATGTGCACAAATAAGAAATCAATAATATATACATATGATGCTCAGCTGAGGCAAACATAATTTGAAACACTAGTTGGTATTTTTGAAAGTGAGATGCAGTAATTTATGTCTAATAATTACACTAAAAATATTCCTGATACTTACTCTGCTGATATTCGGCCTGAGTGACTGCCAGTGGAGCAGCAGTTAATCTTTCTTAATAGGATTAATTTTTTTCTTTTTAAAAGAAGCCTGGTAAGAACAATGTCCATTTGCTTGGCAGAATTCATTTAACTTATTCATGGCTTATAGTAAAAAGACAATCAAGCCTTTAGAATACCCAAATTCAAAGATGCAGGCAAAAGAAAGCATGTGTGAAAATGTAAGTATGGCCAATGGACCCAAGTTAAGTTCAGTGTTATTGGACATAGGGGTGTGTGTGCCCCTGACTAGCCTTGGGGTCAGTCTGGAAGAGCTTGGTGTGCTAAGGATATATATATGGGGGGGTGCCAAGAAAATGTATTCACGTTTTAAGTATGATGTTCGCTCAAGAGATAGCATTAATCAAATGAATGCTAGCATCATCATGTGACAGGCAGGACAGTCAAAGAAAATGGCAGAAGTATGGTTGCACAAACATCATACTACACGTTGCTACCATAAATTAATTCAACTTTGAACAGTAATACATATGTGGGATTACATTTTTTGGCACATCTATCTAGCTAAATTTTTTTTCCAAAGTGAAAGGTTTTTAAAGCAGACTAATGACACAATCAGATTTTGTGAAGAAATAAAAGGAGTGGGAAAATATTATAAATAGAAATTTGGTTATAAAGTTATTGCTCTAGTCCAAAATTGAAAAGCAAAATATTAACTATGGCAGTAACAACAGGAATAAAGAGAAAGCAAAAAGCATTGACTACTCTTTTTTTTTTTTTGAGTTGGAATCTCACACTGTTGCCTAGGTTAGAGTGCAATGGCACACTACTAACCACCGCAGTCTCGACTTGCTGGGCTCAGGCAATTCTTCCACCTCAGCCTTCCAAGTAGGTGGAACTACAGGCACGTGCCACCATGCCCTGCTAATTTTTTTATTTATTGTAGAGATGAGGTCTCACCAAGTTGCCCAGACTGGTCTCGAACCCGTGGGTTCAGGCAATCCTCTCACCTCGGCCTCCCAAAGTACTGGGATTACAGGCCGGGCCTGCATTGACTACTTTTAAGAAGTTGGATGACGGCGAGGAGCAAGATTTACTTGTTAATGTAACAGATATTTACTGACATACCTGGATGTCAGGTAGCAGCTGGGGAGACAGCACTGAGCAAAAACACAATCAGTGCTGTCATGCAACTCAGTACGTAATGAAGACATGAAAGATGACCAACTCTCCAAAATGGTATACCAAAAGACTCTGCCAGAAGTTAGGGATGAATACAGAGATGTTCCTGACAAAGTAACTCTTAAGCTGAGATCTGACAGGTGAGTAGGAGCTAATTAAACAGTGAGAAGGAAAAAAGGCATTTCAGAAAACAATGACTAGCACATGCAAAGGAACTGTAGCAGAAAGGGTCACGTGGTCTAGGGATCCAAAAGAAATCAGAGTGGCAAGGTGCTGGGAAAGAGAGAAAGATGAAGATAGAGCCTGATTGTGCAAGGCTTTGAAGGCCATTTTAAGAACGTGGGTCCTTAACCTAGGAACCATGGAAATCCTTAACAGGGTTTAAGCATTGTAAGGGCTAACAATGATGTGGTAAGATTAGAGCTCTGAGAAGCCTGATCTGGCAGGAGTGTGAAGGTGTAGTTGGAATGAGACCAGAGTATATAGGGGAAGAAGAGCTAGGAGTCTACTACAGCGACAGAATCTTAGAAGAGGTAGGTGGTAGCTACATGGATGGATGCCAGAGATATTTAGAAGGTAAAATGGCAAATCTTGCAGATATAGAAGATAAAGAAGCTAAGCAAGAAACGTGTCAAAGACAACTCCTAAGGTTAGGGTGGGTAAGTGTGAAGGAAAAAGCAAAAAAGAAATTTCATGTTTAATTTAGGTATTTTGTTTACTGTAATTAAAATGAGAGGATAAACCCTTTTAAGTCTGTATTGAAGAGACTTTCTATTTCTTTGCTGAGATTTTCTGTTTTTTCGTTTGTTTCAAGTGTGTTTGTAACTGCTCACTAAAGCAATTCTATGATAACTGCTTTACAATCTTGGTCTAAACTCCAAAATCTCTGTCCTCTCAATGTCTTTTCTCATTTAAGATGACAGTTGTCTGTTTCTTGGTAAGATGTGATTTTTCAGTTGAAACCTGGAGAGTTTAGGTATTATGTTATGATGCTTTGGATTTATTTGTTTATTTATTTCATTTTTTTCCAAAAGGGAAAGCACTTATTTCAATAGGAGCTCACAAGCCCAAATACAATCTTCCGTTTATTGTTAAAGTCGTAGGTGTGATAGTTGTCATGTCAGGAGAGATGACACTTTATCCACATCTCTTAAAACAAGATTGCCTCATTTAGCAAATAAAAATACAATATGCCAAATTAAATCTGAATGTCAGAAAAACAGCGAATAATTTTTTGGTCTAAGCATGTCCCATGCAATACTTTTCTGCCATACTTGTACTAGGCAGAAAAATAGCCCACAAAGATGCCCATTGCTCTGGATCTATTTAAACCTTCTGCTTTAGCTGTCTTCTTCTGACATCACCCTAGCAGAGGAAGTGGGTGCGGTGGTGGTGCTGCCTCATTGCCAGGTGGAGGCAGAAGTCCAGGTTCTCAACTCAGTCTCATCTAAGGAGAAAGTGTTTCATCATTGTTTCATAGCAGGGTTGGGAGTTCTAGCTCTCTACTAGGACCCCACTGATACCTCCCTGGGTGGAAGGGGCAGGAGTGCTTCATTATTTTTTCTCCACATGATATTCAATGACACCATGGAAAGGGGCCTTGTCTCTTATGGCTAGAGGGGGTAAAAACTGATGCTCCTGTGTGTTCTCCACTATCACAGGAGGGGATTTCCTTACTGCCCTGTTAGGATGAAAGTCTTGGCTCTGTACTCTGTCTTTGACATCACCTAGCAGGGAGGTAGGGGCACCTCATTACAACCTGAGGAGGATGGAGTCTAGGCTTTTGGCTTGGACTTTGGCATGTGAGAATGGGCTATAGTTTCTTCTGTGGTGTTTGAATGGAGTAGGAGTAATTACAGCCTAACAGCTTCTGTCTGGCTAGGCTGCCCCTTTCCTGGTCCTTTAGCTAGAGAGAGCACATTTTTGTTGAAGCTTTTTTTTTTGTATGCACCTGTTGGCATTTCCAGGTTTCTGGTTTCTTTAGCCCCAAGTTATATATGGGATATATGAATCAAAAAAGAACCCAGGAAGTTAGCCATCATGTTGCTCCTTGGGTCCCAAAGTCCCTAGTCAATCAGTCTTCCTCTCTCCGCCTTTCAGAATCTTATGTTTGCTTTACATATAACACCCAGTGTCTTAGGTGTGCTTAACAAAAGGAACAGGGAAACACAACTGCTCTTAATGGAAGTGGAAGTTCTCCATTTATTTTTTTAAATAACCTAATGTTACTACTATTGTTAATTGTGATAATATCAAGTATTTTTATAACTATAACCTATTCCTCTGCAGTAAGGATCAGATCTATTACTTCATTAAAAGATAACATTATTAGATTACTAAATTACACTTTTCTGTCGGTCACCTTGAACATTAGCACTTATACTTTTTGGATTGTCTCCCTCTGAAACAGAACTACTCAATTAATGGGATCCATTTTACCTGCTTCTCTCATTGGCTATGATTATTTTAAATCTGAACAAATTTGATCACAAGATTCAATAACTACATCAATTCTTAGACATTTATAAAAGTCATGGTAATGCTTTTAAATTCTTTTTCAAAAGGTCTTAAGATTAGTAATGGAGAAAGATATCTTATTAGTCAAGCTTTTTTTTCACTAGATCCAGTCCAGCACTATCTACATTTCTAGGCACTTCACTTCTTTCTTTCAATTTCTAAATCTCTTTCTAATGAAGGGTCCAAATAATGTATTAGCTAAGGTCCATCTACTTATATTAAAAGGCTCTGACAGAAACAAAGATGTTTTGATAATTACACACATACAACCTGAAGCACTCCTGTGAGCCATTCACGTACTTACTATATCTTCCTACACTATTTTCAGTTATCCAACCAAAATATACTTATCACTGCTCCCCTTCCCCAGATATGACCCAAGCACTGCGCGAGGGTCTGGAAAGACCAATGTGAACAGCATCAACACTGTCCTGTTCTTATTCTGAAGTTTCCTGAGAAAGTGATATACCAAGGGAGTGCTTCTCAGACTTTCCTGTTATATAATCCAAGTATTCAGGAGCCTAGAGAACAAGAGGCAGAAAAAAGTCTAACAATCTTCATAGTCTACTGATATATCCTTAAATTCAGAGGAATGCTATTAACCATGATACAAACCACATTTTGATTTAATTTCAAATCATTTGCTCTCAAAGAATTATCTTTGAATAAAATTAGATATTTCCTTACCTAACCCTTAACTGTACCCCACAACTTCATAATAAAAATTAAATAAATAATAAAAAAAAATTAGGTATTTCCAGAAGACAGGAAATTTTTCTACCACAATTTGTACATCCTGGTCCACCCAGACCCCAGTCTGAGAATCACTCTACTGAGAGAACATTCTGTATAAAATAGCAATACTTCCTCTGTCTCTCCTGGCATTCCTGGCAGAATCTGTCTTGCTTTTCTTCACAGCACTTACCATAACCTGGTATTTTATGTGTCTACTTGATTATTATCTGACATTTTCCCACTAAAATATAAGCTCTGTAAGAGCAAGAACTCTATCTGGTTCACTATTCTATTCCCAGGACCTAGAAAATGTATGACATAACATTTGATAAATATTTGTTGAATAATTAATTATTAAACAAATGAGAATCATAGACATCCTAACGTTTATTTCTTATATAAAAAAAATTCTATACATATGTACCTATTTTATATTTTCAGAATGTCTTTTTATAATGGTAAAATATAAAAGTTTTAAAATCACCTATTTCAGCTTTCCTACTCCTAATAAAGATCTTGTTCTGCATGGTGGCTCAGCCTATAATCCTTGCACTTTGGGAGGCCAAGGCAAGAGGACTGCCTGAGTCTGGGGGTTCGAGACCAGCCTGGGCAACTTGGTGAGACCTCGCCTCTACAATAAATTACAAAGACTAGCCAGGCATGGTGGCATGCATCTATAGTTCCAGCTACTTGGAAGGCTAAGGCAGAAGGATCGCTGGAGCCTAGCAGGTCGAGGCTGCGGTGGTCGTGACATGCCACTGCACTTCAGTCGGGGCAACAAGAGTAAGAATCCAATTTAAAAAAAAAAGTTCTTGTTTTAACGTGCAGCCAATTAAACTTTCTGCTGTAGGAGCTTAAAATATCTATCCTCTATTTTAAAGTTCCCTGTTTCAGTTGGCAAGAAGAAAATTCCTTTGAAGTCTTATATAAATTCTTTACATACTATTTAGCTGGGTGGAGAAACAGAAAGAAAGGGAGGAAGCAGAATGTGGGCAGAAGCAGCTGGTGAGTGGAAGGGTACTGAGGAAGAAATCAGGTGATACGGGGATGATACCATCAGTTTTGCTAGTGGAACATGTGAGGAACCATCTGATTATATTCCATCATCCCCAGTGATCACTGAGAGCCAGTCAAAACATATATCCCTTTCCAGGTCTTGATTACTAGACTACTAGACCCAGTTGGGAGACTCTAGACCTGCTCAGTCCAAATCAACAGTCACTAGCCTTATACAGCTACTAACACTAGAAAGGTGACTTGTTGGCTGTGGAAATAAATTATTTTACTTATTTTTGAAATAAATGTATAAGCTAAAGCAGTGTGAAATAGTTTTCACTAAAGACAAACTTTATTGTTTCAGTAGAACTACATTTAACTTTAACCGGTACATCACATAAAATATTATCACTGTATTTAGTAGTGCACATGTACTTTTTTTTTTTAATGTGGCTACAAGACATTTCTAAGTTCCATGTATTACTTGCACTATATTTCTATTGACAGTACTGTTTTAGAGCAACAGTCCTCAACTGGGGGCAGTTTTGTCTCCAAGAGTCATCTGGTAGTATCTAGGGACATTTCTGGTTGTCACAACTTGGAACTGATATTGGCATTTACTGGGTAGAGACCAGGGATGCCAGTAAACATCCTTCAGTGCAAAAGGTGGCTTTGTTTGTTCTGGAAACAAAAACAGATCTAACTACCACCATCCACTTCTCTTATGAGAATACAACCGAGAAAGGCACCTATTATGTCAGGAAGTAAAGAGGGAAAATGGAAGGGATAGAAGGGCAGGTGATTTTTTGTGGAAGATAAAGAATTTGTGGTCACGGCAGAAGGCTGATATGATTTAAAAAGGCAAAAACAAAAAGATGGGGATATAGTTTCTTACGTTATTTGAGCAAAGAAAAAAACTACTATCAGTGAAATGCACAGGAGAGTAAGTGAGAAGACTCAGGCTACTCAGAACTAGAAACTTGCAAATTTAGGGTAGGAGACCCCGAAGCCTTAAGCTAAATATACTTCAGCTTCATCAGGAACAAATGAAATAATTATCCCTCAATAATCTAAAAGCACCTTTTTCTTGAAACATCCCAACCATATATAGCATATAAACATATTTCAAGGATGACATATGAGTATTATGATGTTTCAATAAAGTAATCATTTTTAATTAATCAACCATCCCAAATAGAATTAAACCAAGTCTTAGGCCCAGTCTGCAAAAGGTTTTAGGCAAAGACTCACCTTTCTGTGTCAAGGGCCTCCTCATTTTTCATCCATCTAATGGTTGGAGCAGGAAACCCTGAAGCAACACATGGTAGCACTGCACTCTGACCAATGACTCTCACTGAGGGAGAAGGTTGTTTCAAAAACACCAAGTTTGATGTCACCTCAGGATCTAAAACATTTTTAAACAAAAGACAAAGATTAAATAAAACACAAAGCACTTTACCACTTTAATCATGAAGAATTCCTAGTTCCTATTCAGTCTGTGTGGCTTTATAGGACAAAATATTTTAACCAAAAGTGACATAAAAAAATTCCATTTAAATTAGCCAATACTTCTCAAATAAATTATATTTGCAAAGCATTGTGCTAGCCTCTTCAAGGGTCTTAAAGATGTATAAGTTACAGCTCTTGCCTTCAGGTTATGTACTCATCAACTGGGGGTCATAAATCCCCTGCACTTTAAAAGATAAGATAAATCCTACATAAGTGATACAAACAGCAGAGACTGAGTAAGCTTGGGACTCTTGGCATACCCCCACTAACAGGGATATAATGTTTCTTTTCCTTCCTTATATCGGTGTGTTATTTCTTTTCTCTCTTTTTTTTTTTTTAGTTAAAGTCTCACTCCATAACCCAGACCGGAGTACAGTGGCACACTCATGGCCAACCCAGCGTTAAGCTGCTGGGCTCCAATGATCCTTCCACCTCAGTCTTCCAAGTAGCCAGAACAACAGGCGTGTGCTACCATGACGGGCTAATTTTTTATTTATTGTAGAGACAAGGTCTTGCCAAGTTGTCTGGGCTGGTCTCGAACCTGCAGGCTCAGGCAATCCACTCACCTCAGCTTCCCAAAGAGCTGGGATTACAGGCTGAGCCACGGAGTCCAGCCTCTGCGTATTATTTCTGAAAAATTTTTCTGAGTTTCATCTCTTTAAGTTGCTCACTTAGTCTGCCAATCCTTTGATTTTGGAATGTACAACCATCTAGCTACTACTATATTTGTGTATTTCTTACTCAGACATTAGAATTAATGTGTATTCACTTTACAGACTTGTCCTCTTGTGGACATATGAAAAGGCCACACTCTAATGGGGAGGAAATAGAGTTCTCCACTTAACAGGGTTAGAACTTAATGTTGAGTTTTGAGAAAAAAGTCCTCAGGCAGAGATGTGACTCCGGTCCCACACTCTTTGGAAAAGACGTTAATTCTATAGCCATGGTAACAACCTCATAACTAGCTTTAAATCTGTCTAACCAATTAATGACAGTCCTGTAGCCATGGTAACAGGCAAACACTGTCTGACAGATTAGCGACAACTCCTATCAGTGAGTTATGCCTTTGAAAAAGCCAACCAATGAGTGACAAGCCCAGCAAAATCACTTGCTTCTAATGCTGAAATTAACCCACTTCCACCTCTATCATCAACCACAAAACAGGCTTCTATGACTGACATCAACCCACCACTGCCTCTTAACCAACACAACCTGAAACAATGTCTTCTCAAAAATTTTTTAAGAGATCAGCTGCCAGCTTTGCTCAAGAAGATTATGTTTGACAAGCACAGCTCTCCCTTACTTAAGTAAGCAAAACATTCAGCATTATGTTTTTGTTTCAAATACTAAGTAGTGGTCTCATCCTTGGATACTATAAACGTTGTTTTCTTGGATCAGATTTGAGGCTTTGCTTGAATGCCACCCCATGTGGAAAGAACAATGATTACCTCTGCCATGTAAGAAGTCAGGAAGTAGGCTGAAAGACACTAGTATAGGGCAAAGCCCTTTTTTATAATTCACCTTGAATTAATTACATATTTTAATGGAAGTTTGATAGGATCAATTAAACAAATTCATAACAAATATTTATTGGCTTCTCTGTGCCAGGAACAGTTATTAGCAGCAGACAAAATTCCCTGCACTCGTTGAGCATACATGCTAATAGGGGAAGAGACAACAAATAAGACAGAGTATGTCAGACGGTGGCATGTTCCAAAGGAAAATGAGGGAGGAAGGAGAAAACACTGGAGGTGGAAGTGAAGGACTGCTGTTTTAAACAGTGTTCAAGGAAAGCTTCACTGATCAACTGATATATGAGCAGAGAGGTAAGAGAGTGAGCCAGGCAAATATCCAAGAAAAAAGGATCCAGGCAGAGAAAATGGCAAGCAGAAAGGATCTGAAGTAAGTGTGTGCTTGGGGTACTATAGAAACATAATGTGGTCTCAAACTCAGAGGGATGAGGGAGAGAAGACAATGGGAGAGGACCAGGGAGGGAGGTAATATTAAAATTATAAGAAGGCTTCCAGGCCAAAATCTTTAACATAATGACATGGGAAACCATTAGGCAGTTTTAAGCAAAGGTGTGACAAGATCTAATATACATTTTAAAAGACACTATGAGGCTGAGGATATGCGAGGACAGGAACAACAAAGGCGAGGATGATGACAAGAAGAAAGAAAAAACTAGTTCAAGAGTCATCCGGAACATGCCCGAGAGTTGCAGCACATGGCGTAGGTCTCTCTTTGCAAGACAGTCCATAGGGTAAAAATGTGCCTATGAAGTAGTCAGACATAAAAACTCTGCTCAGCAAAGTAGGATGGTCCAATTGTATTCATAAACCAAATCTGTAATGAGAAACATGGGAAGAATCAGGCCTCTAGCAGTGGGACTAGACAGTGAAAGATCATGAAACATCCAGAGACCATAGGGACTATGATGAACTATGAGTGAGAGGAGGTTAAGGGTAAGGAGAGGTCATGCAGTGAGAAAAGACACGCAAAACTGATTATGAGGAAGTCCAGTAGGGGCAGACAGAGTCAGAAGACACAAAAAAGAAGGAAAGACTGAAACAGAAGCTGAGTTCACACTAAGATGGGGAGCACCGTGAAGATGCAAGGACTCTTGCCTGTCACTGCCTCCAGAGCTGCCATATCACGAGACACTCCTGAGCCGGGTTCGGTGGCTCAGCCTGTAATCCCGCGCCTTTGGAAGGCTGAGGTGAGTAGATTGCCTGAGCCCGCGGGTTCAGGACCCGCCTGGGCAGGCGAGACCTCATCTCTACAATAAATCAAAAAATTAGCTAGGCGTGGTAGCGCGCGCCTGTAATTCCAGCTACTCAGAAGGCTGAGGCAGAAGGATCACCGGAGCCCAGCAGGTCGAGGCTGCAGTGGCCGGGAGTGGCCACTGCACCCAGTCTGGGCGACAGAGTGAGACTCAACTCAAAAAAAAAAAAAGAGACACTCCTTCTCATCCCTTATGTGAACTAACCTGAGTTGAGTCTCCAATTATTACCAGGAAAAAGACCTAACTAAAAAAGTATCCTCATGTGGTTCGAAGAAGGCTTGACACAAGGCACATGGCTAATATTTCATTGACCATGTGTCATTTGATACTGAACACACTTTATTACTTGATGCTCAATAGTGCATTCATTAAAAAGTGGGTCTTTCTGGCATATTTCTTCCCTTTTTTACTCCTGTAAGGAACACCTTATGCAGACACCAATATGTCACACCACATATTAACAATGTTTATTTTAAAAATTCAAACAGGATGATTTTTACCCATTAATAAACTTAAAACTATCAGTCTTGATGATGAGTTAATACCTGGAAGGACTTTCAATTCTACTTCATCACTATACTTGGGTGGCCCACCACTTTCAACCACACAGCGGTAAAGTCCCCCATCTCCTTCAGTCACGTTGCTGATGACCAGTGTTCCACTGGGAAGTTTGATGACTCTTTCATCCAGAAGAAGGGGCTGTCTGTTCTGTTCCCACCTCACAAACAGGACTAAATCTGCATTAACTTCACAATTCAGAATTGCGCTGTTCCCTGTATAAACTGAGGAAGGTTCCGGTTGGCTGGCAAATCTTGGAAGACCTGGACAATAAAGAAAAAAATAAATAAGATGTAATTAAATATTACTTTAAAACGTAGTCATGGAGCAAGTCGGTCCATGTGGCCCCAACAGAGGGTTGAGAACAAGGTCTATGGGTCAGAAATTGGCTAAATACAGGGATACAGAGCAAATAAGTACATGTGTTAAGGATAATCAGAATCAGAGTCAGAGAAGCAAGGCACAAATCTGGAAAAAAAAGAAGGGCAGAATGATTCCCATGGTACTGATCTAGAATGGAGGCATCAGTGTAAACTTAATAGTGTCACAGAATAATATAGAAATATATATAGTTATCTATGTAAATATAAAAGCATGCATGAAACGTATATACATTTTATATAGTCTACATATACATTAATATACACATATGTACACATGCACCTATATATTTCCTAGCCCTGTTCAAGAGAAGAACCAGCATCATTGTCACTCTAGTAGCAACGAGTACACATGTGACTCTGTCTTTTATAAATATCATTATCCACGACAGGGAGCCAATTCTTCTCAGAGAAATGGCTGATTCTAGGAGTGGAGCAGGAGGGAAAGTGTAAGATAAACATGGAGCATCTTATGCCATAAGGTAAGGAACTGTCCAAAGAACAAATGTGGACATAGCAAAAGAACAGAAAAATCAGACTGAAGTGAGTTTCCTCTGGCTAAATCTGGGATAACAGTATTAACACACATTATAACCCACTGAATAGAAAACCAATCTGTGCATTCATACTAATAGAAACATAGAAATAAGTGGAGAAGGAAAAGCTCTCCCTTATAGAAATGATGGAACTAGAACAATCACCATTTGGTAACCATTGTAATCATAATGAATCCAGGCAAAAATCAATTACTAATAAATGAAAATTTGATAAGGAAGTAAAAATAATAAATGAAAATTTAATGAGGAATAGTATATCCACAGAGTATCAAAGCATTTCTTCCCAAAATACTTATTACTAATTACCAAAAGTATACAACTTTATGATGGAAAATACCACACAGACCATTTTAATTAAGTAAGGAAAGAATCACCAGCAACAGAATATCACACGCTTCCTGGTATGATGTAGAAGACATCATACCTGGTATGATGAGAACACAGCACTACTTCTGTGGTATTCCTCCCCAAAATGCAAAACCTGAATCTATTCATAGGGGGAAATCAAGCAAACCCAATATGAAAGAAGAAAAAACTGAGGACTTGTTCCATATCAAAAGAGTTTAAAGAGACACACCTACCAAGTGAAATACGTAATCCTGGACCAGAAAGAAAAGAGGGTGAGATGTTCTGCTTTTGGTTTTTGCTATAAAGAACATTATTGAGATAATCAGTGAAATATAGCATTAAGGTTAATTTCCTGATTCTGATGGATGTCTGCGGTTATCTAGGACAATGCCCTTGTTTTTAGAAAACATGCACTGACATATCTGGGTAGCATTTATAGGACAGCATGTCTGCAATATACTCTTTTTTTTTTTTGAGTTGGAGTCTTACTCTGTCGCCCAGACTGGAGTGCAGTAGCCGCTCCCGGCCACCACAGCCTCGACCTGCTGGGCTCCGGCAATCCTTCCGCCTCAGCCTTCTGAGTAGCCAGAATTACAGGCACGCACTGCCACACCTGGCTGATTTTTTGATTTATTGTAGAGATGAGGTCTCGCTGCCCAGGCGGGTCTCGAACCCGCGGGCTCAGGCAATCCACTCACCTCAGCCTCCCAAAGGCGCGGGATTACAGGCTGAGCCACCGAGCCCGGCTTGCAATATACTCTTAATGGTTCAGAAAAAAATACGTATTCTGATGTGTACATATTGGGTGGATGATAAGGCAGACGTGGTAAAATGTTAACAATCAGGTCATCTAGGCAAAAGGATGTGAGATATCTTGGTTCTACTACTCTTATAACCACTCTCCAAATTTGATGTTATTTTCAAAATAAAATGTTAATCAAAAAATATAGTCATAAATATTCTAGAGATGCCATAGAATGTAGTGGCTAAAAGCAACAGTTCTCAAGTCACAGACCTGCACTTGAATCCCAATTCCACTGTCGTATAAAGTTAGCAAGTTACTTAACGTCTCTCTAAGCCTCAATTCTTCCATCAGTAAAATGAGAACAACAACAGGCCTCACAGGCTCGGTAAAAGAATGAAATACCTAACATAAATAATTTACAAATAGTACACTGCCTGGTGCATACATACTCAACTAGCTATTCTTATTATTCAAATCTAAAAAGTGACTCTGCAGTGCTCAGCGTAAAACTTTTTTTTCTAAAGAAGAGCAAACAAATAATGAGAAATAATTCCAGGCTTTTGAGTCTTATGATGGTGAATTAGTCCAATATAAGTCACACAGGTTTTCCAGGCTTGCTAGAAACTTTTTCTTATTTTTTATTTCAAGGAGATTTTTGAAGGAAAGAAATAAAGATAAAACTATCCAAATATCTACTTTTAAGAAACCAGAAAATCAGAAGAGAAGAATTAAAGATAAAGAAATAAACTAATATAGTGGGGTACAGGGGGAAGGAATCTTTCATAAAAACAACTAAGAGATGGTTATATTTTTTAAAAGTCTCCCTCCTGAGGTCTCATGGAAATGAGTAATTTTTAAAAATGTAAACCCACAATAACAACATATGGAGAACTGGTAGACCAAGAGATTTCGCAAAGTTTCTGAACAGGAAAAGCAGATGGAGGCACCACTAACTGGCATGTCAAGGCAGAGAAAGCTGCAGCTCCCTGCTCCCCAGAAGGAAGTCAGTGGTCCCGCTGCTTCTGGAGAACTGCAGGAGAAAGAGTGGGAGTAAGACCCAGAGTTGACAAGAGGGATTAACAGTGTCTGTATTTAGACCACCCTTAGCTCCCACCTTTGGGTACAAAACACTACAGCCAGGCTACTGGTCAGGCAGGAAAAAGCAGAAATTTCTGCTATAGCAAAAAGAGAATGCCCAGAGAAAAAGACCTCTCATATTTAATTCTAAGAGCTATCTACTAAGTGTTCTTTCAAAATGTCCCTTCTTGCTTGACTTGGCTAGAATCAGTTCCTGCTTGCAACCAAAAAAATCAAACAAAAAACAGAGTCTTTTAGAACGGCAATTTGGCAGAATCTTTTTTAAAGAAATATTTTATTGAGATACACCATAAAGTTCACTATTTAAAGTGCATAATTCAATGATTTTTTTTAAAGTACATGAATAAAGTTGTTCAACCACTGCCATAATCTAATTTCAAAACCTCTTCATCATCTCTAAAAGAAATCGTGTGCTCATTGTAGTTCCCACTCCCTGTACCTACCCCACTCCAACATCACCCCCCAACTCCCTCGTCCCAACCCCCTAATCCCTGGGTCCTCAGCCCTAGAAAACTACCATCTTCTGTCTCTACAGATGTTCCTGTTCTGGACATTTCATATGTATGAGATCATACAATATGTAATCTTTTGTGGCTGTCTAACTGAGCATAATACTTTTGCAGTTCACTAATGTTTTGGTATGTATCAGGACTTCATTCTTTTTTATTGCCAAATAATATTTCATTGTATGAATATACCACATTTTGGTTATCAACTCATTACTTAAAGGACATCTAGATTGCTTCTACTTTTTGGCTATTAAAATAATGCTACTATGAACATCCATGTACCAATTGTTGTATGGATGTATCTTTTCATTTCTCTTGGGAAGACGAGAGGAATTGTTGAGTCATAGAATATGTCTATGGTTAACATTTTGAGGAACTGACAAACTAGTACCTTTTAAATTACATACACATAAAAAAGTGTCCCCCTATGATCTAGCAATCCCAATTCTAGAAACCTATTCTACAGAAATATTTACAAAAGGCAGTTCACTATAGCACTGCCTGCAACATCCAACAATTTTAATCCATGTCATTGTTCATCAAAAAGGGAATGTTCAAATAAATCACAGTATTATAGCTATACAATGTATACTATGCAAAAGAACTTCTATTTATCCTGTAGCTTAGATACTATTTACTCTTGATACCCAGGGCCAAGAGTGGCTTATATAACTCCTATCCAACCCTGTCTGCAGTCGCCACAGAATGTATCACTTTGTATTACGACTTAGATACTGGGTCCAAAAATGGCTTCTGAAGGATACCAAAGCTAAGAGTAGGGATGGAAAAACCTAGTAGAGGAGAAGAAAGTGAGGAAAAGATGGAGGGCAGAATCAGCAGGCAGTGGGGCGGCCATGAGCAAAGGCGAGAAGGTCAAGAATAAATGAACAAGAACTCAGAACACTCCCTGCTGCCAATGCTTAAACTGTGGTGGGGAGATGGAGGCAGGGGGCGGGACAGGAGCAGAGGCAGGGTAGAATGTTAAGAAGGAGGATGGAGAAGTGGGGGCAGCTCATAAGAGGAATCAGGAGGCCTGTCACTTAAGAGTTTAGATATGAACTTGATGGTGCTACAGGAGAACCACTAACCAGTGCTGTAACCAGTGCTCTAACCAGTGCAGAGACTGTACTAGAGGGGGGAAGAATAAGATGGCAGACATGTGTTACAGGGCTGAAGTGAGGGAAGAGGATTAAGTACACAGACATTAGGAAGCAGAATTCACTGGATGTGATGATGGGATATGGGGGAGAGCTGGGAGGAAGGAGTCACAAAAAAAGTCAAGATAAGAGATGTTAAGAACATAGATGATAAACAGAAGCTGACCTAAGTGACACTGCAGAGGACGTTGTTATATTAATGTATTTATCAAACATGTTGCCGAAAGCCTGGTGAGGAGGAGGGGGAGGGGAGGGGGAGGAGAAGGGGGAGGAAAGAGAAAAGGAAAATTGCCCAAAAGTCTGGTTTTTTCCTCCTTTTACTTTTCCATCCTCAATCTGTGATTATGGGATAGTTATAGTGGCTTTAGGTCACATCCAAATTCAACTTTAAGTATATGGCCCAAAGAGAAAAACAACCACCCTGGAGTGAGCAGTAGATAGGAAACCCTAGTCCTGGAGGAGGAGTGAGAGGGGAGAAATCTCAGTGAGATTCCATTTTAAATGTTACCATCTCACCAAGGGGGGAGTAAAATGAGGTCTTACATACAGATAACACCACTTCTGTATAACATGACACTTCGCAAACTATCTCATCTGGTATTCCAACGAAGAAACACCATCTCAAGAACACTAGTATCTACCACAAAACAGGAATGGTTTACTTAGAAACCACACCTTGCTTCTCTAGATCCTTAATTTTTCTTACACTTTCCATCATTCTTCAAATAAGAATGATGAAAGGGAGTGAATGTTCCTCTCATTACAACTTTCTGCTCTCCACCTTAACATATTCCCTGAGTCAAGGCATAAAGGAACCAGGATTCTGACTCTATTACAAGTTTAACAAAACCATACTAAATGGTTATTCTGGACATACATAAAAGTTAACTGTCAATATGATTTAATTTTCCTACACAATTGCCTCTCCCATTTCCAAGTTTAAAAAGAAAAAGAAACTGCTTGGTATTTCTAACAGCAACCTTAAGCCATCACACAAATGTGCAGCTTGTTTCCTACAGCACTGAGCGAGCCCTAGTGCCGTCACATATACACAGTACAAGGGGGACCCAAAAACAACCAGGAATTATCGTTTTGGAGGATGGGCCCTAGTAGTACAGTCTTTCCCCACTAGGTCAGTGTTCTAGGAACCCATCGGTATCAGCGTACCAGCTAGTGACAGGCTGAGTTCAGATTCAGTTTTTGGTGGTTTTTTTTTTGGAGATTCTTTCACAGTGTTTGCCCATTTCATGACGGGTGATTTAGGTGTGCATCTGCCAATACCACGCTAAGTGTTCAGCAGTTTTTGAACAAAAATGGTATGGCCCCCATGCCCCACCCATCCTATTCACACAGTCTCACTCCAAGAACTTTTTTGTTTGTTTGTTTCCCTGGATGGAAAAAGTCCTCAAAGGGAAATGTTTTGCCAATGTTGGAAGAAATTAAGCAAAAAAAGGCAGATGCACTAAAAGGCATCAACACTGATGAATTCAAAAACTTCTGAGCAGTAGAAAAAGTGTCTTGATAGGTATATTGCATGAAACAGAGAGTACTTTGAAAATGACTAAAGTTTAAACATGTAAAAATACACAACTTTTTATAAATAAATTCCAGGTTTTGGGGGGGTCTTTCCTTGTATATGCACAATTGGTATCTGTTAATTGAGTTTATCTGTTGTTACCAATTAAAAGAACACTCCAGAATAATACTGCTTTTTATCAAGATTTACTCATTAAAAAATTTTAAAAATGCAAATAAGTCACTTAGCAAAACTTACCAGCTACTGTGAGCTTAGCTGTTCTGCTGACAATAGTTCCAAGACTTTCAACAGTGGCCACACACTGATAGTAGCCCTCGTCAGGTTTATTGTGCTTGGAATGCACCACGTTGTTGATAAATAAAGATCCACCTGGGAGAAGCTGGCGTCGATCATCTGATACTAAGTTTAAAAAAGTTCCATCTTTTTTCCATTCAATTTTTGGAGATGGCTCAGAATATGCTGAACAGTTTAAAACAACAGAAGAGCCTCTAACTGAGAGTGTGTCCACTGGCTCCACCAGAAAATAAAATGGAGTGAATGTCCGAATGCTGGCTCCTACAGAAATAAAGGAAAAGAACAAAGTTAAGCAAAACATCTTCTATTTCTGTAACAAAATACAACATGCCCAGAAATTATTCTTAAACAATGCTCTTTGGCTATGACGTATAAATATAGTCCTCTCACTGTGGCTGTCTAATAAACAAAATTTACATTTTACTAGGAAACTGAACTATGACCCATTGAAAAGAACATGATATGGGGGGTCCCTTCTACCTGAGACAATCAAGCCCTGTTAGATGATATGAATATCTAATAAGTTTTATTTCAAGCCATACAATAAGATTTATAAATATTTAAAACTACTGTATTCAAAGTGACATTTTCTAAAGAACAGAAAGGAGGCAGAAAATTGAAGTGATTCTTTGTTTATTAGGTATCTTTTTATCTTTATATTGGCTATTTGTATTTCTTTCATAAATTTACCACACATATACTTTGTTCCCTTTTCTAGTGCATTACTCACCCTATTGACTTAAAATGCAGTCTGCTCTCATATTTTGCAAATATTATTTTTTCCTCTGACTTTATGATTTTTGTTACAAGAAAACAGTAAATTTTAAACTACATAAAATTAAATGTTATACTTAGAAAGGCCTTCTTTATCCCCAAATTATAAAAATTTCAACCTTGTTTTGTCCTATTACTTTCATAATCTCATTTTCTACATTTAATCTTCATCTAGAATGCATTTTGATGCAAAGAGCACAAGAGAAATCAGTTTAATTTTTCTAAGTCTCTGGCTAGTGAAGAATTTATATTCTCAGCCAGAGAATGCTTTCCAACTTAAAGGTTTATCCCTTTTCTTCAAGAAAGCTACTGACCAGACCAGGCAGGGTGCTCATGCCTATAATCCTAATACTTTGGGAGGTCAAGATGGGAAGACTACTTGAGGCCAGAAGTTAGAGACTAGCCTGGGTAACATCACAAGACTCCATCTCTAAAAAATTTGTTTTAAATCAGCCAGGTGCAATAGTGTGTTCCTGTAGTCCCAGCTACTTGGAAGGCTGAGGCAGGAGGATCACTTGAGACCAGGAGTTTGAGGTTACAGAGTGCATGGTGGTGCCACTACACTCCAGCCTGGGCAACAGAGCAAGATCCTG
The DNA here is from genome assembly GCA_027257055.1 of Cephalopachus bancanus. Taxonomy (NCBI): domain Eukaryota; kingdom Metazoa; phylum Chordata; class Mammalia; order Primates; family Tarsiidae; genus Cephalopachus; species Cephalopachus bancanus. Next base: position 1,297,208 of record JAPVLO010000355.1, read on the forward strand.
TCTCAAAATAAGTAAATAATTTTTAAAAAGAAAACTATTGACCAACTCCCTCATAAACAATTCAAGTTTTAGTCACCTTTCTTTATGTGAACAATCAGAGAAGCCGAGTCCAACAAATGAAACTAAGACTCCAGTCAGGATGGCCATCATCAATAACTCAAAAAACAACAGATGCTGGAGATGATGTGGGGAAAAGGGTACACTTCTACACTATTGGTGGGAATGTAAACTAGTACAACCTCTGTGGAAAACAGTGTGGTGATTTCTAAAAAATCTGAAAATTGACCTTCCATACGACCCAGCAAACCCCCCTTCTGGGAATTTACCAAGAGGAACTCAAATCACTCAATAATAAAGATACCTGCACATGCATGTTTATTGCAGCATTATTCACAATAGCAAAAAACATGGAACCAACTAACTGTACTGCCCATCGAAAGTGGACCGGATAAAGAAAATGTAGTACATTTATCACAATGGACTATTATGCGGTCATAAAGAAAAACAAAATTATGAATTTTGCAGCAACCTGGATGGAATTAGTCTATAATACTCAGTGATTTATCACAGAAACAAAGATCTGTGTACCACATGTACTCACTCATAAGCAGACCCTGAACATTTATCATAACACTATAAGAAAGGGATTGTCAGTAGTGGAACACTGCCAGGGAAGGGGACACATAACATCAATAAGGGTACCCACACTTCACCTGTATGATGCCCATGTATGTATCTAACCCTCATTTGTACCACACATTTTAAAAATAAAATAATTATTAAAAAGAGAAAAAGAAACTAAGACTGCTTCTCACATATATCTACACATCTCTTTATAATTTATTTACATTATGAATATAAGGATGATGCAAATCCCATATTATATAATGAGTGACTGATTCCAAAGAAATATAAAATGCCCTGGCAGAGGGAAGGCAATATTATTCAATTGTTTTAAAAGTTTTCCAATACTTACAATGATAAGCAAATTCCAATTCCAATCAGACTAATCACCCTTTCCTGACCACCAGTAGGGGGTGTTAGAGAAGAGTGTCTGGTCTCGTCTCCATTTGACAACCTTAAAATTCACTTTTCAAGTCTTAAAATTCTTGAAAAATTAGCTTAGAAAGTTTCCAAAAGTAACGTTCAGTTGGTTTATTTCTTATTACTGTTGTATTAGTTCACTGGAACTATAGAATAATAAATCAAAATGTAAACAAAAGAGAAATACACAATGATATCTAAACTAAGAGATATTATTTCTTTCTTGTATAACTATTAAATCTTTATTATACTACCCAAATTCAAACAACTCAGGACTTTAAAAGATATAAATGTGTTATGTTGGCAGTTAAAATATGCAATTTAAAATACTGTATCACATATAATAAAATATATCTTATTTAAAAATTAAGAAAAAATTTTGCCATTTGAAAAAAATACCAAAAAATTACAATTTACATATTTTATAGTTTAATGCTGTCTTGCTTTTGATTTTATTTCCCTTTAAAAATCTAGCCAAATTGAACCCAAAAAAGCATAGGTGTTCAAAAAATTAAGAGCAAATCACATTCATAAGAAAGTTTACAAATGCCATTGAAAATCAAGGCACTTCAAAATGTTGACAAAAAATATTCACTCTAAAATATTTAGAATACAGCATTACTTAAATATTTATGTATATAATTTTACATGTTATTCCCTCAGGATAAGGGAAGTGACCTAAGAAGACATTCTTTTGCATAAAACACCTCAAAGGTTTGCCACTGTCTTTCCACAGAAACTTAAAGGAAATCCCTCCTTAGATGGCCAGGTCTGCCACCATGTGCCCTAGTCTCTGCCTGTCTCTAGCACCCTGGCATCAGTCAGGCCCCATGGTACGTGCCTCTTCACACAAGCTATTTCCCCCACTACCCTCTTCAGTCAGTGCCCAGGCCTCCTTCAAATTCAGCATAAAATCATTTTCTTAGAAATGCTGCCTGTGCCTGGTGCCCCCGCAAGGTCAGTTCTCCTTGTTACAAGCAAGCATAGCATACACTCTACCTACAGAGCACCACAAATGTCCTTCATCTTGAAATCTTTGTCATAACTTGCTTGTTTCTTGGCTCCTGATGCCTTTATTTTCTCTGTTTTGTTTTGTTTTGTTTTTTCAGGAATTCCATAGGACAAAAGATATGCCTAACTGTTTCATTTATGTAATAGTTAGGTTCAAACAAATGACTAAGTATTTACGTCCTAACAAGCTAGCACCCTTTTGAAAAAGTAACACCCACAAACTGAAAAGATACATTTTAAAATTTCATTTTAAAATAACCACAGTTAGTTCATATGGGATGTGTGCAACTACTGGGCACTGCACAACTTCTCAAACTTTGACATCATGCAACTGGACACTGCCACTCACATTTCCTGTTCTGCAAAGATTTTTGCAAGTTATCTGTTTTTTAAAACAGAAATCAGCAAAAGCTCAGCTTCACAAAGATATCACTGCAACAAAATGAAGACAGCACAATCAAACGCTGAAGCTGTGAACTACCTTGAGCTGGAAGTTCGCATAGTGTCCAGCCGGTGTGGCCGTATTTCCCTAGAAAGTTTGAAATGCCCCTGGGAGTCCTCTGAGGAGCTTTGTGGTAACTCACGGAATACAGTCTGGGAACTGGAGGCTTCAGATCTTTCTACAGTGTTTTTATTCACTATATTCCCAGTACCCATCCAGCACAGTGGATCAACCTTTAGGTTATCAACTTCTAAAAACGTACACTGGGTAAAGTATTAATGGAACCACTTTGTATCACTCTCTTCCATGCTAAGAATAACAAAACAGAGTTTTTGCAAAACTATATGGTAGAGCAAAAGAAAGCCATGAAGAGTCAAAGTAATTCTGCAGAACAAAACGATGGGACTTCACTCATTAGTTATGAGTATTTATAAGGTGACAGCAACAAAACCACCGTGGCTCTGGAGTAACGGATAAGAGTCATGGAACAAACTAGAGAGCCCAAACAGACCCAGACGTATTAGGAAACTTAATATGCAATAGAGATAGCATTTTAAATCAACTGGGAAAAAGGATGAACTAACTCCTCAATAAATGTTACAAAGCCAACTGTTTAGCCCTATGGTAGAAAAAGAAGTTGCCTACCCACAGCATGTAATAACAGTAAACATTTATGTGATCCTATGTAGCAGATACTGTAGTAAACATTTTCTACATATTTTTCCTCTTTGTTTTAAAGATGTGGGGTACAAGCCAGGATTAGGTAAACAGGTAGTCTATGTGCAAGTGAAGTGTGGACCTTCCACTGGTCCTCACTTCCCCTGGTTTAGGATTAGTTTCTCTTAGTGATGTTATGCCCCCCCGCCAAAACCCCTGAAGTGTCCTGCTACTGCCAATCCCTCTCTTGTAGTATTGTGATTAACGTTCAAGATCCACTTATGAATGAGAACATGTGGTACTCAGTTCTTTGTTTCTGTGACAGAGCACAGAGTATGATGGACTCTAAATCCATATAATTTGCTGCCAAGTTCATAATTTTGTCCTTCTTTATGGTTGTGTAATATTCCATTGTGTATATGTACCACATTTTCTTTATCCAGTCCACTTTCAGTGGACAGCATGATTGATTCCATGTTTTTGTTACTGTGAATAGTGCTACAATAAACATGCATGTGCAGATACCTTTTTTGTAGATTAATTTGAGTTCCTCCAGGTATATTCCCAGAAGAGGGACTGCTGGGTCTTATGGAAGGTTTTAGATCTTTTAGAAATCGCCACACTATTTTCCACAGAGAATGTACTAATTTACACTCCCACCAACAGTATAGAAATGTTTCCTTTTCTCTGCATCCTCGCCAGCATCTGTTGTTTTCTGATTTAGCAATGATGGCCACTTTTACTGGAGTTAGGTAATATCTCAGAGTGGTTTTGATTTGCAATTTTTTGGTGATTAGTGAGGCTAAGCATTTTTTCATTTATCTGTTGGCTACTTGTAGTCTTCTTTTGAGAAGTGTCTATTCATGTTATTTGCCCACTTTTTAACAGGGTTGTTTGTTTGCTTCCTTTCAGCATGTTTGAGTTCCTTGTAGATCCTGAAGGTTAGGACTCTGTCAAATATACAGAAAGCAAATATTTTTTTCTCATTCTGTGGGCTGTCTCCTTGCTCTCTTGATGGCTTCTTTTGCTTTGCAGAAAATTTTCAGTTTGATGAGGTCCCACTTGCTATCTTATCTCTTATGGTATGGGTTTTTGGGATTTTGATCAGGAATTGGTTGCCTATTCCAATGTGCATAAGGGTGTCTTGCACTTTCCAAGATTCTTTAGTTTGAGGTTTTACATGTAGGTCTGTGATCCATTCAGAGTTGATTTTTGTGTATGGTGATAGGTAGGGGTCCTGTTATTTTCTACATATTAACCACTCATTTAAGCTTTACTACTATCTTATAAAATAGATACTAGAATCAGTCCCATTTCAGACAGAAAAACTGAAGTGCAGAAATGTTAAATAACTGGTCAAAGTTCACACAGGTAGTAAATAACAGAACCAGAGTGTGATCTTAACCACTATACTACAATGCCACTCAATACATATATAAAAATGCATTCCAGACCTATGGAGAAAATGTAAGTAACACAAATCTTAGAAGAAACTTTAGGAAAATATAAGGATCACCTTTGGGTGACCTTTTATTTATTTTTTTATTTTTTTATTATTATTTTTTTTGAGTTAGAGTCTCACTCTGTCGCCCAGACTGGAGTGCAGTGGCTGCTCCCGGCCACCGCAGCCTCGCCTGCTGGGCTCCGGCGATCCTTCCGCCTCAGCCTTCCGAGTAGCTGGAATTACACGCATGCGCTACCACACCCGGCTGATTTTTTGATTTATTGTAGAGATGAGGTCTCGCTGCCCAGGCGGGTCTCGAACCCGCAGGCTCAGGCAATCCATTCACCTCAGCCTCCCAAAGGCGCGGGATTACAGGCTGAGCCACCGAGCCCGGCTTGGGTGACCTTTTTAAAAAAGTGTTTATCTTTAGGTATTCACACAAATGTGAACAATACACATACTCATATCTACCACTATATGTAAACACATAAAATTTAATTATACACATTTTAAGTATGATGCTTGCAAATGTGTACACATTTTTGGCACCCTCTTATTTATGAATAGATTATACATACAAGCTAATTTTTATTGTGGAACTCTTTTATAGACAATCTTTTACATAAAAATAGGAAGCCTCAAAGTTAGAAAGGAAAAGAGATATGCTTTACTTCGTTGCATTAAAAAAAGGCTTATGGCAAAATACCATTAACAAAGCAAAAGACAAACAGGTGATTCAGGGGAAAAATGTGTCACATATAACAGAAAAAGAATGTGAAAAGTTAAGCCACTCCACAGAAAAATGGGCGAAGCTATGTTCCAACAAAATTTTATTTACAAAAAATAAGTGGCAGCATGAATTTGATCCATTCACTGTAGCTTGCTGATCCCTACCTTAGGATATTATTCAGCAAAAAATGAGTGAGCTATATTTCAGTTGATATAGAAGGAGTTTTGTGAAAAATGAATGATGCAGACAAGTGTAATCATTTATCTGCATCGTTCATTCCATATGTACATGATTATATGATCATTGAGAAAGATAGGAAACATGAACACCAGGCTGTTGCCACTGGTCACTGTGAGGGGAAGGATGGGAGGAAAAGGGGCAAGGAAGGGACACAAAACTCCCCAAGCATATATCAACTAGTTCCATAATAAAAAAGCTTGAGGCCAGGCTCGGTGACTCAGCCTGTAATCCCAGCACTTTGGGAAGCCAAGGCGAGTGGATTGCCTGAGCCCGTGAGTTCGAGACCAGCCCAAACATCTTGGCGAGACCTCATCTCTACAATAAATCAAAAGTTAGCTGGGTGTGGGAGCGCACGCTTGTAGTTTTGGCCACTTGGAAGGCTGAGATGGAAGGATCACCAGAGCCCAGCAGATTGATGCTGGGGTGGCTGTGAGTGTGCCACTGCTCTCCAGCCTGGGTGACGGAGTGAGACTCTAACTCGAAAAAAATACATAAATATGTGTGTGTGTATATATATAGCAGCTTGAGGCTAGGCATGGTGGCTCAGCCTGTAGTCCCAGCACTTTGGGAGGCCGAGATGAGAGGATTTCCTGAGTGTGGGGGTTCGAGACCAGTCTGGGCAACTTGGTGAGACCTCATCTCTACAATAAATCACAAAAACTACCCAGGCATGGTGGCATGTGTCTGTAGTTCCAGCTACTTGAAGGCTAAGGCGGAAGGATCGCTGGAGCCCAGCAGATCGAGGCTGCGGTGGCCCACCCTGGGTACTCCAGCTTGGGTGACAAGAGCAAAACTCCAACTCAAAAAAAAAAAAATCAGCTTGTATGTATAATTCATCTATAAATATCACACCTCTATATGTAGTATACATGGGTATATGTGCACACTTGTGTGAATCCCTAAAGGTCACTTTCTATAAAAGGTCACTAAAATAGGGATTAATTACCTCAGGGATTTCAGTTGATTTTTAATTTTTTCTTTTACCTCTGGTACTGTCTGAATATTTTTTCATCAAAACAACATTATTTAAGCAGAAATATAGCTATTTTCATTAATAGGTATATAAGTTTACCATTAATAAATTCATACACACACACAGTCTGCAGAGGAGAACTTCATAAAAAGTCTGGGGTAAATCTTTATACTGAGATTAAAAGTACATTATTCAATTAAAAATCCAAGTTCAAATTATATGTAGTATGATCCTTCTTATATTAAAACACATGTTTGTGTGTCCATATTTGAAATGCAAATACATAGGGGAAGACCAGAAGAATACACACTGAACAGTGAACACTGTTTTCTCCTGGGGAGAGCAGCGGGTTTGAGCTGCTGATGGAGGGTATACCAGCAGAATGCTTTCTACTCCTTGCATATCTGTATTGCTACTTTTTTATATTAACAATCATGTATGTATTCTTGTCATCTTTTTTCTCTATAACAAAAATCGCTTTTTGTAGTTGCTGGTTAACAATCCTTTGCTGGGAATGGAGGATTCTTTTCAAAAAGATCGAACACCATTTTCTTTAACCACTTTCTGTCACAGTAAAAGTGCTATGAGACACTTGCTCCTCAGCTGACTTTGTATAAAAACTGTCCTACACATTTCCCCTGGGTCCTGATTCCCAATCCACTGAAGTTTGCTTAATTTTAGTTTACTATAGCCAGAGTCACTGGACAAATGGTTCTGAAGTAGGCTTAATGATCCTGTCTAACATCCTCTACATTCTCAAGTCTCTGCAAATATCTCACTTCTTGATGGAACAGCTCTCACTTCTTGATAGACTATTCCTCACTTTTTGATAGGATACTTCACACTTCTTGATAGATTCCATCTTATGAAGAGAAAATACCCACAGGGAACTTCTTTCAGTTGTAACCACCAATATCAACAAATTGTATCATTCATTGCACACCTTAATTGTATAGCCAATAATAATTCTAAATTGTATTGTACCCAGAGTAAAAAATTAACATATGGTATTTAAATACTGGCAGGGCTAAAATAAGATCCAACTGTCCTACTGCTAGAAGAGGTTCAAAGTTTAATAGTAGCAAAAATGCAGGGCAGAGGGACAAGAGGCATTTTTATACATCTACAAATGTATAAGATACATTCTTGTGTAATGTTCATCATAAGAAAATTATCTCTTTATTATAATCTAAGGCACTATTGTCAAAGGACTTCCTCCTTTTACACCTTGGTAATGTTCCACCACCCCATCCCATCCCAAGTTGTTGGTTTCCAAATCCTACTTTCACCAGTCCTGATCCTTTGGTGTTCACTGTCACCATGTTGTTCAGGGTATCTTGCTTCAAGTTCTCAATTTACATTTAAAAAGTTAAAAAGTTAGAAAAGTAAAATAATTTAACATTCAAAGAGCTCAACAAAACATATTCATGTTATCAGGTAAGAACAGAGAACACAAGAGTTAACTTTTTGTACCCTGTTTTGCGACATAATTAACTACTCCTGGCTGCAGGGCTCAGTCTCTCCCTGCCCTGCATAGCCAACTCCTCCAAAGATTGAATCTACCTCTGACTCAACCTCTTCTCTATTTTCCAACCTGGCAGAACTCTTCCTAGAGAAAACATGTAATTAATTGTTAATATTATATAGATTGTTTTAACTGTCTGATGAACATATATGCTTTAAAAACTTCATGGTATATAAGTTTACCATAAAAACTGTGAATGTCAATTTCTAACCAAAGCTGGATCTGAACTCTTGTTCAGGATCATAATGTGTTACAGCAAAATTCTAGAGAAATTAAATTTCTATAGGGAAATGCAATTTGATACACTATTCTAATGTATAGTGCCTACCTTCCCAATTACTCTCCCAAATTAAAAAAAAAATCTAAATTTATTTATTCAACAAACATTTGTTATTAGATTTTTATACACTGAATTAACAAGCTTGGAAGTTAAGAAGTTAAAAGTTTGGCAAGGGCTTTAAGATAGAAAGTGAAAAATCACATTCACTTTGTAGTAAAAGGACCATTCTTGCTACAAAATGGAAATTAGTTTAAAGGGAACAAGACTGAAAACAGGGAAACCAGTTAGGAAGCCACCACAGTAATCTCAGTTGAAATCTGATTAAGTCTTGTTTAAGAAAGAAGCATCGGTGGCTGAATGAAATGGGCAGATCTGATGAATTTTTAGGGTGGAATCAGTAAGCCTCAACGACCAAATAAATGTGGACGTAAGGGTGAGGGAATGAGGAGATGCACAATGGAGGAGTCAAAGATGAATGACAAGGTTCTGGCTTGGACAATGTCTGAATAGTGGCCATGGTCACTGAGGAGGACACAGTGATGGAGATCACATGTTCATGGTAACATGGAGAATTTAAGGTGTATATGTGACACAGATGTGGAGGACAAATAAGCCTGGAAAGATTCAGGATGAAGTTTTTGACACATGTCGAAACTGAAGTTACAGGAAAAGATGAGACAGACTAAGAAATGCAACATCTGAAGAAAGCTGGGGCCCATATTCTGTAGAACACCAACATTTAAGAGACAGGCAGAGACGGAAAAGCCTGCAGAAATCACAAAGGTTAGAGGACAAGAGAACATGACATCCTAGAAGTCAAAGGAATATATCAGAAGGGAAGATGAACTGTTGAGACTCGTATTCAACAGGTGCATATTGAGAAGGTCACTGATAACCCAGGGAAGAACAGCTCTGGGGCAACACTATAGACAGATGCTAGATTGTGGTGCACCGAGGAACAAGATGTTACGAGGAGGAAAATGTGGATAGTGTTTCTCAAATTTCAGTGTGCATACCAATTACCTTGTTAAATCCTGTCAAAATTCAGATTCTAATTCAGTAGTTCTAGGATAGGGCCTGAGATGTTACATTTCTAATAAGCTACCGGGTGACATGGATGCTGCCAGTCTACAAACAACACTTCCAAAAGCAAGAGTAGAAATAATTTTCAAAAGCCTGGCTGCAAAAGGTAGAGAGACAGGTCGGTAAACATAAAGGAAGCAAACTTAGTTTTCTTTTGTATTCTCTGTAACAGAGGAGAGACTTGAGCATGTTCAAAAACTGTTGGAAAGAACCAGTAGGGAGGGTGAAATAGAAGATTCAGGCAGCAGGGTAAGATAAGGATCCAGGCTGCTGGCCTTACTGGAATGACAGAGATGAGACTTACCCTCCTGCCTTAGACAACTAAAAACTGGACAGAATCAATGGAACAATGCTTTTTGGTCACTGCACAACAGATAGCACAGGACTGAGACCCTTGAGAGAGAGGTAGAAAGGTAAGCCCTAAAATTATCCCATCTTACAGACTATAGGTCGTTTCCAGGTGTCAGCACAGGAAAGTGGAAAACAGAGTGAGCTTTGCAGTCTCACAGGATTGAAGAGGAAGAGATTGGAACTGAGAGAAGTCAAAAGGCTACCATTTTTAGGGTAGAGTTCTGAACAGGAGGGGGCTGCAGAGAGACCTCCAGAGTTTGGCAGAAGAGGGAGTCCCTTATACGAATGTGCAAAAGATGGGACTGAAATTGTACAAAGTATGTTTTCTAATCACAACGGAATTAAACTACAAATCGATAACAGAAATCTGAAACATCCTAAGATATTTGGAAATTAAGCAACATGCTTATAAATAATCCACAGATCAAAGAAGAAATCACATGAGATATTACAAAATATTTTGATCTTAATGAAAATGAAAATTTAGCATGTCAAATGTGTGCAATGCAACCAAAGCAATGCTTGGAGAGAAAGCATTACATGTTTATATTCAAAGCATCACATGTTTATATTGGAAAAGATGGGTAGAAGGATTAATTTTGGATTGATGGGAGGATACCACTTTTGTCATAACAAGAAGAATGAGAATCTGGGTAGGCTTGGTGGTAATTAGTTACAGGAATCATGAATGGCTTGTATAGTCTCTGAATTATCAGGTGAGTTCATCTGTTCATGATGAGAGAAGGTTGGGGCTGTTGAGAAGGGTCAGAGGTCTGCAGGTGATGGAAAAGCACCTGAAATAGCTGCAGCAAGAACAGAAAGACATTAAAAAGTTAGGAAAACAGAATGCACTGCACCAAGAGCCCAGCTGAAATTGGTAACTGTATTTAAATAAGTTCAAATATGAGTACATGATTTTGTAAAGTAGAAAGAGAAGGAAGGCAGACATGTAAAATTGAATTTTTTTAGGCAGATTAGTTGAAAGTGAGAATGAATTAAGAGGGCTGAAGATATTAGCAAGTGGTTGTCTATGGAATCTAAGACACGGAAGGAAATAAACAGCAGAGAACTGAGCTGGCAAAAATGGCACAGCTACAACATGAGGAACCTGAGAGAACTGGAGACTATCGTGAAGCTGGGATGTCATTTTAATATTTCAGCACAGCTGAGCGATGACAAGCGATGAGGCACAGTTACAGAAGCTGGTATTTGAAATGGTATGAAGGAGAACTTATGAGAGATGAGTAGCTTGAAGAACTAAAAAATAATACTGGAAAGTCAAGTCAAGAAGACACTCAAATTACCCAGAACAATGGCAGACTTGCAATAGAGAGAAAGAATCTGAAAGATGATTTTTCATGAAAAAAGACCTAAAGTTTTCAGTGAACGAAAGCGAGTAGTACATACAGATGACAGTGAACAGTTAGATAATGATACAATTCAGTGACTCACAACTTGAAAGAGCAGTTTTATAAAAGAATAATTATTTCACATTTTTTAAAGCTATCTTTTCATTATTCCTCAATTATTAGTTATGTTCTAGAGAGCTGATGTTGCTCTAAATATTGCTAATAGAGTATCTTCCTCATATGGAAAAACGAGCATTGCAGATTTTACTCAAGTACACCACCATATGCCTACAAATTGTTACCAAGTTCAGTTAAAAAAATATATATTAGCCGGGCTCGGTGGTTCAGCCTGTAATCCTATGCTTTGGGAGGCTGAGGTGGGTGAATTGCCTGAGCCCACGGGTTCGAGACTCACCTGGGCAACTTGGCGAGACCTCATCTCTACAATAAATCAAAAAAATGAGCCGGGCGTGGTAGTGCATGCCTGTAGTTCCAGCTACTTGGAAGGCTGAGGTGGAAGGATCGCCGGAGCCCAGCAGGTCGAGGCTGCGGTGGCCAGGAGCGGTCACTGCACTCCAGTCTGGGCGACAGAGTGAGACTCCAACTCAAAAAAAAAAAATATATATATATATATATATATTCTGAGTAAAGATGCATTAATTCATGAACAAAGAAAACAAATAGCACATGAATAATTTATTGAAAGCTTTTGCTGTCAGCAGCTTTACTAACAGAAGTAATATTTATGAAATCCCACAGGACAATCTAACTTAATATATGCAAAAGAGAAGAACACAGGATTAGGAATCCTTAATAATGAATCTTACAATATCAAAGCTATTTTCTGTAAAGAATGTTTTGCATGCACAATCCCTCAATGCAAAATAAACAGATGTTTCCAAAAACGCCATCACAGTCTCACAAGGTCTGTAGACCAGGTTCTAGAATTCCTATATTCAATTGCATATTTACTGACGAAAATAAACTAAATTCAGAAGCTTGTCAATCAATTCTGTATTAGTAATTTGTCATATTAAATCATAGACAAATCTCATTCCTTCACTGAGCTCTTAATCTCTTGATAACACACTTCTGACATAAAAAAAGAGGGGGGAACCTCCAAAATTCAAGAAAGACATTAACAGCATTAGAAGGATACGACACCAACCCCAAAATACCCACAATGAAGTAATATATGTAATAACTAAAAGCAGCAGAAAAGCATTTCCGGGAGTAAAACAAGACTTTCTATGCTGTTGCATATCATTTTCACACAGATGTAGAATTAGGTACTAAAATGAAATGCAAATGGTTCTTAATCTTTTGAAAAGATGTTCAACCTCATAAAAAGAGAAATGCAAATTAAAGCCACACTGAAATACAATTTCTCACCTATCATATTGGCAAAAATCCAAATGTTTAACAACATATTCTGTTGGCAAAGAGTAGGGAAAGGTTGATGGGAGTGCAAAGTCGTACATTCACTAGAGGGGAAAATCTGCAGCATCTAGCACAATTATACATGCATTTACCTTTTGACCTAACAATCCTGTGTCTATGAAACTATCCCAAAGATACCCTAGCCAAAGTAAGACAATAGGTATAAGCAAGGTTGCTCACTGCAGTCCTACTTGTAGTAACAACCTGGAAACACCCTGACGTCTGTCAATAAGGCACATGTTGACTAAACTATAGTACATTTATACAATGATGTACTATGCAGTTGTAAACATATAGCATTGTAAAATAGCTTTATATTCTAGCATGAAGTGATCTCTAGAATAGATTAAGCGAACAAAGCAAGGTTGGAGGAAAGTGGGTATATTTACCTAAGACAGGAAGGATGTTATTACATATACACATAGACATATAATTTTTAATACACACAGGTAGAGGAAATATGGTGAAGGAGACAGGGATTGAATCTAGTTATCTCTTAACAGAACTTGTCCATAGATGTGACTTTGAGATCATATAAATATTTTACATAATTGAAAAATAAAATTGCATTTTAAAAATTTAAAGTAAAAATTAAACAAACTTAACTCTCCAATTGTCATTATAACCACAAAGAGAGGAACTAGTCCAAGACAATTTAAGAACACAGTAACCAAACTATACATAGTAGGATATACTCTAAGGACCAAAAGAACTGCAAAAAGTTTAAGCTGTTTTAGTAACCATTTTGTCACAGATGGTATTAGTACCAACTGGGGTGGGTGAATGGATGGTATGTGGGTGTGTTTGGTGGTATAAAGCAAATAAGTAACTTCTGTGTAGAAGAAAGTGATATAGATGTAAAATCAATGAGATTAAGTAAAACCCTATAGCCTTCAATTTTAAATACCAATATAAATTCACATATTAGTTTTTTAAAAAAATGTATTTCCTAGTTCACTTCACTGGAAAGGCCCAGTAACAATGACCAACTCAGTAACAATGAGCACTTTTCATATTCAGGTTTTGGTCTCTACCTATCATTTCCCACTCAAAAGAACCTTAAAAAAAAAATGACTAGTTTCAGGTCTGGGATTAGAACATGAGATGAACATGGAACATACTGTAATACCAGGAAGCAAACTATCAATGACTACTACTAAAGTCATCCTAAACAGCTCAAAAGAGGCTCTTACTGGCCAAGTATTTCTAAACACTGTGTGGAAAAATAAGAGACAAAAATAAAAATATATAAAGCTCCATCAAAGTCAAGATAGTTTTATAAGCGATGATACCAGCTATGTAGTCCACCCCTAAGTTAATGAGAGTCCTGGGAATTTAGCCATGTCATTGCAGTTTTTTCTACATTTGTTAACTAAAGAAAAACGGGTGCTCTTTACAGATTCTTTAAAATTAGGAAACAAAAAAAAGTCCAAAGAAGCCAAATCAGGACTGTAAGATGGATGCCTAATGATTTCCCATAGAAACTCTCACACTTGTTTGAGAGAAATGGGAAGAATTATTATGGTGGAGAAACTCTGGTGAAGTTTTCCCAGGCATTTTTCTGCTAAAGCTTTGACTAATTTTTTCAAGAACCCTCATAATAAGCAGATGTTATTGCTCCTTGGTCCTCCAGAAAGTCACAAGCAAAATGCCTTGAGTATCCCAAAAAACTGTTGCCAGGACCTTTGCTTTTGGCCAATCCGCTTTTTCCTTGACTGGAACACTAACACCTCTCGGTAGCCATTGTTTTAATTATGCTCTGTCTTCTGATCATACTAGCAAAGGCATGTTTCATCTCCTGTCACAATGCTTCAAAGAAATGCTTCATGATCTCGATCCCACTTGTTTAAAATTTCCACTGAAAGCTCTGCTCTTGTCTGCAGCTAATCTGGGCGCAATGGATTGGGCACCCATCAAGTAGAAGGTTTGCTCAACTTTAATTTTTAATCAGACTTGCATTAACTGATACAACTGAGATGTCTATGGTGTTGGCTGTTGTGTGTGCTATTAATCATCAGTCCGCTTCAACTAGGGCACGAACAAGATTGATTTTTTCTTGAAAACTGATATGAATGGTATGCAGCTGTAGGTTTCATCTTCAACACTGTTTCCTCTTTTCTTAAAATGAGTTATCCATTTGTAAATTGCTGATTTCTTTGGGGTACAGTGCCCAAGAACAGTTCACCAATTTTCCACCCAAACTTCACCATTCATTTAATGTTTGTTATTGTTTCAATTTTAGCAGAAATCATGTTGCTTTGATAGTGGCTATTTTCAAATGGATGTCTTATCTTTCTTGGTAACTCAAACTAGATCTTGTTCAGACATGTTATAACAAGTTAGCACAGTTTTATTTTGGTACAAAAAAAAAATATATTGAAGCCCACGTAGAGTTTTTTCATAATCTGCATTTTCCAAGAACTTTCTGAAGCCCCACATATAGAACATTTAAGCTTCAATAATGATAACATGATAAATGGAAATAGTCAACTATGCTGAATTTCATTATGTCTTAATGATCTCAAAAGACAAAAAAAAAATTAATTGCTCATTGTTGAATGCTATAGAACCAAATTATTATTTTGAAAATGGCAAGTAAGAAGAAAAGAATCTAAGCATCTTTCCTAAGCAAACTATTCCTTATGGCAATAAAATTGTTGATGAAAATAAGTTTTGTTTATAGAAATTTCCTACTAAACAAAAGAATGATACCAGATAAATGAAAGAATGATAAAATATCAAATTCTAACCAAAAACTAAAGAATAACAGAATATCACTATTTTGCAACCCCTAACAAACTACCAGCTGTAGGCAATAAAAAGTCAATGGTCCAGGAATCAGCAAACTTTTTCTTTAAGGAGCCAGTCAGAAAATATGTTAGGCTTTGCAGGCTGTAAACAGTTTCTGTAGTACATTCTCCTTTCTTTATGTTTTAGCTTATTATTATTTTAACAACACTTCACAAATGTAAAAATCAACATTCGATCATGGGTTGTACAGAAACAGGCCACAGACAAACTCTGATCATCAGCCATAGTTTGCTAAACCCTGGTGGCTAACAGCAACAGCGAAACAAACCCAACCAGACATTACATGCCTCTTGATTAAAGATATATCAGTACCACCTATGTTGTGGTACAATAGAACAAAGCCCTGAAATGGATCACACCTTTAGATCCAACTATCAATTAAGAAAAAAAAAAAAAAAAAAGCCGGGCTCAGTGGCTCAGCCTGTAATCCCGTGCTTTGGGAGGCCAAGGTGAGTGAATTGCCTGAGCCCTGGGGTTCGAGACCCACCTGGGCAACTTGGCAAGACCTCATCTCTACAACAAATCAAAAAATTAGCCGGGCATGGTAGTGTGCGCCTGTAGTTCCAGCTACTTGGAAGGCTGAGGCGGAAGGCCGGAGCCCAGCAGGTCGAGGCTGCGGTGGCCGGGAGCAGCCACTGCCCTCCAGTCTGGGCTACTGAATGAGACTCCAACTCAAAAAAAACCCAAAAAAACAATAACTTAAAGACAGAGGAATATGGTAAGAGACACCCTGGGGATGTGACTGTCACCAGTATGGCCCCAATGGAACTGGGAAATTCTGATATATTTTTTGTTAGTCTTGATATTTATCTACAGACACAGCTTATTAGGAAACCAGATGGCCAAGATGCCACAAATAGTCACGTGACTTCTGCCACATATGAGGAGGCCAGGGTCTGCCAAAATCATACAGAATGGAGCAGGTGACCTCCAGTTACCTTAGGGTCATTACAACACTAAGAATTCTTCCCCTAGAAGATCGCACCATTTTGAATAAACACCGCGTGTGAAGCACGTGTCAGTGAACTGCACCTGTGCAGTTGGAACTTCCCCACCTGACCTCAGCACAGGCTCTCATGCCTCCCACGCTCCCACCCATGCTAAAGCTCCCATGCCTCCCTCTGAGGGAGAAGGTGCCTTTAGAGTGCGAGCTCCCCTTCTCCATTCTGGCCACTGCATAAAACCTGACTGCCCTGGCCAATTGGATGTTCTTGTTTTTGATAAGGATACAAGGGTACCATTTACCGGTAACACAATCAGCAATATTCCCAACTGGGAGGAAATTCTTCAGGACAAATGACCCAGTTTCTTCAACAAGTAAACTGCAAAGAAGAAAATGAGGAGGTGGAAGGGAGATAATTGCAGCTTAAAAGAAAACTTAAAATGCATACTAACCAATTGTGTAGATTCTAATTCTAGTTCAAATAATTTTTTTAAAAACTTAAAAAAATTATTGCATAGAATGCACATATAGCAGCATTATTCATAACAGCCAAAAGGTGTAAACATGGAAATATTCCAATGTCCATCAACTGATGAATGGATAAATAACATGTTATATTCATATAACGAAATATGATTCAGCCATAAAAATGAACGAAGTACTGAAACAAGCTGCAACATAGATGGACCTTGAAAACATCATGCTAAGTAAAGAAAGCAGCCACGCACAAAAGAACATATATTGTGTCATTTCATTTATATGAAATGTCCCAAATGACATCTATTCACAGAGTATTATCTAGGCCAGGGTAACATGAGAAATGGGAAGTAACAGTGAAAGGGGTATAAGTTTTTCGGGGGGGGCTGATAAAAATGTTCAAAAACTTATTGTGGCAATGACTGCATAACTGTGAATATACTAAAAGTTACTGAATTGTACATTTTAAATAGGTGAATTGTGCAGTCTGTGAGTTGTAGCTCAATAAAGTTTACAAGAAAAAAAGCTTAAAAAAATTAGGGACCATTATGAAAGGAACCAGGGCTCCATGGAGAAATGGCTAATTCTAAGATTATGGTCAGAAATATAAAAGATGAGTCTGGAGCATCTTGTAGTGCCAGAAAGTAAGAACATGCTAAAACAAAACAAAATGAAACAAATGAAGGAGGTATGTCAAAGAGACACAGGAGCCAAATTAAAGAGCTTCCAATGGTCAAAGCTAGAACAATTTGATCAACAAAATAAAGTAGTATTGGATTATAACTCAAAGTATAAAATAAATATCCATGAGTTCATACTGATATCAATATGTGGATTAACAGATTTTTAAATGGGGAAAAAGAAGACAAATCTCCCATGCAGAAGAATTCTACATAATCTACACATACTCTACTCTCTGAAGGAAAGTGAGGGCTGTGCATATGACTTCCTTCCCAAAAGAGTACTGCATAGAAAAAGATGAGCAACTTTACAGTGGGAAAACTGACAAACACAACCTCAGCCAGGTGATCAAGGTCAATGTCAATAGTGATAAATCATGTGAGAGTGTGTACCCTTGAAATGATGTGATGATAATGGTTGACATCTTACCTCCATAGTCTTCCTTCCAAAACCATAACCCCAGTCTAATCATGAGAAAAACATCAGACAAATCCCAAAAGAGGAGCATTCTATAAAACACCTGACCAGTACTTCTCAAAACCGTCAAGGTTATCAAAAAGGAGGAAAGTGGGTTGGGTGTGGTGGCTCACACCTATAATCCCAGCACTTTGGGAGGCCGAGATGAGAGGATTTCCTGAGTCCAGGAGTTTGAAACCAGCCTGGGCAACTTGGTGAGACCTCATCTCTATAATAAGTCAAAAAATTTGCTGGGCGTGGTGGCGCATGACTGTAGTTCCAGCTACTTGGAAGGCTGATGTAGAAGGATCACCTGAGTACAGCAGGTCAAGGCTGCGGTGGCCATGAGCATCCCACTGCACTCCAGACTGGGCAAGAGAGTGAGACTCCAACTCAAAAATAAATAAATAAATGAGGAAAGCCTCAGAAACAAAGCCTTGTCACAGCCAAGAGGGCCTAATGAGATATGACAACTAAACATAATATGGTATGCTAAAAGGGATTCTGAAACAAGATAAAGGATATTAGGTAAAAACTAAGGAAATGTGAATAATATATGAACTCTAGTTAACAATAACATCAATATAGGTATACTAACTATCACAAATATACCATTTTAATAAAAGTTGTTAGTAATGGGGAAACTGGGTATGGTTATACTCTGTGTACTACATCTGCAATTTTTTTGTACATCTAAAACTAATCTAAAAAATACAGTTTATTAAAATGTAATAACTATGACATTTATAAAACAATTGGAAATAAAAAACTAACTGGGTACTTTATGAAATAGTAATTATTTTCAATTTTCATTTATGTGTGAAAATATTTATGACTAACCTAAAATATCAACACAAGGAAAGAAGAACACGGAAAAGAAACCAGGCACAGAAGTTACATGACATAACCAAATAACCACTGCATACGAGATCAAAGAAATAATGAACATTTTCAATGAACCAGTCATCAACTAAATGCTGCATTAATACAAAGTTTAATAAAAAGATCTGCAAAAGTGCCATCAAAAACTAACACCATACTTAAGCAAAGTGAGTTCCAAGTTATTTGTTAACTGTATGTTTTACTCCATTTTAATAGGCATCTAAAAATCCAGCAGGTGAGCTATCAATTAGAGCTCTTAATTATCTTCCTTAACCCCCAACTACAGCAGCTGACACTTGTCTAGTACTTAGGCTCCTCTATTCAATAGATATCTCTATTTCCAAAAGATAAAAGAGCAGTGACTAACACTGATCCAGGGAACAGAAGTAGCTAGAAAGTTATCTAAACCCTCCTGAATTATAAGTGTGATTTCTTTATACAAACCCTGAAGGTGTAATTTTATCCTATTTCAATATAAGCATAAGTATATTTTCTAAAGGCAAACAAAAAATTTGGGGATTATCTGCATAATTTCTCCACTTGAACACATAGTTCAATTTTATGCACTTTTATTAATAATCACAAATCATGTAAGGTGTTCATTTAAATAATTTTTCTTGCGGGTATCATATGAAATACAGCTCAATATGCACAAAAGCAGAATTCCTGAAGACGCAAACAGTGCTGAGTTCACTACTGATTTTTATGAAATGCTATCAGATTACTTAAAAAATATGTTTTTCTGGAGAAATATATCTTTAAAATAATAAAGCCCAATAAGAAAAAAGCATTGTATAAACAAGTTTTCACCTCATACATAACTTTTCAGGAATGTAATGTAAAATGGTCAAATAATACCAGACCATAATTGCATATTATGTGTGCCAATGATTATAGTACCTAAAATAGGTTCCTGCACATAGTAGGTACCAGTTTGTTTAATAAAAACTTCTGAGGTTCAGATCTGAAAGCCTATAAACTAAAATACAACTAGAAAAATGGCTAAGTAAATTATAGCACACTAATATTACACAGTCACTAAAAACTTGTGAAGGGAGCCAGTAATAGTATCAGATAACCGCATGGGTTCAAGAGCCAGGCTGCCTGAGTTCTGCCATTTGTTAATTGTGTGGTCTTGGGCACATTACTCACTCTCAGTTTACTCATCTATAAAATGGGGATAACGATAGTCACTGTCTCATAATGCAATTCGGAGGATTAAATCATACCATATATATAAACCATTTAACACAATACAGTACCAAGCACATGTTGGCTACTAATTTATTATAGCAAAAAATATGCACAGAGTGCAATTTAAAAATAATATGTAACATTATGGCTGTGCTCTGATTATAACTATGTAACAATTAAATATACCAAGAGACAAGGAACGAGAGGTAATATGAAAAATGTTGATTGGTAATGATGGAATGATAGTGATACTTTTTAAATTTTCCATTAGTACATTCTTTTTAATACAATAGTTATTTATACGGGACAGAGTACAATAGTAATACTTTTATACTAAAAATAATTTATTAATACTTGTTCTATTAAGTAATGCTTTCTGGTTGAAAATTACAGCATCTGCTGGCAGTCAACAGTTCCCACCTTTCTGTTATTGTTGCTTTTATTTACTTATTTTTAATTAATCAATATTTTTTATTATGGTTTTGTGGGGTACAGTTAAGGGTTAGGTGTACAATTACGTTTCATTCAGGCACCCTGTTGATAAGAGGTGTTTCCCCATCCCCAGACAGATATTTGCTACTGTTAATCCCATCCTCCTCCCCCCCCCATAGTTTCTCAGTACCGTCAATCATTTTCTTATAGTATTGCATTGAATGTTCAAGGTCCATTATATGAGTGAGAACATGTGATACTCGGATCTTTGTTTCTGTGAGAGGTCACTCAGTATTATAGACTCTAGTTCCATCCAGGTTGCTGTGAAATTCATGATTTTGTTCTTTTTTATGGCTGCATAGTATTCCATCGTGTATATGTACCACATTTTTTTAATCCAGTCCTCTTTTGATGGGCAGCATGGTCGTTTCCAGGTTCTTGCTATTGTGAACAACGCTGCGATAAACATACGTGTGCAGGTATCTTTTTTATAGAGTGATTTGAGTACTTCAGGGTATATTCCCAGTAGGGGGATTGCGGGATCATATGGAAGGTCGATTTTTAGAGCTTTTAGGAATCGCCACACTGCTTTCCACAGAGGTTGCACTAGTTTACACTCCCACCAACAGTGTAGAAGTGTTCCCTTTTCACCACACCCTCTCCAGCAGCTGTTATTTTTTGAGTTGCTGATAACTGCCATTCTGACTGGAGTTAGGTGGTATCTCAGTGTGGTTTTGATTTGCATCTCCCTGATGATTAGTGAGGTTGAGCATTTCTTCATGTGTTCATTGGCTGCTTGGATGTCTTCTTTTGTGAAGTGCCTGTTCATATCTTTGTCCATTTTGTAATGGGGTTGTTTGTTTTCTTCTTTTCAGTACGTTTCAGTTCCTTGTAGATCCAGGATGTTAAGCCTTTGTCAGACCTGGAGTTGGCAAATACTTTTTCCCAGTCTGTAGGCTGTCTCCCTGCTCTCTTGATGGTTTCTTTGGCTTTGCAGAAGCTTGTCAGTTTAATAAGGTCCCACTTGTCTATCTTCTCTCTTACGACCTGTGGGTTTCGGGTTTTGTACAGGAATTGGATGCCAGTTCTGATTTCCATGAAGGTATTTCCTTCCTTTTCTAAGGTTCTTATGGTTTGAGGTTTTACATTTAGGTCTCTGATCTATTTGGAGTTAACCTTTGTGCATGGGGATAGATAGGGGTCCTGTTTCAATCTTCTGCATGTGGTCAGTCAGTTTTCCCAGCACCATTTACTGAATAGGTTCTCCTCAGTGGTAGGTGGTGGGGGCTTTGTCGAAGATGAGTTGGTTGAGAAATTGAGGTTTTGCTTCTGGAATCTCAATTCTATTCCATTGATCTATATGCCTGTTCCTGTACCAATACCAAGCTGTTTTGATGATTGTAGCTTTATAGTAAAGTTTGAAGTCTGGTATTGTGATACCACCTGCTTTGTTTTTTTTGCTGAGGATTGTTCTGGCTATTCTTGGACGTTTGTGTTTCCATATGAATCCCTGTGTTGTTTTTTCTAGGTCTGAGAAGAATGTTGTTGGTAATTTAATGGGTATTACATTGAATTTGTAGATTGCCTTAGGTAAGATGGACATCTTCACAATGTTGATTCTTATGATCCATGAGCATGGAATATTTTTCCACTTGTTCGTGTCAGCTTTGATTTCTTTGAGCAGTGTTTTGTAATTTTCATTGTAAAGGTCTTTCACGTCTCTGGTTAGGAAGATGCCAAGGTATTTCATTTTTTTTGTGGCTATTGTGAATGGAATTGTGTTTTTTATTTGGGTTTCTGTTTATTATTGGTGTAGAGAAATGCGATTGTCTTTTGTACATTTATTTTGTATCCTGAGACTTTGCCAAAGGCCTTTATCAATGCAAGGAGGCTTTTGACAGATTCTCTTGGGTTTTCAAGGTACACCATCATATCATCTGCATAGAGAGATAACTTGACTTCTTTTCCTATTTGAATACCTCTGATTGCCTCCTCTTCTCTGACTGCTTTAGCCAGGACTTCCAATACTATGTTGAACAGGAGGGGTGAGAGTGGGCATCCTTGTCTAGTTCCAGTTTTCAGGGGAATTGGTTCCAATTTTTGTCCATTTAGGAGTATGCTGCCTGTGGATTTCTCATAGATGGCTTTAATATTTTGAGGTATGTTCCCCATATGCCTAGATGTTCAAGGGTTTTTATCAAGAAGGGGTGCTGGATTTTATCAAAAGCTTTTTCTGCATCTAATGATATGATCATGTGGTTTTTGTTTTGACATCTGTTGATGTATTTAATTACATTTACGGTTTTACGAATGTTGAACCAGCCTTGCATCCCAGGAATAAAGCCTACTTCGTCATGGTGGATGATTTTTGAGATGTATTGCTGAATCCGGTTTGCTAGGATCTTGTTGAGAATTTTAGCATCTATGTTCAGAAAGATATTGGCCTGTAGTTCTCTTTCTTTGTTGGATCTTTACCTGGCTTGGGTATCAATGTGATGTTGGCTTCATAAAATGATTTGGGGAGAGTTCCATCTTTTTCAATCATCTGGAATACCTTCAGTAGGATTGGTATCAGCTCCTCCTTGAATGTCTTGTAGAATTCTGCTGGAAAGCCATCTGGACCAGGGCTTTTTTTTGTAGGAAGTTTTCTTATTACATAGTCAATTTCCTTGATTGTTATTCATCTATTTAGGGTCTCAGTTTCTTCTTGTTCCAACTTAGGTAGGTTGTGTGATGTCAGAAAGTCCTCCATTTCCTTAAGGTTTTCAAGTTTGTTTCCATACAAGTGTACATAGTAGTCTCTAATGATCTTTTGTATTTCTTCAGGGTTAGATATGATTTCATCTTTTGTGTTTCTGATTGTGCTTATTTGGTTTTTTTCTCATTTTTTCTTGGTCAGTCTAGCTAGGGGACCATCAATCTTGTTTATCCTTTCGAAGAAACAGGTTTTTGTTTCATTGATTTTTTTGTATTATCTTTTTGTCTTCTATGTCCTGGATTTGGGCTTTTATTTTGGTGATCTGGATTCTTCTGCTGAAATTAGGGTTTTTGTGGTCTTGCTTTTCCAGCTTCTTTAGGTGGCTTGTTAGGTTGTGAATTTCTGTTCCTTCCATTTTCTTCATGTATGTTTGTAGGGATTTAAATTCCCCTCTTACTACAGCTTTCAGGGCATCCCAGAAATTTTAGTAAGATGTTTCTTCATTTTCATTTGTTCCAGGTATCTTTTGATCCGTGTTTTGATTTCGTCGTTGACCCAGGAGTTGTTTAGCATCATGTTGTTTAGTGTCCATGTCTTTGTGGGTTTTGGGGGGACTTTGTTGGTGTCAATGTTTATTTTTATTCCACTGTGGTCCAAGAAGGTGCTTGGTAGAATTTCGGTCCTTTTAAATTTGCTTATGCTTGATTTATGGCCGAGTATGTGGTCGATCTTAGAATATGTTCCATGTGGTGATGAGTAGAATGTGTATTCTGTGGTCTTTGGATGGAGTGTTCTGTAGGTATCAATCAAGTCCATTTGGTCCAAAGTCACATTGAGGTTCCGGATCTCCTTGCTGATTTTTTGTCCTGATGATCTGTCTAGGGTTGTGAATGGGGTATTAAAGTCCCCAGTTATGATAGTGTTAGAGTAGCTATCTTTCTTTAGTTTTCCAAAAGTTGCTTTATGAAAGTTGGCGCACCTATGTTGGGTGCATATATGTTTAGGATAGATATTTCTTGTTGATGGATTGAGCCTTTTATCATTATGTAGTGGCCTTCTGTATCTTTTTTGATTTTTAACAGCTTGAAGGGTATTTTGTCTGAAATTAAGATTGCTACTCCTCCTTTCTTTTGTATTCCATTTGCCTGAAAGTTTGTTTCCCATCCTCTTACTTTGAGTCTGTGGGTGTCCTTTCTAGTGAAGTGAGTCTCTTGAAGGCAATAGATTGTTGCCTGATGATATTTTATCCATTTTGCCATTCTATGTCTTTTCAGTGGTGCATTCAGTCTGTTCACATTTAGGCTAATAATTGAAATGCAAGAGTTGATCCCTGTCATAAGGTTCTTACAGAGTTGTTCCTGTTTGTTTGTTGTCTTTCTTTGGGTTTTGGAGTTGGTTCATGTGTGTTTTTAATCTTTTGCCTGTACTCTTGTGAAGAATGCTGCTGTTCTTTTTTCTTTTTCTTCTGTGTTCAGTACTTTCTTAAGTGTTTCTTGTAGAGGTGGTCTGGTGGCAGTGTAGGTTCTTAGGGATTGGATATCTGGAAAAGATTTCAATTCTCCCTCACTAATGAAGCTTAGTTTGGCTGGGTAGGTAATTCTTGGTTGAAATTTTTTCTCTTTTAGAACTTTGAAGATAGGGCTCCAGGCTCTCCTGGCCTGAAGGGTTTCTGTGGATAAATCTGCTGCTATTCTAATTGGTTTTCCCTGGTAGGTAGTCTGGCCTTTTTCTCTTGCTGCCTTTAGGATTTTTCCTTTTATAGCTACTTTGTTTAGGCGAATTATTATGTGTCTGGGAGCTGGTCTTCTCATTTGTTGTCTTGCAGGGGTTCCCTGAATCTCTTGTGTTTGAATTTTTTCATCCTTAATGAGATGAGGGAAGTTTTCTTGAATGATTTCATGAAATGTTTGTTCCAGTGTGGCTTCTGTTTCTCTCCCTGCCTCAGGAAGCCCAATTACTCTTAGGTTTGGTCTCTTGAAGTGATCATTCATCTCGTGCAGGTTTTGTTCTGTCTTTTTGAGCTTCTTTTCTATGCTTTTGACAGTTTGGATTAGTTCTATGTTTTGGTCTTCGAGCTCTGAGATTATTTTTTCTGCTTGGCTGATTCTGCTTTCCATGCTTATTAGTCTGGTATTCATTTCCATCACAGTATTCTTTACTGCTGTCATTTCTGACATCAGCTCCTTCCTATTTTCCTCTTGTCTCTCCTCAATTTTTTTAATTCTCTCCATTAATGTCTTGATGTCTGGGTTTGTTGCGTGTAACCAGTCATTCTGGGGGCTCTTCATTGTTTGTGTTCCAGAATCTGTTTTCTCAGTGTCTGATTTCCCAGGGGTCTGTGTGAGACCTACATTCTTCTTTTGGTTTTTCTTCATTTGTGCGGTTTTTCCCCCTCCCTACTTTTTCCTTCCCTCCACGTCACTGTCTTCTTTAATTCTGTTATTCAGGGGTAAAGGGATTGGTTTTACTTCTGTTTGTTCAATCTCCTATTCTTTATGTATGTCCTCTTACTTTGTTCAATTCTGGAGTTGCACTGTAGGTTGGAGGTGGTCCTTTTTGCAATTTTGAGATTTACTTAAGAGGAGAGCTGTGATTCAAAATCTGTCTGCAGGTCCTGGTATTCACTGACAGGTGTGTGGATAATGTGGAACCCACTTCCCACTGCCCTGGAATCTGTTCGTGCAGTGGGGCTGTAGGTTTACTTCCTGAAATAAAATGTGGTTAGCAGAGGGGAGAGAATGGAGCAGATAGTGGATTGAAGAGGGGAGTGGAGAGATAGAGGAATAAGGGGGGAAATAAACGAGTGTGCCAACAAATAGAGAGAGAGGCCTATACTGAAACAGATAAAAACAATAGACCACAGCTACAGACGAACAAACTCTCATACAAAAAATAAAAAATAAAAATAAAACAGTGATGTTAACATACAAGCTAACCAACCACCTTGTTAGTGTGCTGTTCCTCTATACAAAGATATGGTTTACAGAGAGAAGAAAAGAGAAGAAAAGGAAAAGGAAAAAAGAAAAAAGGTAGCAATACAGTAGGAATAGAATTAAGTCATTAAACTAATAGAATCAATGAAGCACACTCTGAGACATTTCGTTTAAGTTCAATGTCCTTTCAGGTCTGATTTCTAGTTTTCTTTTCAAGCTGGTAAATTAGTTTGCAGTTAGGGTCAGTTGCCTCTGGTCTGCTGTGAAGGACAGTTCAGATTACCCTCCATTCAGCACTCTGGTCTATGTCTTTATCAAGCTTGTTTCTCCCGTTTCGGTGCTGTTACCTTGAATCGGCAGCAGGTGGTGCTATCTCAGCTGCTCGCCCCAGAGGGGGTGGGGCCGGACAGGAACAAGATGCTGCCTGCCTCAGGGCAGGCAACAGGAGCCTTATGGCAGGCGGGCAGGACAGTCTTGGTCACAGGAGAGGTGGCAGCGATCCCAGCAGATCTTCCCTGAAGGGGTGTGATGTGGATCACCTCGGGCCCGGGTGGTGTGATGTGCTACGGCCATCATGGAGGCCGTGGTGGCGGTGGTGGCAGCAGGGGGAAGGGCTGTGGCGGTGGCACCGTTTGCGCCGCAGTGACTGTCCAGTGCGTTGCGATGTCCCAGCGGTGGCAACGGCTGAGCTCCATATGAAGAGCAGGCTGCGATGTTGGGGATCCCCGAGTCCCCCGGGGTGAGAGTCAGAGACCCACTGCAGATCTCCTTTACAGAGGGCTTCAGAGACCGGGTTGCCCCGTCGCCATCTTGCCGCTTCCTGTTGCTTTTATTTTTAAAAAATTCAATATATACCCATTCATTGGGCTGCCATCTCTAACCAGAGATTATCATATTAGCAAATTAGTATGACTCCCTCCCAACGTTTTCAACTCCTCTCTGTCTCTCATTCTCTTTCACCCGCATACAGGAAGGTTAGGAATTTCATCTTTTAAAATGAAGGGAATAATATATGTTGTTCTGCAGCTTGCTTCTCTCATATAACAATGTATCTTGAATATAATTCTGTGTCAATACATATAGTTTTATCTCATTCTTTTTTGCAGCTACATAGCACTCCATGGTGTGAACATATGTCAAGCATAGAAATTATCATCCAAACCAGGACACATCTAAGAGTAAAATAAAGTGCTCTTAATAATTACATTGGTAGCACAGATATAAACTGGGCCCACTGCAAGTGAACTGGGACATACACCATCATCCTACACAGGATATCTAATGGTCAGCATTTAAGTCATTTTCAGTTTTTTGCTATTATAATCAAGGCTTCAATGAACACCACTGTGCCTATAACTTTTTGCATATGTGAAAGGTATCTGTAGGATAGATTTCTTTCTCTTTTTTTGAATTGGAGTCTCACTCCATCGCCCAGGCTGGAGTGCAGTGACACACTCACGGCCACTCCAGCATCAACCTGCTGGGCTCTGATGATCCTTCAGCCTCAGCCTTCCAAATAGCCAGAACTAAAGGCGCGCGCTACCACGCCTGGCTAATTTTTGATTTACTGTAGAGATGAGGTCTTGCCAAGTTGCCTGGGCTGGTCTCAAACCCACGGGCTCAGGCAATCCACTTGCCTCAGCCTCTCAAAGTGCTGGGATTACAGGCTGAGCCACCAAGCCAGGCCAGGATAGATTTCTAGAAGCAAAATTACTGAGTAAAAAATGTATATTTAAAATTTTTATACATACTACCACCTACAAAAAGGGATGTTATCAATGTAAATTCCCTTCATCTGTATATGAGGTATTTTCCCTTTTCCTTTATCAACACTGGGAAGATTTTAAATGCTGACCAAGTTACTTGCCCCAAAAAAGGTATCAACTGTTTTCAATTGAACTTCCCTCAATTTGTGTAATATTAAGTATCTTTTAAACATATTTGCTGTTTTCCATGTACTACATACTTTTGACTGTTTTTTCAAGTCTTTCATTCTGCTTTCTACATGGAGAGGTGGATGCCTAGATGGAGAAGTGACTTGCCTACTAGTTAGTCCTATATCCTAGTTTAAAAATATATATATTTTTAATATATTTTTTTTTGAGTTGGAGTCTCACTCTGTCACCCATACTGGAGTGCAGTGGCCGCTTCCGGCCACCGCAGCCTTGACCCACTGGGCTCTCGTGATCCTTCTACCTCAGCCTTCCAAGTAGCCAGAATTACAGGCATGCACTACCATGCCCGGCTGATTTTTTGATTTATTGTAGAGATGAGGTCTCACTGCCCAAGTGGGTCTCGAACCCGCGGGCTCAGGCAATCCACTCACCTCAGCCTCCCAAAGGCACGGGATTATAGGCTGAGCCACCGAGCCCAGCTATATTTTTAATTTTAATCAATATTTCTTATTACGATATTGTGGGGTACAGTTAAGGGTTAGGTATACAAATATGCTTTGTTCAGGCACCCTTGTTGATAAAAGGTGTCTCCCCATCCCCAGATATTTATTACCGTTAATCCCATCTCCCTTCCTTCCCCCCCGTTCCCCACCACTGTCAGTCATTTTCTTATAGTATGACATTGGATGTTCAAAGTCCACTATATGAGTGAAAACATGTGATACTCAGATCTTTTGTTTCTGTGAGAGAATACTCAGTATTACAGACTCTAGTTCCATCCAGGTTGCTGCAAAATTCATGATTTTGTTCTTTTTAATGGCTGCGTGGTATTCCACTGTGTATATGTACGACATTTTTTAAATCCAGTCCTCTTTTGATGGACAGCATGGTTGCTTCCAGGTTCTTGTGGTTGTGAACAATACTGTGATAAACATATATGTGCAGGTATCTTTTTTATAGAGTGATTTGAGTTCTTCAGGGTATAATCCCAGTAGGGGGACTGCGGGGTCATATGGGAGGTCAATATTCAGAGCTTTTAGGAATCGCCATACTGCTTTCCACAGAGGTTGCACTAGCTTGCACTGCCACCAACAGCGTAGAAGTGTTCCCTTTTTGCCACACCCTCTCCAGCAACTGTTATTTTTGAGTTGCTGATAATTGCCATTCTGACTGGACTTAGGTGGTATCTCAGTGTGGTTTTGATTTGCATCTCCCTGATGATTAGTGAGGTTGAGCATTTCTTCATGTGTCTGTTGGCTGCTCAGATGTCTTCCTTTGAGAAGTGTCTGTTCATAACTTTTGCCCATTTTATAATGGGGTTGTTTGTTTGTTTCTTTTCAGCACTTTTGAGTTCCTTGTAGATCCAAGATGTTAAACCTTTGTCAGATCTGGAGTTGGCAAATACTTTTTCTCAGTCTGTAGGCTGTCTCCCTGCTCTCTTGATGGTTTCTTTGGCTTTGCAGAAGCTTGTCAGTTTAATGAGTTCCTACTTGTCTATCTTATCTCTTATGGCCTGTGGGTTTCAGGGTTTGTTCAGGAATTGGATGCCAGTTTCAATTATCATGTGTGTATGTCCTTCATTTTCTAAGGTTCTTATAGTTTGAGGTTTTACATTTAGGTCTCTGATCCATTTAGAGTTAATTTTTGTATATGGGGAGAGATAGGGGTCTTGTTTCAATCTTCTGCATGTGGTCAGCCAGTTTTCCCAGCACCATTTACTGAATAGGTTCTCCTCTCCCCAGTGGTAGGTAGGTGGTGGAGGCTTTGTTGAAGATGAGTTGGTTAAGAAATTGAGGTTTTGCTTCTGGAACCTCATTCTATTCCATTGGTCTATATGCCTGTTTCTGTACCAATACCAAGCTGTTTTGATGATTGTAGCTTTATAGTAAAGTTTGAAGTCTGGTAATGTGATACCATCTGCTTTGTTTTTTTTTTTGCTGAGGATTGTTCTGGCTATTCTTGCTCATTTGTGTTTCCATATGAATTCCTGTGTTGTTTTTTCTAGGTCTAAGAAGAATGTTGCTGGTAATTTGATGGGTATTGCATTAAATCTGTAGATTGCCTTAGGTAAGATGGACATTTTCACAATGTTGATTCTTCCAATCCATGAGCATGGGATATTTTTCCACTTGCTTGTGTCATCTTTGATTTGTTTGAGCAGTGTTTTGTAGTTTTCATTGTAAAGGTCTTTCACGTTTCTGGTTAGGAAGATGCCAAGGTATTTCATTTTTTGTGCGGCTATTGTGGATGGAGTTGTGCTTTTCATTTGGGTTTCTGCTTGTTTATTATTGGTGTAAAGAAATGCTATTGTCTTTTGCACATTTATTTTATATCTTGAGACTTTACCAAAGTCCTTTATCAGTGTAAGGAGGTTTTTGACAGATTCTCTTGGGTTTTCAAAGTACACGATCATGTCATCTGCAAAGAGAGATAGCTTGACTTCCTCTTTTCCTATTTGAATACCCCTGATTGCCTTCTCTTCTCTGATTGCTCTAGCCAGGACTTCCAATACTATATTGAACAGGAGGGGTGAGAGTGGGCATCTTTGTCTTGTTCCAGTTTTTAGGGGAAATGGTTCCAGTTTTTGTTCATTTAGGAGTATGCTGGCTGTGGGTTTCTCGTAGATGGCTTTTACTATTCATTTACATCCAGAAAAAACTGTCATACCTAGTTGATATTCTTCTCTGAGATACCAAAAACAATAATCATAACACTTTACCAGGTATTTAAAAATCACTGGGCTAATTAATTCTAATCTGTCCTCCCATCTTATTATTTTACTATGCATAATTTTATGCCCAGTCTTAGAAAAGAGGTGAAATTCCCTTCTTCTGATAAGGGGGTTGGGGGACAAAAGAGACTATTTTTCATCAAACATAAAATCTAGTGTCCATTCATTATAATCAAGAAATAAACATAAAAGGGATAAATGGTTTGAAAATACCAGACACTCTTGGATTACTAACCAACAATAAAATGTCCACATTTGCTTGCTCATTCTCAGAACAGCAATTATCAACCATAATGATGATGCCCAAATCTGAATCTCTTCCTTCAGGTCAACGCAAGCTCAACAACTTCAAGTCTACCACTTCTCCCTCCTTACTCTTCCCAAATCTTTTTGGGATGCATCCTCCTCCTTCTTAGGAGTTTTCCTACTCCTCTGTCCTTAAGACTTTATGATCCTCTACCTCGCCTCCTCTATCTCAGGTCCAGTGAGTGTATCAAAATTAACTGGAATGATCTCTTTTGAATATACTCATCCTCTCCAGTCCTTCCACCTCTCCTTTAATCCCAGCATTCACCTTATGCTGAGACTATTGCCACTTAACTCATCTTTGTGACTCTTCGGACTCTCATTACCCACAGTACTTATCCAAAGCCTTTCCACTCTTTCTCCCCTGACCTCATTCTATTAAGATGACCCTGCCTCTTATTTAGCTGAGAAAATGCAATCCCTTTTCTATAAATTGGATTTCTCTTCTTTGCATTTCAAAATTTATTTTGCATCTTTCCTCTTTACTTTCTGTCACAGACATCAGGTTAAACTGTTTGAAACTACATTTTTTTTTAGATTAAAAGCAGGTCAAATATCAACGATTTCATGCTCAGCCTAAAAAGCAGCACAGTTCCTTTGCTTCATTTCTCTCCTTGATATCACATTCCCCACATTTTCATCCAGACCATATATCATCATTTCAAACAACTCTCCTTCAACCTTGCTCCTAGTTAAATCCTTTCCATTGAATCTTTGCTCTGATCTACAAAAATGGCCCATTTGTCAAATAACAAAAATTTCTTTAAACTTTCCCTTAATCCTGCTAACCCCATGACATATTCTCTTCACTCTCAGTTCTTCCTTTCACTGTAAAACTTCTTGAAATCATAGTAGTCTACACCCCTGCCTTCATCTTCCTCACTCTCCATTTTTAACATTTTACAAGCTGGCTTATCTACTCATCGGCTCTACTGAAATTTTCCCCAGAGCTACCAACAATCTCCATTTTGCCCCAAATCAAAGGAAGGCTTTTATGCAAACCTCACCCCCTATGACTTATGAAGTCTTCAGGCATTTTTCACACTGACCAACTCCCCTTTGATGTCTGTTCTGTCACACAGCACTTTCAAAACTCTACCCCCCTACACCTTTTTCTACTACCATTCCCTAGATGGAAGGATTTCACAATAATAAATCCCTGGTTTCCTCTATTCTTTCTTTTTTGGTAACTTTGTGTATATTTTCTGGCCTTAACTGTGCTCATTTCTGAGAATGAGTTCCAAATCTCTCTCCCTAACTTTCTTCCTTAAGGTCTTCCCTTAGAGGTTTGAGGACAATTCAAAACAAAACAAGTCAAATCCAAAATTAAAATCATCTCACATTCAAATCTGCTTCTTCTCCCACATTCTCTGTTTTGCAAAGGCTGGAGGCACTTCCATGATTCAACTGATGTCCCCTTCCCTTCTCCCATTGTTTAGTATCCTACAGAACCCTTTTTAATGTAAATAAATCTCCAATCCATTCTAAACTTTTCAAAGTTCTTCTATCCTAACTGAAACTTGATTCACCATGAACAGTCTGGTCATTTTCCTATCTCCTGATAACCAAAGAACAGAAAGGGACTTCAGAACTGTCCTAACTTTCTGTGGATACTTCCAAAGCATTACTCCAAATTTGTATAAAAGCCCCCACTCCTTTGAGGCTTGTACCAGTTACTAACTTACTGCGTCTCAGCTCTAAACCCATCCTTCATTGCCCTGCTTTTTTCTACTGGAACTAGACTCTTTAGACTTTGGGATTTCTTTGTTAGCTAACTTGATGCTAGACTCTGCCAAGATAAGGGTGCCAATGGGATGCACCTAACTCTGTATATGTTCAAGTCATCTTTTACTCCTGTTAATAGTTAGCTGACTTTTACCTGATTAAGAATTCTTTCTATTAAAATTGCCCTGCTCAAATTACTGATATGGTTTTTATCTCCTGACTGGACCCTGACTGACACAATATGCCATTTGGCTATAAATCTCTCTATTGCCTTCTTACTGGTTATTACCCTTTCCCCTTCTCTTGAATTGTTATTTTCTTTAACTTTACAATTAAAACCTTCAATGATATTGAGACAACTTTGACTTCATAATATAAATCATCTAGGGTATCGACTAGATTAAAGGATACCCAATTACTGGTAAAGCACTGATTATTCTCAGTGCTTCAGTAGGCACTGAGTCTGTCCCTCTTCTGACAGGGAAATCCAGGTGGTTTTACTTTTTATTAGAATAACTGGCTGCCCCAGATGTGTCTTTGAGGTGTTCAGAGGAGAGTGGTGTGTAAGACTGAGTGAAGAACATCTACCCCCAATGTGAATAGACACCATCTAATTGGCTGGGAGCCTAAATGGAACAAAAAGGCAGAGGAGGGGTGATTTCTTGCTCTCTCCTCTGAAGCCAGGACATCCTTCTTATCCTGCCCTTGGATGTCAGAACGTCAGGTTCTCTGGCTTTTGGACTCCGGTACTCGCACTGGTGGACAGCTCCCAGGTGCTCAGACCACTGGACTCGGACTGAGAGTTGTACTATCAGCATCCTTGGTTCTAAGGCCTTTGGATTTGGACAGAGCCACAATACAGGCTTCCTTGGTTTGGGTACCTTAGAACTTGTCCCAAGCCACACTATCAGCTTCCCTGGTGCTCCAGGTGAAGATGACCTATCGTGGGGGCTTCTCAGCCTCCATAATTGGGTGAGCCAATTCCCCAAATCTCTCAATCTCTCTCTCTCTCTCTCTCTCTCTCTCTCTCTCTCTCTCTCTCTCTCTCTCTCTCTCTCAAAAATATCATGGTCCCTCTCAAGCCTTCCAAAAGTGTCAAGTATTACAATGCAAGATAATTTTATTACTGCTATGAGTCACAGCTCAAATTCTGTCTTTTCCCTCACACTACTACAGATCACCATAGGCATAACTGTTTTCTCTCTCCTCAAAGTAACTCTAGAAATCACTGCTATACAGCATGGTGTTTTGGCACTTCCTCAGCTCAGCAAGTCCTTATCTCATTTACAATCTAGCAGAGGCTATTTCCAAGAAATGCAACATGATCTTTGTCCTCAAGTTTACAATCCCATTTGGAAAATAAGACTGACATTTACATGATCTAGTAAAGACACTTCTGATTACAAACAACAGAATTACATGCAAACTGACTTACAATTTTTAAAAATAAAGATGTAGGGCTATATTCACTGTTTCAAATTTCTGGTTCAAATCTGATGTGAAACCCCATTATACCCCTTGCCCTGAGAGTTCATGAGATGAAATATAAATTGAGAGCCTGTGGCCAAAGCATCACATTCTAAAGAATTCTGAGATCCTGAAGAGATATTGCTATCCAACAAAAAGATAATGAAAGTCACACATATGTTTAGAAATGTTCTAGTAGTCACATAAAAAGAAACTGATGAAAATGCATTTAACCCAATAGATCCAAAATATCATTATACATATGATCAATAAAAAAAAATAATGAGACTGGGTGTGATGACTCATGCCTATAATCTCAGCACTTTGGGAGGCTGAGGTAGAAGGATCGCTTGAGCCCAGCAGTTTGAGCCCAGCCTAGGCAACACAGCAAGACTTTGTGTCTACAAAAAAATCAAGAAATTAGCTGGGTATGGTAACACACATATGTAGTCCCAGTTACTAGAGGGACGAAGGTGGGAGGATCCCTTGAGCCCAGGAGTTCAAGGCTGTGGTGAGCTATGATTGTGCCAGAGTGAGACCCTCAACTCAAAAATAAAAAAGAATAATGAGATATTTTTCATTTATGTATTAAGTCCAGTGTGTATTTCACACTCACAGAAAAATCAAATTGCACTAAATACATTTCAAGTGCTCAAGAGCCACAAACAGATAGTGACTACTACACCAAACAGCACAGCCTCAGGAATTTTTTAAATATTCAATTTGATTTTCAGTATAGCTCTAGACTGCAATAAATTACATATGCATATTCAAATATATCACATTGAAAAATCCTACCACACTGGAAAAGACACATGCACTACTTTGTGCTTCTAGATTAACTCATTTTTGTGCAAACCCAGAATAAAGCTTCTATATAACTGGAAATATGTTGTTAATAAAGCAGGATGTTACTATAATACTGGGCTTTTGCTTAAATTTAAGCAATATGTTGTTAATAAAGCAGGTTGTTACTATAATACTGGGCTGTTGCTTAAATTTAAGCCTACATAAGAACTCACATAAAAGGCATGAGAATAACTGCAAAAATGCACCTAGTTTGATTAAATTCCAAGCCACATATCAGCACATTTATTCTCTGTAGGTTCATGTATGCTGTGCAGGAAAGAGTGAACACTTAACACATCACACCAGAATATGAGAGCCTTAGCACTTATTTTAAGTTCTGGATACCTACTGACTAAGTTAAATAAAGTATATGGGCAGTGCTTAGACATTCTATGTTTCAACTTGATCAAGTATCCCTTTTCCATCATCCCATAAGCATCCATCTCTTTTCACTGTAATTATATGTTAAATGTTCTATCTTCCCCCACAAGACTGTATGCTCCACAAGGGCAAGGACTTGTTTGTCTTATTCAGTACTTATCCCCAGAGCCTAGAACAGTACCTGGAATTGTAATATGCATAAAATAAATTTTTTAAACATTATGGTTTTTACATAATGCAGATTTATTTCTTTTCTTGCTATCCTAAAATAGAGTACTCTTTGTATTTGAATTCCTCTTAAAATGCCTGTCACAAATTAATTATGGCTTAAGCTTATTTTTCTGAGTTTAGATTTCTAGCTATACATACCAAGACTGGAATGGAAATGAAATCTCTGCTATCTGCAAAACCTCAATGACCTAAAACAGGGTCTACAGTAAGAGAAAGTAGTAACTGTTGTCCTGTTACCATGTTGAAGGGAATTGAATTGAGACAGCAAATTGTATACCATTGGTACATAAATACAAAACCAGATTTTTTCCAAAACTGCAGCTGGAAAACCATGATTGACAAAAGATTAACAGATGTCAAAAAAAAAAAAGCTGTTTTCCTTGATCACACACAATTTCCTAAACACTCAACTGAAGCTTCTTGGTAAAACTTGGTTCAAGGCTTTTAACACATTTACATTCTGGAAAAGACCAATTTATCACAAATACAGGATGACTGTTTCATTTTTTCATCCAATGAAACACTCTAAGGACACTTCTGAGACTGAGGGGGACATTTATTATACCAAGAACAAGTATAAGTTGTCCCATGTAAACAAGAATTTAAGACAGGTAACATACACATATGCGACCTTGCTAAAATATACCAGAAAACAGATATCTGACTAATTCTACTCAGGGAATATTGCACACTTTTATACCAAAGGAATCTGTTTCACTAACTTTGCAGATCAGAATGTGCATCTGACACAAATGAATAAATATTTTCTATGAAAAATTTAAACCACATTATCAGGGACAAGTTATATTGTGTCATATTCAAGTTATATTGTGTAAACTGCACTCAGTGATAATAAACAATATCAACAGAGAATAAAGTTATGACGACTGTGAATCACAGGTCACATCAACATCATGACTGGGACAGCTCCTTACTGGTGCATTTGCACATTCTTAATTTAAAAGTTTTAATTTCTATATCAAACTATCTCAAGCATATACTTATACCATAAAATACATTCAAACTAATTTGGGAAACTAAGGTTTTAAGAATAGTATTCTCTACTTTTTATCATTTTTAAAAAATATTATGCACATAGAGTCAGATATATATATATACATATATACATATTTATATATTTTAAGATATAAATACACACTCTATTTTGGAGTAAAGACCTGTATATCCTTTCTTGAAAGCAATTTAGCAATGTATATGAAGAGCCTTAAATATGCTGAATCCTTTCTATATACAGAAATAAGTCTTATGTAAATTATCAAGGAAAAAACACATAAAAGATACTTATCACACTTAAATATTCAGCATTAGAAAAATGTTTGTGTAAAATTGTAACACATCCATGCAATAAAATTGGGTAGCCATACTAGGTCCAGAAATAAAATTGTATTTGTAGTGTCAGCCCAAATTTTGTTTTAAATATATAAATACACACACATACACACTCACTTATATATGCAGTTCAAAAATATACATGTACTATATAGAAGGAAAAGTAGAAAAACTCCCAAAATGTTAATAATCATCTGAATTGAGAGGTAAGTGACACTGATTTTCATTACTAATTTCTATAGTTTCTAAGTTTTTAACAATTATTTCCTAAGTTTCTACAATAAATACATTATTCTGACTATGAAAGCACATTTTTTTTCTAAAAACTCATTTAGTCTCAGTATTGAATTCTACCAGTCATTTAAAGAAGAAATAACCTTCTACACGATCTCTTCCAGAAAATAAAAAAGGTTATGCATCACAATTCATTTTATAAGAGCATTACTCTGACACAAAAGCCAGGCAAAGAAAGTACAAGAAAACTACAGACTAATATTCCTCATGAACACAGATGTTATAACCTTCAACATACTAGCAAATCAAATCCAGCAACATGTAAAAAGAATACCAAGAATGTAAGAATGGTCATTACTCAGAAACCATTCCATGTAATCCACCCTAATAATAGACTAAATGGGAAAAATGCATGATCTTATCAGGATGCAGAAAAGCATTTGACAAAATTCAACTCCCATTCATAATTTAAAAACCTCTTGGAAAACTAGGAATAAACTAAAACTTTAACTTAACAAAGATCATCTACAAAAAAACTATAGCTAACATCATACTTAATGGTAGATGACTCCGTGCCTTCTCCCTGAGATCAGGAACAAGGCACAGATATCTACACTCACCACTACTTTTCAGCACTGTACCAGAAATTCTAGCCGGTGTAATAAGACAGGAAAATTAATAAAAGATATGCATATCATAAGAGAAGAAATAAAACTGTCTTTATTTGTATTCAACATGACTGTCTACTTTGAAAATCACAGGAATCTACAAAATAGCTTCTACAACTAATAAGTGAGTTAAGCAAGATTGTAGAGTACAAGGCCAACATACAAAAATTAACAACCAGAGGTGGTGGCTTATGCCTATAATCCCAGAGCTTTAGGAGGCTGAAGCAAGAGGACTGCCTGAGCCCAGGGGCTTGAGACCAGCCTGGGCAACTTGTGAGACCTCATCGCTACAATAATGTAGAGTTCAAAGCCAACATACAAAAATCAACCAGCCAGAGGTGGTGGCTTATACCTGAAATCCTGGAGCTTTAGGAGGCTGAGGCAAGAGGATTGCCTGAGCCCAGGGGTTTGAGCCCAGCCTGGACAACCTAGCAAGACTTTGTCCCTACAATAAGTAAACAATTAGCCCGGTGTGGTGCCATGCACCTGTAGTTCCAGCTACTTGGAAGGCTGAAGCAGAAGAATCGCCTGAGCCCAGCAGGTAGAGACTGTGGTGGCCATGAGCATGCCACTACACTCCAGCCTGGGCAATAGAGTGAGACTTCTACTCAAAAAGAAAAAAAGAAAAAAAATCAACTACATCTCTATATACTGGCAACCAACCACTGAAAATCAATATTAAATAACAAAAGCATTTACAATATCTCCAAAAACATGAAATACTGAGGTATTTGAAAACTATAAAATACAATGAAAGAAATCAAAGGCAATCTAAATATGTGGGAAAACATACTATATTCATGGATTGAAAATTCAACATAGCCAAGATGTCAATTATTTCCAAATGGTTCTATGAATTCATATAACCAATCATAATCCCAACCAGAATTTTTGTAAAGATAAGTTGACTAAAATGTATATGAAAAGGCAAATAAAGTAGAATAGCTAAATAATTTCAAAAGAGAGAAACAAAGGTGAAGGATTCAAAGCAAACAACTTTAAAACTTATTATAAAGCTACAGTAATCAAGACAACATGAGATAGGAAAAAGGGCAAACATAGAGATCAGTGGAACCCAAGAAGGAATCCAGAAATAGACCCACACGATTATGGTCAACTGCAATTCAATGGAAAAAGGATAGTGTTTTCAACAAGTAGGGTTAGAACAATTGGACATCCATACGCAAAAAAAATTCTTGAATTTTACTCAAAATGGGTCATAAGTTTAAATGTTAAATGTAAAACTATAAAATTTCTAGAAGAAATCAGAGAAGAAAACTCTTTATAAACCTGGATTAGACAAAGAGCTCTTAGACATGACACTAAAAGCATAATTCATAAAATAAAAAAATAATAAATTGAACCACACCAAATTCCAAACTTTTGCTCTGTGAAAGACATTGAGAGAAGAAAAAGACAGACTGAGAAAAAATATTTGCAATTACTGACAAAAGAAATTGTATAAAGAATATATACAAAATTCAAAATTCAACAAGAAATCCCTCTTTTTAAGTGGGCAAAAGATTTTAATAGATACTTCACCAAAAAAGGAAAAGGAGCACAGAAAAACATGCTCAACATCATTAGTCATTAGGGAAATGCAAATTAAAACTAGGAGACACCACTATGTATCTATTTAGAATGGTGAAAACAAAACTGACAATACCAAGTACTGGTGAGGATACCAAGCAGCTAGACCTCCCATTCATTGCTGGTGGGAACTCAAAAAGGTACTGCCATTCTGGAGAACAGTTTAGCAGTTTCTTATACAGTAAAACACCTACTACCTGATCCAGCAATCTCACTCAATATGTTGACACCAAAACCTATATATAAATGTTTATAAGGAGTTTTATTCATAATTCTCCAAAACTGATGACAACACAGTCGTCCTTCACTAACTGAATGGAC
Source organism: Cephalopachus bancanus (assembly GCA_027257055.1). Lineage (NCBI taxonomy): Eukaryota > Metazoa > Chordata > Mammalia > Primates > Tarsiidae > Cephalopachus > Cephalopachus bancanus. The sequence continues at coordinate 1,337,032 of JAPVLO010000355.1, forward strand.
AAACTGTGGTACATTCATAAAATGGACTACTACTCAGCAATGAAAAGGAACAAACTATTGATACACACAACATATATGAATCTCAGCAGCATTATGCTCAGTAAAAGAAATCAGCCTCAAAAGATTATATATTGTATGATTCCACTTATATGACATTCTAAAAAAGGTAAAACTGAGGGATGGTGAAGAGACCAGTGGCTGCCAGGAGTCAGGAGTAAAGGGAGGGCTTGACTACAAAGTGTGGGCATTAGGACCTTTTACAGCTTAAAATTTTTTTGAACTAATTATCTTTATTCTATCCAAGCCCCACTTCTGCTCCAAACTTCTTCATTGTTTATATTTCCTAAATCAGCATCACTGCTTTTCTCCATGGGTCAACTAAGAACTCCGTATATCTGGTTCACAGTTCTATCTCCAACATCTCAATAAATATTTGTTACCTAAACATGAAATCTACAGCTATTTAGAAAGAAGAAAATGTAGAAGACATGGGGCCACTAAAAAAAAAAAAAGCACAAAGAAAAAGATGACATTTTTTAAAAAATCAATAAATAGTACAGTCATTATGGAAAACAGTATGGAAGTTCCCCCCAAAAAATAAAAAATAAAACTACCATATAATCCAGCAATCTCACTATTGAGTATATTAGCCAAAGGAAATGAAATAAGCCTATCAAAGCTATATCTGCACTCCCATATTCACTACAGCATTATTCTCAATAGCCAAGACACGAAATCCACTTAAGTGTCCATCAACAAATGAATGGATAAAGAAAAGGTTATATATATACATAACCTTACACACACACACACACACACACACACACACACACACCACACACATATACATATACACATACACAGTGGAATACTACAGCTTTTAAAAAGAAGGAAATCTTGTCATTTGTGACAACAGAAATGAACCTGGAGGACACTGTGCTAAGTGAATTAAGCCAGGCACAGGAAGAAAAATATTGCATGATCTCATTTAAATCTGTAATGTAAAATGGTCAAATTCATAGAGGCAAATAGTAGAATGGTAGTTACCAGGGGCTGGGGAATGGGGAAGCTGAATGATGTTGGTGTTGGTCAAAGGACACAAAATTTCAGTTAGATAGGAAGATTAAGTTCAAGAGATCTATTGTACAACATGGTGGCTTAAGTTACTAACAATGTATTGTACTCTTGAAAATCGCAATTTTATGTGTTCTTACCACAAAAAAAATGATAAGTATGAAAGTAATGCATAAGTTAATTAGCTTGATTTAGCCATTCCACAATGCCTATCTTTCAATACATCATGTTGTACATAACAAATCTATTCCATTTTTATGTCAATTAAAATGAATAAAATAAGAAAATGAATGAAAAACAAATCAATGAGTCTAACCAAAATAAAATTAATAATTTCTGTTTAAAGGGCACCACAGGCAAAATGAACAAACAGATGATGGAGAAAAATGATTTGCCAGGTCTTAACCCAACAAGAATTCTATTAGAAATGTACTAAGAACTGCAAATCAATAAAACAGACTAGAAATCTGACACAAAAAGGAATACAGAATGTAGATAGGAAAGTTACAGAAACAGACAACTGAATGGCACAATCACTGCAAGACTCATTAGTAAAGGAGAAAAACGCAAATTCAGCCAATACTGAAATAACTCTTCACACCAGTGTCAAAATGGCAAAATTAAGCAAGACAAGTACAATCAAATATTGGCAAGGATATAAGGAGAAGGTAAGTCACATGTATTGCTGGTAGAAGTGTAAAGTAATACAAACATTCCAGAATATGATCCAGCCATATATACTGAAATTAAATTATACATATGCCTTATGACCCGACAACCCCACTCTTGGGCTTGTATCTCAGAGAAATCTGCACAAAGGTAAGGGAAGACCAATAACAAAGAATACAACTATCACTGTGGTTGTATTTACGGCAGTGGGAGCTAGAACAAACCTAGACATTCACAACTTGCAAATGAATGCATAAATTGCAGCAGATGCACACTATGAAATACTAAGCAGCAATGAGAGGCAACTAACTAGACAGTGACAGGGAGAAATCCTTAAAAGTATCACGGTGAACAGAAAGGAAATAAAGCAAAAAACACAGAACACATTACAAAAGTTAACTATTTTAATCCTCCCAACAACCCTACAACCTAAGTCCGATTGTTATCTTCATTTTACAAACAAGGAAGCCATCGTTATATAACTTGTCTGTGGCTGCATAGCTGGTAAAAGTAACATAAAGCAGAATAAGAAACAGAGTAATATGTACAGCACAGTATCAAAAGTTAACAGAATATTTCATATTTTATATATCTTGATGCACATTCAAAAACATATATAAACTATATTAGAGCAGGAGCCTAAGGAGAGAAGATAAAAGGGAGTGAGCATGGCAAAAGAAGAAGAAACACAAGCGCCCTCTTGACCTGTCCAAGGATAACGTAATATGAACTGAACACTGGGGCTATTCAACTTTCTACCCTTAAGGACTAAACTTCATAATACATATTTTTTTATATTTATTGAATGAGTGAGTGTCAGAAACTTGGACTCATCCTTGGTATCTCTCTCTGCTCTCCCCTTTCTATCACAGCCAGTCAGTCACCAACTCTTCTCAAATCTACTTCAAATATATTCCAAACATGGCAGCCTCTTACCACCAGAACTACCACAATGGCTTTCTAAGCAATTACCTTCCTTCCAGCCTTGCCCTGATCCAACTCATTCCTCATTAATCTGATTCTGACACTCCTGCCTACACAGCTTTCCATTACTCTCATGGTGAAGTCCAAAGTCCTTGACACACCCAACACGGTCCTAGATTATTTTCTCCCAACCTATCTTTCCTGTTTCCAGTTGTACCACAACCCTCTCTCTAACTATACACTCCAGCAACCCTAATCTTCTTTCAATTCCTATACTTGCCAATCTCTTTCCCACCACAGAGGGATGCAGACCCACATTTGGCTGGGCCTGTATCTGTCAAATCCCAGCTGAAATGTCCCTTCCTTGGGGAAGCTTTCCCTGATAAACTAGCCTGAGTGAACTCTCCTGCTATACACTTGTCCTTTGTAGCACTTAACACTGTAATCAATTATTCCTATTAGTACCTGCTTGTCTGTCCCTCTAGTTAGATTATAAAACGCTATGAGGACAAGAAACATTTCTGTTATTCTATTTTATCCCATATACCTAACACAGTGCCTATATATAATAAATACTTGTCTATGTTAATAATTCATTTAAGGATCATAAAATACTTTCAGTCTATTTGCTAAAAAATAGTTCTAATATGCCTGTTGCTATCTTCTAAAATAAGTAAACAAAACATATTATTTCTCTCTTAAAAAGAAAAATAAAACTTGGTCCCGTGAACTTTATTTTATTGTATTTTTTGTGCGTCAATGACTATCCATATTTAAAGTTTTAGAATAATTAACAATAATCTCCTTGAGATCTCATATCTTTGAACTTAAGGGGAGTACGAGAAGGGACCAAAAAACCCAGATTTATAAAAAATTTTTATGTTTATTCTCACATGTTTAAACTTCAGTCACCTTCAAAGTACTCTCTGTTTGGTGCAATACACCTATGAGACACTTTTTCCACTGCTCAAAACAGTTTTTGAACTCATCAATGTTAATGTATTTTAATGCTTTTACCATTTTTGGTTTCATTTCTTCCACAGTGGCAAAACACTTCCCTTTGAGGACTTTTTCATCCAGGGAAACAAAAAATCACTTGGTGGGGAGACTGGGTAAACAGGGAGGGCAGGGCACGGGGATCATGCCATTTTAAGAAGTCCTATATAGGGCAGGAGGCGGAAATGCATCAGTCAAAATTGTCCTAATCTATCACATTTACGTAACATTTTCTCAATCAAAAAAACAAAGTGGAGGAAAATGTTACACTCTAAAGTGCCTAAGAGGACTCTAAATCTACACATGGTGCCTAAAAAGGCAAGAATCCATTATTAAACTCTTATCAAATACTTAGTACTTGCTGTAATATTTCACCACCAGGTGGCAGATACATACAACTTTATAGAAATGCTCTTATCAGACCTGAGAAATTAGTCCCTTTAGAAGGAATTTTAGGAAAAGTAAAATAATTTTAAGCATATTTGAGCCTGAGCCAGTTAACCACAGGCCAGATACAACTGGCTCTCTGAACATTACATTCTATTTAACTGTAAATGTATCTCCAGGCTGAGCAGAGCACCTAATTATCTTTAAAGAGAACAGAATACTAAAATGCAATTTTAAAATGTGGTTATCCATAGCCCAGTCATCCAAAATCCTCAGAGTGTAAGAGAGTTTTGAATCCCAAAGTAAAGAACAAGAGATCAAAAGGTGGAAGAAGACACAGGTGAGCTGATGAGAATAGAAAAGGGCAGAAGAAACACACAGCAAACCAAGAAGCCAACAAAACCCAAGTCTTACAGCAACTCAGAATAACAACAGACATTTCTGTGTTTTCATTCTGTGTTCAGCAAAATATTCTAGTAAATAAGATAAAGACTTTAGTCTCAAATCAATCGGTTAATTAAGAAACTGACTTCAAATTTTTCAATAAAATGATTCTAAGAATGTATTATTAAATGTCAAGATGGAATATATTATCTTGGAATGACTCTTCAGTTATTTGAAAATACTACTGGAAATACTATTTGCAAAGGCATCTTTGACTCTGCTCGCTACCTTGGCTGCAGCACACTTCCCTCCATCATGCTTCCCCAGCCCTTCCCACCTCTCCTGTCACTCTGCCCCCTTCCTTTACAGACAAAGAACCCATGATCTCTGACTCATTTCTCACTACTGCCTCCTTCTGGATATCCTTTAATCCACTCAGCCACAAATAGAAATCAACACCCAAACTGCACCATGAACCAAGACTGATCTGAGTTTTGTGGGTTTAAAGCATATATAATTTGAAGGCCCTTTTAAAGAAAAAGAAAAGGAATAAACAAAAAGCCCAGCTTTGCAAATTTTACAGAAATACAAAACTACTGAACTCTCTGCCAGAGCCTCCCCGAGGTCCCAGAAGGGGCCATGCAAGTGGTGGGGGGGAGGGAGGTGCAGAGTCATGGTGTAGGAGGTGAACTGCCTCTGCCTCGAACACAAGCTGAAGGAAACACAAGTCCATAAGCTCCATTTGTTAAATAAAACAAAACAACTCGTACACCAATTCCATTCAATAAGAGTTCCACTGCCTAGAGATGGCGTGCTCATAGTCACTTCAAAACAAAGTGGCTAAATTAAGGACAGAGTCAGACTGTCTACTGGTGACACAGGGCAAAACGCAGAGAAGAAAAACGGCCAGTGGACCCAACGGGGAAATGCACACCCGGCCACTTCTCCAACACTCCTGGAGCTCCACACTCCTGGAGTTCAACACTCCTGGACCTTGCTGCCATCAAGCACTTCTGGGTCTTCCCAGAAACAGTTACCTCTCTGGGTTCTTATTTATTTACATAACCTAACTTGAGAAAATTCTCACTTTCCTTCCCTGACAGAAACACTGGGGGAGTGGGGGAAAGAGGAAGGAGAGAAGGATACGTATAGAGAGAACAACTCAAACCACTCTGCTTTAGGAAATGTTTCCTTCATTCCTGTATCACTCACTTCATCATTCTACAGTCCAAGGTCCCCAGTACTATGAGAAGAAAGCTACCAAATCTCATTCCTTCCTCTAATACAAACTGCTTTGATATGTGCAAAGGTCTCAGCAGCTTATCTGACCGAACAAGAACACAAGTTCTCATTTCCTAATAACTTCCTGAATATTTTATTATCGTTTCCTCCCAGGAAGTTTATTCACTCTAGGTAGCTCCAACACTAACAGTCCATTTTTGAAGGGAAACTATTCAAGTATAGCAGAAGCTCATATATAAGATTTCCTCCACTAATAGGTTGTTTGACTATGGATCTGATTTTTTTAAGTTGAAAATATATACAAATTTAGAAATACACACAAAAAAGCAGAGAGATATTTATTAAAATAAAAATGTCCGGGTGCCAGGCGTAGTGGTTTAAGTCTGTAATCCCAGTACTTTGGGAGGCTGAGGCAAGAGGACTGCCTGGGCCCACAGGTTTGAGACCAGCTGGGCAACATGGTGAGACCACTTCTCTACAATAAATCAAAAAATTAGCCGGGCATGGTAGCGCGTGCCTGTAGTTCCAGCTACTTGGAAGGCTGAGGCGGAAGGATCACCTGAGCCCAGCAGGTTGACACTGGAGTGACTGTGAGCATGCTACTGCACTCCAGCCTGGGCAACGAAGTGAGACTCCAACTCAAAAAAAAGAATGTCTGGTCAGGGACAGTGGCTCATGCCTGTAATCCCAGCACTTTGAAAGGCCGAGAAGGAATGATCGCTTGAGCCCAGGGGTTTGAGAACAGCCTGGGCAACATAGCAAGACCTTGTCTCTAAAAAAAAATTTTAAAATTAGCCATGCATGGTGACATGTGCCTATAGTCCCAGCTACTCAGGAGGCTGAGGCAGAATGAGGCTTGAGCCCAAGAGGTCGAGGGTACGGTGAACCATGATCATACCACTTCCCTCCAGCCTGGGCAACACAGCAAAACCCCACCTTTAAAAAAAAAAGAGTATTTGTCCATAAATGCAAAAAAAAAAGAAAAAAAGTCCATTGGTATATATGTCAAAGTAGATTGACTAGTACACTTAAGATCTATAACTAATTTCAACCATACCTACATTTCAATTATACCTCAATAAAAAAAATACAATTTTTTTTTAAATCCAAAAGTAAGAGTGGGTAATTCTACCCATTAACATGAAAAATTATTGGTACTCTGGGAAAGATGTACAGAAATTACCTTAAATGCTTTAACTCCAAGTTGTTTATAACACACAATTTGTATTCCTAGGGCCACAATTCTGGGCTTACTATATGCATAACAGATACAATGCCTGCCAAGTTTCACAGTAAAACCTCTGCTCTTTGAAACAAAGGATATGGGGCAGTAAGCAAATAGGCACAGGAAGATTCCAAAACAAAATCTACTTGGGCATTCTCTTTGCCATATACAACTCTGAACAATTAAAAAAGAGCTGCTTCCCTTTCTCTTTGAACCAGAGGAAGCAGGTTTGACTAAACAAAGGGCATAGGATTGAATGCATTTTAGAGAGGAAAGGAATTCCAGCAGGGAAAACCACACTGGTTAGTATTTTGTAATACAGCAAGCTGGTCAAGAGCCTGGCCTGAGTTCAAATTCCGGCTTGTCACTTACAAGGTATGTAAACCACAGATTGAAAGACTTGTTACCCACAACACACTTTTTAAAATGTCTGGCACATAGTACTTTACATGTGAGAAAACTAAGGCACAGAGAGGCTAACAGCTTGCCCAAGTTTCCCAAAGCCTTGGAAACACCCAGCCCTGCTGGTGAGTAGGCAGGGGGAAGAGCTAAGCAGAAAGACATGAGAAAAACAGAGCCAACTGTGTCTTTTTTTTTTTTTTTTTTTTTTTTTTGAGTTGGAGTCTCACTCTGTTGCCCAGACTGGAGTGCAGTGGCCGCTCCCGGTCACCACAGCCTCGACCTGCTGGGGCTCCAGCGATCCTTCCGCCTCAACCTTCCAAGCAGCTGGAACTACAGGCACACGCTACCACACCCAGCTAATTTTTTGATTTATTGTAGAGACGAAGTCTCGCCAAGTTGCCCGGGCAGGTCTTGAACCCATGGGCTCAGGCAATCCACTCACCTCAGCCTCCCAAAGGCGGGGGATTACAGGCTGAGCCACCGAGCCCAGCTCAACTGTGTCTTGATGCAATAGAAACATAGCATACCTACTGTATCTGTGCTGCCCGTGCCACACCCCTGTACCACAGTGTTCCTAAAACCCTTTAAAAACCCATCCCTGTGTATCAGACAGTTTATTTAGCCGGAAGGTAAGAAGTACTGCCATTATTTAAGTTAAATAAAGTCTTCAGGGACTGCGGTTGGACAGTGAATCCTCTACATTGCTGCTCCTCAATCATCCTTGAAAACATCAGCACGAAACACTGCAACCAATTTCAACTGATAAAATCTACAGCACACTCAAACATCCACTGTGTCTCATACAGCAACACAACAGAAAACAGTATATCATAGAAACCATTCTACAACATCAGTATCACTCTCCCTTCCACTTCTGCACGGATTCCCTAACTTATTTGAGAAGAGAACACTTTTTTCCTAAGATAAAAATGGCTGGGCACAGTGTCACATAATCCCCAGCATTTTGGGAGGCTGAGGCAGGAGGACTGCCTAAGCCCAGGGATTCGAGATCAGTCTGGGCAACTTGGCGAGACTTCATCTCTACAATAAATCAAAAAAGTGGCTGAGCATGGAGGTGCACAACTGTGGTTCCAGCTCCTTGGAAGGCTGAGATGGAAGAATCACTTGAGTCCAGCAGGTAGAGGCTGTGATGGCCGTGAGCATGCCACTGCACTCCTGTCTAGGCAACAGAGTGAGACTACAACTCAAAAAAAAACAAACAAACACACAATTAAACTCCTACACTAAAAGAACAATGACAAGGGTCCACGAAACACCAACTTGGTAAACAGGCTAGACTCAGCCCAGTCCTCCAATGTGCAGGACACCCACCGTCAGATCAAGCACCTTCTTTCCATCCCTACCTATGTCACTTCACATCATAACCCTAAACTCAAAGCAAATGACTCGTGCTTCCCTACTTCTGGATGTCTGCTCATCACTCTTCCTGAGCCCCTGCCACCTGCACAAGTCCTCATCTTCTATCAGCCAGGGCCAGACTCCTGCACAAAAGCCCATGCTGCCTTGCAGGAACTGTCAGGATCTATCAAATTCTACCATTCCCATAGAACTTACCCTGGAAGCAACTCCCCCATTTTTAGAACACCCAAAGCACTCTACACCCCTTGCACAGCACACATCACTTTCTAAACAGCAGTGTGATTATTCTGGTCCATGACATGCCCTTTATTAGATGGGTAACTCTTATTTCTCCCATTTCCCACTACCTAGCACAGAGTTTCGCACATGGCAGCTACTCAATAAATGCTTGTTGAATGAATAAATGCATCTGAGAATCTATTTCCCATCAGAGAATCATAATTAGTTTTTACTAAACACAGTTAAATAGACTGGACTTCACCCTCAGAGAACACATACTATTTGAAATTGCCAAGAGCTACAACTTAAATCAGAGAAAATCACTGAGCTGTACGACAGAACTTCATTCACACAAGCATCCTTGTACTTACTTGTTTATGTGTTCTTCTCTGTGAAACAGGCCTTTATACTGCCCAAATTGAGGAGGGTGGAGAACATAACTAATTCAATTAGTGTTTTTTAAAAATGCAGCCAATTAAAATGTAGTTATCACAGCCTGAAAATGTGGCTCAGAAATTGCTATGCTATTATAAGATATCACCTCTCCTATAGTTTTCCTCTTAATAATCATAAAAGGAGTTTCTGAATTTTTTCTGATAACACAGCTCTGACAACACAGAAAGTGTCTCACATCCTGCAATATTCCCCACAAAGAGAGAACGAGGACCTAAGAAAACACAGTTGCCTTATAAACCAAAACACAACCCTTCCAAATCTTAGGTGATGAGCAGCAATGCTGTGGGAGGAGAGAAAATAGAGAAAGAAGAAAAGATGGTCAGAGTTAAACAACACATGAGAGAGACCATGCTGGTTTCTAAAGAAAAAAAAAGTTAATAAAAGAAATGGATTGCTTTTGGGGGGGAGTACTGAGCTCTGGGGGAGTTGGAAATACAAAACCAGCTGGAGCAAAGTTACTTATTCACTGCACTGTACAAGACCCAGGCCTTCACCCATGCCTTCCACCAACAACCTCTATTTCTCCACTCAACCAATACTTATGGAGAACCGACTATGCGCCTGGCATTATTCTAGACACTGGGAAAACAACAAAGAACAGTCTTTTGGCACAAAGGACAGATGCATAATATTGTTATTTGACTTTTTTAGATCCTTTAATCCCCAATCAGATTGCAAGCCTTCTGATGCCTTTTGAATATCTCAACTAGATTACAAACATGGTGAGAAGGTAAAAATTATATATAAAAGTCATCATCTTCACAGTTTCATATATGTGGATAGATGACAGAATCTATTCATAACCCCACACTGCTATTAATAAAAATGAAAATATTCACCATGGCTGTTTACAGGCAACAGTATACATCACAAACTAAAAGCAGTCAAAAAGGAGATCAGAATTGTACCTAAGCTCTTGTACTTTGTACTTCAGGTAAATCCACTGGAAGCACCATTTCACCACTTCCTTCCCCAGATTTCTACATTCTCTTTCTATCCTCGACTATTCCCCAAATTACTGCAAATAGGAGACATTCATTTTATACCTGGTAAACTCTGTGCCAGAGCTCAGCAAAAAGGGAAATTCAACAGAGAGAAAAATAAGCTACAACTTGCAAGAGAATGTGGCATAGTGCCAGTCACAGCTCAAGGAAAATTCGACTCCTCTGAACCAGAGAGAAAGGAATGGGTTGAAGCAGATGATCTTGGAGATCCCCTTCCAGCTATTTAAAAAAAAAAAAAAGTAGGATTCATGAATTCTGACACAAGTGCACACACACGTGCGCAGATAAACAACTTTACCATAGGTCAACACTATTCTCAACTTAACTGACAGGGCAGAATTCCCTAGTGGATAACACCGCCTCATATGATACAAAAGAAACCAACCACAACCCCTGTCTCCTCAAGGACAGTCGACACTGAGAAACACCCTTTCATCGTCTCTCTCTAGCGGACAATAATCATCAGTACATACTTCCAGACAGAGGTGCTCCCAACTTCAATCTGTTCCCACTTTTAGAACAGCAACCAAAAACACAAGTCTTCCTGATGATGGGTCATCAGTATCTTTATCATTTTATAAAGTTGGTATATAAAAAGGCAGACCACTCATTTGGCATTTAATCAGATACTGCTTTGAGACATGTTGGTTCTTATATATTGTCTCATGTTACATTAGACAAGTTCCTTAGGGGCAAACACTAACTCTGCACCTGCCATAACACAGTATCAAGCAAATGCAGTCCCAAAAGCAAAACAAAACAAACATCCCACCACACCCTCCTTTGCCAACCCCCCCCCCCCGCAAAAAAAAAAAACCCTGCTATTTAGCTTCCTATTTAACATGGGGTTCCTAGAAGGCTGGGACTATGTAACATTCACTTGCCTCTTTTTGTGGACTAAAGTATAAGTAGCCATATCACAGGAGCCTGAATAGCTGCAAGGAATCTAAGCCTCACTTTTTTCATCTATCAGATCCGAAAGACAAATGATACCTCCTAAGACTCTGTAATTCTGAAGTAGTCTTTCATTCAAAAACAAAATATTTTTGGAGACTGATGATATGTCAGGCGCTGTGTTAGACCCTAAGGATACAGAGATAAAAGTTATGGTCTCTACCTAGAGGAGCAGGCTCTAGCGGTCATAATTTGAATTTCTCCACCTGGTCTCTGCACCCTACCTGACCCTGGTTGCATGCACCCTGGCCATCGGGTGCCGGCATTTCATACACTGGCAAAGCAAGCGGTGTGACCAGTGACAGGAAGGGGAAAAGATCACAAATGCCTATGGCTGGGAGTAAGACTGATTGTAAGGGGAGCACCATACCGAGAGGGCTGTGGGACAGGCACAGAAAGAAGGGCTGACCCTCCCCGAAAGGGCCATGTACCTATTCTGATACAAATATGAGAAATGGTTCTAGCTACCTGGGATTGTTCACTGTCTCCATAATCTAAGCAATGGGAGGGTATCCTCCCACACTGAAAACCCAAGTCACTACACTGAATATTATATGGAAGTCACTTCTGACAGCTTCTGGTGTGCCACAGAAATAAAGCACAAGAAAAAGAAACTAATAAGCAAAAGAACACTTCACTTTAGCCACTGGTCTAGCTACATCCTCTGCTTTTCTTATCTTACTCATGAGTTTAGAGTAACAAAATGGTCAGAGAGCTAGATTAGAGGGGAGTGAAAAACAAGAGCACTGCCTAATCTTGAGATAAACTAGATAATTAACCTCTGAAAAACCAGGAATTGGTTATTAAAGTCCCCACTTTCAGACACAACAGGTATTTAGAGATAGGTGTATAAAAGTAAATTGCCCTGAGGTAAAATTCTGATTGTATTTACAACGTACCTCAACCATGCCTGAGCCTTGCCTTTATCTGTTTAGACATGGACTGAGTCTTCAAATGAGTAAAATCGGCTGTGTAAATCAGGTACTTAATTAAAGAAAAAGCTTAGTAGGCTGCAGGGAGAGATTTGTTGAAATGGTGAATTAAACACTTATAGTAAGAGACCTCCTTCATTTATTCGTCCTATCATTAGTCGACAAAATTCAAGTTAGTAATCAAGAGGAGTTACTGTTTGGGGATTTTTTATTTAAGATTCTAGTTCAGGGTAAATGTTAACTGGGAACCTACATCTCTACTGTGCTCCCTGACCCCTGGCAGATGGAGGCACAGAAAACAAAGCTACATAGAATTTACAATCAACTCCTAGTATGGTATATTCTCATATTAGCTCTGGTATTGGACTAGTAATCCTACCCCTCTGGCCAAACGACTTCTCAACTCCCATGAAAACTCTCTCTTGCTCACCATGCCCAGCAGAAGGCCTCATTCCTTACTGGGAACATTCACTTGTTCTTATGCGCCTTCCCTCTTGTGAAAGAGGTGGCATTTTCTTTCCTCTGATGCATCAAATGCAGATCCTTCTACCTGTGTTCAGAGTTTCTTGTCCTTCCAACCTTCCAGAAACTTACACTATTGGTTATTCTACTTTCCTTGTGTATTCAAACTATCCTAGACTTTCCATTTTTATATATACTCAAGAATCTCATCCATTAAACACACACATGCAAACACACACCACCACAGATGTGCGTGTGCACATGCACGCGCGCGCGCACACACACACACACACACACACACACACACAACACCACCACCACACGTGCACATGCACACATACACTCCCTACTCATGAGACCTCAACCACTACATTCAGTCATTCCCATTATGGCTAAATTTCTGGAATTCTGTCTTCACTTCCTCTCTTCCCACTGTCCCTCAACTTGCTTCCAAATTCCCTAAAGTTGTCCATAAGGTCACCAGTGATTTCTGGGTGGCTAAATGCAGAAGACGTTCTCCACTTCTCACCATTCTTAATCTGCCAGCCAAATCTGATACTCCCTTCTTGGTTCCTGTGACACAACCGTCTCCTGGTTGTCTCCTGGTTTCCTCCTACTTTCCTACTACTTCTCTACTTTCCTCCTACTTTCCTACTACTTCTCCACTTACTCCTCTACCTTGTCACAACCTGCCCTCCTCAACACAACCATATCTCAGGCAGATGATGCACAAATCTGCAGCTCACATCTTCCTCTACACACCGGATTGTAATCGACTGCCCCCTGGATAATTCAAAGGCATAGCAAACTCATCATGACCAAAGTTAAACTCACGCTCTTCTTACCCTCAAGTTTAGTTCTTTCCCAATAAAAGATACCACCACCCGCCCTCTTATGCAAATCCTAAAGAATCTCAGGAATCGTCTTTTATATGTCCCTCTCCCTCACCACCATATCCAATCCATCACCAAATTCTACTTTATCATCTAAATATCTTTCCACTCCACGTACTCCTGCCCGCCTCCATCGTCCTAATCCAAGTTATCATTGTAGACTACATAGGCTACTGCAACAGCCTGAGAAATATCACCATCACCACCAAGACCCCCACCTACACACACACACACACACATTTTCTTTCTCTTTTCTCTTTCTCTCTCTCTCTCTCTCTCTCTCTCTCTCTCTGTCTCTCTTTTGTCTTGCATGTATTACAATGGTCAGGTTATTTAATTACCTTTTACTGGAGCTTCAAATTCTTTAACGTTAGGCAAAGCACAAATATGAGGGAGGACCAAAAAACCTGGAATTTATTTATAAAAATTATGTATTTATTCTTACTGTTTAAGCTTCAGTCACCTTCAAAGTACTCTTCATTTGATTCAATATACCTATCAAGACACTCTGCCACTGTTCAAAACAGTTTTTGAACTCGACAATTTTGATGCCTTTTAGTGCTTCACTGTTTTTCATTTCACCTCTTCCATATCGGCAAAAACTCAAAGTCCCCTTTGAGGACTTTTTTCATCCACGGACTCAAAAGAAAGTTGCTTAGGATGAGACTGGGTGAGCAAGGGGGGTGGGCAAAGAAGTCATGCCATTTCTGGTCAAAAACTGCTGACCATTCAGCACAGCGTGGGCAGGTTGTTCGTGTAAATCACCCATTATGAAATGGGCAAACGAGTTAAAGAATCATCAAAAAAAAAATTTACTAAAACCAAACACACCCTCTCACAATAATGTTAGCTGGTATATTGATACTGATGGTTCCTAGAACACTTACCTAGTGAAAGAAACCTGTACTACATGAGGCCCAATCTCCAAAAAATAATTTCAGGGTTTTTTTTGGGTCCCCTTCCCCTCATATATTCCTCTCCTATCTCATTCCCACAGGAGTGTAAACTTTACCAGGACAGGACTTAATCATCGTCATGGCCCCAGCATAGAACTTAGCATGCAATGTGTACTCAATAAAGGTCTACTGAATTTGTCTGAAATTCACTTTGTTTGGAGAATCAAAAAACGTTTATATACATTAAGACTTTCAGCTTAACTTTTCACTTACGTTCCTGCTTCCAAAAGTTGAAGCAATTATAAAGTAAAACTAAAACTCTTTGAAATGTACTATAATTTTGAATCTTCTAGATATTACATTAAAAGAACATGGTCCAAATTCTAATAACATTTCATAGTTGAAAAACCATTAAAAGTCATCAGATATGATACGCTCATTTCCATGAAAAAAAAATGAAAGACTTTCAGAGAAATGGCAATTATTTTCAGTATTCCAAATGTTCATAGTAATGAAGACATTTCTTAAACACAAGTAAACAGCAACTACCCCATCATATGTAAGTTATATTTTCCTTTGGAGGGGGAGTTCATTCTAAAACACTATTTGCTTTAAATTGTGAAGCAATATTCTGTTCTGTCCTTTTTTTAAAATTCTGTTCTTCTTGGTCAACATTTAGAAAATGCTTCTTAAACTTTGTTAATAGAAATCCCTTGGGTGTCTCTCAAAATACAGACCCCCAGGCTCCAGAACCACAGATGTTCTCTTGGTAGATGTATAATGATGCCCTGAAAGTAGTAACTCCACACAGAGGATCAAGTAGGCATACTGCCAGTAGCTAAGGCAACCACCCCTACTGAGAATCTAATCTTAAGGGATACTACAGCCATACCCCTGAGCCACAGTTTTGCTTTCTGTGGTTCTGCTTTTCATGCTTTCAGTTACCTGTGGTCAACCATAGTATGAAAATATTACAATAGTCTGTGAGAGAGAGCACATGCGAGAAAGAACATTCACATAACTTTTATTACAGTACATTATTACAATAGTTCTAGCTTATTATTAGTTGTTCATCTCTTACTGTGCCTAATTTGTAAACTAAACTTTATCATAGGTACATATGCATGTACGAGGGAAAAAATAGTATATATAGATTTCTGTACTATTCGTGGTTTTGGGCATTCACTAGGGATCTTGGTTGTATGCCCCATGGATGGGAGGGGGAGGGTTACTATATACAACACTGATGTGTACATCTATCTATCAATCATCTCTCTCTCTCTCTCTAGAGAGAGAGATAGATGGATTTTTTTTTTTTTTAGTCAGAGACTCACTCTGTCACCCAGGCTGGAGTACAGTGGCACACTCATGGCCACCCCAGCATTGACCTGCTGGGCTCCAGCGATCCTTCCGCCTCAGCCTTCCAAGTAGCCAGAACTACAGAAGGGCGCTACCACACTCCGCTAATTTTTTGATATATTGTAGAGATGAGGTCTTACTAAGTTGCCCAGGCAGGTCTCGAACCCCCGGGTTCAGGCAATCCTCTTGCCTCAGTCTCCCAAAGTGCTGGGATTACAGGGATACATTTTTTTAAACTTCCTTTCTATTTTCTTCTAGCTCTTCCATAATTCATTTTTATCAAGAAATTATCTGCTTTATGATACACAACAAATACTCCTTAAATATTTCTTGACCTACTGAGTTTAATCACATTCCTATGTTATGTTTACAGCTAGTAAAACTATATTTCATATGTTTAATGTAATTAAAGTATACTTCATGATATCTCACAAAGCATACCACTACTTTCTGATGTTCTAACACCTGAACATGTGTAAAAGCCACTACATTAAAAACTGAAAATCTGGTGCAAGTATATTTTGTCATATCAAGTCTATAATATTAAACAAATAAAATGCATATTAACTTAGAATGAACAACATATGAAGGAAATTATTTTACACTGTGACTAAGCATGAGTCTGAAAGACTCAATTCAATAGCTTTCCCTAAACTGCACTATTCTTGTTAGATATAAAATGAAGACAGCCAACTCTCTGTACAAAGTATTTTAATGCCTAAAACAGAAATAATTTTGTTCTTCCCGCAAGCGTATAATGAAGCTGCCATCTTCCTTTCCAGCCTACTCTTTGGCCCTAGCTGCCTGCTTTTCCTAATTCCTTCTACTATAACCAATCTGCCAAACCACTTTAAAAGCATTACTTTCCAACTATCAAATTCTAGACTTAAGGTAGAAGCAGATTCCTAATTCTTCCTTTAAATAAAAAGTTGTATCAGGAATATGTAACACACTTGCTTTTCTGTCTCATGTCCTACCTACCTTACTAAACTCTAAATCACTTATTTTTAAAAAAAATTTTAAATGCCATAAAAGCTGTACCATCCTACTTTCCAAATATGTGTAGCATATGAGTAAATTCAACTGTACACATAACATAAACCCTTATTTATTGACATGGTCACCCAGAGAACAAGTTGAAATTCACTATAAAAAACATGAGTAACTCAGAAAAAATTATAAATAAGATTTTAACTGGAACATTTTCTACATACATAAAACTCTTATCTTTATATCTATCTATATTATTTTTAAATGTATTTCAACATCTTTGGAGGTAAAGTGGTTTTTGGTCTGGGCTTTAAGTGTACCCATCACCCTCACCCGTGCACACTGTACCCAACAGGTGATTTTTCTGTCCCTCCACCCCTTCCATCCCGCCTCCTTCATCATCTTTATATTTATCTATATTCAACAATCTAACTAATGGACTAAAAATCAAAAATTTTAAATGAACATTGGTGCTTTGGTTCTCCCAAAGAAAAGTCTCTTGGCCTCAGAGAAAAGTATCATTGCCTCAGTAAGAAGTGTGTAAGACTAAGGGACATGCCCATGTCTGTAACCCCAGAACTTAATACAGTCCTGAAAACATAGTCAGCATAAACAAAAATTCTGTTGAATAAAAAAGGGCCCATTCTATAAAAGAGTTTCTATCCAGCAAGAGTTAATTAGCCTAGTACAGTCCTTCAGTATCTGTATAATTTTAATCTATATGTACATAAAAGTTTTTTTAAAAAAAAACAGACATGGTGGCTCACACCTATAATCTCAGCACTTTGGGAGGCTGAGGTGAGAGGATTACTTGAGTCCATGAATTCAAGGCCAGTCCTGGGAAATATAGCAAGACCGGGTCTCTACCAAAAAAAAAAATTTTTAAATTAACTAGGCATGATGGCACATGCCTATAGTCCCAGCTACTTGGGAGGCTGAGGTGGAAGGCTGCCTGTGCCCAGGAGGTTAAGGCTGCAGTGAACCATGATGGTGCCACTGCATTCCAGACTGGGTGACAGAATGAGACCCCAGACACACACACACACACACACACACACACAAGGCTATCCTTTTTAATTGGATGAGACACCAAACTAAACCAACTGAGAAAGAGAAAACACACATAATGTAGATCATCAGTTCAAGATGATAAAACTGAGCTCATGCATTTAACCAATGTCCACCAACACCCCAACATCCAATCCTAACATCCACTGAAATAATTAAACAAAATTTAAAAGTTTAAATAAATAAAATCACCTGGGGGAAAAATCGGTAGCTCCACTGGAAATCACAGAACAGTGACAATGTGGAACTACGATGCCTCCAAGAAAAAAGACTGGCAAAGCACCTGGATGCAGCACTCTGTTGAGGATGATGTGCTAAGCTGAGAGATGTGGTGCAGAAACGAAGAGAGGAGGCCGTCACTGCCAGCTCCACAACCAGTTAACAGCACTGAAACTTGAATTTTTGATTTTCAACACTGAAAACAAATGCTTTAAAAACCTCTGTCTCACAGCTGTCTGACTCTATCTTGCCCCTACTCCCTACAAACCACCAAACCAATGAGCTAGTCATGCAAAATTGTTAAATTGTTGCAAATCTAAAACTTTCTCTTCTTTCATCTACAACTGAGGTAGCAGAATAGGAACTTTGACACAGGCTTCAAAGGAGTCCATCTCAGTCAGCAAAACTGAACACGTAAAGAGACCATACCATCATCATGATTACCCCCCAAAAGATTCCTGAAAAGACCTAGAAGCTAAAAACAGTGATTGTTCTATCAGCTGGAGCAAAAATTTTCCCTAAAAAATTGAGAGAGAGACTACTGTGTATATGAAAAGAAAACAATCTGAATTAAGGAGAACTGCTTTCAATCACAAAACAATTGTGGGGTTTTTTTTGGGGGGGGGTTGTTTTTTGAGTTGGAGTCTCACTCCATCACCAAAGCTGGAGTGCAGTGACACACTCATGGCCACCCCAGCATCGACCTGCTGGGCTCTGGCGATCCTTCCACCTCAATTTTTCAAAGAAATACAACAGGGGTAATGAAGAGCAAATTGCACATGATGAAAAACCTAAGACAAGCTTAAATATCTCCCCTAAAACACAACAGAAAGGATGAAAGGGACCTTAAGAGAATTCAGTTTCCAGGAATGAACGTAGATAGTTCAGACCAGCTCTCCCACTGAGAACAACTAAAGAAACTAGACAAAATATCTGAGCGAAGGCAATCAAGGCATTGAGGAATTAAGGAAGCAAGATCCAGAAAGTAAGAAAATCCAAAGGGCACATCTGATGTTTGAGACTCCTTCTGACCTGGAAGTATCAGCAGATTCTAAAGGCTACTGTTAAAGAGGCTGAGATAAGCACAGCTTCTGACAGATTCAAGCCCTGAGGGGACGAAAACTGGAGTAAGGGCCTGCCAAAAAGGAAAGTAAACCCCCTTAAACTGTGGATTAGGATCCCAGAGGTCTACACCCAAGAAATAAAGGTATACCTAAAATATTTCAACTCAGAGAGTCTGAAGCACAATTTTAAAGCATCTCAATCCTTGAATAAAGTGATCTGAAATTGTCAGTACCTCCCGCATAATCACCTACCAGAAGCACGGTTAAAATCTTTTATCAGAGAAGACAGTGTCAACCCAGATACTCCCTGTAATTTTTCATACCCAATACTTGGCATTCAATCACAAATAAACAAGCACATGAAAAGACAAGACAACCCCAAAACTGAGGAGAAATAACAGACATAAAAGCAAACCCCCAGCCGGGCTTGGTGGCTCAGCCTGTAATCCCGCGCCTTTGTGAGGCTGAGGTGAGTGGATTGCCTGAGCCTGCGGGTTCGAGACCCGCCTGGGCAGTGAGACCTCATCTCTACAATAAATCAAAAAATCAGCCAGGCGTGGTAGCGCATGCCTGTAATTCTGGCTATTTGGAAGGCTGAGGTGGAAGGATCGCCAGAGCCCAGCAGGTCGAGGCTGCGGTGGCCGGGAGCGGCCACTGCACTCCAGTCTGGGCAACAGAGTGAGACTCCAGCTCAAAAAAAAAAAAAGCAAACCCCCATGGGAACATAGGTTTTTATCCTAACAACCAAAACAGAACAGATAAGCTACAAAACCATAGTGTTTCTGAACCCATCAGAGAGATAAAAATGCAAGAAAGCCTAAAAGAACTAAATTCCGATGGGGCAGAAAAAAATATTTGAGAATATAACAGCCAAGAACTTTCCAAAATTGATGCAAGTGATCATTCCACAAATTCAAGAAGCCCAATAAGAAGGATAGATACAAGAAAGCCACAATTAGGCATATCACAGTCAAATTTCTAGTAACCACAACTAAAGAGCAAATCTTAAAAGTGGGGAGAGTAAGCTTATTACCCACAAAAAAAAGAAAAATGAGACTTACGCTGACTTCTCAACAGAACACAGAGTTCAGTGGACAATGGAATTACAGTATTTAAAATCCTGAAAGAAAAACTGCCTACCTACAATTCTATACCTAACACCCTCACAGAAAAATCCAAAAGTGTTTCCAGACCGACAAAAGCTGAGAATTCATCTCCAACAACCTAATTAAATACTAAAAGATATTCTCCAGGCAGAAGGAAATGATCCCAGATGGAAGTTCAGAAATGGGGAGTGGGGTGGGGGCAGGAAGAAACTAAGAAAGTAAATATGTGGTAAGGTGAGAGGATCACTTGAGACCAGGAGTTCAAGACCAGCCTGGGCAACATAGTGAGACCCCATCTCTACAATAAAAATAAAATTAGCAGGGGATAGTGGCACATGCCTACAGTCCTTGGAAGGGCGAGGAAGGAGGATTTCTTTAGCCCAAGAGTTTGAGACTGCAGTGAACTATGATTGTGCCACTGCACTCCAGCCTGGGTGACAGAGCAAGACTCTGTCTCCAAAAAAAAAAAAAATTTAATGTGGGTAAATCTAAATAAATAATGACTTATAAAACAATAACATCCTGTAGATCTTAAATATAAAAAGAGCAGAAATATACAACAATATCATAATAACATAAAAATAAAAGGGAAGGACAATTGAAATTAAGGTGTTATAGAAGCCTTGCATTGTCCAAGAAATGATATAAGTAATAAGTCAAAGATACATTTAGGAACTGTTATATGAATAGTACAAGAAATTATAACTAGCAAGTCAAAAGAAAGGGGAAAACTGAATATGTTAAAATAATCAGAAAAAGCAAGAAAAGAAAAAGGGAAACATAGACTAGGCAGGGCAAATAGAAAAAATAATAAAAATGCAAGATCTAAAAGGCAAATATACCAGCTATTACATTAAATAGACATGATCTGGTAAAAAGACAAAAATACCAGACTAAAAAAAAAAGAAAGTGCAATCATGTGCTATATACACAACATAAATGTAATACCACAGGCCTGGAATAGTGGTTGGCACCTCTAATCCTAGTACTTTGGGAGACCAAGATGGGAAGATCACTTGAGCCCTGGAGTTCAGGACCAGCCTGGGCAATAAAGTGAGATACCATCTCTCCAAAAAATAAAAATAAAAATAAGCCAGTGTGTGTGCCTGTAATCCCATTTACTCAGGAGGCTGAGGGAAGAGAATCACTTGAACCTAGGAGTTCAAGGCTGCAATGAACTATAATCATGCCACTGCATTCCAGCCTGAGCAACAGAGCGAGACCCTGTCTCAAAAAAAGATTAGACAGATAGATAGATGGATGAGACTACAAAAAGACAGCTGATATAGCTATGCTAATATCAGAAAAAATAGACTTTAAGGTGAATAGAATTATTAAAGATAATGATAAAAGAATCCATTTCCCAGGAAGATAACAATTCTAAATTTGTAGGCATCTAATAACATTGTCTCAAAATGTAAAAAGCAAAAATGAACACAACCAAATTGAAGAAATAAAGTGTCATGGAAGGCAGACACAAGAAGGCAAATATACTTAGCTTTGGAATTCCAGAAAGAGATAACAAAATAAAGTAATAAAGAAAAGAAGAAAGTTTTTCTACCCTAACATGGATTTGTGTATTCATAACAAAAGTACTCTAAGTACAGAGAAATCACATCATACACACATTTTAGGCTAAAATAACTCAACCATATATGAGAGAAAATGAACTAATTTAAGCAGAACAAGCCATTCTACCTGCCATTCAGTATGAGCATGAAATATGAGACATGAACATGTTGTTCTCCAGTAGGGCTCAGCGCGAATGCTTCTCTGCAATTCTAGAGTTTGTTTGTTAAGTTTTTGTACAATATACATAACAAATTTTCCTCTTCATCTAGTAGTCAACAAAGTAAATGATCTATTCCATCACTAGAAGAAAAACAATCTATGATAACTTGTTGAGAGAGAAAATATTAGCCTCCAACTTTGTGTTTTCCTAAGGGACGTTACAAAAAAATTACAACATGCAATTTTTTACATCCCCTGTTGAAAGTAAAGATTATGCCTAACTAAAATGCAACTCCAATGTACCAGGTTTAAAATAAATAAATAGAGGGAAGGGAGGGAAGCTAGGGTTCAGAAACTACCAATGGGACACAATGTTCACTATCTGGGGAATGGGCCACCTAAGCCCCAATCCCCACCACTACACAATACGTCCAACAACATACAAGTGTAGCCCCTGAACCTAAAATATTTTTTAAATGCTTAAATAAATAAATGACTAATCTCCCACACAGTCATTGCCTAGTGAAATGTCTAAATCTCAATTCACACATACATATACCAAAATATACTTACAAACACATACAGCTTTTCTGTAAACGGGATACCTAGTATCTAGAAGACACTGACATTATATACAATATTAAATGCAAGGGGGAGTACTGTCCAGTATGTTGTAAAAGAAAAAGATTGTGACACAGAAGTTTTACATCAAGGTCAAGCTATTATGCTTATGCAGAGGCAAATCTAAAAACACGTGTGAACAAAGTGGAACTGCCAAGTTCCATAATGTTATCTGTGATATTTCTTATCCACAAACTTCAATGACTGACAAATAAGGCTGACTTTGAAACTGAAAAGTCTCTACATAACTACTCTGAAGAAAGAATAAGTCCACTCTTCTACAAAGTTTTAATTAACTTTTTTAAACAAAGATTTCTTCAGAAAGTGGCAAACAACTCCTCAGAACTACTAAATAAACTCCGGAGAATTCAATGATTTATAAAAGATGCCCACAACATCTAACAGGAAATAAATGAAGTCTTAAAATGATAAGGTTAATTTTCAGGCATTAGAAATTGAAACAAGTAGTATCTCCAACTTCTTTCCTACCATCATAGATCATCAATCTTTAAAGATTATCTGGCTATGATTTCATCATCTAATAATCACCTCTCATTACACAACAAATGATAAACTTCAGAATAAAAATTAAGCCTCGCAAGGAACAGTTTACTGATCAAGAACATTTCTGTTGCTTTTGCCTTTTCTCTGCCTCATACTGCTCTTTACTTCACCCTCCTGGCCAAAAAAAAAAGAAAAGAAAAGAAAGAGAACTGCCCACTACTCATGGCTTCAAAACCAGCTCAAGTCCTGAGAAATTTAGCTGAAACTTATCAAACTAAACAAATCCTGTTCCTCCACAACACAAACTCACTCATTTGCCAATCTAATTATACACAGCTATCAGATAAAAATATAAAACAAGCCCACATAAGCATTATCTAACTTTCATGTCTTTTCAGCTAGCCTCTCTATCTAGTATATAATAACAAAAACAACAATAATAATAACAGTTTACATTTCATGAATAAGCCAGGCTCTGTTCTAAGCACCGATATGTATCAACTCATTCATTGTTTATCTCAGCCCAGCAGGGTGGGTGGTAAGTTATTACACATGTCACTTAGTAAAGAATTGTTCAGAATTGTCTCTGTAAGCCTTGGCTCTCCCTGCCTAGTGCTCTAACCAAGGGCCATGACATGCCTGTAGGGAGGGGTAATGGACAGAACTGACATTCTCCATCAACATTACCTCATGTACTCATACAGATGTTTCTCAATAAGCTTCCATAGGCAAAATGAACTTTATCATTTAACATAATTCTTATTCTAGGAACTTGGCTAGCTTTAGTATCTTCTGCAAACAGAGGAACATTTCTGGCCTTTAAGTATTTGATTAAATAAACTTAACTCCTCTAATCCAAATTTCTCATTCTGTCTTAAAAGCGGTAACCGCATATTTCAATTTCTATGTGTTACTCAAATCAATGGATAAACTATTTAACTTTTTTTCCTTCAAAACAGAACAGTCTTAAAGCAACTGAACTCACATCAGATTAACATGAGAAGAGGTTCACAGAAGTCAGGTAAACAGACTAAGTCAATCACTCAGTTTGCTTGCCATTAAGTTAACCACAAGTAGCCATGGGAGTTTTGACAAATCATAAAGTTTCAAATTATTACTGTTCTTAATGATATATTGTTTAACCTATATTTATAAATAAACCAATGATCCAAGAAAAGATATAGAAATATGAATAAACGGCCAAACAGGCAATTTTCAGAAACAATATAAACTATCAATAAAACCAGAAAAGATACTCAACCCTATTAATAATTTAAAAATATAAAACTAAAAGAAATGTACTTTTTTCTTCTATCAAATTGGCAAAGACTAAGAAGCCTGAAAATAACTAGTATGTTGGCAAGGATGTGCAGAACAGGCAGTCTCTCGTTTGCTGTTGATAGGAGTGTAAATTAGCTTTTTCATAATTTAGAAATAACTACTAAAAATTTTAAACTATGTGCCCTCTTTCCTCACAATTCCACAACCTACAAACTTATTCTGTGGTATACTTGCACATTTACACAAAGACATTTGTAAGAATGGGTTTGTTGCATCATTTGTTTGCAATCAAAAACTGGATACATCAAAAGGAAATTGGTTAAATAAATTATGATACATCTATAAAATAAAATACCATATGGCTATCTAAACAACTGTGATAAATTTATACATACACGGAAAGATGGCCTGAAACAAGTGGAAAACCAGTATGTACAGCAAAATCTAACTTGTTATTTTTGTTATATATGTACTGGATATTTAAAGCATATAAAACAGAAAGACCATAGTTATTAAAAGTGATTACTCTGGGGAGAGGGCTGGAGTGTATGATTTCACATTTTATTTTACACAGTATTTGAAATTTTATGCTTTAAACATTAAAAAGTCAAACCAACAATTAACGTTACCCAAAAATAAAAAGTTCACATGCGTATTTCAGCACTCAGGCTTAAGCAATGTGGTTAGTAAAGATGGACACCAGCAGAGATTAGGGACTAGCAGAGGAGGAACCACCTCTACCATCCCCCTCCCCTCCCAGTCACCTTTCTTTCCTTCCACTTCAGATATCAACCTGAATCCACACTAATCTGAGGGGAGGTAAGACTCCAGGGATTTCTGCAGGAAGATGTATCTCCTAGACAGCAACTGTATCTATAGCATCAGTGGGTAAAGTGGGGGGGGGACGACAGGCAATATCCACTAGCAGTCATGGAAAAGGAAAGAAATTGCCCTGAACCTGGCCAAGATAATATCTGTTTATGGAAAGATCTTTGTGTCCTTAAGTCTCCTTCCTTGCAATTGTCACAACCTCCTATTGCTGGGGACATTCCCAAGATAGTCCTTCTAACCCACTTCTGATCAGCTGTAGGTTCAGAAATTAGATTATGCTGTTAGAACTGCCTATGAGTTAAAGATAGGCTCTGAACAAGGTATTTTGGGACTCTGAGAAACTTATTTTCTTTGATGCACAGACATGGACAATTATTTCTCAATATTTACTGGCAGGGGAGATACCATGATCACAAAGGTGGTGGTCCCAGGGTAAGGCTCATCCATTGCACTCTGGATGTGCTGACCCCTACAATTCCCCAAATGTCAGAAACTTGACTGCATAATTTGTGATAGTGAGGGAATGAGTTTGCACTTTCCCCTGAAATAGCGGTTACTAACAAAGATTAAATGAGGTTTTGTTTTTGTTGTTTTTGGTTTTTGCTGCTTGCAAATGCTCTGATTTATAGTCATTCACACCCACTCCCCTCCAAAAAAAAGAAAGAGAATTATTTCTCTACTCCCTAATCTTCAGTTATACTCTGGAGGCATGGAGCATCACGTTGAGTTCTACGCAGGGGAGGTGCTATTAATAAAGGGGTTAGCATCATAAGAATTTCCGCACACAATCCCTTGGATACATAACACTATATAAATTTAAAACAATTGATAATCCCACCTCAAACTTCAAAAGATTCCAAGAGCTAACCAAAAAGATCTTCAAATTTTAGTAGTTATAAAGTTGTGCTACAGATAAAAAATTATAAATGCAACTTATAATTTGTTATTCTACCCGAGTTTGTAAATTAAAATGCTAGTGCCTTAACTAGACTGCATATTTAAAGATCTTGGTGATTACTTTTTACTGCTCATTCTACAACAGAAAAACGTAAACATTTCGTGTTCAACTTCTATGTAGTATCACTTCAAAACTTCACTCTGCTCAGGACTCCTCAGTAAGTTTTACTGGCTATTACTATTACTGACCAATAAGAAATTATGAAAGTCAGTACTATCTCCAGATTTCCAGAAACCACAGGAGTAGCTGTACCACCAAACAGCTCTACTATGAACATTCTCATATATTCTAACACTCCAGTAATCACTTAGAGGAAATAAAATGTAACTCCTTGAGATTCCAGTCTACTGGCCTTATAAAACTAAGTTAGGATTACTCTAAAGATGTAGAACCAAAATTATGGGAGAAAGCAGCATTATTTCTTGCTCTACAGTAACACAATGATGCCAGGATGGGTCTTGCCACCTACAGCTGTAATGGCACTTTCTCTCTCCAAATCAAGTTATCTATTCCCAATCTCATCTCTGCCATTAGACCAAAGGCTTCCTGAGGACAGAAAACATGTCCAACTCATCTTAATATTTCTACAATGGATAGCTTGGTGCATAATTAGTCCTGCGTATGCAACTGGCCAAAGTTGCTTCTATAGCTTTGGCTACAGAAGAACTGCCTTACTGAAAAATCAAAGTTAAAAATTCTCGCTGTAAAATAATTTTAAAGAAGGTCATTTCTAGTGGTTCTTTTAAAAAGGAAAAGCAGGACTGGCATGATGGCTCATGCCTATAATCTCAGCACTTTCGGAGACGGAAGTAGGAGAACTGCTTGAGCCCAGGAGTTTGAGACCTGCCTGGGCAACATAGCGAGACCTTGTCTCTAGCCAGGCATAGTGGCACACGCCTGTAGTCCCAGTTATTTGAGAGGCTGAGGTGGGAGGATCACCTGAGCCCAGGAAGTCAAGGCTGTGGTGAGCCTTGATTGTTCTGCCGCAGTCCAGTCTGGGTGACAGTGACACCCAACTCAAATAAAACGAAAAGCAAGAGACACACAATCTGAATTTCAGGCCACTGAACTGCTAACCCTCATCAAGAAGAATTCAAGTACTGATTTCAGTCAACTAAAACATCTACAACCACCATATCTCTCTGTCCTTTCTTTATATAAGGGATTCAAAAAGGGAATCAAAACCTCCTCATTTGAGCCATCTATGTAGTCTGGCCAATTTACTTTATATTCGCTCCAAACCTAAGAGTAAGCATCTAGTATTTCTGGTAATACCATAACTTAAAATATCTCACAATTCTTAACACTGAACTTATATTTCATGAACTCATCCCTAATGCTATTTGTACACATATAAAATAAAATCACATACAATCATTTATAAGCAACATAAAAGATTTTCCAGTCATATCCTACTTTGTACCAGAAAAAAAAAGATGTGCAATAATTTGAACTCTAGGAAATGACCAAAGGTAATTTTTGCGTCCCAAAACAGAAATGACCAACATTCAAAAACAAGAACTGAACAGAGATTATAACTGAGATAAAATTACTCAATTTTCTAGACTTCTAATTGAGAGAAACTTGGAGGCAGAAGGGACCTCCAAGTTTCCTATTAGCTCAATCCTATTTCCTATTAGCTCAATCCTTCAGTTAACAGATGAAACAGAGAAGCTATGGCACCTGCATTTTAAAATTATGGTCTTAAGTACTCAAAGTTTACAATTAAAGGTGAAAAGAACCTTTAAAAAGTTGTTAAAGTGTTAGACAATGGTATTATCCTTAATGATATCATTCTTCTTCTACTTGTTATGAACGTTCTCTGACCCCCACATACCACAATAATTATCTTTTCACCAGTGATCCCAAATGTAGGAATGCAAAATACAGAAAGACCACAAGCAGGAAGATGTTCCTTACAGCATTCTTTACCATAGCAAAACAATACAAACAACTTCAATCTCCATAGTAGGAGAATGCATAATTAGCAGCAGCATGCAGAGTAATACAGAATACAGGCTTTGAAGCTGGAAAGACCTGGATTTGAATGCCAGCTTCTCCAAGACAGCCCCCAATTTACAGTTAGCTGTGAAGCTACAGAACCATGAGTAATACCCCAAATCCTCTGCCTTCACATAGAAGTCTTTTCACTATCCCATGCCATGTATTAATTTCCATCCAGTTTACTAAAAGCAGTCACATTTCTTATCTTCCTTGAGCATTCATTCCAGAATTCTGTGATCTCTGCCTGCCTGTTGTCCCTCATCCTAACAGGCAGGCAGAGCGGGGCATCAGTCCTTTTCTATAAATGACTCAGTAAAATCAAAGACCTTTCCTAAAATGACAAAACTTTTAATATAAACACTTAAACTGTAGCATATCCAGGAGGATGACCAAGCTCAAAAAGGTTAGAAAACTAAGTAACGTAAAGAGTGGCTGAAGGAATTAAGGATGATTAACTTGAAAAAGAGAAAGCACACAAAGTGTGTCATTAGACACATGAAGGGCCATTGTATAAAGAAATCAGATTTTTACTGTATGGCCCTGGGGGTTAAAAACAAAGTCAATTCAACATTCATTCAACGAACATTTCCTGGTTATCTACTCAGTCCAATGCTTGTACTACACTAGGGATACAAAGATGAGTAACACAAGTTCAGCCCTGAGGAGGTTGAGATTAGCAGAAGAGACAAGATGAATAAGACAAGTTCCAACCCTGAGGAGGTTGAGACTAGAAGAAGAGACAAGGAAATAAGTGATATGAGAAGAAAAGTACTCAGAGAGCTATGAGAATATAGAATGATGACCCTAACTCTCTGGGGGGGGCGGTAGAGAAAAATTACTGGACTTGATGAATTTCACAAGTGACTTGAACAGGAAGAAAGCCTAGCATGTGCAAAGGCACAGAGACATGAAGCTTGAAGTTAATCTGGAGCAGTGGAACACAAGGTACATATTAGGAGTGACAAAAGGTGAAGAGCAGTGGTAAAGAACAGAAGGCCCCAGAATCTTCCCTCGCCAAAGAGTTCCGCTTCTAACTCCCAAGAGAGCACTAATAAGATAGAGCACTAATAAGAGGTTTTAATTAGGAGAGTGGCTTGCTCTGGAAAACATTTCAATAAGCTCATTCTAGCAGGTCAGACTTCTAGAGGTAAGAGCAGATACAGAGATTAATTATGGGACAAAGGCAAAGACTCAAGAAGTCTCTGAGAGGTAAAAATCCAATGGGACAGTCTGGCTATGGGAACAAAGAAAAGAAGAGGTCTTTGCGATCCCAAGTTGGGTGAGTGGTTGAACAGTGATGCCCAAGGCAGGAAGCACAAGAAGACAAATTCATGCAATGATCCCAACAATAAGAGTTCTGGGTCAGGAAGTGGTTTGGAGGAATTTATTTGGAGAAAGAGGCTAAGGGGAGCAGGAGGGAAGATGACAAAGATGACTACCTTCAGATTTGTGTGATGGCCCAGTGACGCTACTGGGTGGCATGAGGAAGAGTAGACTAGGACAGTCATTAGCTTACAGGTAGCAGCTGAAGACAAGCAGAGAGCACAGTGAGTGAGACAAACTTTAGATGCCAATATTTAGTGAGCAAGTGAAAAAAAAACCTGGAAAACAAATGAAGAATCCATCAGAAAAGAGATGAATCAGAAGAGAGTGTGATGCTGAAAAAGGCAAGAGAAGAAGGGAAAAAAAGCAAGAAGGGTGAGGAGGGTGAACATTTCAGTTAAATGTACAGCATGAAGCAAAACTTTCTAACAAGTTACCAGGAAGGGACTACCTTGTGCAAGGTAATGAGTCACATCATCCAACGTGTGGGCAGAAGCTAGAGTCTTTGATGAAGAATATTGGCTAGGGATGGGGAAGACTTGCACTGAGCAGGCTTCTCTGTGCAAGGTCCCTCCATCCCTTTTCAGTCATCTGCACTTCCTTCCTGAAACCAGAGTTTGAGCCTACTCACTTCCAACCCTCCTCCCAGACCAACCGTTTGATCTCACCCACCATTCATCCTTGCCTTCTTCCTCCACCTCCTCATGTCCATATGTCTCCCTAAGATGGAAAAACACCTTCCGTATATCCTGTTGCTCCACACCTCTGTTTTTCTCCACCTATTACTGCTGACTCCATTCCCCGACCACTTACTCACTGTAATCCCCTACAAAAAGATTTCCAGGTCTACCACTCCACAAAAATGAAACCCTAAGCCACTGACAAATGACAGCCGATGTCCTGACAGCCTGTTCCAGTTGCTGCTTATTTAAGTCTCATCCCCTTGATCTCTTCCGAAGTTTATGACAGCACTGACCAGCCCCTCCTCTCGGCAGTTATTCCTTTCACTTTTGTTATGGGGCAGGCTAGTTTATAGAAAACACTCTGAACCAAGGATCAGAACCTATGTTCTAGACCCAGCCACACCACTCATTGTGAGCTCCCACCTCCACCCCTACTCAGCCCTCAGATCTCACTTCTTTTCAGACACCCTAACACCCAGGCGAGGTTAGGTCACACCAGCGTACACTCTCTCAAAACCAATTCCTCTCCTTTGCAGTGCTTATCACAATTACTTAATTATATAATTAGCAGTTGAACAGCTATCTTCCCTATCCACATGCCAGACTGCAAACCCCATGAAGGCAGAGAGGAGCTACCTTGCACCTCACCTGTGCAAAATAAAAACTCATCAATTGAGTTAATCCTGAAACAGATGTTAAGACCACTTCCTAACAGACTGTTTACTTTTATTAGTCTAAATAATAAAATTACTAGCATTTTAGTTACTTACAAAATTACTGACAAAACTTTAACCAACTCCATTTATTACCTCAAACACACATAATATGATGAACTATATATGAATTTACACATAAAATTAATCATAAGAGGAACTTGTTTTCCAAGACAGATACATTTATCTTGTCCATTCCCATAAAGAGAGCCCTACATTTACAATCGTGGTTACCTACGTTTCAGAACCGAAATGTGTGCTATAAACCATGCACAGGCTGAATGTGCAAGTGTACATGATGAGACAAATGATGCTAGTTTGGCATTAAAACAATTGTTTATGTAGCTGTTTAGATCATACTCATTGGTACTTTCGGTTTAAAGCTGTTCTTTAACATTGGCAAAAGTCACCAACTACATATACACTCTGCAAGGAAACTAAAAGTTTACCAGCCAAGTTGCATCACAGAGTGATTTTAAATATTTCATACAAATCATGGAAAACCAAGTACTGGCTTAGCGATAAGACGACTTTTAAATGTAGAAATGTCATATCTCACACAAGTGAAAGTTTTGTCAAGTTTTACACCACCTCACTCAATTTTAACAGATTAAACGCTAATTTCCCCTTCCACTGGCTGAGTGTGTTCTGCTCCTCAACTACACCGTAAGATCCTTACTGCAAAGCTTGGCATTTCTGTTCACTGATCTCCTTAAATAAAAAGGAATGAGAGTGATTTCTGTAATCTATGATTTTTTTGAAAACAGAAAATGGCCTCAATATGTTTATCTATTGCCATTTGAAAACAATGTACCAGTACTCCAAAACCGATGCTTAGACAATTCCTAGGTTAAGAGCGGTTAACACACTGTAAATACAGTTGTAATCCCCAGGAAAGAAGAGGCATTTCATAACGGAAACACGAGCAGATAGAATCGCTGGAGCCGCTCTCCAAGGAGTCCTCAGAGCTAAGTCAACACCATGGGTTGGAGAGGGCAATTGCGCCCCTCCGACGCCCCCTCTCTTCCGCAGACTCGGGCTCCAGTCGCGGCGCGAGGAGTCCCTCGAGGCCAGCCGGCGCGTCCCGGAGACTTCGGAAGCTGGGAAATCCCTGGCCAGGGAATCAGGAGTTCAAGCCCCCTCCCCCTTCCTTTCCTGAAAATTAATGAATTGGCCGTACAATTGTTTATTTAATGAGGTGTGTAGTGGCCTCTACTGGTGCTTGTGTGAGCACAAGAATGCCCCACTCTTACAAGTGGGATGAGCCTGGGGGAAGGGAGAGAGGCGAGGGGTGAACCTGCCTGCCGGTACAAAGCGCAGAACCGGACCCCGGAGCCCCCGAGCTGGCTCCCGGCGGCGCCCCCCACCCCTCCCGCCCATCCCACTCTCCGGCAAGCGCGACCCCCTTTCTCTTCGGCGACCGAAGCCCAGGCAGAGAAGTTCCTGCACGTTTCCCCCTGGATCCTAAACAAAAACACCGCAGCCGCCGCCGCCGGAGCCGCGCCCCCGCCCCCACCCCCACCCCGCTCCCCGCGCCCCGCGCCCGCGCCCGCCGCTTACCTGGGGACTGCGGCGGGGAGTCGTTCCTGGCGGCCGCGGCGCCCCGGCGCCCGAGCAGCAGCAGCCAGCAGAGCCAGAAGGAGGTGCCGAGGAGCCGCCGCGCTCCCCACTCCGCCGCCATCTCTTCCCGGGAGTGAGCGGCGGCGGCGGCGACAGCGCCGCGGATCCCTCGCCTCCTTCCCTCCCGCGCGCTTCGGCCGGTCCCTCGCTGCGGGCTCGGCTCCCGCGGCCGCCGCTGCTCTAGCCCGGCCCGGCCCGGCCCGCGCGGCCCCTCTCGCGGGAGGGGAGACTCGGGGGCGCCTCCCTCCTGCAGGGGGGCGGGGAGGGGAGGAGAGCGGAGAGGGGGGAGTCAGTGCATTCCGGGCCGTGGGGGGGGGTCCGTCCCCAGGTTCCAGGCGCCGCCACCCGCCGCCGACTCCGGCTCCACACACCAGCGCGAGGGGGCGGAGACCGCGGGCGGCGGGGGCGGGGGCGGGGGCCGGCGCGCACACCCGCGCACGCGCACGCGCGCCTCCCTCGCCCGCACCCCCGGCTCCGCGCGCCGCCCGCCTCCGCTCCAATCCCGGCTGCCGCCTGGCGGGCCTCGGCGGCGGGCCCGCTCCCCTCCCCCTCCTCCCCGGAGCCGCGGACGGGCGCGGGGTGCGCGCGCCGGGCGCTGCTGCTGTTGCTGCTGCTGCTGCTGGCGTCAGGGAAACCCCGGAGAAGCGGATCCTCCTCCTCCTCCTCCTCCCGCCCGCCGCGGCCCCTCGGCCTCGCTCGCCCCCGCGGGGAGAGCACCCTCTCACCTCCCCTGTCGCCTCCGCTGCGGAGACCCGAGGGCCGGCGACGCTCCGAGCCCGCACTGGTCCGGGAGGCCGGGGCGAGCGCGCACCTCTGCCCAGCCCGGGCCCGGGGCCTCTATATAGGGCCTCGGAGGAAACCCAATGGCCTCCGAGAGGAAACTGGGGTGCGCAGGGGTCGGCGCGGCGATTTATGTGCTCGCCAAAAACAATAGCGATCTTGCCAGGCTCCGGCGGGACCTGGCGCGGCTCCCGGGGGAGGGGTCGCCGCGGACACCCCGCTGCCAGGCCGGGCAGCCAGCGCCGCGCGCTTCTCCCGCGCGGTGCCCAGCCCTGGGCCCGCGCCCCCGCCGTGTCACTCGGCCCGGGGCCAGGGAGCAGAGCGCGGACAAAGGTGCCCGGTATCCGCTCGCGGGGCCCGGGCCGAGCCGTCTCTCCTGGGCTTGACCTCTACCCGGGTCTAGCCTCTTCCCGGGGCTAGTGCTCTGGCGATCAATGCCACGTTTTAACTGTACCTGGGGCGCCTCGCGTTTTCGTACCTGGGAAATCCTCTCTTCTGCTGAAAAAGCGGGGTATGATTTAAAGCCACTTGGTAATCGTGGAGCAGCACCCAGGCTACCCAAAGTTAGCAGAAAGTAGTTGATAGTTCTGCTGCTGATGGGACTATTAATCATGTTATGGACTACATCCATGGAAATTATTTCAAGAAAATTTCTTTGTATGGTTATGCACATAAGGAGTCTGGTTTGGTTGTGAATAATATGAGTTGGATTTTTATTCACTCTTATGTGTAGTCAGTAACCAAAATGCGTTGCTTCCCACAAAAAAAAGGCCATTTCACTAACGCATCCCTCTGTGCCTTCTCATAGTTACTTTATTCGAATATTTTATTCCAAAATAAACAATATAATGAATTAACATTGGTAGGGAAGAGCTCGGAATCCTTATAAAGCCTCTTAAATCATCAAAACGATGTAATTAGGAATTCTCATCCCAGTTCTTTGAAACAATTAACAGAGTAAACATACTTATTTTTCATTGGGGTGGGGAGAACCATTTAAATATCTTTTTGTTTCGGTTAGAGTTGTTAACCAATATTTCCTAAATACCTCTAATATTTCCTAAATACCCTTGATTGACCTGTTAAATTAGAAATAGATTACATCCCAATTATTCCACAAGTATTTGCTTAATTAACCTTTAATAATCACATCGTTATTCAGTTTTCTGAGATAATTAATGAGAAAAACTCTTTGGAAACTATACATTGCCTTACAAATGTTAATTTTCAGACATCTTTTGTAACTCTGGGAAAATGTTATATTAAAACTATAACATGTGTAATGATATGACTTTAGAAATGAAGTTTACATGTATCTCCATGTTTTGAAAAATATATGAGTTGTTAATAAAATAACATTTTCATGTATGACTTCTGTGCACTGTTTCTAATTTACTAGCCCACTGTGTATATCAGGTTTATATCCAAAAGTTTAGTGCGCTTTCTGTAAAATAGGGTGACTAAATCATGTATTTCTGACTTGTGAATAAGTCACAATTTTAATCAAACCCACTCTAATAAACCACTAATAGGTGGAGCCCTAGATAAAAAGTTACAGATTCTAAATCAGTTCAAAAGATAGTAAAGTAACTCAGGCATGCAGTTGAATTCAGATCCTTTGTTTCAACTTCACAGACATTGTCAACATGCATTTAAGAATCATCACTTGGAACCGTTAACCTATCCTTTGTTTAGTAAGGCACATCTGAGAAAAGATTTTCTTAAACATCTCTTTTATCATGCTCATTCTCCGAACAAGATTTTCAGCAAATACCTCAGTCCACACCTATACTGCTAATCAACATTTTCATGTAGTCTAAACTGTTAACCTATGAAGAGATATTAAACCATTAGTGAAATTAACACTTTTTTCATCTCAGTAAAGTTAGAACATGAGGCCCATGTTCAAGCAATAGTGCACAAAGAAACGGTAGGGCAAAGAAAACAGAGTGGCCATTGTATGTTAGTATAAGTTATCAAAGTACAGGCCAAAAATAACTAGACCAAATATTCATGTAAAATATATTCCTAAGTGTATTTTGATATAAAAATTAAATGAAAAAGCCTATGAATATATAATTTGGTAGGAATCTTATTGTCTGTAGTAAAAAGATTATTTTTTAACACTAGAGTGGAAATACAGTTCAGTATTTAATTGCTGGCAGTAATGAGACTTTGCAGCTGATTTCCTGGCTGAATCTCAGTATCTAAGGTAGAGAAAAAGAAAGCTAGCCTTCTGACTAGTACATCCCAGAATAGAACACTCCCTAACCATAGCCTACTTCAACTAGAAGTTGCCCATATCTTAAGAACGTGATTTTCTTCTGCACAGACACTGATATTCTTACATTTGCCCTTTACATTCTACTAGGTTAAAAACTTTTATTTTATCCCTTTCTCCTTCAAAAGCCACCTATTCTAGGATGCCATCTCTAAATAAGCCTAATTAAGAAGGATATGTGCTCCTTAAGAACAAAGCCTACACAATATTCATTTCACTTGTTACATGTTGCTTAGTTCATCACATAGCTTTCATTAAACAATAATCTAAAAATTCCACAAATATGGTTGAGGACCTGTTTTTACCAAGGAATGTGCTGGATGCTAGGATAACAAAATTATTTGTTCACTCATTTAATATTTATAAAGGACTTATTGTGTCTCAGGTCCTGCCCTGCATTAAGGGAACCCAGTAATAAGCCAGATAGACAAAGGTCCCAGTCTGGCAGAAAGGATAAACAATTATGACAAAGAAGTATGAAGACTGTTAATGGTAAGGAAAGATAAGGAGTGTGGGGAACCATGCTAAGAACATCCAACCTGACTACATTGTGGCCGGGAGGGAGGATGGAAAATTAGAGAAGCATTGGCCTCTAAACTTAGTCATGAAAAGGGATGGGAGTTAGCTGTGCCTCTAAATTGGGATTTGACCACAGATTTGCATTTTAGAAGGATGGTTCTTGGAGTGGTGCTTGAAAGGAGGCAAGAACAAGAAAACAAATTCTGATTTGGTTAAAGCCATCTGGGGAGGAGATGATGGTAACTGGGAGTAAATCAGGGCGGATTAAGAGAAGTGAGCAGATAAGAGAGAGCTTTAGGAGACAGAAACAGCAAGGTGTGGGGGAGAGAGAGGGGATGTAGTGACTCAGATCTCAGCTTGGGTTGCTCAGTGAAGGTGATGGTATTCACTGAGAGGAGAATAAGGTGGTGCATTCACTGAGAGGGGAACAAAGAAGAGGAGATGGCAGGAGGCAATGTGAGGTCA
The DNA here is from genome assembly GCA_027257055.1 of Cephalopachus bancanus. Lineage (NCBI taxonomy): Eukaryota > Metazoa > Chordata > Mammalia > Primates > Tarsiidae > Cephalopachus > Cephalopachus bancanus. The sequence continues at coordinate 1,373,651 of JAPVLO010000355.1, forward strand.
ACTTTGGACTTGTTGAATTATAGAACCTATGGGACACTTGAGTAGGAATATCAGTGTTCGTTATTTGGATCTGAAGTTTAGGGAGGAGACAGACCTGGAGAGAGGATTCATCAGCATATATTGCATACGCCTGTGCATAAGGTGCCTCTGAATACAAGGTGAGCTTTCGTTCTTCCAGTTAAAATCTACCTCACCATAAAGCTATGTAGCCAACTTGTATATATGAACTTTTAAATATATAGATGAAATGATTAGGGCTCTACTTATTATATTTAATGTATTAATTCAATTATACTTACATACTTTGCATATTATATAAAATATAATTTTTAAAGTAATTTCATTGAAACTCTTCACAGTGTCTTTATCAAGTCACATTCTGAGTCTCTGACATAATTTCCCAGGACACATGAACTTCCATTCCACCTACAATTTCAACTCTGTGTATGATGCTGTCACTGGGAATTTTATTCCAAGCCACAATTATCTAATCACACTACATTGTTCATCTTGTAATCACATTCACATACCATATTGCTTTTTGTAGTGACTGTTCAAGTCTTGCTTACAAGGGCATCTAACACTTGCAAGTGTGAAGATATTTCCCTAGAATTAATTTCCAAATCTGTGTAAAAGTTGTTTCCTTTCACCAATTCTGTCAGGTGGTTTTTGTATGAGCATTGAATGAGATCATTTCCTGTGAAAGTATATTTCCCCCAAAAGACATTTGTTATTCAAAATGATTGACAGCATCCAGTAATATGAAGGACTCCATATAAAACAACTCCCTTTTTTCTGAAAGATTATTGGTGGAGGGAGAGGTCTCTGTCTTATATTCAGGTATATTCGGTCATGCCAAGAGAGTGGTTGAGATTGTCCCAGGAGAGTTTAGGACGGAACCAGGACTCAGCACTAGGACCAAACCAGAGGAACCACCAACACATCGAAGACATAGAATAAAAAGAGAAATTTGCAAATAAACAAGCAGGCATGTAACCAGAAAATAGGAGTGTGTGGTATCACAGAAGCCAAAGGAAGAATGTGATTCAGGAATACAGGAGTGCTCAATAGTATCCCAGGCTCCTGAATGGTCAAGAAAGGTAAAACGTGAAAACCATCTGTTGGACTTAACGATAAGGTGGGTCATCAAGTGCAACCTTAGTGAGTTGCCACAGAGACTAAGGTCACCTGATTGCTATGGCTTGTCACTGAGTATGAACAACTTCTTTGAGAAGTTTACCCACAGGAGAAAGAAAAATTTGGTACATCTAGAACAGATTTTGTTAAGAGGGGCGTGGTTCTGTTGAATCTGCCTCAAACTTTACTCTAGTTGCAGAAAGGCCTCCTCGGTGTCCTAGTCCACAAGGAGCCGATAGAGAGGGAAGTGTTGAAGACTCGAGAGAGAAAGGGCATAATTGATAGCTTTGGAAACAGTGCAGTAGATAATTTGGCAGCTGTAATTCTGCAAGGCCCGTGATTATCTGACCTCATAGTCTCAGCAATTGGCAGTAGGCAAAAGGACTTCACAGAACAGAGTTACACCCTGGCCCTGTGGTTTCCAGGCAGCTTTCAGCTATATTTGAGCATGTTTAGTTCTTGTAGTACCTTGATGAATACTGATAATAAGAGGCAACATCCTGACAGTTGCTACCTAATCCCCTAAAATTCCAGCCCCAAAAGACACATGGTTGGGTCCCAAGAGAGAGTCATTGCAAACCAAGACAGTCCAGCTTTCCAGTAAGAATGACAGGATCTTACTTTTTTGGTTGCAACTAACAAAAACCCAATACAAAATACTGTCTTAAGCTGGCAGAAATTTTATTAGAAAGACCATGGCATCTTAGGACAAGGAGGCAGCTGGTCCTCAAAACAGAACCAGAGACTAGAGCACCTTAAAGAACCCAGAATGTTCTCTTTTGGAAAGTCTTTTCTTTCTGTACCTCTGTTGAATATGCCTCAGCTTTATTCTTGTTGCAGAAAAGCCTTCTCTGTGCCCTAGTCGACATGGCAGTAAATGGCTACTATCAACCTCCAATTACCCTGTTACAGTCCGATTCTGACTGTCAATCCAGATTACAAATTTCCCAGTGAAAGGATTGATTGCCAATCTTGATTTAGGTGCCCACTTCAAGCTACTCAGGGAAGCCAGGGAGTGGAGAATAGTAATATGGCAACTCCCACTGCAACCAACCAGCACATGAAGGAGGAGTGTGCAATTCATGGAAAAGGGTGTGAGTTATGCAATTTCACAGCATCTATTACAGCTGGGTTCTTCTCTTTGTCACTCTAGCCCAATCACCCAGCCTCGTACCTGGTGCTTAATAAATATTTGTATAAAGAATAAATATTTAGTGTTGATACAAAGATTCTTTTTTTCAGATTGTGGAAGGAAATTTAGATATCAGGTCAAAGGATTTGCTTGACTGGGAGGAGCCAAAAGGAGGGAAGCAGAGTTGGGTATGTGCAGATAGATTCACAGGTAAGATAGTTTCACAGGTAAGAGGATACAAAGTTCACCTTGAGGGTCTTGATATCCTCCATGAAATAGGCAGCAAGGTCACCTGCTCCAGGAAGAGGAGAAGGGGGGTGGCAGGTGTTTAAGGGAAGTGATAAATGTCTGGAAGAGTCACAGTGGGGACAAAGAAGGGGAACTATCTGTGGGGCTGGCTGAAATTAGTAATAATATATTTATGATTTTTCTCCATCTGGTATGCATAAGACAATGCACAGGAAGAGGAGAGAAGATAGATGGTTGGATCGACCCAGAGTTGGGGATTTCTAGGAGTGAGTGAAGAAGAAAAAGACAAGCATTGAGAGACTCAAGGGTGCTGGAAAGTGAACTGCTGCATGGCAAATCATGTGGTTTAGGATAGATAGGGAAGGAAATACATCCAGAATGGGCAGAAGGACTAGGGGAAAAAAATGCAGTGTCCAGGAATTGGCTCACCCATGAAGACTGAAGAGTAGATGTCCCACATCTGAGTAAGATATAGGAACAGAAAGATGGAAGGTTGTGAACTTGAGACTAGAATATTGAAGAAGAGTCAAGGAAGTCAATAAACTTTTAGGTAACAGTGTTTGGTTACCTTCCTGTCACTGAGCTTGTATGATACACACACACACACACACACACACACACACACACAACACACACACACACACAAGTTGCTTTCCACAAAGAATTTGAGGTGGCCAAAAAAAGAAATTATCAGAGGACAAGCAAACTCATTCCAAGTTGGGACTCCTCCCCCATCTCTCCACAACCTGCTCTCCAACACTAAGGTGCTGAACTAAACAACATTAAAAACTTCAAGAATCTCAGTATTTCTTGATTTGATTTTTAAAAATTATTATTATTTTTTTGAATCGGGGTCTCACTCTGTCACCCAGGCTGGTATGCAGTAGCATGATCATGATGATCATAGCTCACTGTAGCTTCAACCTCCAGGGCTCAGGCGATCCTTCCACCTCAGTCACCTGAATAGCTGAGAATACAGGTGCATGCCTCTACATCCAGCTAATTTTTCGGGGTTTTTTTTGTAAAGATGAGGTTTCATCATATTGCCCAGACTTGTCTTCAACTCCTGGGCTCAAGCACTCCTGCCTCTGCCTCCTAAAGTGCTGGTATTACAGGTGTGAGCCACTGCACCCGACATTTCTTATATGAAGGTTGCATCACAATTTGTGGAAGAAATGTCCCAAGTTGTGGCAAACTGGTGACTGGTTCTTCCACCATGACAACACAGATGCCTGAACTGCACTGAGTGTTCAGCAGTTTTTGATCAAAACTGACATGACCCTTGAGGCCCACTCTCCCTACTCACCCAAGCTCTCCCCAAGTGACACTTTTGTTTCCCCTGAATGAAAAAAGTCCTCAAAGGGAAATGTTTTGCCAATGTGGAAGAGGTGAGGCCAAAATGGCACCAACACTGAAAGGCATCAAAATTGATGAGTTCAAAAACTGTTTTGAGCAGTGGAAAAAGCATCTCGATGGATGTATTGCATCAAACAGAGAGTACTTTGAAGGTAAATGAAGTTTAAATATGTAAGACTAAATACACACTTTTTTATAAATAAATTCTGGGTTTTTTTTTCATTCTTCCTCATATATTGCTTATTGAATTCCAAAGAGTTGTACCAATTGTGTAGCCACCTTTGAGGTGGGATCATTGAGTATTTATACTAGTTTAGAAACTTTGATTATTCAAATTTCTTATTGATTTGAATGAGTTTTAAAGAATAAAGAAACGAACTTTTATCATATTCGCCACAAGTACCTTTACCAGATTCCTGGTTGATTCTTAACTTTGGTCATGTGCTGCTGTCTTTTTGCATAACGACCAATTATCCCAACTCTTTACTGCAAAATATTTCCTCCCATATTGGTTTGTGAAGTTTCATTTATCACATATTAACATTTGAAGTATGCCAGGATCTATTTATTTCAAGCTTATTTATTTTGTTCTTTAATCTATTTTTGCATCAATACCACACTGTTTCGATCATTCAAATATAAGACTCTAATATCTGGGAGGACTAATCTTCCTAGTTATTCTTGTCTTTAGCATATGTGTGTGTGCACATGTGTATTATTTTTTATGGTTTATTCTTCTAAATACATTTTATACTAACTTGATCAAATATTCATCCCAGTCTACTCCCCACCATTATTATATTTTTGATGCTATTAGGAATGGGATTTCCTTTTCATCACATTTTAATTCATTATTGCTGTTATACAAGCTAGCTATTGATTTTTGTATATTTATCTCATTCTACTATTTTATTGAGCCCTTTTTTATCAATTCAAATAGCTTTTTAATGGAATCTGTCTGGTTTTATAGATATACAATTCATTTCTTTTATATTTCTTGCAGGTTTTACTATGCTTTTGATAGTATGTTACTTGTGTTAGGATTTATTAACATTAAATTTTTATTTTGAAATATACTTATCAAAATAAAATACTCTGATGAATGGCTTTAGCCTTGAATTTGACTTTATGTTTATTTATGCCTAATATAGCTTTGCTTTCCTTCAATTTTTAAACTTTTTTCCTTTTTGTTTTAGTTGTGTGTAGTGGACACCTGTGGGTGTGCCTGTCATACATTCCTCTTCCCGGCACTTCCAGTGGTTACTGCTGGAGCCACCATATTATTACAATGCAGCTCTATCTCTTGGCACAGTTACTTGGGCTTGGTATGAAGAGCTGACCCAAGCCTGGCCAATCACCGTACCCAAATCCACTACCTGTAGTCTATTGGTTCACTCACAGGTGCATGACCTAAATCGAGCCCGTAAGACATGCTTTGACCTGGAGTACTGAGTGAGACCAGTAATTTAAGGTCAAAAATTTAAAAACCAGGAACTGCCTAAGGCTGTGTTTTTCAACATTTGGAGACAACTAGTATCCAGCAAAAGATAAGGAAGCTGACCACAGGATCTTAGCAGCCACGAATGAGACAATATTTGAATGTCATCAATGTCCCCATTTCTAGTGTTCCTGAGGTACAATTGCCTCTCTGCACCTACAGTCATTCAACTAGACTTTGAGTTTTGTAAAATGCCTCAGTCTTGATCCAATAACTCCTTCCCCTTTTTTTGTAGCCAACTTAGATATTCCCTCTCCCCTTTTTTTGAGTCGAGGCCTCTGTCACACAGGCCGTAGCGCAGTGGCACAGTCATGGCTCACCACAACCTTGAAATCCCAGGCTCAGGTTATCCTTCTGCCTCAACCTCCTGAGTAACTGGGACTACTTGCAATTTCTTGTAGAAATTTTACTATGTTGCCCAGGCTGGTTGTCTCAAACTCCCGGGATCAAGCAATCCTTCTGCCTCGGCCTCCCAAAGTGCTGGGATTATAGGTGAGAGCCACCAAGCCCCACCTAGATTTACTGTTGTGGCAGGAGCACTGGTGAAATTGCTTTCTATTTCCTTGAAGTGATAAATAATTATTTTTTATGTTACACTGGTCAGATCAGTTCAGCAGGGAGCTAAGAGAGGAAAGAATACAATACAGTGCTTCAGGTTATCTTGGTCCCATTCTCCTAGTCTCTTACTAGATAATGCAAGCCATACTTTCCCCACTGGGTTGAGATCCTAAGTAGCCCCAGTCACAATGTGGCCACTTTTCCAAAGTATCTGAGCAACAGATTAGTTTCATGGCCTCTGGATGAAGTGAGGGGAAAAGAGACCAGATTGATTGATGGTCTTTGAGAATAAAAAGCTCCCTTTCTAAAACATGCCCTGCAGTGCTGCCTTCGGGGCTGTCGGCCTATACCTTTTGCTGCTAAAGGCAGTTAAGGAAGAAAAAGAATCACTTCAGGGAACTGACTTTCCAACAGGAGAATCTGCCCTGTCACTTCCTGGCACTCTCAGGGAACTGATGGTCTAAGTCAGAGTTTCCAGGCATGTGACACTGAGGGGCACTGATCCCAGATGAAGACCATATCAAAGATTACCACATTTCCCTGACAGTCACGCTGCCAAGGATGTCAAGATCTGTACATTCACTTTCAGAACATGGATTTACCGTTTTAGGTGGTTTCTAGTCTCCTACTACCAGCTTAGAAATCAAATTACTCTGCTGAGTGCCAGAGGCCCTAGCTCACTGACTAAGCCACTAAATCAGACTAATTGAGGTAACAAATATGTCTGAATAGTGCTTCCTTGAAAAATGCAACCTTCGGAAGACATGACATTTACTTCTGACTTGGCCAGACTTATTGACAGCGAGGCATTTCTGAAACTGCTTTTGATTTATATTGATTAAAGGAAATATGGAATGAATTTTAAGAGTCCAAATGTACCTTTACCCTGATTCAAACACAAACAGAATGGAAATGTGTAAGTAGAACACAAGCCTAGCCCAGTCAGTAAAAATCTAGAGCTTTTATCATCTGACAGCAGCTTTCAACCTCATATGAAATGATTGGAGGGGTTTGGTGCCATTCATAAAGGGCCAAGTGTCAATGTCACAAATGCCTTCCAGAAATTATTACAGTTGTTTGGCTACTGTGTTGGCAGTCTCAGTAGGACAGCTAAGTATAGTGTTACCAACAGCAGATGTTCCTTTCTTAGCCCTAGATTTGGTGTTTGAAGACAGAAATGAGGTGTGGATGAATAACTTTTATTATTTCTGCCAACTTGACAGAAAACTTCAAAACTTCCCGTCTAACTTTTAATCACAAGACAATCTTTTTTATAATCGGAGTCTCACTCTGTCACCCAGGCTGGAGTGCAGTGGCAGGATCACGGTTCACTGCTGCCGCCTCCTCCTGGGCTCAGGCGATCCTTCCTCCTCAGCCTCCTGAGTAGCTGAGACTACAGGCATGCACCACCACACCCAGCTAATTTTTTTATTTTTTAAATTTATTTGGTAGAAACAAGGTCTTGTTATGTTGTCCGGGCTGCTCTCAGACTCCTGGGCTCAAGTTATCCTCCCACTTTGACCTCCCAGAGCGCTGGGATTACTGACATGAACCACTGCGCCTGGCCACAATGTGACAACTATTAAGGAAAAAAACAGAAGATGGCTTTAATAATTGGATTGTAAAGTTAATGGCAAGAAGATAAATCTTGTAATATAATGCAATGTGTTCTAATGCAAACGAATCCACCAGAAGTATGTCACAGCACAGAGAGGGATGGCTTGTTCCTGAAGATTTCTAGGCACTGGGCTGATATGCTAAACAGGCTGATATTTTAACCAATGCCCTAAAATAAGGACCCCAAAAGAAGCACAAAAGATATCGAGATTTTGCCGGACGTGATGGCTCACATCTGTAATCCCAGCACTTTGGGAGGTGGAGGCAAGAGGATTGCCTGAGTCCAGGGGTTTGAGACAAGCCTGGGCAACTCAGTGAGACCCCATCTCTACAATAAATCAAAAAATTAGCCGGGTGTGGTGGTGCACAATGGTGGTTCCAGCTACTTGGAAGGCTGAGGCAGAAGAATCACCTGAGCCCAGCAGGTCAAGGCTGTAGTGGCTGTAAGCATGTCACTGCACTCCAGCCTGGGCAACAGAGTGAGACTCCTACTCAAGAAAAAAAAAGATTGAGATTTTATTTTAAATAAATTATTTAGAGACTAAATAGTAAATTGAAAATAATATTATTGCACGATTCTTTTTTGCCAACACAAAATCTCTAAAGGAAAGACTAACCATGGTAGATAGAGTCCTTCAGCAATAATCAGAAGACTTGGACTTTTTTTAGCTTTATCATTCACTCACTCATTTACTTGCATAGACTATGCCAAATCCCTATGTCTACATGTGTCAGATTACAGAGATACTTCATCAACTGTGAACAATAACATGGACCCAATCATCATGGAAAGAAACCTATGAGTCACACAATTCATTTTTCTTCTTCTGACTTTGATACCAAAAGATATTTTATGAGAGAACATGATTATCTTCTAGGTCAGCCCTGAATATCCTCAGCTTTCTTGATTAGCTGTTACCAATTTTTCTATACCCTGAGAGGGTAATTGTCCTAATGCACAGCTTCCAGAGGCGGTGGTGGCATGGATCAGAAAGGAAAGACAGTGGAGTCAGGAAACCACAGCTTGGCTTCTAGCTCTATCCTAGTTGAGATCTTGATTACTACTTCATCTGTTTCCAACAGAGGTAGACCCCGAATGCCACTGAGGCACAAGGGATGGCACTATTGGATACAGGTGAAGCTGTACCAATTTCCTCAAGTCTTGCACCGGCTGATGCAACCTGGGGCAGCTGGAGCCTCCCCAGACCTCTCGGCCACAATCAGACAAAATAGTATGCTAGACTCTAGGATGCTGCAAAAACAGTATCGTGAGATCCATGATTCACAAACACTAACTTGTCAAACATTGACCTTCCCCAGTTTGGAAATTCAAGGCTAAAAGAGGATCAAAACTGTGAAAAGCATGGTGTGAACATGATGACAACTTGCCCCTCCTGGGTTTTCTGTCCTGTTTCCTCCTATCCATTTTTCTCATCACCATGATAGAGATGATTCTAAACACATGCCCTCCTGAAATCTCAGCAGTGATGCCCACTGTCTACAGAGAAATATCAAAATATGGCCCATGAAGCTTGCCTTACTCCAGCTGCGCCTGTTTCTCCAGGCTCCTCATCCATCGCCACCACACAAAACCCCACAGCAAGATCACATGGCTTCGAATTCCTTGGAGAGCCTATACTTTTTCATGCCTCTATGCCTTTGCTCAAGCTGTGCTCTCTGATTAGAAGCACCTGCCCAATGAATTCCAACCTCTCCCTCATCTTTCAACTGGCCCCTTCTTTTAGGTTACCTGTCCACCCTGAACATACTTCTGTGATCTCACATAATAACCATGTGATGATTTGCAGGTCTGCCTCCCCTACAAGGATAGGGACCACGCCTTGTTTGTCTGGGTAACCCTGTAGGCTAGCACTGTAGGCACTAGCCTAACCGTTGGGCAGATGGACACACCGACAGATGGTTGAATGGATGGATTAATTCAAGCTAATGTGGTCTTGCTCACCGAATCTCAAACAAGAGCATTAGGAATATAAAGAAGTACAGTTTCACATAATGGACACTTGTCTGGCACTTAGCACGCCACAGTTTAACCTTTTGTATTTATCTACTGTTTCTCTAAGGAGATCATATGTTATACACACACACACACACACACACACACACACACACACACACACACACACACACACACCAGTGAGGTGTGCTGTAGTTAACCTGAGAGTCAATTCTTCTCAGACTTTATATTGTAAATGTCTGGTCTCTAAGACAAGTCCAGCCACCTATTGTACTAGGGGTTCTCTTGGGCAGAGCATTTTGTAATGGGTGGCTGGTTATAACTGTGTGGAGATTAAGATTTGTTAGCAAAGCCAGAGGTCTGCCCACTTCTAGTCTCCGGAGACATTCAAATCCTCTCGGATCTTTACTTCTGAACCCAGAGTTTGGCTGAGTGAGGTAAATAGAAAAAGAATCAGATGGCTGAGTTTTCTCTTTAATTCAAATCATCATCCCTGGATAGAATAATGAAGTTTAATTTAAGTATTTAGATTCTTTTAAGTGAGTGCCAAAAAAAAAAAAAGTGATTGCTACACAGAAGAAAAATATCAGAACCAAATAGAGTTCTCAAACGGAGCCAGACGTGGCTTTCTACTTTATTCATTCCCTTCCAGCACTGGGATTTGAAAACCGTAGTGATTATGATGGTCTTTTTTCTACTACCATTTTTTTCATCTAAATCAGAGGCACAGAATCATGGAAACGCAATTAGCTACTGAAACAAAGCCACATGTGACACCCTTGTAAGGAAGCTCTTGACTTTTCAACCCTCATCACCTCAACCCTTGCAGTGTCATGTTTTGGGAAATATGGTACTCTTCTAAGCCTCTGGGTTTCCCACTTTCAGGGGACATTTGTTACTGCATAACTAGGGGAGTGTCTTTTTGAGTTTGGACTTCCTAACCTTGAGAAGGAGTTGACGTGCTTCTTCACTGAGTGTGAAATGAGCAGATGGTGTTGTTTCACTCCAATTTGTTTTGCATGGACTGAGGAGAAGGCTGTGGGGGAAGGGACAAATGTGTTCTATTCCTGACTGCTAAACACAACTTACTGGCACAAAAAAGCCACTTCCCTAGCATTGGATCATCTACTTCTTAATAAAGACTAGAACTTTATTTATTCCACTTCAAGCTAGAAGTTATTATCACCACATTTTTCTCTCCATCTAGAAGGGATTATATTCTCATTACAGCACAAAACAACATATTTGGACTGTTTGCCCAAGCTGATAATTGAAGGAATTTACGTGCGCCCTTTGAGGTCATGAAAGTCACCCAACACACATTTTTTAAAAACAGTTCTCAAGGTATGGTCACCTCATTTTTAACTTTACATCCAGCTCACCTACACCCAACTCTATACCCCAAAGATGTGCCCGGAGAACCAAGATAAGAGCCTGACTATTCTCATGGAAAAGTTGCTAAATTCCCAGTGATGATCACTCAGCTAGCTCTCTGGACTGCCAAGAGAAATACAGTCCAGAAAGGTAGCTGCGAAATATCACCTTCTACCCTACGCTAGAGAACATTCAGACACCGTCTACAGGTAAGCAGGTGACAGCCCTTGTCCGAGGAAGCAGGCACCCAGGGCAGAGAGGAAGTGATCTGATCTGTCAGCTTTCACATATGTGTGCTCTGTTTCTACCACACCCTACCTTGAAGCACCTTTTTATGTTCCACCTTTTTATCCACTGGCACAAAAGCATCAACAATTAAGATAGATTTTGAGGAAGATTTTATTGGGGAGGGTAGGAAAGGAGCAGAGAGTTAACATCCATATCATAAGGATGCACCCTCAGACATCCTCCTCTACACAGGTATTGTTTCTCTTTCTTTAGCAGTTCTCCTCTATGTTTTATCCTTACTGCTCTAAATTCAGTTCCGTATTTTCATAGTCCCTTCAGTAAAAGCATTGTGGTTATTGGGCCTATCACCCTCCTTGGAAGGTAAATTAGGGCCAGACACGGTGGCTCATGCCCATCATTCCAGCATTTTAGAAGGCCAAGGAGGGAGAATTGCTTGAGGTCAGGAGTTCAAGACCAGCCTACGCAATATGCTGAGACCATGATTCTACCAAAACAATAATTTTTAAAAAATTAGCCAGATGTGGTGGTGCACACCTATAGTCCCAGTTACTACTTGAGAGGCTGAGGCAAGAGGATCACTTGAGTCCAGGAGTTTGAGACTGCAGTGAACTATTATCCCACTACTGCACTCCAGCCTGGGTGAGACTCTGACTCTCAGAAAGAAAAAAAAAGAAGAAGAAGAAGGAGAAGAAGGAGAAGACAAATCAATAATCATCCTTTTTTATGTAAGCCCATCCTCTGGAGTCTCATGCCTACCATAAGGGACACTGAACAATGTTCAATATTCTCCCTAATAGACAATCTTGTTAATACATTCTTCTTTACCTCCTATTGCCAGCTCTGGCCTAATCTCCAGAATTCACAGAAGTTATTCCTACTTTGCTTAAGTAGCCTGCTTCACCTAGCTTGTCTCCTGTTTCTTGGGCCTCCTTTTCCTCCTGCCCCTAACAGCCAGCCTCACCTATCCCTTCCTGGCATTGGCACCCTGTTTTGGATGCCCTTCTTCAACCAGATTCAGCCATCTCCCTAGGACGAGGACTCACACTGTTGCCTCTTTGAGAGGAGAGATCCCCTCCCTTCATCCCGCCTGGTCCACTCTCTGTGAGTGTTGGGTCGGGTATCACCAAATTGCTGTCCTTAAATAAGATCCTAACACAACATTCATGGATGAACTAATGTGTTCATTCTCCACCAATACTTTAACTCTTAGGGACAGGTCACTAGTGACTCCCAGACTGACTGTAAGTGGAAGACTTCTGGTCTGGGCTCTGCCTGTTCCTCGTTGCATCTACCAATTGTGATCATCTTGCCGATTTGACATCTGGACCTGGTTCTTCCTTTGAAATGCTATCCTTCAGAATTAGGGCCTAATCTCTGAATCTGGCTGTCAGGTTTGATGCTGCTCTGGGAATCCCCTCTTTTTAAAAAACATTTTAAAAACAGAGATGGAGTCTCACTATGTCACTCAGGCTGGTCTCAAACTCATCCAGTCACCAAGGTGGCACACAACAAACAAAAGGTTTCAAGGGAGAGAACAATGTGAATTTGCAAAGTTATAACAGATTTGCCAGGTATCTGGTATTGAACCAAACAATCTGGTATTTTAACTTCATGTCTAGTTTAAAAAAATTTTTTTAAGGGGGCACATATTTTTGAATAGCTAGCAAAGTAAAATAACTATTTCTAAAATATTATACATATTCACACAAATGATAAATACAAAACATTTGAAATGGGCAGATGCATCATTTAAATCAGTTTTTCTATCATCCTTTCTTTCCTCCAACTCCCATGCAGGTCTGGTACCTAAACTGTTATTGTTAAATACTGAACCCTCTTCTTTTTTCATTTAAAAATGTACAATAACTACCTTTATAATTTTTTTAAATAAAATCTGTAGACTGGGAAGATATATAGCTAGCAGAACTGTGTATTCAACCAACTATTTAGAACTATTTTCAAATGTTTAGTTTTCAACAGGATATAAAACGTGATCTCCCTGGAGTTTCTCCCCTAATCCTCAAAATACAGATGGGTTTCAAAGAACATTTAATGATGATTTTCATTCCTTTTCACTTAATAATGTATTTTAAAAGCACTACTTGATATCTGAGAGAAACTCATGAATTTTTTAAAAAATAATTTTCTCTGTTTTGAACTGAGAAGTATTTTTGTCAAAAAGAGCTGGAAGCTACAAAACCTTGGAACCGTATTAAGCTGTGCTGGTCTTTTATTTTTTGAAAGCTTGCCAGAATATTGTCTTCCCTAGTTTATAATTTTCCCTTTTTTTCTTCACCTACTAGTTGACTAAAAGTTAAAAGGTCACATCTTTCTCATCCTATCACCAAAGTAAACATTTCTCCAATTACCCATAAAGGGCAAATGTTTCCAAGGAATTATTTATTGTTTATTAGCAAAAGGCAAAGGTTGTAAGAGAAGGCTCCATGTCACACATGTGAATACTTGGCAGTAACATTTAATATCCTCAAGTCTAAAAAAAAAAAAAGGGAGAAGAAAGAAATCATGCCGCATTCACTATATTTCTAAGAATTTGCTAACCAACTACAAGCTGAAATGTTTCTCTATAATGAATCTGCAGAATTGCTTCTTGCAAGTATCACCTTCACAATTCATTTGTTTTACAAATGTTTAGTGCTTGGCACTATTATAGACACCGGAAATATACCAGCAAACAAAGAGACAAAACTCTCCTTATTTTACAGCTTTAAGAAGAAAGTCTCAGTTTCCTTAACAGGCCCAGCTTATGAGAAGTAAATACAGTAGATAAATGATGACTAGACTCCAAAGAAATTCAGGCTTTTGAAGTCAACCTATAAACTTCTAGACAGTACCCTTTGAGAAGGGAAGGTTGACAGGCAGCCATCTCAAACTCCTCCTCTCTCTGGACCGGTGTTTGTTAAATTCATCAATATTTTATTGTAAACATAGATAGTCCATTTCTAAACCAAGAATCTCTGGGTCCCTGGAATGATTTCCTTATATAGAGGGTGCCAAAAGAAAGTATACACATTTTAAGAAAGGCAAAAACGATTAAACTTGTAATATTCAATATAGACCGATAACAAAAGATGAATACAAGTCACGTGTGACTTCTGCAATTACAAGAGATGCTCACAGTGGCTATTTTCAGCGTCCAGACACTTCCAGTGACGGTGAACTAAAAGTAATACATAGATAATATCTCTTAAAATGTGTATACATTTTTTGGCACCCCATAACGCGAGCAACACTTTTTTTAGGTTTAACTGATTATCCGCATGCAACAACAGTTCTTTAAGCTTCTCCGATAAAAGAAAAAGTCGTTTTAAGTCATTGAAATGATAATCAAGTTAAGTAACAAAATATTCTGATATTGTTGCACCTAGGTTGCGTGTATAAGCGCAACGCTATGGAACGGCATAGATTATGGAACAAACTGGAAGACGCTCGGGGAAGTCTCATTTATCCATACTCCCATCTCTCTACCCCCAATTTATCTCTTCCACCCAGATGCCTCACTGCAGGAAACAAATCCACTGTAGGACTGGTTATTACTCCATACAGAATTGCCTCCTCTACGTATCATTTTCCAAATATGCAGACGCCTCTTGGAGGATTAGCGGCCCTGCTAACAGTCACTGCATTTGGGAGATTGAAGGGAACTAACACTTAGTTCAAATTGTGCGGTGGGTTCTTTATATGTCACCTCGGTTAATTTCTACAACCATCTCTAAGAGCAGCTTTCTTCATTTTATAGATGAGCAATCTGGGGTTCAGACAGATCACACACCTTTCAGCACGGCAGCCAATAGTCCAGCGAAATCTTTCTCTCCCTTTGTCCGAATTCATTTGTCAAATTCCTTTACTCTGTAGCAAACAAGACCTAAGGATAGCCTCGAGAGTGATGACTGCCTGGCAAGAGGGTTGAAAGGGAGGGGAAGGAACAGAAAAATGAAATGAGAGACAAAAGGAAACCGTTTGCTGACTTTACAGTTTTCTCTGAGGTCGGATCTAGCACAGAGCTGCATTCTTACAGCTTTGATAAAATTCCTGATTCTCAGAAATACTGACTTGGCAAGACCTTAGAGGTCATGTAGCCCAACCCACCATTAAAAGCTTTATTCAGTCATTAACTCACTTTATTACCGTGGGTGATCTGGGAAGCAGTGTCACTGACTTGGCAAGTGAGCACATTTCTCTGGACCACAGTTTTCCACTATCTCATTGTGAGCTTGTCTAGAGAGATTTGACTTCAAATAATATGAGTTCTTTACATCTATTTAGCTTTTCACAGTTGTCAAAATGCTTTCATTCATATGCATCACTATGCCCTTTACACTGTCATTTCTGTGATTAAGGGAGCGGGGTGCATTTTGTCTTAGAAAAAAACAGATGGGACCTAGACCAGAGAGATCTGGGTTCAGATTTGCACTCTGCAACATACCAGCCACGTGAACTTGGGCAGATCATTTTATCTCTTTAAACTTCCTTGGGAAAGTTGTTTTTTTTCTTTAAGTCTCCAAGTCCTTATCTGTAAAATGGGGACAATAATATCTCCCACACGCGGTTGAACAGGGATTAAGAGAGCTCCTGTATGTGCCAGCTTTGCACAGGACAGGTGCTCTCGGGGTTGACTGCTTTTCTTTCCTTCTCTATTTACAGCTGAGGAAAAGGCGATGAGACAGGCAAAGCTACCCTCCCAAGATAAAGCAAACAGCCAGTGATTGGAAAACAGAGAGAACCACCTCCTAAGATAAAACTAACAGCCAGTGATTGGTAAACGGAGACCACGCCTTTTTACTCCAGGTCTAGAACTCTTTGTCCTTACACCATCCTGCCTGGAGTCACTTTCATTTCCTTCTCTGCCCTTTTGATGTGTACACACCTTCCTCTTTTTACCTGGTTTCCTTTTTTTTTTTTTTTTTTTTGAGTTGGAGTCTCACTGTCGCCCAGACTGGAGTGCAGTGGCCGCTCCCTGCCACCGCAGCCTCAACCTGCTGGGCTCTGGCGATCCATCCGCCTCGGCCTTACAAATAGCTGGAACTACAGGCGCGCTACCACGCCCGGCTCATCTTTTAGATTTATTGTAGCGATGAGGCCTCGCCTGCCCAGGCGGGTCTCGAACCCGCAGCCTCAGGCAATCCTCACCTCAGCCTCCCAAAGGCGCGGGATTACAGGCTGAGCCACCGAGCCCGACTTTACCTGGTTTCATTGTAGTGTGAACTTTCTGTACTCTAGACCTTCTGCTTTGCAATCTCTGCCCCTCGTGTGGCCATCCTTCTGCTAGTTTCTGTGCATATTGCCCCTTGCTGGTTCCCCGTGTGTTTTATATGCTCTTTGGAAATAGTCGGACATGGCTCACACCTGCAGTCCCAGCTACTCTGGAGACTGAGGCAGGAGGATGGTTTGAGCCTGGGGAATTGGAGGCTACAGTGAGCTATGATCGCATCACTGCACTTCAGCACGGGCAACAGAGAGACTTGCCTCAAAAAAAATTATATGTAGACTGGGTGCAGTGGCTCAAGCCCGTAATTCCAGCACTTTGGGAGGCCGAGGAAGAGGGTTTCCTGAGCCCACGGGTTCGAGATCAGCCTGGGCAACTTGGCAAGACCTCATCGCTACAATAAATAAATAAGTAAATAAATAAATAGCCGGGCATGGTTGCGCACACCTATAGTTCCGGCTACTTGGAAGGCTGAGGCAGAAGGATTGCCTGAGCCCAGCAGGTCGACGCTGGGGTGGCCATGAGTGTGCCACTGTACTCCAGCCTGGGAAATGGAGTGAGACTTTAACTTAAAAAAAAATTATACATATATAATAAGTATAAATTTTCTGATTCTCAGAAATACTGACCTGGCAGGACCTTAGAGGTCATGTAGCCCAATTCACCATTAAAAGCTTTATTCAGTCATTAACTCACTTTATAAGTGTGTGTATATATGTGTGTGTGTGTGTGTGTGTGTATATATATATATATATATGTGCTTTTTATAAAATGTATGATAATTTTATATAGAGAACTTACTATATATAATTTTGTATCTTAGTTATTTTTACTAATACCAGGAATGCCAAAAAAAGTATACACATTTTAAGAGATGCTATCTATGTATTACATTTCAAAGTTGAACTACATTATGGTAGCAATGTGTAGTATGACATTCTCAACCATGCTTCTGCCATTTTCTTTGACTGCCCTGCTTGTCGAATGGTATGCTAGCATTCATTTGATTAACGCCATCTTTTGAGTGAGTGTCATACTTAAAATGTGTATACTTTTTATGGCACCCCCTGTGTGTGTGTGTGTGTGTGTGTGTGTGTGTGTGTGTGTGTGTGTGTCTGTATTCTCTTTGGATATTAAGACAAATGGACAAGGCCCTTTCATTCATGTCCCCATGTGAAATCTGGTCCTCACACTGGAAACAGAGCAGCTGTGGTGGCATCCAGGCAGATGAACTCTGAGTCCCCTGGCTTATGGTGCCCGGGTATGACACACTACAACTGCCTTCTGGATCTGATGATTGCTCCCATGGCCCTGCAACTTCCCGGACATGCCTCTAACAAACTCTGATTTAAACAGTCCCTCATTCAGCCTTTCCCATACCCTTTGTAATACACAGAACTGGTGCAGCCCTTGGAAACCCCTCAAAATGAATCACTGCCAAAGGCATTGGTGTTGCTAAAGAGGTCATTCAAGATGCACACTCACAGTGTTGGGCTGGAGTGAGGAACAGATGTGTAGGCAAGCCAACTCATAATGCGGCATGCATGCATAGTGTGTGTGCTTATGCAGCACACATAATGGAAAGACACTTGTCACTCACTTCCTTTATCATAAATTCAAGTAGTACAGTTGGAATATTACCCAGCCCAGAGGAAACACAGTGTCATAGATCTGGGAGAGTTCTCAAGAGATCATCTCGTCAACCTACCTATCTATCTCCAAGCAGAGAAAACATCTAAACTAATCAGAACTAAGAGTTAATGTTCTCTTGTGGCAGATCTCTGTTCGCCATGAAGCCTATTTACATATCTGAAATTGTTTTCTTACCACCACATGACAACCCCTTGGGATTTCCCAGAAATAAGTAGGATCGTATTTGTTTTCCTTCCTGGGGATGCCTCTAGGGATATGATCCTAGAACACTTGTCAAGAAACCCTGTGCCACACACCCCTGCGCTGCTCCCCCCAGGCCTCTCCTCTCCTCATCCTGAAAGGTGTTCAGGTATTTCCCACCACAGCCCAGCTTGTGTGAGGTTGAGCAAATACTTGATGCCTCTTATCCACAGGACTACTGGTGATTTTTTTTAAAAGTCAAAGTCTTTCTCTGTCACCATGCTGGAAGGCAGTGGCACATTCATGGCCACTACAGTCTCGACCTGCTGGGCTCAGGCGATCCTTCTGCCTCAGCCTTCCAAGTAGCTGGAACTACAGGTGTGTGCCACTATGCCCAGCTAATTTTTTGATTTATTGTAGAAACGAGATCTCCCCATGTTGCCCAGCCTGGTCTCAAACCCCTGGGCCCAGGTGATCCTCTCATCTTTGTCTTTCAAAGTGGTGGGATTAGCCACTGCGCCTGGCTCCACTGGTGATCTCCACAGATGTTCGTTCTCTGGGAGGACAGAACAAAAATAAATTTTGCTGTTGGCAAGGTCTCCATGCTTCTGCTGGGTCCCCAGAAGAGCTAGGGTTCTCATAGCCCATTGCAAACCAGCTTCACTCTCACCCTTTGTCCCCTCGCCCCCAGAGCACTGACCAAATCCTCAAGCAAGGAGAGAGGAGGAGGGAAACTTCCCTATGGGCAATGGAGATGGTCCCTTTGATCCCATTGCTTTTAGGATAGTGTGACCCCCCCACACCCTCTCCCATTCCTCATGCTGGTCCATGCTAAGCTGAGCAAAGCAAGAACATCACATCAAATGAAAAAGAATACAGCAACACTGCAGACCACAAGCAAGCAGAATGCAAGGAGCCTCTACTGTGCCCTGCCTGACCATCTATCGCACTACCAACTTCTCTACAGTTGACAGAATTCCTATGAAAGGGCAACTCAAGTTTATCTCCCTTCCCCCAGATTCCTATCTCTCCAGAAAAGTCCAAAGTGGCAGTAACCTAACCTTGATGGAGTAACAAAATATCAGTATTCCCCTCACACAGCTTTAAAACATGCCTATCCACAACACTGCAGGAAACGGGGAAAACAAGTATACATACATCGCTGACTTAACTATTTTGAGCTGGTTATAGAAAAAGAAACCCAGTATTGTCTTTTCCAGAAAAACAAAGGGGAAACCATAGGTGACACTCAGTCTTAAAAATTGGAGGCCAGATGCAGTGGCACACACCTGAAATCCCAGTACATTGGGAAGCCAAGACAGGAGTATTGCTTGAGTCCAGGAGTTCGAGACCAGCCTAGGCAACATAGCAAGATCTCATCTCTACAAATTTTTTTTTTTGAGTTGGAGTCTCACTCTGTCACCCAGGTTGGAGTACAGTGGCACACTCACTGTCATCACAGTGTCAACCTGCTGTGCTCTGGCGATCTTTCCGCCTCAGCCTTCCAAGTAGCCGGAACTACAGGTGTGCACTACCATGGTTGGCTAATTTTTTATTTATTGGAGAGACCAGGGCTTGCCAAGTTGCCAGGCTGGTCTCAAACCCACGGGTTTAGGCAATCCATTCGCCTCAGCCTCCAAAAGTGCTGGGATTACAGGCTGAGCCACCGAATTTGGCCTACCAAATTTTTTTTTTAAAACCAGTTAGGTTTGGTGGCATGCACCAGTAGCCCCAACTACTTGGGAGGCTGAGATGGGAGGATGGCCTGAGCCCAGGAGGTTGAGGCTGCACAAAAAAGAATTGGAATCTACAACCCCATTGGGCAAACCCTGTCCTCAACAGACCTATGCACCTCATTCTGATACATGAATTCCACCCCAGGGCCTCTCCCAGGGCCTCACCTTCTCTTCTCCCCCCTTCTCCCAGATGCTGACACCCACTCTCTGTGGACTCCAGCCCCATGACAGTTGCAAGTTTGCCTGCAAGTCTAGTGAAAGCCCCAATAACACCCTGGTGTTTCTCATCAACATGAATCCACATTGTCATTCTTTTACCTTCTCTCAGTTCTCTTTCATAAAGTGCCTCGCCTTCTCATCAGGTCCTGGGATTTTGTCAGCATCTACCCAGCCTGGTCCAGCCCAGCCCAGCCCAGGTGCTCACACCGAAGCCTATGACCTACATTCTTGGTCCTGCCCCTCGGGAGCTGTCTGTGTATTAACCTACTCCTCCAGGTTTCAAGCAAGAAGTGGCAAGGATCTTGGGGGATGAGGACTGATTGCCTGCATAGCCAAGTATACATGGTCAGACGGGACAGCATCTTCTCTGAGGGTCTCTTTGTCTAGATTCCAGTACTTCCAAGGAGCCTGCAAGTGATCCTAACTTTGTGTATAATTCCCCTGAGAAAGACAACTGAATCAGGTGTACATGAGTCTGCTAGGGCTGCTATAACAAAAATACCAAGACATGGCCAGGTGCAGTGGCTCATGCCTGTAATCCTGCATTTTGGGAGGCGGAGGACAGAGGATTGCCTGAGCCCTGGAGTTTGAGACCAGTCTGGGCAACATGATGAGAACTCATCTCTACAATAAATCAAAAAATTAGCCAGGTGTGGTGATGTGCACCTGTAGTCCCAGCTACTCAGTAAGTTGAGGAGGAAGGATTGCCTGAACTCAGCAGGTCAAGGCTGTGGTAGCCATGACCATGCCACTGCACTCCACCCTGGGTGACAGAGTGAGACTCTGACTCAAAAACAAATAGCCAACTAACCAAAAAAGCCAAGACATAGTGACTTAAACAACAGAAATGTGTGTTCTTACAGTCCTGAACACCAGAAGTCCAAGTCTGTAGGTGTGGCTTCTTCTGAAGCCTCCCATCTTGGCTTATAGGTGGCCACCTTCTTGCATGGTATTTCCTCCATGTGCACATGCTCCTGTTGTCCCTTATGTGTGTCCAGGTGTCCTCTTTTTTTTAATAAGGACTCTGGCCAAATTGGATTAGGCCCCACCTGCATGGCCTCCTTTTAATCTAACCATCTCTGAAAGGCTCTATTTCTCAATACAGTCACATTCTAAGATGCTGGGGTTTAGGGCTTCACATATAAATTTGGTGGGGGGACACAATTCAGTCCATCACAGGTGGGTTTGCAGTTGTGACATGCAGTACCCTCACAGGGCAGAGGTTATGCCACACTTGCTCAGAGGCAGCTGTCATGCCTGGCTCATGAGAGGCTGCCTTTGGTGTGGCATCAGTGTCTGGTAAAGCTAGTTATGGTGAAGGCCCCAAGTTGGTTTCTACTCCAAGCATGGCATAAGCAAGAGGAGCTGACACCGGACAGAACCGGTTTGGGCTGCTTTCCTTACAAGGTAACTTCAGGTGTGGCAGGTGTTCCTGGGCCCTGGCGGCACAGGCCGAGAAGCCATGTGCCTGCCAGCTGCTGGCAGTGTATCAGCAGTTCCCTCCTTCCCCTCCTGCCCAGGGCTCAGCCTTTGAGATCTGAAAGCAGGACTGTGTCTACCCCACCCAAATGTACTCAGGTCCTGTCTGGCCCAGAACCTGTTTCTATACCCCTGTCCCACCTGGTGTGACCCTTCCAAAGACACCCCCACCATACTCCGGCTAAATGGTTGCTCTTTCTAGTTTCCTCATTACTCACCCCTCGTCTCCTCTGCTTCATAAACCACTGACTGCTCCCAGCTTCTGATTTTAGTCCCACTCCCTTGCTACTGCTCTCAGCTCATGAACCCATGACTTGCTTTCTAGGTCACACTTGACTGGTGACCTCTCTGGCCCTCTGCTCCCCCAAGGCAGCCCCCTCGCTATCTGACCAGTCATGAATATGGACACAAATCTACACACAGCACCTTGAGCATAAAGGTGGGATGGATTTAGCACAGAGACTTGGGGAGCCCAGTAGCAGAGTTTCTGACCCTGCAGGGAGACTTACGACCCTGCACACTTCATCCTTCTCAGTATGGCTGAGAGAGTGACGTTTACGGGTTTTCACCTGTCCAGGGAGGGTGAGAAGTGGGTCACTCTCATGTGAAGCTAAGCATGTGGGCATAGATAATTTATCTGGCAATCTGCTCCTTTGAGCATGACGACTGTTAGTAAGGTCCATCCTGGGATGAGACTCTTCCCAGAAGCACCTCCGACTGCTAATCAGGTGGCAAGGTTATGGCTAGTTGAGAGACGTGAGTCAGAAAGAACTGGACGGCTGCCATGGTAACCTGCACCTGGGCCAGTTGCTACCTTCTCTCCTGAGAAACTTCAGGCTATTTCTTTCCTAGTGCTCAGGTGACCCAGGAAGCCTATAGAACGGCCCCCAGGGACCTGCCCCTTCCTTGCTTTCAATTAGAGCCTTACCCCACCCCAGCCCCAGGTGCCTTCCTGCTGGGGTTCCTGGTGGTATTTGAGAGGAAAAAGACCAAAAATAACAACCTAAAAAAACAAAAAACAAGTGAGGGGAGCCCCGCCTCCTTGCTAACCAGACTCGAAAGCAGCATTTGTTGACAGCTGGTACCTGCTCGTCCTCATCCGTCTGGTGTTCCTCAGGCTGAATCTTTGAGGCGGGGTGCCAGGCCTCCAAAGTCATGTTCATTCAGGGAGGAAGGAGAAAATGTCCCCCAGCAAAACCTGACTCCGTGGATTTCAATGCCCAGGGGATAGCATTACATCTGCCCTTTGGAACCTGGGGCAGTGGGGATATTTAGGTATGTAGGTGGCCCTGGCTATGAGGAAACCTGGAGAAACCATCTGATGACAAGTCCTTGGGTCTTCTCTTAGGAGATGTGGCCCATACTGTCAGGGTGACCCAAATTGTAGAGTGGCGTTTCTTTGAAATTGCAAAGCTACCACCACTTTATCACAAACTTCTGAGGAAGTAGTCTCGCCTTGTCTAAAATGTAAGGTTCAAAAATTTCTTTCAAGCTGTTTTGTTTGGACCATGATTTTGTCTGCCAGACTTCTCTCCTTTTGGAGGAATGCCACTTCCTCACAATCTGTGATTCCAGGAAAAGCTACAAATCATGGGGCCCTGCCCCTTCTATCACAATCCCTAGTAAGACCACCCCTCCAGATATTTGAATGATATCAAATATAGATATAGATAGAGGGTAAGATGGCAGATGGGGTCAGGTATGGTGGCACACACCTACAATCCCAATACTTTGGGAAGCCATGGCAAGAGGACTGTTTGAGCCCAGAATTTTGAGACCAGCTTGCGCAACATAGCGAGACCCTGTCTCTACAAAAATTAAAAAATTAGCCAGGTGTGGTGGTGTGTGCCTGTAGTCCCAGCTACTTGGGCCCTCCTGAGCTGTGGTGAGCTGTGATTGCGCCACTGCACTCCAGCTTGGGTGACAGAGTAAGACCCCGACTTAAGACAGAAAAGAAAAAGAAAAAAAAAAAAAGGCAAATGGAGCTGGGCTTTCCCCAAACACTGTTGCACTGGAGGAAAACAGCCCTGACATTAGTATCACCCTTGTGTTCCTCATGAGAAAACAGAGACTTGGACGTTTAAATACCTTGTCCAAGGTCCCACATGAGTGAACAGAGTCAGGATTTGAACCCAGGTCTGTGAGACCCCAAAGTCTGTGATTGTTTCTTCCCCCAAAATAGACTCCACGTACAAAGCTCTTATTGGAGGAAATGATTTTAGCGCCTGCTCACTCCATCCAGCGAACTAGAAGCAGAGGCGTCTGTGAGTTCGCTTACTCTTCATTGAGATGCACAGTCTTGTGGTACTTCCTCTTCCCGCCTCGCTGCAGTTTTCTGCATCAGCTCATCAATGTGTTCCTCACACACCCTACTATTTGCCAGTGCAGGGTTTTTAGGGGCTTTTTCGAGGCACACTCTTCTCAGATTTCTGGTTTGCCCTCGTCTTTGCCTTCATGAAACTGGCATGAGCTTATGTACATCCTTGATTTTCCGGAAATTGTTCTTTTTCTCAACGTGTTACTGTGTCTCTTTGGAGTCCCCACAACCTCATCCTAAGTGCCTATAAGAGCAGGCTGGAAGCCAGGGTGTCCCTTTAAACAGTGAAATGGTTCTTCCATTTTGTCATTAGACTTTACGCTTTAGCCAAATAAAACATGTCTGCGGAGGGCACTGGAACCTCTTTGGAGATGGTTTATTTTCCTGTGACCTGCGAGCTCCTTTCTTCCTTTCCCCCTGGTTTGCTCTCAATGCTCCAGCAGTAATGAGGCACAAAGACTGTCAAGCCTCAGCTCATAAATGACTCTAAATGCACCTATTATTCCACTGTTTTTCCAGTTGATTCCTCCTGAGCGCAATACTGTGTTCTAGGCCATTGTAAACATCAGTATATCTTACTGAGGGCTCACAGGGTTCGAAAAGCATTTGATTTATTGGGTGGACTGTGTGCTTTGGGAAAACAAAACCAAACAAACAATTCATATTTGAAAATCATTTTCTTTTCAGAATCCTCAAAGAGAAAACTTAAATGCAGTGTCAGCCTCATCCAATTAGTCCAGAAGCACATGTCAGGCTGTGTCTGTGAAAACAAACTCCCGAGGAAAAGACCCGCTTGACACACCTCTCATGGACTTGAAAAATACTCTGAGTTCTGTGTAACCACCTGCCTCGATGCACTTAGAAGCTACAAGAGGTGCACCGTAATTTAACATAGCTGGAGCACAATTATTTCCTCACTGGGGTCTAAGGGTCATGATCAGATGTGCTTGGGTTAATTCTTGCTGTCGTTTCTCTGTTTCTGCTATGGTCCCATCAACTCTTTTTTTTTTTTTTAAGTGCCTGCCTTTTCTAGACACTGTAGTAAGGAGACGCAAGAAATGGCCAAATATATCCCTTTCAAGGGCCTCTCAATACCAGTAATGTAAGCAGATTGTATCGCTGGTGGCTGGACGCTGAAGGGAATTTCAATTCTAGCAGAAACAGGCGGAAATAGGCTTTTAAAATCCTTCCTCAGATTCTAACCTGCTTGGGAACTGGCTGCCCACTTTTGCTGGTCTCCTAGCAACCGAGCCCCTTCCTCCGCAGTCACTGCTGCTGTCCACCGGGCCAGGCTTGGGAGAGTCAGCCTCTGCCTGCCCTCCCCAGCACAGGGCAAGGATGTCACGAGGGAACAGGAGTAAGCTCTTGAAGAAATTGCTAAATGGTCCGTAAATGCATGGTGAGGATGACAATCCAAATGGGGGCACCTTTCACACGTTTTTTTCAGGGGATCTTGGGATGTAAATTCATCCTTCTGCTTCCTTCCAATAATAGCTAGCATGCACGGAATGCTTTGTATTTTACAGAACACTTTTGCATCCATTACCATTACCTCATACAATCCCTTGCAAGAGCCTTGAGAGACCTCTACAATGGGAAAAGGCAAAGGGAAATGTTGCAAGCTCACTTTCAGATGTTTTTAAAGGACCCAAGGAGAAATTCCAGGTCAATCAATTAGTAGAGTCAGAAAAAAAGGTTGGGGGATGGTGGTGATCCTAAACATCAGTGTTTATAACCATCAGCGGCAGCAGCTTCAGTAATCCATGGTTCTGACCAGCTAAACTTTGCCTTTGCAAGTGGAACTTGAGTGGAGCCTAGGAAAGGTGATGCATTGTCTGTCCTGTCTTTCTCCTTGTTCCTCCCCCAGCAGCCTCGATTGGGATTAAAATTGATGGAGGCCCTTTGTTTATCTATAACAGCCTTATTCTGAGTTTTACCTATAACGTCTTTCCCTTCTTGTGTAAAAGGAAAAGCAGAAGGGAGAAGAACTCTGCTCCATCTGTCTGGGCTGCCAGAGCAAAACACCTTACACTGGGTGGCTTAAACAATACAAATGTATTTCTCAAGTTTTGGAGGCTAAAATTCCCAGATCAAGGCTTGGCAGAGTTGGTTTCTGGCGAGGCCTCTGTGGCTTGTAGACGGCCACCTTCTTACTGCATCTGCACATGGCGGAGAGAGAGCTCTGGTGTCTCTTCTTCTTATAAGGGCACCAGTTCTATTGGATCAGGGCTCACCCTTATGGCCTTTCTGAACCTTAACCTTCTCCTCAAAAGTCCCATATTAATTACAGTCCTGCATGGGGTTAGGGTTTCAGCTTGAGGGTTTTTTGTTTGTTTGAGTCAGTCTCATTCTGTCGCCCAGGCTGGAGTACATTGTCATGCTCACAGTCACTGCAGCCTCGACCTCCTGGACTCAAGTGATTCTTCCACTTCAGCATTCCAAGTAGCTGGAACTACAAGTGTGTGCCACCACATCTAGCTAATTTTTTGATTTATTGTAGAGAGGAGATCTCGACAAATTGCCCAGGCTGGTCTCAAACCCCTGGACTCAGGTAATCATCTTGCCTCCACCTCCCAAAGTGCTGAGATTACAGGCATGAGCCACCACACCCACAAACATGAGATTTTTGAGGAGCACAATTCAGTTCACAACAAACTCCTTCGTTCTCCTGAACGATGGAGGGAAGACAAGCAAAATCTTTCCACCTACTCAGAACGCTGCAAAGTCTTCCTTGGCACCAAGTCTTCGAACTGTGGATCAGAAAATCTGGCTCAGTGATAAAAATCTGTTTGTGTTTCCCTCTCTCATTGTGGCTTGAAATCTTTTGAAAGAAGTTATTGATTCTCTGTGGTTTACAGGATCTTTTATCATTTTAATAGTGTTCACACAACCAGCACAATCGTTCGGAGAGACTCTGCTAAGAGCGACAAGGTCTAAAAAATGCATTTGGGAAACATGCTTCTGTCATCTTGCTTATCACAGAGCAGTTACCAGCAGTGAAAACTCAATGAGTCTGTGCTCAGGGAAAAAGATGGCAGCAGCAGGAGATCTCAGAGTGATCCCTTTCATCAATAACTTGGGAAGCAGCCCCTGTGGCTGTGTTGGTTCCCGGAGCCAGGATGACCAGGTACAGTGGTCTTCTGAAAACACACCCCCTTTCTCTTACACTGGCTGTTGATACGGTCCTCGTGCCATTTTTTTTCTGGTTGTCAGACTGAGGGGAGAAGCCAGAAGTCTGTTCTGCAACAGCAGTAGCAAGTTTTTCATCATATAGAAGGCTCTGGATAAAGATAATTGGACTAAACAAAGTCTTAACTTCATTGCTTCACAATCTTGAAAAGAGAAATCACAAATGTAAATTTTTAATAAGCTTTTATTTTGGAATAATATTTAGATTTACAGAAAAGTCACGAAGATAGTACAGAGAATTCTGTACACCCCTTATTTTCCGTTTCAGTGTTCTCTCTTCACTCACATTACCAAGGTACATTTGTCAAATTAAGAAACCAACATGGGCACATTGCTATTAATTATATTCAGATTTTATGCAGGTTTTACAAGTTTTTCTTTTCTTTTCTTTTCTTTTGTGAGTTGGAGTTTCACTCCAATCGGCCCAGACTGGAGTGCAGTCCACCTCAGCCTTCCGACTAGCTGAAATTACAGGCGTGCACTACCACGCCCGGCTGATTTTTGATTTATTGTAGAGATGAGGTCTCGCCAAGTTGCCCAGGTGGGTCTCGAACCCGCGGGCTCAGGCAATTCACTCACCTCAGCCTCCCAAAGCGCGGGATTACTGGCTGAGCCACTGAGCCTGGCCACAAGTTTTTCTACCAATGTTTTTTTTCTACTCTAAGATTCAATTTTGGGTCCCACCCTTCATTTAATTGCTGTCTCTTCTGCTTGCTTCCTCCTTCCCTCCCTCTCCCTTCCTCCCTCCCTCCCTCCCTCCCTCTTTCTCTCTCTCTCTCTCTCTCTTTCTTTCTTTCTCTGTCTCCCCGGCTGGAGCACAGTGGCATGGATCATAGCTCACCGCAGTCTCGACCTCCTGGGCTCAGGCCATGTTTCTGCCTCAGTCTCCCAAGTAACTGGGACTACAAGCATGCACCACCACGCCTGGCTAATTTTCTGATATTTTGTAGAGATGAGGTCTCGCTGTGTTGCCCAGGCTGATCTCGAACTATTGGACTCAAATGATCCTCTTGCCTCCACCTCCTAAAGTGCTGGGATCATAGGTGTGAGCCACCGCGCCCGGCCTGTCTCTTCTAATCTATTGCAGTTTCTTAGTCTTTCATTTTCTTAACATTTTTGAAGAACATTGGTCAGGTATTTTGTAGACTGTCTATCAATTTGGGTGAGTATGATGGATTTTCTCATTATAGACTGGGGTTAGGTTTTTTTCATTGGCAAGAATGCCATTGAGGTCATGTTCTCTGCTTATCACATCGCATCGTGGGTACCTGATAGCCACATGACAACACTGATGATGTTAACCTTGATTATTTGGCTCAGGGGTGTTCACCAGGTTTCTCCACTATAAAGTTACGGTATTTCCCTTTTCATACTTTATTCTCTGGAAGTAAGTCACTGACTGCCCATCCTGGGTAGTGGGGGATAAAAGGGAAAGTATTTATACATATTATATGGGAAGATTTGTCTCTTCTCCCCCATTTAATTATGAAATGCTGATAAAAATAATCATATACACTCTGGAAGTCCAATGTTCCTAGAATGAAACATAGTCAAGTACACTCAAGCCAGGGTACCAAAAAGGGAATCAAGGAGTAGACTGCTAATCTAAATAAAACCCTTCAAGCCAGCTGCGGCGGCTCATGCCTGTAACCCCAGCATTTTGGGAGGCTGAGGCCAGAGGATTGCTTGAGCCTAGGGGTTTGAAACCAGCCTGGGAAACTTGGCTATACACTAAAATAAAAAATAAAATATAAATTAGCTAGGTGTGGTGGTGCATGCCTGCAGTTCTAGCTACTTGGAAGGCTGAGGTGGAAGGATTGCCTGCGCCCAGCAGCTGGAGGTCGCAGTGAAATGAGCATGCCACTGCACTCCAGTCTGGGTGACAGACTCAGACTCAAAAAAAAAAAAACTGCTCAAAATTATGGAATTTTGAAATTGATAATGGAGACTTTTATTTTCAAAAATGCTTTAAGAAACACTATACCGCCGGGTTTGGTGGCTCAGCCTGTAATCTTGTGCTTTGGGAGACTGAGTTGAGTGGATTGCCTGAGCCCGCGGGTTCGAGACCTGCCTGAGCAACTTGGAGAGACCTCATCTCTATAATAAATCAAAAAATTAGCCAGGTGTTGTAGCGCGCGTCTGTAGTTCCAGCTACTTACAAGGCTGAGGCGGAAGGATCACTGGAGCCCAGCAGGTCGAGGCTGCAGTGACTGGGAGTGGTCACCACACTCCAGTCTGGGTGACAGAGTGAGACTCCAACTCAAAAAAAAAAAAAGAAATCCCACTGAAACACTACACCTGCAGAAGAACACTTCCTTTAAAGTGATAAATCCTCATTATTAGAAAGCATATTGGATTACAAGATGTCCGTGACAACAGGCCTTGCTAAGGACTGGAGATGACTTCTGAATTAGGGCCATAGAGGGGAATTTTCAGGGCAAAAATAACCTTGCACCTTTTGACATGTGAATGCCAATTTTCAGGATTAAAAAGAGAAGACATGGAATGATACAGACTCCTTATGAAACAGGATGCAGAATCCTTACAGGGTACCACAGGCCATAGATATCTCCTCTCCTTTCTGGAAATTCAGGAAAAAATGTAGCAATTGATAACAAAGATGGCTGAGAGGGTTTCTTGAAGTGACTCTTCCCAGCCTGGAGGTGGAAAAGAGAACTTGCCTGGGTTTGCAGAAGCTGGTTGGCTTTTGGAAAAACCCAACAAGGCAAAGAAAGAAGCAACAGGGCTTCCCATGTCAGAACGGTGTCAGTAGAGAGGCCAAAGTCTGACATTCATCCTAAAACCAAGGGAAAAAACAATCACCACCACAAAACAAAACCAAATAAGAAAACACTGTAAAAAAAAAAAGTTTAAAAATATTTTTAGAATAATAAAAAACATATTGCAAAAGCAATAAATACAGTTATAAGAGTATACAGCGAAAAGGAAGACTCCTTTGTATCCCAAACCACTGGGCCCTCTCTTGAAGGGTGACCTCTATTAATGATTTTTTGTGTTTCCAAATGCAAAGATGCTCACTACAGTTTTATATGCAACAATGAAAAGGCTAGAAACCAGCAGCGTGTCCATCAGTAGCAAACTAGTAAAATAAATCTTGGCTCACCCATACAATGATATGCTATGTAGGTATTCCAAAGAATGAATTTAGTCCAAGTATTTGCATATGGAAAGGTCTTAAACATCTCATTAAGTGAAAAATCCCAAGGTATGAAGAGCATGATTTATCTTTCTGAATTAGGCCACATAAGACTCATTCAAAAATAACAAGCCCAACGTTACAACTCGGTTAGTCTCATCAGAAAACTCATATAAAGAAGTTGCAGGCTTGGCGACAGTCTGTTGGAGAGGATTGTACCTACTAAAAGAATGTTACAGCTGCATTGTCTTGAATTTTAAATGTCAGTAGAAATTCTGCGCTTGGCATTAACAAGGCACTTCCTGTTATAACTCATGTTATGAATACTGTGCTTCATCGGTTCTAAAACACCTTTTCTCGGTCACATTTTAACAACTCTGAAATCAAGATGTGTCTTAAAATCTCTTTTGGCCACTTGCAGTTAGTGAGAAGCCATCACTGCTTGTGCATGTATGACAAAACTTGCAGAAGAAGGGGTCATTGGCTGGGACAAAAATCCAGGAGATATTAGTGAAGAACTCATTACAAAAATGCCACATTCCCAAAGATGATGATGGTGATGATGATGATGATGATGTGTAAGGCAAGAAAGGAGCAATCTTCCGTACTCTAATTCAAGAAATGAGGTAGAAGAGCCAAATTTGGAACATGAAGACATTTTAAGAATACTGTAACCAACTTGGAGGGACTTAGAGGCTATAATACTGAGTGATCTATCCCAGAAACAAAGAACTGAGTATCACATGTTCTCACTCATAAGCAGACCTTGATCAATTATTGTAATATCATTACTGCCAAATAAGTTTGGCAGTAGTGGGAAACTGCCCAGTGGGTGGGGAGGAGGGGAGGACTACAGCGAGATTGGCAGTAGTGGAAGTCTGTAGGGGGAGGGGTGGGGCACATCTCATCAACAAGGATACCTGCATAATGAACATTTATATGCCTAACCCTGAATTGTACCCCACATATTTAAAATTGAAAATTAAAAAAAAGAAGAAAGCCGGGCTCGGTGGCTCAGTCTGTAATCCCGCGCTTTGGGAGGCTGAGGTGAGTGGATTGCCTGAGGCCGCGGGTTCGAGACCCGCCTGGGCAGCGAGACCTCATCTCTACAATAAACCAAAAAATCAGCCGGGCGTGGTAGCGCATGCCTGTAATTCCGGCTACTTGGAAGGCTGAGGTGGAAGGATCGCCGGAGCCCAGCAGGTCGAGGCTGCGGTGGCCAGGAGTCCAGTCTGGGTGACAGAGTGAGACTCCAACTCAAAAAAAAAAGAAGATTGGACCTGGGTGAAGGTTATAAGAGTGTGTTCATTTTAAGATAATTTGATGAGTTGTACACATTCAAAAAAAAAAAAAAGAAGAAGAAGAATACTGCAACCAATCTATTTTGCTTAGATTTTCCTTTTTTATGCACTCACGGGAGTAACTGATGATAAAAATCTATGTGTAAATAAGTTTAAAGAGTTCTTTCAATAAGTATAAAAACTCTAAGTGATAAAGCAGCATATCAGAGTTTAATTGGCAGTCTTTATTCTATCTTAGTAGAACATAAAACAATGTCATGTCTTACAAACAAGTTAACACACACACACACACACACACACACACACACACACACACGTCATCCTTGGGGATGCGGTATTTTTTCTCTTTTTTTGTGAGAAAGGATTTATTGCAAGGACAGAAAAGCTCCCACAGTGGAAGGGGATCCGAGAGGGTTGCCCAGGGATGTGGCATTTTTATAATGAGCTCTTCACTTATATCTCCTGGATTTTCATCCCAGCCAGTGACCCTTCTTCTGCAATGGTGTTTTAGATTCAATAAAATACTTGTGTGTGCTTCTTATTTAAAGGGCAATCTTTTGAGGGATTCAGAATGCACAGCTCATATCTCTGATGGGCCTTGCTCTTAAATAAATTGGCCAACTTTCAGGCATCCTTTTATATCTGTGAAAGGTAAGGCTTGGATCTAAAAACCTTGCTTGGGAAAGGGTAAGAAAGACTGTTTAGTGACAGTGTTCCTTATTTACCTGCAAAGAAGAGTGTGTTCCATTCACAATAGCAACATCATGGAACAAACCTAAGGGCCCATCAATGATTGACTGGGTAAAGAAAATATGGTCTATATACACCATGGAATACTATGCAGCCATAACAAAGTACAAAATCATGTCCTTTGCAGCAGCATGGATGGAGGTGGAGAATATCAATTTAAATAAACTGACTCAGAAACAAAAAATCAAACACTGCATGTTCACATACGTGGAGCCAAATGGCCACAAAGATGGAACTAATAGATGCAGAGGACACCAATAAGGGGGGAGGTGAGGAGAGGAGTTAGGGTTCAGAAATTACCTATTGGTATGATGTTCACTATCTGGGGAATGGGCCACCAATTCCGCACTGCTACACAATATGTCCATGTAACAAATATGCAGTTGTACACCCTGAATCTAAAATAAAAATGAAAAAAGGCAAAGAGATTCCAAAATAAAAATGAAAAAAGCAAAGACCAGTATACCGAAAGCTACAAAACACTACTGAGAGAAATGAAAGAAATCCTAAATAAATGAAGAGATATACAGTGTTCAAAAAAAAAAAAAAAAAAAAAAAGCAGACGTTAACAGTCATTCTTATGTTAATTCATTTCTTTCTCTGTGGCCTAAGTTCCCTCATGCCATTCTAGCTTGTGGTTATAGATGTCATTACACAATGATACCTTGTCATTTGCTAATGTGCCCAACTGCAATCACAGGACCCCACTCCAAAGTTGCTCCCCAGTTAGTGAGCATTTCTGGGATTGCCTGGAGTGTGTCTCATGCAATCCAAATAAGTTAGATCCACAGTATGAGGTTATTTTTTCTCCTCCTTTGGCCAGATCTCCTTCCATTGGGAGTATTTGTGTCCACTGGGCACTGGAACTAGAGCTAGTGCTTCTTCTAGCTGCTGCGGCTTGTGCACCGGGTCCCCGTGTTCTATTGCAAAGTGGCAGAAAGAACTATCTCCCTTTGTGGCTTACACTGTTACCATGTCCTCCTTACTGGCTAGGAATGGGCCTAAACTGAACCAATAAGGACTCGTCCCTGGAATTTTTGAACTCTAATCTCTAGAGCGGGAAATCTAGTAGGTGTAAACTTGGGAGTTGCTGGGAACTAAATTTCTAGAATTGAGATGAGAAAACCAGCATGGAGAGAGAAGCAGATACCTGATTTGAGGCCCGCTGTATCATGCCTTTCCTGTGGTTCCTATAATGAATCAAATTTGCCCAAGCTAATTTAATTTGGAGTCCTGTTACTTAGAAACCAAAATATACTCACCCCACAGACACCCCTCCTTTAGTACTTATACCCACCTCTCTTCAAACCCAAGCCTGTGGTGGGTTGAGGTGAGGGGTAAACCCAGGTGACAGATACCACACTGCACGCTCATCACCATCTCCAGTGACCAAAGCTTTGGTCTTGGGCTAGGATATCTTGCAGTTCTTTTTTTTTTGCAAAGACCAAAAGCTTTAATTTAAAATCACAGTGTATCCGTCAGGCTGCCCCATCCATAGGGGCACCCCCCAAATCCAAAGTTCCTCCAGAGGCCCCTCTAGACTTGTCAGTGAAGGATGAGCAGGGCTCACCTGGAGGTCTGGCTGGTCTCGACCCCTCCATGTGACTCTGGAGCCTGAGTTCTCCACCTGATCATGTATCCCTGTACAATTTGATACATCGTCTCCTTTGCTTGGATTCTACTTCTTCCCTCCCCCTCAATCTCCTGATCTTTTCCTCTGAAGTTCCTCTTCCTTCATTACCAAATGCTTCCACCTATTCAACACTTCCATGGAACAGTTCCTCTATCTTCAGTCTTAACTGGCACCAAGCTTTCTCCCAGGGATGTCAGTTTCTCTGCTGTCTTCCTAAACAGAGGCTGCTTATTATTGTATGCTTCTTATGCGAGGAAGATGAAAAAACAAAACCACAAAAAAACCTGGAATTACCTTTTGGAGGGTGGGCTCCTTGTAGTGCAGGCATTCCCCTCTAGGTAAGTGTTCCAGGAACCCATCAGCATCCATGAACCAGTGATCATGTGAGAGGCTGCATTTGGCTTCAGTGATTTTTTTGTGTGTGGAGATTCTTTCAACGCATTTGCCCATTTCATGATGGGTGATTTACAAGTGCACCTGCCCACACTGTGCTGAGTGTTCAGCAGTTTTTGACCAAAAATGGCATGACCCCTGTGTCCTCCTCTTCCTATTTATCCCATCTCGCCCTGAGTGACTTTTTTGTTTGTTTGTTTGTTTGTTTCCCTGGATGAAAACGTTCTCAAAGTGAAACATTTTGCCAATGTGGAAGAGGTGAAACAAAAAACAGCAGAAGCACTAAAAGGCATCAAAATTGATGAGTTCAAAACTGTTTTGAGCAGTGGTAAAAGCATCTCAATAGGTATATTGCATCCAATGGGGAATACTTTGAAGATGACTGAAGTTTAAACATATAAGAACACACAATTTCTTTTATAACTAGACCCCCAGTTTTGGGGGGTTCCCTTAGTATTTCACCTCAGAAATTGGCATCTTGTCCTCCTTGCTCCAAAATGCCACTTCTAGACCATTGTCCTTCATTCTATTATAAAACTAAAAAGCCCTTTTTAAATGTTTAGTCCTACCACCACCTCCTCACCTTGGTGCGACCTTTTACAGTCCTCCCTTTATAGGTAACATTTGCCCTTGACTCACGGGCTCCCTCACTCTTCCACCTCTTGCCATTATCCTGAGGGGGTTCAAAATCCACATGAACAGCCATCCAAAATCTCAGACTCTTGGTCACCAATTTCCTCATAGCTAGAGGCCTTCGCTCCCACACCACTGGAGCTACCTCCTCCCACTCTGTCAACTTGGCAGCTGTCACTTTCCAGAAACTGTACACATATCCATGCTACTCAGCTCAACATATTGCTGTCCAACCATGGCCTCTTATTTTTCCATCTTGCTCATCTAATGACTCCCACTGTGTCTGCCCTTCAGCAATACCAGGGCCCCATCACAGCTACTCCTGCGGCCTTTCTGCTTTCTCCCTGTCTTTAAGTTCTTTCAGCAGGAACAGCATTTGATTTCCAGGGGCATTAGTACCAGAAAAGGGATCTGGTGCTAGAGGTGACATGGTGCCATGTCCAGCAAAGATGGCAGCAGAGCCATATTTGACTTCCCCTCATCTTTGACATCACTGAGAAGCCTTTCTAGGGTTAGCCAAAATAATAAAATACTCTTTCACTGATTATTTAATGTGCATATTTGATTACTAGTAAGTCTGAACATCTTTTTCTATGATTATTGGTCATTTATATTCTTTTGTGAATTGTCTGTTAATGTCCTTTGCCAATATTTATATTTGAGTGCTCATTTTTCCTTATTAATTATAATATAAAATGTATATTAAGGATATCAGTTTCTTGTAATAAGTTTTGCAAGCACATATTGTCTTTCAACTTTGTGAAGTAATTTCCCCTCTCTGAAGATTTTTAATTTACGTAATCTACGCTAGCAGTCTTTTATTTATAGTTTTTGCCTTTAAAAGCAAGCTTCAAAGAGGACTTCCCTATCTTTTCTTTAATTATTTTTATGGTTCATGTTTTTACATTCTTAATTTGTAATTTCTTGGGAATTTAATATAAACAAGTACAAAGTGGGCCTAGCATTTATTTTCTCAAAATGGCCAGTAAGAGGTCTCAACATCATTTATTGAATGTCATCTGATTTCCATGAATTTGAGTCTATTAATCTTTCTTTATGGCAGAACAATACTGTTTTAAGTTCTATAGCTTTATAAAATGTTTTAATGCCTTTTAGAGTAAGTTTTTTTTCATCAGCAAGACAAGTGTTTTCCCACACCCCCCAAGTAAAGTTTCTGTGTTTTCACCACAGAAATTAAGTGAACACATTTATTTATGTCTTTTATGAAAGAGATTGTATCAACTTATTTTATGTTTTCTTCTTTTTGTGTTTCCTAGATGTTTTTGTTTTCCATATTTCATTCTTTTTTTTTTGAGTTGGAGTCTTACTCTGTCGCCCAGATTGGAGTGCAGTGGCCGCTCCTGGCCACCGCAGCCTCAATCTGCTGGGCTCCAGTGATCCTTCCGCCTCAGCCTTCCAAGTAGCTGGAACTACAGGCGTGCACTACCACGACCGGCTAATTTTTTGATTTATTGTTCGAGGTGGGTTCCGAACCCACAAGCTTAGGCAATCCACTCACCTCATCCTCCCAAAGGCGCGGGATTACAGGTTGAGCCACCAAGCCCGGCTCCATATTTCATTCTATTCCATTCATTCAATAGAATGAATGTGTTTAATACAACACAGTGAATTAATACACTGTGTTGTATTAAAATAAGAAGAAGACACTATTTGCTTGACTTTTTGGTGGTAATTTGCAATTCATAGATTCTATCTTTCATTCTTCTCCTAGTGTCTTTTAGGCTTAGAAAAGCAATCCTTAAATCTTTGTATCATATCAATGGCAAGAACATAAAACTTTTTATAAACCTCATTTTTTTCATAAACCTCCTTTTTAAATGTCTTATTCTGTGTTATCCAGACTCAGGGGTTGCCAACAGACAAGATAGGTGGAATTTGCTAGGTCCTTTCAACCAAAACCTGAAGATTGAATTGAGAGAGGAGCCCCCAGCGGACATTTGTTGATATGTTTTTTCGGGATCCAGAGATGCATTTCATGCAATCTGCAACCGCCCCAAATGGCGAATTTTCTAAACAAGAGAGTCAGATGCAGTTGGCAGTTTCCCTCCAACAGCGTCCGACCTGTTTCCACCTCTGCTCACCACGTGGAGGGGACTACCCGGGTCACAGTACTTCCTGCAGGCGCCTGCACCATCCTGTTCTAGTGCATGCTGGGAGCTGCAGTCTCCCTGTGTGTTGTTAAGCGCGATGCTGATAGGGTGAGAGAGGGCTGAGCGCAGCACATGCAGAACGTGACTCCTGAACAGTCGGAAAACAGCACCTGGTTTTCCACATTGTCAGGGCAGCACCTGAATTATGTATAGACACCAAAGGAAGAGTCTAAGTGATTCCTTCCTTCTCTGGGGCCATCCTCCCTGTGCTCCTTCAAAAGGTGGAGCAAGCTGGGCTCGGTGGCTCAGCCTGTAATCCCGCGCCTTTGGGAGGCTGAGGTGAGTGGACTGCCTGATCCCGCGGGTTCGAGACCCGCCTGGGCAACTTGGCGATACCGCATCTCTACAATAAATCAAAAATTAGCCGGGCGTGGTAGCGCCCGCCTGTAGTTCCGGCTACTCGGAAGGCTGAGGCGGAAGGATCTCCGGAGCCCAGCAGGTCGAGGTTGCGGTGGCCGGGAGCGGCCGCTGTACTCTAGTCTGGGCCACCGAATGAGACTTCAACTCAAAAAAAAAAAAAAAAAAAAAAAAGGTGGAGCATGCAGGAGGCAAATCTAACAGTATGCTTTCTAATCCTCCTCTGTCTGCCCCAATGCATACCTACAGCATTGTCTTTTTTATAGTTTCCAGCACTATTGTCAGTTTTGTGTTTTGGTCCATCCTCAAGCATTTTAATGGGAAAGCGGAAAGCACTGCATCAGAACAACATTCTGCTACCATGCTAACCTAGAAGCTGTCTCTCTCGCTCTCTCTCTCTCTCTCTCTCTCTCTCTCTCTCTCTCTCCAAAGTACATGCTGTAACTTAAAACCTGCCTAAGTCAGGAAATGCAAAATTTGCAGTTCTTGTGGGAATATTGTGTCACCATCTTTGCATTCACTTAAGGTATTTCACTTAAGAGGCAAAGTAGTAATCCAAGATACTTCCTATTTTACGTGTATCAATGCAATAGTTGTAGGTTAATATTTCATTAGAACTGAATTGAGTATTTACAGATGTGCTACTAAGGGTGACTATCTTGACAGTGCACTAGTTGGGGGATGGGGCAAATCCATTCATTTCAAAATGATTTGTACTAACCATAATGGTGTCTCGTTTAGAGACAGTATTGTATCTGTATGTTTCTTCCAGTGGGACATAGATTCCTACTTTTTTTTTATTTTTAAAGAAATCCTGCATAGTGCCTACCCATGTGAAAGATGTTTTCACTCTGTCGCCCAGGCTGGAGTGCAGTGGCACACTCACGGCCACCCCAGCGTCAACCTGCTGGGCTCTGGCAATCCTTCCACCTCAGCCTTCCAAGCAGCCAGAACTATAGTCACGTGCTACCACGCCTAGCTAATTTTTTGATTTACTGTAGAGACAAGGTCTCACCAAGTTGCCTGGGGTGGTCTTGAACCGGCAGGCTCAGGCAATACACTTGCCTCAGCCTCCCAAAGTGCTGGGATTACAGGCTGAGCCACCGAGCCCAGCCTGTTTTACTCTTTGAACTGATGTTTCTTTCCTATGAAGTGTCGTTGCTCTATGCTATGTTATTTTAATGCTTGTTTTGATAACTCTGTCTCTGCTGGCTGTACTAGCCTGGGCAAGTCCTGCAACTGAGTTCCATCAGCTGTAAAGTGAGGCAGGGATACGTGGGGGAGAGAATGTGGGATGCATGACAGCATCGATCTCTGATACTTTCTTGGCAGGGCTCAAGCTGGAAATTTCAGGGAACCGCATGGTCATGGGGGTACAGAGTGCAGAGCAAACACTGATGAATCTCTGTTGATGGATTCTGGTATAAGAAATCTGTGATCCAGATTTCATTAGACTCTGCACTAGAGGACCACAACTAGGGCATCGTGGTCACGTACAGGCACCTCATTTTAAGAGAAACACTCCACTGAGAGAGTGACACGTGAAGGACTATCCAGGTGGCAGAAATGAGAAGGAAATACACACACACACACACACACACACACACACACACACCATGAATCAGAGAAAAAATAAATTGAGGAAGAAGAAGATTTTAAAATCAGAATATTTTAAGAGACTCTGGAGGAAAGATGCTATTGTTTGGCTCTATAGCTCCAGGGGACAGAACTAGAAATAAAGCCCAGAAGCAGGTATGTGTTGGTTTGGGTGAGGGGGAGGGGTGGGAGGGGGTACAGTGTGGCAAATTTGACTCAATTTAAGAAGGGATTTTCTCACCATGGAGGTTGTTTAGCTATGAAAGAGGATGCTTGCTGAGTCCACGCGTTTCCTTAGTAAGATACAAGGCTGGAGAGACACAGATCAGGATTCCTATTTGGAGGACACCAATCATTAGATGATCCCTAATGTCCTTTCTAACACTAAGATTTCTATTTCAGTTCCCTATTAGAGTATGGGATTTATAACCCAAACATTATCATATTAAAACACCTGTAACATTTTTATGTACAATCAGACAATGCTGCAATAGAGATTTGTATCATGGAGTCATATGAATCACAGGGGACTCTTCTTGAAAAGACTTATTCTTTGTTCCAGAATTTCAGAGCTAGTTTTTTTTTTTACCCTTTCTTTCTTTCCTTTCTCCTCTCTCTCTTTCTTTCTTTCTTTTTTAAAACAGAGTTTATTAGCAAGAAGAAGAGAAGGAAAAGGGAAGATTCATGGCAGAAAGATCTGCCATGGGTGAGTTTCTTGAGAAAGAAAAACTCCTGTTACTCATTCTTTCGAAAGCTAAAAAATCATAGTTCTTTTTCAACATGCAGCAGTATTTTCAAAATACCTCTCAATTGAGGTTAATTTAATGTTAAGTATATCTCTGTCTCTCTTTGTCTCTGTCTTTGTCTCTCTCTGTGTGAGTCTCTGTCTGTCTGTCTCTGTCTCTCTGTCTTTCTCTGTCTGATTCTGTCTCTCTCTGTCTGCCTCTCCCTCTCCTGTCCTCCCCATCTGCTGAGGCTTAGCCATGAGGCTGAGTAGGGAAGGGGGGAGAGGTGTTCACATGAAGAGGACAGCTCAGCTCCCACCTCTTCTGCTCAGGCTACTTCCAGTAAGTCCTAGGCAGACAGGAAAGGGACAAAAAGGAAACAAGGACCTCTTCTGGACTAGGAGACTAAGAAGAAGGGAGAGTACAGCAGTTAACCTTAGACGTCAACTTGACTGGATCAAGGAGTGCCTAGATGGCTGGTGACGCATTATTTTCAGTGTGTCTGTGAGGGTGTTTCCGGAGGAGACTGGCGTGAGAGTCGGTGGACTCAGTGGGGAATATTTTCCCTCAATGTGGGTGAGAACCATCCATCTCTCCCCACCCTCTCCTCCCCTTCCCCCTCCATCCCCCTGATTCTGGAGTGAGGTACCCCTCCTCTCCTGCCCTTGGACATCAGAACTCCGGGTTCTTCAGAACTTTGGACTTGCGCCAGCAGCCTCCCAGGGCTCCCCAGCCTTGGGATTGAGAGTTAGACCATCGACTTCCTTAGTTCTTGGCCCTTTTGGCTTGGGTAGAGCCTCACTACTGCTTCTGGTTCTCCCACTCGCAGACCGCCTATCATGGGACTTCTCAGCCTCCATAATCATGTGAGCCAAGTAAATCCCCTAATACATCTCCTCTCATATGCGAGGGGGACCCAAAAAACCCAGAATTATCTTTTGGAGGATGGGCCCTTGTAATACAGGCTTTCCCTACTAGGTAAGTGTCCTAGGAACCCATCAGCATTAGTGTATCAGCTAGCATTGTTGTGAGAGGCTGCGTTTGGCTTCAGTTAAATTTTTTTTGGAGATTCTTCCAATGTGTTTGCCCATTTCATGATGGGTGATTTATGAGCACACCTCCCCACATTGTGCTGAGTGTTCAGCAGTTTTTGACCAAAATCACTGTGGCCCCCAGGCTCCACCTTCCCTATTCATGTAGTCTTACCCCAAACGACTTTTTTTGTTTCCTCAGATGAAAAAAATCCTCCAAGGGAAATGTTTTGTTGATGTGGAAGAAGCACTAAAACAAAAAACAGCAGAAGCACTAAAAGATAAAAAAAATAATAAGTTCAGCCGGGCTCGGTGGCTCAGCCTGTAATCCCGCGCCTTTGGGAGGCTGAGGTGAGTGGATTGCCTGAGCCCGGGGTTCAAGACCCGCCTGGGCAGCGAGACCTCATCTCTACAATAAATCAAAAAATCAGCCGGGCGTCGTAGCGCATGCCTATAATTCCGGCTACTTGGAAGGATCGCCGGAGCCCAGCAGGTCGAGGTTGTGGTGGCCAGGAGCAGCCACTGCACTCCAGTCTGGGCGACAGAGTGATAATAATAATAATAATAATAAGTTCAAAAACCCTTGAGCAGTGGCAAAATGCATCTCAATATGTGTATTGCTTCAAATGAGACGTACTTTGAAGGTGACTGAAGTTTAAACATGCAAGAATAAATGCACACTTTTTTATAAATAAATTCTGGGATGTTTTGGGTCTCCCTCGTATTTCTATCTAGCCATCCTATTGGTTCTCTGAAGAGCCCTGACTAATACAGAGAGAAAGGCAGGAGAACAGATAGTGTGCCCAAAATTCTTCATCAAGTCCTCAGCTTGGAGTGGGACGAAATATTAGAAAGGTTACAGGGAGTTCTAGGGGGAGGTAGGTGTTTGTTTTGCTTCATGTTTGGGGCTCTGGAAGGAGCTCATCTCTAAGGCTGTACTGCCCCAGGCTGTGGGGCCACATCAGAGTCGGTTGGTGAGGTAGCATGATCTTTAGAGGGAGAACTGGAGTTTGGCTCCCCTGAGCAGCTGCTGGTGTTGATGTGGCATGGTAGGACCTAGAAGTCCCACATGCCCCCGAGTGGGTGCATGTTCAGGAAGTTGCTGAGTTGACAGATGATGAGTCTACCTTGGGGCCTGTGAAGATCAGTGGCAAATAGTTAGACTTGTCCAGGTGATGGGTGGAAGACAAGGCAGAGCCTCAGAGGGGGCTGCGATGTCCACAAGGGCTGAAGGGCCAGTCAGCTAGGGAGCACCACAGTGGCTTCATCAGCTGAGAGACCAGACCACAGACAATGGCAGAGAAGGTTCATAAGGCAAAGAGACACAAGTCAGACAAAAGACACCACTGCCACAGAGGCCAGTAAGGACTCAAGGACCACACAGGAGGACAGATTCAGATCTAAGACCTTCCCACAGTCAAGAACACTGAGCCATACCCCTTTCTCATACACCCAGGCATCATCTTGTGTAGGGTCTCAGAGGTAGGGCATTTTTTAGAGCATTGCCTAAAGGGATTGAATATTTTCTTATGGACACTTTAAATGTTTGCACCACACCAGATCATCAGATTGAACTAAAATTTAGGAGATTTTTTTCCTGCTTCCCTGCAGATGCAGGGGAGGTCTCATTAAGACCTAAAGATGGAGCATTATCTCTCTCCATTTTAGTTAGCATATGAATAAATTCTTGACTCCATTACAAATGCCAATGAGCATAAACACTGTGACATTGACTTTGTGGGCAGACACTTGTATTCCCAGTGCCTAGGGTGGTGCCCAGAACATAGAATGTGCCAAATAAGTATTTGCCTAATTAATAAATGAATGAATAGCAATTTTCAGTAATGGAATAGAAGAA
This sequence comes from Cephalopachus bancanus, assembly GCA_027257055.1. Lineage (NCBI taxonomy): Eukaryota > Metazoa > Chordata > Mammalia > Primates > Tarsiidae > Cephalopachus > Cephalopachus bancanus. The sequence goes on from JAPVLO010000355.1 coordinate 1,416,398, forward strand.
CATTTTTACAAACTCAGATATATTATTGTAGAAATATCAGTCACTTCCTTGGTTCAATGCAGGCTCTCTGGGGAATCTATACAATTCAAGCTCTGTCTGAAACAGGACCAGCAAGATAAGGTATCTCATCAGGGAGAAATTGAAAAGATGAAATGGAGTAGGAGGGACCAGCGTCAGAAAGGACTGTGTAATAAAGGTCACAGAGAGGAGACGGAAGAAGAAAATCAATGAAGAGCAGCAAAAGACCGAGAAAAAAAATGTGTAATAGCCGAAGTTAATTTAAAGCCACGACAAGCGGAGTTGGGTTTGGATTATGTGTGCGATGCCTAGTACAGTCCATTTTATTTTTATGCAATATCCTTAAAACTCCATGTCATAAAGCACTTAACATAAAGCACTCAATAAGAGAATCAATTATAGACTGGAAGAGACATAAAAATAATTTAAAATTTTTTTCCCCATTGCATTTTTATGCCAATTAATTTCAAAATGAGTTGCTGGGTTGTTGATTTGCATTTTTTGCCGTTGAACACAATTCTATTCTTTGCAAGGCTAAAAATGTCCCACTCATTCTAAATACCTTTTCCTTCCTCACCCACCTCTTCCGATTCTTTTTATTTTACCCAGAGTATATCTCTTTTTTTCTTTCAATTTTATTTTATTTCATTTGAGTTGTGGGGTAGAAGTGAGAATTTACTACATAGGTAAGTTGCACACAGGTGAAATTTGGGCTTCTAGCAGGCCCTTTCTCCCCCTGATAGTGGAAACCAGGTACCCAGTGTGTTGCCATATGTCCCTTCTCTCCCCTAGCAGTTTCCAGTGTCTGCCAATCCCACCCTTGTGCTTCTGTGACCAGTGATCAGTGCTAGCTTGTGAATGAGAACATGCGGTATTCAGTTCTTTGTTTCTGTGATAGTTCACTTAAGATGATGATCTCCAGCTACATTTCTGTTGCTGCTAAGGACAAGATTTTGTTCTTCTTTATGGCTGCATAATATTCCGTTGCCTACATGGTATAACTCATACCTGTCCCAGCTCAGACTCTCAACATCTCTTGCCTAAGCCAGGGATGGAAGATACAGGTGACTCACATGCGACCCAGATTTCTCCATTGAACGCCAAGCTACCTCCCGAACGCCTTCACTGGATGTCGAATAGGCATCTCAACCTTAGATTTTTAAAACCAAGTTTCTCATTTATCCCCAGATCTGTTCTTTAGGTAGCCTCCTCCAATCTCAGTAAATGGCAATTTTACTTTTCTGATTGTTCAGGTCAAAAACCTTGGCGTACTCCCCTGACTTCTTTCATTCCTCAACACCTTGCATCCATTCCTTCATTGAATTCTGCAGGCTCTTCTTCAGAATACAGCCCAAATCTGGTCACTCTGTGTCACCCTGCAGCTCCCATCCTGGACCAAGACCTCACTATCTTTTATCTGGATTATTGCAACATGCTTTTTTTTTTTTTTTTTTTTTTTGAGTCAGAGTCTCACTCTCTCGCTTAGGCTGGAGTGCAGTGGCACAATCACAATGATCACGGCTCACAATCACAATGATCACGGTTCACAATGATCACAGTTCACAATGATCACGGTTCACCTTCTGGGCTCAGGAAATCCTTCCACCTCAGCCTCCTGAGTAGCTGGGACCACAGGCATGTGCCACCATGCCCGGCTAATTTTTAGATTTTTTGTAGAGACATGGTCTTGCTAGTTGCCCAGACTGGTCTCAAACTCCTGGGTTCAAGCAATCCACCAGCTTCAGCCTCCCAAAGTGCTGGGATTCATTACAGGTGTGAGCCACCATGCCTGGTCCTGCAATACCTATACAGCTGGTCTCTCTTGGCCACCCTGGGACAGCCAGTGTGGCCTCTTTAGACTGTATTACTCCTCCACTCAAAGTCCTTTACTAGTGGTCCATCTACTCAGGACAAAAGCCAAAGTCCTCACCATGGCCCGTGAGGTCCTCTGTAACCTGACCATCGCTTACTTTTCTCACTTTATCTCCTTTCACTTTTTCCTGTCTTATTTTGATCCAGACACACTGATCCCCATGCTGCTCAGAAAAGAGGCAAGGTGTGTGCCTGCCTGTGGGCCTCTGCCCTCGCTATTCCCTGAGATTGGAATGTTCTTGCCCAAAGAGAAGCACAGCTCACCCCTCACTTCCTTTAGGTTACTGTCCAGGAGGCACCTGTCAAGGGAGGCCTTCCCTGATCACTCTCATTAAAATAGCAATTCCCTCATTCTCCTCCCAGGCCCATTTCCCAGCCTCCTTGACCTGCTCTATTTTTCTATATACTCCTCGTCCCCATCTGACCTACTATAAGTACTTTTATTTTTATTACTTGTCTGATCCCTGAAGGTCCTCTTCTCCCCATATAATTTATAATTTTCCCTTCCTTCCTTCCTTCCTTCCTTCCTTCCTTCTTCCTTCCTTCTTTCTTTCTTTCTTTCTTTCTTTCTTTCTTTCTTTCTTTTCTCCTTCTCTCTTTCTCTCTTTCTTTCATCAGAGTTTCACTCTGTTGCCAGGCTGGAGTGCAGTGGCATGATCACAGTTTACCACAGTCTCAACCTCCTAGGCTCAGGCAATCCTTCCACCTCAGCTTCCTAAATAGCTGGGACTATAGTCATGCACCACCACACCTGGCTAATTTTTAAATTTTTTTGTAGAGATGAGATATGCACTTCTATATATAAAGTTGATTTAGTTGTGTGTGTTTTTTTAACTGCTTTGGTATTTGTGGGCGTTTGGAGTATACTTTGTCAGTCTTAAAAATGTTTGTCAGTCTCGCTATGTTGCCCAAGCTGGTCTCAAACTCCTGAGCTCAAATGATCCTTCCACCTCAGCCTCCCAAAGTGCTGGTATTACAGGAGTGAGCCACCATGCCTGGCCCCATATAATGTAATTTTCATGAGTACCCCAGGGATTTTGGGGGGGGAGGGTGAGGAGAGTGGGTGGGTTATTTGTTCTTTATCCCCAGAATCTAAAACAGCGCCTAAAATTCTATTAACAAGAGAACAGACTGAAGAATTACAGTACGTTCAAATAAACTAAGGTATACTCATGTTATGGAATACTAGTCAGCCGTTAAAATTAATAAACTAAATAAACTAGAACTATTAAAGGTAGAGGGTTAAAAGATATTTGTTGAAAGGACGAATGACTGGTGGTTACTCAGCCACTCTTCGCTCCCTCTTGGAGCTCACATTTATTCCAGGAAGGGTCCACGAGGGTAACAAAGTAAGGTGTTTGGCCTATGACCTGGACAGATCCCTCTAGGAGCGATCAGGTACTTGGCAGACTACCTCAGTTAGGGGAGCAGATGTCGTGGGTCCAGGACGTGCTGACATCACCCCTGTGGCTGTCTTCCTTGGTCTTTCTAGCTTTCACTTCCCCTCCCCTCCCTCTCCCTACCATCACCATCACTGTGGTCAAGAAGTCCTCATGAAGCATTTCCTAGCTCTAGGGCATCTGCTGATGGCAGTAGCAGGGCTTCAGGGTGTGGACGGCCTGATATTTTTAGGCAAAGAGAACGTTAAGCTGTGAATGAGCTCACCCACATGGACTAGAACAGAAGAGTCCTGTTACTGCTGTGTGGCTGGCATGTCTGGACAGAATAGCAGACTTGATCCAATTAGTCCTTGCAATCGAAGGCCAAGTGCAATTAGCTAACGAATGCAGAGGTTAAGAGTATGGACTTTGACAGGCCTGAGTTCAAGCTCTGGGACCTTGGGAAAGCCACCTACATTATTGAGGCCTCCATTTTCTCCTTCACATAATAGAAATAATATCAGTGCTTGCTTCAGACAGCTGCTGTTAGTGTCAAATAAAAATTCAAGTCGAACACTGGACACCTTAGCACAGGGCTTGGCTCATAGCAAGGACTCAACTAGGACCAGATGTTGTGATGGTGACGGTGGTTACTTCCACCCCAGTTGTATAACAAAGGACCACGAGAGATGCCCAACAAGAGGAAAGTCACTAAACTTGTATCCTGCGCTCAAATGCTTAATGTGGACCATCTGAACTCTGAATTTTCAGTGACTCTGTTGTGTCCTTGAGGTTGTTGAGTGGTTAAAACTGGGGAGAGTCCATGAGACGGAGCCTGAGGGATTAAGAAACCAAGTAAATGTTTACGTGCATTTTATGTGCTTGGTCTGCTAAATAGCTTTGTTTTCATTGACTTGGCTCAAATTGATCAGTGATTCGCAGGAGAACTAACTATGCACTTCTATATATAAAGTTGATTTAGTTGTGTGTTTTTTTAAACTGCTTTGGTATTTGTGGGCGTTTGGAGTATACTTTGTCAGTCTTGAAAAGTCATGTGCTTTGCTCACAAATGGATTTCTGACCATGCGACCACGGCTGAAGGAAATGTGGCTGACATGTTTGGTGTATCTTGGGCAAGCTTCTCTTTTGCTTAATGTATGTCTGTGGAGTTTTCACACGTTTTAAACTAGAAATCCTTGGAAATAAAAACCAGGATATGACTCTCTTTTGCTTTTCTCCACAAAACCCAACTGAGGTCTGTACAGTGAGAGGTCTTGAACATGGGGAAGTGCTTGAAAGCCTGAACAATGAATGGGACCGGCTTCCTCGCTCACATTTGCATGCTGAGATCTCTGCACTTTGGGGAATTGTAAATGGCCTCTGTCTTCACTCCCTTGGGACTCACTCTTTCACATTCTTAGATTCAGAGGTCTTTGATGATACGATTTATTTATTTATTTGTGTGTGTGTGTGTGTGTGTGTGTGTGTGTGTGTGGAGAGAGAGAGAGAGAGAGAGAGAGAGAGAGAGAGAGAGAGAGAGAGAGAGAGATCTGTCTTAGGTCTGGGATGAGATTCAAACCTACCCAAGAATGTCTGATGAACCCAAGGACAGATCCACAGTGAGGAGTTGACTTACATGGAGGGTTAGCATGAAAGAGAAGGGAAGGCATTTGTTGGAGCTTATGAAGGGAGAGCCTGATGTCAGCCTGGGAACTTGTCCCACAGCCCCTCCCCCAGGGGCTCAGGACTGATGTCTTTGGGGAGGCACTGGGAGAAAGAACCGTTTCCACAGGGGACCAGAATATCCAGAGATCACAGACCATCTCCCACATTGTGAGGAACTCTCCTGTGTGGTCATACTTTGGCAGTCCAGGGAGCATAAGAAGAGGACTTGGGATACAAACAGCAGTATTCTCACAGAGGTTCTAGCAAAGGGGGAAAGGATGACCCCCTACTCCCAGCAGATGGGAACCACACTATCATGATCCTCACTGTTGGCATTGATTGAGAGTGCCCACGCGCCAGGCACAATACAAGGCACATCTAAATCCCTTGTACAAATTGAGAAAGCTGGTAAATCATTTCAGATCCCATATGCTTTGAGTTTTGTTGTTGTTATTGTTTGTTTGTTTTAGAGATGAGGTCTTGTCTTACTATGTTGCCCAGGCTGGAGTGCAGCAACTATGCACAGCATGATCACAGCTTTGAACTCCTGGGCTCAAGTGATCCTCCAACCTCAGCCTCCTGAGTAGCTGGGACTATAGGCGTGCACCACTGTGTCCAGCATGTTGTATTGGATTTTAATCTAGGTAGTCTGATTACAAACCTTGTGCTCTTAATTATCCCTTGATACATCTCCAGGGCTGCAAGTATGAAACAGAGCAGATGGTCCAGAAATAGACTCAAATACATATGGGTGATATATATATATATATATATATATATATATATATATATATATATATATTATGTAATATATATAATAGAGGGTGTGTCTTAAATCAGTGCAGGCAGGTAAAGATGAATGTATAAATAAATGGCATTGGGACAAGCTTGCAGTCATCGTCAGAAAGGTAAAGTTGAATCCCTACCTCTTACCATATATTAAAACAAACTCCATATGGATCAAATATATGTTTTAATATAAACATAAAATCATACAAATGCTATGTGAAAATATGGACAAATAGAAAAAGTCTTTCAATGACTCAAAATGTAAAAATTCATAAATGAAAGCTGTGATACATTCATTTATATAAAAAAGTCAAGAGACAAATGACAAAAATAGAAAAAAGACATATCAGAAAAAGGACAAATGTCTGTTTATATAAAGAGGTCTAAAATTGATAAGCTAAAGATTAAGGACTCAATAGAAAATTAGCCAGATGACATCAACTATTCAGATAAAAACATGGAAATAATTTGTAAATACATGAAGATATCTCATCCTAACTCATAATAAGAGAAATACAATGAGATGTCATTCGAAATAATGTTGAGGCATCAGTTTCTACACATGTGATTGGCAAAAATCCTAACATTTGACAGCATACTCTGTCAGTGAGGCAGTCCCCTATACATACTGTTGGTGGAAGTCCACAATGCTACACCTTTGTGGAGGGCAATTTGATAGTATCTATAAAAATACAAATGCGTCAATCTTCTAACCCAACATGGCTAATCCTGCAAATTCATCCTACAGATCAACTGCACACGTACAAAATCACAGAGGCCTAAGCTAAGTCATTGCAATATTATTTGTCTTGGCAAAGACTGGAAACAACCCAGGTGTCTATCAGCTAGAATCTGATTGAACCAGAGTAAATATATACAACGGAATATTATGCACTTGTAAAATGGCAGGAACAATACGCAGGGATCTCTCTACACATTTATTTCTTAAAATATACAAGACATATTGCCAAGTGAAAAAAGTAAGGTATAAAACAGGGTATATGGTTTGTTACTCTTTGGGTAAGAAATGGAGGAAATAGAAATACCCATCCATGGCCAGGTGTGGTGACTCCTGCCTGTAATCCCAGAATTTTTGGAGGCCAAGGTGAGAAGATTGCTTGGACTCAGGAGTTTGAGATGAGCCTGTTCAACATAGTGAGATGCAGTCTCTACAAAAGAAATACAAAATTTAACAGGGCATGATGGTTAAATAGTCCCAGCTATACTCAGGAGGCTGAGGCAGGAGGATCACTTGAGCCCAGGAGGTTGAGGGTGCAGTGAGCCATAATTATGCCACTGTACTCCAGCATGGGCAATAGAGTAAGAGAAAAAAAGAAAAGAAGGAAGGAAAGAAGGAAGGAAGGAAGGAAGAGAAAGGAAGGAGGGAAGAAAGGAGGGAGGGAGGTAGGTATTTACGTTGGCATAAATAAAATGTGAGGGAAATGTAAAATAGTAAACTAGTGATTGTCTCTTAGGAGAAAGGAATAGAGAACAAGAAGCATGGGGGATGGGAGAGAAACCTTTCACTGTAACTCTTTGTATTGCTTTGATATTTTTAACCATGAAAATGCATTGTCTAATTAAAAAATAATTCAAATAACACAGGTATCTTTATAATTATGTTGGTCAGCTGCTTTCCTCGACACCATGTGCTGATTTTAGCCTTGGATAAGAGGCTGACCCAATTTTGGTCTATCTTCAAAATAGTGACCAGATCCCAGAGTTATTGGCTGTGCGAATTAGAGCAAAGTCCGTTGTATTTGAGGCTGAGCAGGACACTATCTTAAAGATTTGGAAGATCCTTACAGCCAAGCATGAGGCGACCCAAGAACGACAACAAACAAATGTAAAGTTGCAAGTAGCCTGCTGCGAGAGAAATGAAGTTCTCCAGACTATTCTGGAAGGGAAATTCAGATCAACGCCAACATGGGGCTCTGCTGTTGGCTTTGTGGTGTTCATGAGCCCTCAGCCTGTCTAACCCATCTGGCAACAAGAAAGAAGAAAGTGGGTCTCAGGATTGGAGGCCTGGCCAGGGACAAGGAAGGTTTATACACACCTTGGGTCTCCATCATTCTTGGAAAGACAATAGAAAGGATGGAGATAGAGAAAAAGCATAACTGGACACAAAGAGTAAGTGACCTGAATCAAGGAGGGGATAAAATGAAGGAGAAGGGTGCAAACATTATTTGAGTGCCTGTTTGTCATTGTTCGTTGTTAAACAAAAATTAACATGGTGGCATGTGCCTGTAGTCCCAGCTACTTGGAAGGCTTGCCTGGGCCCAGCAGGTCGAGGCTGTGGTGGCTGTGAGCGTGCCACTGCACTCTAACCTGGGCAACAGAGTAAGACTCGGACAAAAATAAATAAATATGACAAGGAGACTGAGGCTCAAGTGGGTTAAATGAGCCAAGTTCAGGAAGGTAGTGAGTCATGAAGTCAGATCTCTCTGATGCCATAGCTGTGCTTTCCAGACTATAACTTTCACATTTCAATTGAGCAACAGGTTCTTCTGTAAGTTGCCCCCACCCCTTCCACCCCTTCCAGATAGCCCTTCCTGATAGCCCTTGTTTCTCCTGCTGTCTCCAGTCACAGCTTCCACCAACAGATAAAGCCTCGAAGCCTCCCAGGATCTGTCCCCAGACTTCCAGACCTCCTGTGTCCCTTGTTCTCTTGTATTTTCCCTGTTGGTCATGGTCTTTCCCTGCCCTGGCCCAAACCTCACGTGTGGTCAGTGTTACAGCTCTTGGAGATGCCTCTTGAAAAGATGGCCATCCTCTCTCAGGGCTTTTGTTAGTTTGCAGGTGTTTTCTCCTGAGGAACTTGATCTGGGACAGGTTTGGTTCCCATTTCGAGTGGGGCTACCTACAAGTAGGTTAAAAAATCCAAGATGTCCTTTCCTGCCTGGCATCCCTGGAAGAAACTAGGCACCCACATTTCCCCTCCTGCTGACTCATCTCTTGCTTACAACTTCAGAAAGCTCTCTGGTGTGTTAAGAAGAAGGCTGTGCCTTCGCTTTGACTTGAGAGGCTCTATCTTGGAGTAGAGTCTTGCTGACATCATTTTCTTTTTCCTGAATTATGGATTTTTTTTTTTTTAATCTGGGTCTCACTGTGTATCCCAGACTGGAGTGCAGTGGCACAATCACGGCTCACTGCAGCCTTGATCTCCTGGGTTCAGGCAATCCTCCTGCTTCAGCTTCCCAAGTACCTGGGACTACAGGTTCATACCACCACATGTGGCTAATTTTTTTTTTTTTGGTAGAAACAGATCTTGCCATGCTGCTCAGGCTGGTCTTGAACTCCTGGGCTCAAGCAATCCCCCTGCCTTGGCTTCCCAAAGTACTGGGATTATAGGTGTGAGCCACTGTGCCTGGCCTGAATTATGGATCTTGATGCCAATCCTTGAGGTACCAGGTTGCATGACCAGACAGAGATTGCATAGAATCTGTAGCTCACTCTGGGTAGTATGAACATTTAAAAATATTAATTCTTTCAACCCATCTGTTTACTTGTATTATCTTCAATTTCTCATCAATATTTTATAGTTTTCAGTATATATAGACCCTGAAGTCACCATATTCAGATAAGCAGGCAGCCATATTTGATCCAGCCCCAGTGGCGGCTAATCAAACATGTCCCTATAGGCCCAGCACTTCCCAGCCACCCACGGAGACAGCACATCCTTCTCTTATTTGCAGCCTACATACTCCCTTCTGCCTGCCCACCCTCCTTTCATATGCCGCCTCTTCTAGAATCAATAAAATTTCAAATACACTTAATCACTTAAATGCCAGATTTGTGGTGCTAGTCATCTGACTGAGGTATAAAGAAGACACACCTTATGCTGAGGTCTGTTTACCCAAGTTAATATGCTGCCATCCTGAGGCGTTTTGCACCGAGTCTCTCTCAGTGACAGCTCAGTGACCTTTTGTCTGAAACCAGGCTGTATCTGTGAAGTTAACTTCCAATGCTGCACACATTTCAACTTGTAAGTCATAAAGGGACATCCACAAGTCCTGACTCTTTCTAGATAAATTTAACACACACACATGTATCATCCCTGGGTGCCTCAGATTAGAGGCCTTGGGAATAACATGGTGTTCATTTATATTCTTCTCATAGCTGGAAGCCACATTAAACAGTTACTCTTTTATTGATGAGCCTGGAGCCCGCAGGCCTGAGTTCTGTCTCCTGCTGATCACTCCTCCAGTCAGCCTCTTCCAGTAGCCTATGAAAACTATTTCCCATCCTGGAACGGCTAAGAGCCCCATGTAAACGAAGCATCTCGACCAAGCACTGCCACTGGCAGCTGCAGTTCCTGCTTGAACTCTGGGAAACATACCGCCCACTTTCCACGCTGTTGCAATTTACTACAAGTCTTAGCACGAACAGTCCCTGTTTCAGCCTGGCACCCAAATGTCTGGGGTTTGGAAATTTATAATTGGAACTTGAAAGAGCCACCAGTACTTCTTGGAAAAAAAAAAAGGTTGAAAGACTTTCTTACAAACATTGTTACTTAACACATGCCAGGTAATTTATAACGCTGGTCCTCCTGCCTCTGTTGCCTGGGTGAGAGCGAGCTTCCAGGGAGGACATCTGTGCCTCTCCTGAGCCTGATGTCACAGCCAGCTTTTTATGGCTTCGAGTCTCTCTGCTTTGGAAATTGCGGAGGAATAACTGGAGACTCAGGTGGGAATGTTCAGCAGGTACAAATGAATTTCTGCCAACCGTGAGCTCACATTCCTGCTTGCATACAAATATCCTCCAAGGTTTCAAAATGTTGAGGTGAGAAGTGCAAATCCAATGTTTTCTACCTTCTTCATTAAGGGTGAGTGCCAGAAACTGACAGAGAAAAGATCTCAGCTCATGCAGGTGACCCAAGCATGCTCACATCTATATTCAGATCTCTATATTTTTGAAATTCGAAGACTTTTATTTTGTGTTGTTTCAATTCATTTTTTTGAGTCAGAGTCACACTCTGTCACCCAGGCTGGAGTGCAGTCGCACTGTTACAGCTAACGCAACCTCGACCTGCTGGGCTTAGGCAACCCTTCTACCTCATCCTTCCAAGTAGCTGGAACTACAGGCATGTGCCACCATGCCTAGCTAATTTTGGGATTTATTGTAGAGATGAGGTCTTGCTATGTTGCCCAGGCTGGTCTCAAACTCCTGGGCTCGGCAGTCCTTTTGCCTCTGCCTCCCAAAGTGCTGAGATTTCAGGCGTGAGCCACCATGCCCAGCCCATTTTATTTATTTTTGAGTCAGGGTCTCACTCTGTTGCCTAGGCTGGAGTGCAGTGGCACGATCACGGCTCACTGCAGCCTCCAACTATTGGGCTCAAAAGATCCTCCTGCGTCAGTCTACTGAGTAACTGGGACTATAGCCGTGTGTCATACCCTACTAATTTTTAATTTTTTTTTGTACAGATGAGGTCTCATTATGTTGCCCAGGTTGGTCTCGAACTCTTGGGCTCAAGCAATCCTCCCACCTCAGCCTCTCAAAGTGCTAGGATTACAGGCATGAGGTACCACACCCAGCCTAAAACTTCCACTTTAAATAGTTGTTAAATAAACTTATTTTTTATGTTGTGAAAATTATAAGACGGCTGTAAAAGTTTTGAAAAACCAGAAGTCAATAGAAGAGGAAAAAAAATCCCAGTCACTATCCTCCCATCCAAAATGAAGTGCTGTAACATTGTGGTATGTTTTCTTCCAAGCTTTTTAAAGCTCTGGCTTCTGAGATCTTGTTCTTTTCTTTTAAAAAAGGGAAAAAAATGGATTCCCTTGCCAATATTTGCCTCACCAAATACAAAACAAACCTTATAAGACCTTTCAAAGGAGTGTGTCAAAGGAAAACGCACCTTTCTCAATCACAACAGGGCTGTGTAGATGGGCCTGGGAGCCTCTTTCTCCCTCAGAACCCTTTTCAGCGATGGGGTTGAACCTCTTCACAGCCCAGGAAGTAACCCTCTCCTCTCTTCTCATGGAATCTAATAATTAAGATTTAGAGGAGTAGCCGGGCTCGGTGGCTCAGCCTGCAATCCCGCGCTTTGGGAGGCTGAGGTGAGTGGACTGCCTGAGCCCGCGGGTTCGAGACCCGCCTGGGCAGCGAGACCTCATCTCTACAATAAATAAAAAAATCAGCCGGGCATGGTAGCACATGCCTGTAATTCCGGCTACTCGGAAGGCTGAGGCAGAAGGATCACTGGAGCCCAGCAGGTCGAGGCTGCGGTGGCCGGGAGCGGCCACTGCACTCCAGTCTTGGCGAAGGAGTGAGACTCCAACTCAAAAAAAAAAAACACGAAGATTTAGAGGAGTAGTCACCAGTTTCCCTGTGTGTAAGTGTCCGGTGATTTGGCAAACAGGCTCTCCCTCCCCTCCCTTGAAACACATCTCATTAAACAGTCCCCCCATGAAGTGTTCATTATCCTTGAAGGGCTCCAGGAGATGCCACCCCAAAATATCCCACTTTGGTGGGCAGATTACTTTGAACTGAAGGCTCTTCGGGAGCGAGGGGCGCAAATAGAGGCTTTCTCTGAGCTCCCCCAATCTGAATAAAGATGGATCTTCCAAAAGGAAGTCAGTCGTCATGAGTCCTCTCCCTGGGAATCTTATCAACCAGGGAAGGTTAACTCGAATCACAGGAGAGGTGACTAGATACTTCGCCCAGACTGTCGCCTTTTCTGAAGGTCGCTCCAGACAGCCTCTAATACCTGAGAGACATTTTACTTGCATAACAAGACAACCTTTATTTCCCACAAAATTCCTGCCCTCCCCCTCCTGTAACTTGTGTCTCCACTGCTCCCAGAAGCCCCAGGCCCCTGTTTCTTTCTGGAGCTCAGCATGCTGTGTGGGCCTCCTCCACCTGACCCTTCTCCAAGTGGAACTCCCATGGGTACATAATTAAATATGGCTTTCCTCCTGCTGATCTGTCTTACATCAGCTGATTTCATCACCCAGACAAGAAACCTGGAGGGGTCGAGGGAAGCCAGTCTTCTCTCCTCTACACATTCTTAGTCTGTCCCCTAAACTCAATCCCTGGAAATTAGCAGTTTCTCTCCAAGGGAAACAGATCTCGTAGTAACCCCTTTAGTGAACAGGATACCCTGAGAAATGGGTGAGGCCTGAACAGCCCACTGTCAGGATATTTCTGGGGTCAGTTCTATTTCAGAGGAGCAAGGCTGAAACCTGACAAGATTAATAGGCATGTTGAAGAAATCTAAACACAGGCTGGAGGAGTGCCACAAGTCATTAGCACATGAACGCACACAAATCCCTGCCCCATCCTCTGTGCCATCAGATTCTGGATCGACTTCCCTTGGTTTCTGCTCAAAGTTGGATGCGAATGCCACAGGCAAATGGGTTCTGGGGTATAGGCAGGAACAATGACATAATCTGTGGGGCCTAGGACAGAATGCAAATGGAGAATTTCTTGTTCAAAAACTATTAACAATGTCAAGGCTGGGTACAATAGCTCACATCTGTAATACTATCATTTTGGGAGGCCAAGACAGGAGGATTGCTTGAGGCCAGGAGTTCAAGACCAGCCTGGGCAATAGAGTGAGAGCCTGTCTCTACAAAACATTTTTTTTAATTGTTTTTATTTTATTTTATTTTATTTAGAAAGTAATATTTATTGAGAAGACAGAAAAGCTCCCACAATGGGAGGGAACCCAAGGGGATTGCCCCCTCAAAATTGTTTTAAAATTAGCTGGGCATGGTGGTAAATACTTGTAGTCCCAGCTACTCGGGAAGCTGAAGTGGGAGAATTTCTTGAGCCCAGGAGTTTGAGGCTGTACTGAGCTATGATTGTACCACTGCACTCCAGCATGGGTGACAGAGTTAAATCCTAGCTCTAAAAAAATAAAAAGAATGTTAAGGTGATGACGTGAGGGCATTAACTCAAGCACAGGGTCCTTCTGGGTATGGGATCCCAATGTACTGTTCACGGAGCCTGTCTGCATGTATGGTTCATACCTTGCACACATGTATTCACATGCCTGTTCTGGTTTTGAGGCTCTGCTTTGCATGTAGAGAACTTGGCTTTACTTTCTTTAAAATGGAGAGGGTGGGTAGAGACTGAATGCAGTGGCTCATGCCTATAATCCCAGCACTTAGGGAGGTGGAGATGAGAGTATTGCCTGAACCCAGGGGTTTGAGACCAGCCTGGGCAACACAGCAAGACCTCATCTCTATAATTAAAAAAAATAGGCATGGTGGCACATGCCTATAGTTCTAGCTACTTGGAAGGCTGAAGTGGAAGGATCACCTGAGCCTAGCAGGTCAAGGCTCCAGTTACCATAAGTGTGCCACTGCACCCCAGCCTGGGTGACAGTAAAACTCTAACTCGAAAAAAAGGTGGGGAGTGGGCAGGTAGAGACAGTCTTTCACAGAAATAGCCAAATAGGATATCCACAGACCCTGCCGCTAACAAACTCAGCTACTAATGATTAATTCAGGGCCAGGAATTAAACTAACAAGTGCCAAGATTGGGAAAATATTGATGATTGATATAGTGTTAGTGAAGAGACTATGAGTAGCTTTATTTCTTCCCATCAGATTCGCTTGTAAGTTATCACATTTTCTATAAAGAGACACTTATGGGAAATTCTTGGGAGAGGGTCCATTGGGCTTCACTTCTAACACCTCCAAGGCACTTAGTACAGTGCTTGGCACTCAACTGGTGTTATTGAATGAGTCAATTCAGAAACTGCCAGAATGTTGGGTTTGGGAGAATGAAGGGCCACATGAAGACCTAATACTTTTATTTCTTTTAGAAAAAATAAAGTTGAAAATACAGAAAATGTTTCTTCACTGAACCCAGGCAGAGCAAAGAGAGACACACCGAACCGCGTTCAAGCTTCAGCGGAGAAGAGTAAACAAGGGAGAGATTATACATAATTATAGACAATCATGTTTCAGGGATAAACAGCTATCAAAAGCAAGGAGGTGCCGAAGCCTGGCCCCCTTCCAGGCTCAGCCCAGGAAACAGCAGTGGACAGGAAGCCCTGGGTAGGGAACATTCCCCTACAGAACTGTTTGCAGTTAGTTGAGGAACGGTCTGGTGAGCTGTTTTGTGTTGTTTTGATTCTACTGTTTCTGCCCAGGGGTGGGGTGGGCAGCTGAATTGCTTTGGCTGTTCCTTTTACAATTTGGAGTTGATTTTTTTTTTTTTTGGTAATGCTTTAGGCCAAAAAAAAAAAAAAAACTCTCCAAAGGAGCACTGAAACCAAAGCCAAATCATTTGAAACACTTGGCTAGTGGAAAGGAAAAAAAGAATTTCTGAACCAAAGTCTCTCCATTTGTTTAATACATCATAGCATAGCACATTAACATCTATTATTTGCAAAAACAAATGCATTCTTACAGACCCAGTTTCTGCATGAGACAAAACAAGAGACCAATGAGATGTTGATAACTCAGACACCAAAAACATATTTTGGGGAAAAAATTATGTTGCATTTGCACATTTTGTGGTCAAATTATCCAATTACACTCGGATTTCTGCTGGCTGTTATCTACAGGGAGACTCAACTATAGTTTTTTTCTGAGTTCAGTAAACTAGTGGCATTAAGACTTACATGGATGCTGTCAAGACTGACTTGGGGATCAGGAAAGCCCAAATCTCAAGAGTACTACCAGCACCAGATGGCTATAGCACAGGCCTAGGAAGAAACAGCCCCAAGCCCTGCTCAGAATTGACTCTACCCACCCTAAGGCCCCTGATCATCATCAGGGCAATCTTCCCCACCCCCACCCCTCCACCCGTGCTTAAATTAAATGTGTATTTCACACGTAATTATAGGGTTCCATGGGACATCCAAGATGGTATCCACCTGAATTAATCATACTAAGCTTCTACACAGGTAATTAACCACGCAGAACTAGCCTCGGGCATTGAAATAACCAAAGCTGCCTCGGTGTTGGGATGCTGAAACGTCCTCAGAGGCCTAGCAAGGGTGAGGCGCCAGAGACAGTAGTTCTTACACACTAGGTTGTACGTGAATACCACCCGCGAAACTTTTAAAAATGAGGCATCTGCGGCTTCACCCTCTGAGATGCTATAAACTCTTGTGGTTCTGATGAAGGTACTCAGAAGCTTGTGCTTACAGAAGTATGCCGTAGGTTTTCAAATGTGAGCAGGTGATCCGAATCACCTAGAGGTTAAAACACAAGTGTTTGTCAGACACGGTGGCACATGCCTATAATCTCAGCATTTGGGAGGCTGAGGCAGGAGGATTGCTTAAGCCCAAGAATTCAAGACCAATATGGACAGCATAGCAAGACCTCTGTCTCTGCAAAAAACAAAAACAACACAGAGGCTGGGCTCCCCGCCCTGAGTTTCTAATTCAGGTCTGAGCTCAGTCTAGAGAATGTGAATTTTTTTTTTTTTTTTTTTTTTGAGTTGGAGTCTCACTCTGTCACCCAGACTGGAGTGCAGTGGCCGCTCCCAGTCACCGCAGCCTCGACCTGCTGGGCTCCGGCGTTCCTTCCGCCTCAACCTTCCAAGTAGCCGGAATTACAGGCATGCGCTATCACGCCCGGCTGATTTTTTGATTTATTGTAGAGATGAGGTCTCGCCAAGTTGCCTAGGCGGGTCTCAAATGTGAATTTATAACACATTCCCAGGTAATATTGTTGCTGTTAGTCCAGACCACATACACTTTGAGATCATTAATATTCAAAGTGTGGACCCTAGGCCAGTGGCATTAGCAGCATGGAAGCTTGCTAGATATGCCGAATCTCAAGTTCCATACCACAAGTCAGGAATGAGGATCTGCTTTTCCTATGATCCCCCAAGCGAGTCACATCACATGAACTTTTGAAAAGTGTTGGTTTAGATGATAACAGCAGTTTGCAACCTTGAGCTCACCTTGGAATTACCCGGGAAGCTCTTATACTGTACGGATACCTGAGACTCAGTTCTGGAGATTTGGGGTCTCATTGCGCTGGGTGTAGCCCAGGCATCAGGAGTTTTAAAAGCTTCCAGGCAGCCAAGGCAGAGACGTCAGAAGCTGCTGGGTAAATACTTGTTGGGTTCTTGTTGGTGGAAATTTCCAGCCCTGCTGAGGCAATATCTCTACTTTAGCACACGTCTTTCTCCTGCTGAGTTTTCTCTGTGTTCGGGCCCAGCACATGGAGTATTCACAGTCCTGACACCCAACAGGCCAAGGCAGATACTCTGGGCACACACAGAAAATAATATTAAAAAAGGAAAATAACTTTTAAAAAATCTTCTAATTAACATTTTCACTGAGACTAGAGAGTACACTGCAGTGATAAAACAAAAAAAAACTGTCACAAAAAGGAGAGGTCTGAGAACAACGAGAATTCTTAGAGGTGGAAAACATTGTTAAAATTCTCAGTAGAGCAGTAAATAGCAGAATAGATATTATAGAATGAGGAATTAATGAATTATAAAAGGGGTTTCCAAATGCACAACTAGCTGAATTAAAGTCACCAATCATCCAGAGCGCTTTATTTCAAAGATCCCTGGGCCTTACCCTGGACTTGAGTCAGAATCCTCAGGTGGCGGTTGGGGAACCACCACCTTTAACAAATGCCCGGAGATGCTTTTGGTGGGCTACCAGATTTTGGAACCACTCAATTAGAAGACAGGCCTGGAGTCTCCCAAACACCTAGGAAAAGGGGAAATTTCAAGAAATAAACAGTAAGGAACTCAGAAAGGGCCACCATGTTGCAAAATTCCACTGGGGCCGGGGTGGGGATGGGAGGCAGGTTGCTGGTGTACCTTTTACCACATGTGAGTGGTGACTTCCAAGCTGACTTCAAATGGAGGACAAGTCTTCAAAATATACCCTGTGTAACAGAAGTTCTAGACATATAAAAATGAGCAGGTGCCGGTGAAATTATCAAATAAATAGTAGAAGATCATTTTCAAACTAAAAAGTGCACCAAATACAGGGGTGTGATGACTCATGCTTGTAATTCTAGCACTTTGGGAGACTCAAGTGGGAGGATTGCTTGAGCCCAGGAATTGGAGGCCAGCCTGAGCAACATAGCAAGACCTCATCTCTATGGAAAAAAAAAAAAAAATTAGCCAGGGGTGGTGGCAGCCCCAGCTGCTTGGGAGGCTGAAGGGGGAGGATTTCTTGAGCCCAGAGGTCAGGGCTGCAATGTGCCATGATCATGTCACTGCACTCCAGCCTGGGCAAAAGAGCAAACCCCTGTCTCAGAAAAAAAAAAGAAAAGAAAAGTATACCAAATGAAAGGCTAGGTTTTTTTTTAGCAACTTTATTAAGTTCATGTCACATATCATAAAATTCACACATTTAAAGTACACACTTCCATAAGTTTTAATATATTAGGAATTATGCAATAATCTCCACTAATTGTAGAACATTTTCATCACCCCAAAAAGCAACCCCATTACTCATTAGAAGCTGTTCCCCATTCTCCACCCCCAACCCTAGCCAATGAAGAATCCACTTCCTATTTCAACATATTTGCCTGTTCTGGACACTGAATATAAATAGGATTAGACAATATTGGTCTTTTGTGGCTGGTTTCTTTTATTTAGTGTAGTGTTTTCAAGGCCTATCCATGTTGTAGCATGCATCAATTCTTTTCTTTTTAATGAATGAATAATATTCTATTGTATAGATATCGCACATCTTGTTTGTCCATTCATTATGTGATGAACATTTGAGTTGCTTCTACTGTTTGGTCTATTATGGATAAAGCTGCTATAAACATTTGTATACTAGTTTTTGTGTGGGGCATATGGTTTCATTT
Source organism: Cephalopachus bancanus (assembly GCA_027257055.1). Lineage (NCBI taxonomy): Eukaryota > Metazoa > Chordata > Mammalia > Primates > Tarsiidae > Cephalopachus > Cephalopachus bancanus. The sequence continues at coordinate 1,434,873 of JAPVLO010000355.1, forward strand.
CTCTTGGGCTTATACCTGGTTGTAGAATAACTGGGTCACATAATAACTCCATGTTTAGCATTTTAAGGAACTGCAAAACTGTTTTCAAAGTACTTATGCCATTTTACAATTCCACCAGTAATACATGAGTGTTTCAATTTCTCCATATCCTCACCAGCACCTGTTATTGCCTGTCTTTTTTTTTTTAACTTTAAACATCTTAGTGGGTGTAAAGTATTATCTCATTGTGGTTTTGATTTGCATTTTCTTAATGACTAATGATGTTCCACATTTCTTTATATGCTTACTGGTCATTGTTTATCTTCTTTGAGTAAATGTTTATTTAAATTGGGTTCTTTGTCTTTTAATTGTTAAATTGTAAGAGTTCCTTGTGTATTCTGAACTTGACTCTTCTCAGACATATGATTTCTAAATGTTTCCTCCCATTCTGTGGCTTGTCTTTTAACTTTATTAATGGTGTCCTTTCAAGCATGAAAGTTTTAACTTTGGAATCCAAATTATCTAGTTTTTCTTTAGTCATTCGTGCTTTTGGTATCATAACTAAGAAGGGTTTATCTAACCCATGGTGCCAAAGATTTACTCCTGTGTTTTCTACAAATAGTTGCATAATTTTAGCTCTTTTCTTTAGGTATATTATCCATTTATACTTAATATTTGTGTATATGGTGTGAGGTAGGACTTCAACTTCATTGTTTTATATATGGATAACTAGTTGGTCCCAGTGCCATTTGCTGTAAAGACTATTATTTCCTTCATGTAATTTTTGTGGCACTTAAAAAAAAATCAATTTGCATACATATAATAATTTATTTCTGGACTCTCCATTCTGTTCCATTGGGCTAAATATCTATTCTTATGCCAGCCTACACTGTCTTGATAGTTGTAGACTTGCAATAAATTTTTAAATTGGGAAGTATAAATCTTCCAACTTTGTTCTTTTTCAAAATTACTTTGGCATTTTGGATCTCTTGCATTTTTATATACATTTTAGGATCAACTTGTCACTATCTGGAGGGAAAAAATCAACTGAAATTTTGATAGGGATTGCATTTTATCTATAGATCAATTTGAGGAGTATTACCATCTTAACAATATAAGTCTTGTGATTCATGAACATTCACTTAAGTCTTCCTTACTTTCTTTCAAAAATGTTTTGCAGTCTTCAGGTACCTCATGTATTAGATGTACTCTTATTTTATTCTTTTTTGATGCTATTGCAAATAAAATTGTTTTTTTGATTTTATTTTCAGAGTTTTCCTTGCTAGTTTATAGAAATCTAACTGATTCTTATTATTGATCCTGAACCCTGTAACTTTGCTGAACTTGTTTATTAGTTCTAGTAGTTGCAATCCGTTAGTTCTATTTATAATATCATGTTGTCTGCAAGTGCAGATAGTTGTATTTCTTCCTGTTCAACTTGCCTTTTATTTTGTTGCCTTTTCTTTTCTAATTGCCCTAGTTAGAACCTCCAGCACAATATCCACTAGAGTGGACATCCTTGTCTTGTAAATAATCTTAGGGGAAAACATTCAGTCTTTTACCATTAAGTATAATATTAGTCGTGGGGATATTTTGTAGCTACTCTTCATTTGGCTGAAGAAGTTTCCTTCAGTGTTAGGCAGAATAGTGGTTCCCCAAATTCCTGGAACTTGTGAGTATATTATGTTACATTCCAACGGGGAATTATTTCATAGTGATAGTCAGATGACTGAGGAAGATAATCCTGGATCATCCAGTTGGGCCCACTGTAATCACAAGGGCCCTTAAGTGTGAAAGAGGGAAGCAGAAAGGTAAGAGAAAGAGCTGCAGCAATGGACTCAGGGTCAGAGAAGTGCTATGTAGTCACATAACTTTGAAGATGGAGAAAGGAGCCATGGACAAAAGAATGCAGGCGACATCTAGATGCTGGAAAAGGCAAGGAAATGGATTTTGCCTTAGATTTGCCAGAATAAACACAGCCCTGCTGACATCGTGATTTTTATCCCACTAGACCAGAAGTGTAAGACTTCTACAGGACTGTAAGATATTACATTTTTGTTGTTTAAATCACTAAGTTTGTGGTAATGTGTTACAGCAGCGAGAGAAATTTTCCATCATCCCAAACAACAACTCTGTACTTATTAAACAATAACTCCCTATTCTTCCCTCCTTCCAGCCCCTGGCAACCACCATTCTACTTTTTGTCTCTGTGAATTTAACTACTCTAGGTACTGTGTATAAGTGGCAGCATACAGTATTCGTCCTTTTGTGACTGACTTATTTCTCTGAGCATAGTGTCTTCAAGGTCCATCCATGTGTATTGGTTGAAAGTCTCCAGAGAGACAGACCAATAGGATGAATGGGTGGATGGATGGATGAATGAATAGATGGATGGATGGATGGATGGAAAGAAAGACAGGCAGATAGATGATAGATGAGAGGAGATTTGATAGGAGAAATTTGTTCACATGATTTTGGAGACTGAGAAGTCCCACAACAAGCTGTCTGCACGCTTGGAGATCTGGGATGCCGGTATTGTGGCTCAGTCCAAATCTGAAGGCCTCATAACCAGGGAAAATGATGGTGTAACCTCATCCTGAAGCCAAAGGCCTGAGAACCCAGGAAGCTGCCAGTATCGTCCTTAAGTTCAAAGAATGAAGACCCTGGAGTTCTGAAGTCCAGCAAAGGAGAAGAAGAGTGTTTCCCAGCTCCCATAGAGAGAAACCAATTTGCCTTTTCTGTTTTGGTTCTATCTAGGCCCCCAGCTGGTTGGATGGTCCCTGCCCACAAAGAATAGATTTTCCCCCACTTAGTCCACTCAGACTCACGAGCTAATTTCTTCTAGAAACACCTTCACTCTAAGTATTTCTTAATCCAGTCAAGTTGACACCTAAAATTAAGCATCATACCATGTCATAGGCTGCGTCAGCATTTCCTTCCCTTTCAAGACTGAATAAATCTCCATTGTACGTAGAAATCACATTTTGCTTATCTATCCATCCATTGATGGACACTTGGACTTATCTATCATGAATAATGTCGCTATAAACATGAGTGCACAAATATCTGAGTCCATGCTTTCAATTATTTTGAAAGATGAGGGATTGCTGGGTCATATGGTAATTCTATTTCTAATTTTTTGAAGAACCACTAACTATACTGTTTTCCATAGCAGTTGCACTATTTTTCATTCCACCAATAATGCACAAGGTTTCCAATAGATCTGGTGTTTTAAGATGGGCTTTTCTGTTTCTTGGAACAACACACATCCTAACTGATGTATGAGTTCCACGGCCTCAGAGAGGGACAGGCATAGATCTAAGTTGAGCCAGTCAGATTCTGAGTGCTGCATAGTGACCATGAATTACTTCTTTTTTTGTTTGTTTCTTTTCATCTTATTTTCTTTTTTTCTCCAAAATAACTTGAAATCTTTTCAAGCTCTCTTATTAGCAAATGAGATATACCCAGCATGCTGCCTGGTAAAGAAGACCTAGACATACCCAGCATGCTGCCTGGTAAAGATGACCTAGGCTTGAAGGATTAGAGGAGCTGCTTCCGGCTAACTGCTCCTTCCACGAAAGGTCACTGTTGTGGATCTAAGGTTGAGAACTCTGTCTCTGGAGCTCATCAAGATGGTATCATTGCAAAACACATACTCCAGAAGTTGTCTGTTCCAAACGAGTACATAGATTATGAAGGTGAACCCTTTAAGGTATGACATCCCTTACGGCATGGGCACTTGGGGTTTTGATCAGGAATTGGTTGCCAGTTCCGATTTCCATAAGAGTGTCTCCCACATTTTCTAAGGTTCTTATAGTTTGAGGTTTTACATTTAGGTCTCTGATCCATTGAGAGATGATTTTTGTGCATGGGGATAGGTAGGGGTCCTGTTTCAATCTTCTGCATGTGGTCAGCCAGTTTTCCCAGGACCACTTACTGAATAGGTTCTCCTCTCCCCAGTGGTTGGTGGTAGGGGCTTTGTTGAAGATGAGTTGGTTGAGAAATTGAAATTTTGTTTCTGGAATCTCAATTCTATTCCATTGGTCTATATGCCTGTTCTTGTACCAATACCAGGCTAGTACAGCCTTTATGGAAAACAGTGTGGCGATTCCTAAAAGTTCTAAAAATCCACCTTCCGTATGACCCCGCAATCCCCCTACTGGGAATATACCCGGAAGAACTCAAATCACTCTATTAAAAAGATACCTGCACGTGTAAGTTTATTGCAGCATTGTTCACAATAGCAAGAACATGGAACCAACCGTGCTGCCCATCAAAAGAGGACTGGATCAAAAAAAATGTGGTACATATATACAATGAAATATCACGCAGCCATAAAGAACAAAATCATGAACTTCACGGCAACCTAGATGGACTTAGAGTCTATAATACTGAATGATCTTTCACAGAAACAAAGAACTGAGTATCACATGTTCTCACTCATAAATGGACACAACAACTATCGTAATACTATAAGAAAAGGATTGACAGTAGCAGGAAACTGCAGGAGTGTGGAGGGGTGGGGAGGTGGGATTGGCAGTAGTGGGAAACCGCCTGGGGAAGCGGGGCATGCCTCATCAACCAGGTACCTGCACAATGAATGTTTGTATACCTAACCCTGAATTGTACCCCACAATTTTAAAATAAAAGATTTAAAGGTGGAAAAAAAGGTACGATATCCAACAACTTCCTTTCTTGACAAGTAAATAATGGTGAGCTGTGTCATTTGTTTGTTTTTTGAGTTGAGGTCTCACCCTATCACCCATGCTGGAGCAGAGTGACATGATCACACTCACCATAGCCTCAGATTCCTGGGTTCAGATCCTTTCGCCTCAGTCTCTCAAATAACTGGGACTACATATCTATCTACATATCTCTGAAAACTTTCAAGATACACTAAAATATCAATGATGACTTATCTCTGAGTTGTGGAACTTTCGATATTTACTTTCTTTATATCCTTCTGAGTGCTGCATAGTGAACATGCATTACTTCTTTTTTGTTTGTTTCTTTTCAATGTTTTAATTTTTTTTCCAAAATAACTTGAAATCTTTTTAAACTCTTATTAGCAAATGATGGGGCTGGGGATGGTGGCTCATGCCTGTAATCCCAGCACTTTGGGAGGCCAAGGTGAGATGATTGCCTAAACCCACGGGTTCCAGACCAGTCTTGGCAAAATGGTGAGACCTTGTCTCTATAATAAATCAAAAAATTAGCCAGGCATGGTGGCACACACCTGTAGTTCCAGCTACTTGGAAGGCTGAAGTGGAAGGATCACCTGAGCCCAGCAGGTCAAGACTGCTGTGGCCATGAGTGTGCACACTGCACACACTGTACTCCAGCCTGGGTGGGTGACACAGTGAGACAATGACTCAAAAAAAAAAGTAAATGATGAACCCCCCTCCCCCCGGTCTGGAAGTACCTAGTATGCTGCCTGGTAGAGACAGTCTAAGCCTGGTTCAATCAGTTGAAAGACCTTAGTGCAAAACTGAGGTTTTCCTAAAGAAAAAAAAATTCTGCCTGAGGACTGAAGCTTCACCTTGTGCACCAGAATTCCAGCCTGCCTTTCCTGATGGCCTGCCCTATGGATTTCAGACTTGCCTAGCCAGTCCTCACAAATACATAATCCAATTCCTTGTACTACATCTCTTAAATCTCTTTGAATACCTTGTTAGTTATATTTCTGTGGTGCATCCCCGACCAATAAAGAATTTGGTCCCCAGAAGTGGGGTACTGTTGTAAAAATATCTAAAACTGTGAAAGTGGCATTGGAATTAGATAAGGGGTAGAGTCTGGTAGAATTTTGAGGCTCATGATAGAAAACTTGAGATTGCCTCGAACAGGCTGTTAGTAGAAATACAGGTATTGAAGACTGCCAGTGAGGACTCAGGAGGAAGTGAGGAGCATGGGGGAGAAAGCCTGCATCATCTCATAGTACACACATGTCATAAATAGAATATTGGTAGAAACATGAATGTTAAAGGTGCTGCTGGCAAGGGCTCAGACGGAAATGAGGAACATATTATGGGAAAATGGAGAAAAGGAGATCCTTGTTATATGGTGGCAGAAAGCCTAGCTGAATTATGTCCTCCACTTGCAGGGAAAGCAGAACTTGTCAGCCATGAACTTGGCTAGTTAACTGAGGAGATTTCCAAGCAAAGTGTTGAGGTACCTCTTGGTTTCTTCTCATTGCTTATGTAAAATGTTAGAGGAAAGACAAAAATTAAGAAAAGAACTGTTAAGCAAAAATGAACCAGCACTTGATTTGGGAAATTCTCAGTCTATCCACATTGCAAAAAATACTAATGTTAAGAGATTCACTGTTAGGAAATTGTGCTATCGAGAGAAGGCCAAGGGTGTAGCTGAATGACTTTTTGCTAGAGCTGAAGAGATTAAAAGTATGATTCGTGGATTCATTCAATCATCTCAACAGAAGGTAGGAAAGAATGATCTTTGGAAAAGTTTCTTGTATAATGGCGTTTATCTCTGTAAAATAAATGGGAAACCAACAAAGTTTTTGAGATTGTTAGTCCAATAGAAATACTGAGGACTTGGAATAAAAGGGGCAAAGACAGGATGCAAGAAAGGAAAGCTGTCAGGCTCCCAAAACCCTGCAGGCAAGAAAGAAGCTAATAAAACTGCTCATCTGCATGCTCACATGCATTGCCTTTCCAAAAAAAAAAGCAAAAAAGCAAGGATAACTCAAAGGGCAGAGCTTTGGACCTAGAAGGTAAGGCTGTGGGGCAGAGGCAGAAGCCAAAGCTGTAAGTCCAGAGAGCAGAATCCCGCATCACAAAGGGTTACTCCTTGGTCTTGAAACCTCATGGAATTCGCACCACTAGACTTTAGCATTACTTAGGATAAATGACTCCTTTATTCCTCTCATTTTCTCCTTTTTGGAATGAGAACGTCTGTAACTATTATGCTATGCCTGGACCACCATTGTATTTTGGGAACAGATAACTTTTTTTTCTAGTTTCTCAGGTGCATGGATAGAGAGGAATTTTGTCCCAGAATAGATTATACCCAGAGTCTCACTCATACCTAATTTAGATAATGAGATTTTGGGTTTTTGAGCTGTTGAGACTTTGGTCTTGAGTTGATGCTGTAATAGGTTGACGCTTTGGGGATGTTGAGATGGAGTGAGTATATTTTGCATGTGGGATGGGCATAAACCTTTGGGGATTAAGGGACAGACTGTGGTTGACTGAAAAAAGTTCCCACCAAAGATATTCTTATCCTATTAAATAATGTTACTTTATATGAAAAAAAAGTCTTTGAAAATGTGATCGAGTTAATCTTGAAACAGGTAGATTATCTTGAATTATTCATTTGGACCCTAAATGTAATCACATGTCCTTATGCAAGGGTGGCAGAGGAGGGAAGATTTCACACAGAGAGAAAAGGCAATATGATGACCTCAGCAGAGAGACAGATATTTTTTAATGTTTTGGGCTTTGAAGATGGAGCAAAGGGGCCATGAGCCAAGGAATACAGATGGGAAGTAGAAACTAAAAATGACAAGAAATGCAGTTCTGGCAGTTGGAAAAGGCAAGAAAATTCACTCTCCCTGAGAGTCTCCAGAAGTGCATCCCTGCTGACACCTTGATTTTTGGCCCAGTGTAACGAATTTCTGATTTCTGGCCCCCAAAACTGTAAGAGAATAAATCTGTGTGTTTTTAAGTCACCAAATTTGTGGTAATTCGTTCTAGCAGAAATAGGAAATGAATGTACCATATAATCAGAAACATAATAAAGGAATATTAATTTGATACGTAATTATACATACCAATGAAGTTAGGTTCTAATATTTTATTTGGAAACTTTACAACTGTATTTCTAAGAGGGCTGCTCTGTAGTTTTCTTTCTCGTGTTATCTTTGTCGGGTTTTGCTGTCAGGGATATAGCTAATTTCCCAAAAAGAAATGTGAAGCATTCTTCTTTTTCTAGGTTCAAAAGCAGCTTACATAGCATCGGAAGCAGTACAACTCTTTGCTTCCCATGTTCTGATGAGAGATTACTCTTTGATCACATTCTTGATTTCTTCCATGGCCTTTTTAAACTTTAATAACCACAACAGTGCTTCAGATCAGCTGTTTACATATATGCATTTAAATTCCCACAGTATTCCTATGAGATAGGTTTTGTTGTTTGTGCCATACAGATAAGGAAACTGAGGGTGATAGAGCTTCAGTCCTTTGGTAAGGTTACACAGCCTGCAGAGGGGAGAGTTCGGACCGAAATGAGGAGTGTCTGGCTCCAAGATCCATACTTGAACCTCTGCTTTATTGGTGTCTCCTGGTTTAATATTACTGCTTGTACACTTTTAATAATTTATGTTTTCTTTAAAATTTTCTCATTTCATTTAGATTATCCAAGATATAACATAATATAGAAATTATAATTCTTTAAATGTCATCTACACATGTGATTGACCTCCTTTCTTTCTTCCTTCCTTCCTTCCTTCTCCACCTCCTCCCCCTTCTTTCCTTCTTTTTTTGAGTTGGGGTCTCACTCTTGTTGCCCAGGCTGGAGTGCAGTGGCACGATCACTGCTCACCTGGGCTCAGGTGATCCCTCTGCCCCAGTCTCCCAAGTTCCTGAGACTACAGGTACATGCCACCATGCCTGGCTAAGTTTTGGGGGTTTTTTTTGTAGAGATGAGGTCTCACTGTGTTGCCCAGCCTGGACTTAACTTCTGGGCTCAAGCAATCCTCCCGCCTTGGCCTCCCAAAGTGCTGGGATTATAGGTGTGAGCCACAGCATCTGGCCTGCCTCCTCTTTCTTTTTCTAAATTGTGTATGGTTCCACTCTTTTTCTCCTTGAATTGACTACTCAGTGGATAATCTATTTGATTGCCTCCCTCTTCCTATCCAGTTAGCTAACTTAATTTTTCTGTTTCCAGCCTTAGTAACTAACATTTTTAAATGTTTTTCTTTATCCTAGTTTCCCTAAGTGTGTTTTGTTGTTCTTCTCTAATTTCTTCACTCACTAAATGTTTATTGATTGCTCAATATGCTTCTGACATATTCGATTTATTACTTAATTCATTGCTCATTTTCATCTTTTCTTACTTGGTAATTGAGGTGTTTATGTCTATACATTTCCTTCCAAAGACAGCTTTGGCCACATCCTATCATTCTCAATATGTAGTATTCCCAATATTAAAATTCATCAAACTGTAATTTTGATTACTGCAATTCTGTAATTGCAATTTTTATTCCAAGTAGTTAGAAGTGTTTGGTTATTCTCCCATTATCTATCTATAATAGCATTAGAATATCTCATGGATTAAAATATCAATTTTTGTGAATATTCCATGGACATGAAGACTACATTCTTTAAGCACTAGGTATAGAAATTAATATTACTTTAATATTAATCAATATTAAATCATCTTTATTCTTTAAATTATTCAGGCCCTTTGGATTTCTCTATTTTCTGCTAGTCTAACAGTCAGTGACTGAAAAAAGATATGCTAAATACAGAGGACTTTTTATTTAACAGGATTTGTTGTGCACATGCCAGTTTAACAGCGATGGTATAGGCTGTCAACCAGCGTATGAGAATGAAGTTCAACAGTATCATCATATGGGCATAACCTACAGACCGTTTCTCTGGTCTGTCTTCCCAGTATAATCCCTCTGGGTTTTAATACCCAAACTTCTTGAACCTATGTATTTGTCAATATATTTTTGGCTGATATTTACATAGGAAAAAAAATGATATTTTCATGCCCAAACCTCAGTTCCACATTTGAACAAAACAGCTTGCAGAACAGTCGTAGCTTCCTTTCAAAATACAAATGGCAGAATGTCAGAATCACGTGCAGATGTTTTGAAAAGCATGGCAGAGTCCTCCATAGGACGTACAGTTGTGGGAACTGTACATGCTACTGTATCCAAAGCAATTGGGTTTTGTTTGTTTTGTGGCTGTTGTTGATTAAGGTGTAATGTGCATTTAGTCAAGTTTGCCGTTTTAGAAAGTGTGCAGTTCTGCAAGTTTTGACAAACATATAATCACCACCATAATCACCATATAGTATATTTCTATCACTCCCTACATTCCTCTGGACTCTTTGTGGCCATCTCTTCCCCTCCACCCCTCCCCTAGCTGCTTTCTGTTGTCTGTTCCTATAGTTTTTGAATCATATCGTAGGTAACCTTTTGGGTCTGGTCTCTTTCACCTAGCACGACATGTTCAAGATTCATTTGTGTTGATGTGTATATCGTCATTTGTCTCTTTTGATTGCTAACAATATTCAAATGTGTGGCTAGGCCACAGCTCATTTACCATTTCCCAGCTGAGGGACGTTTGAGTTGTTTCCAGATTTTGGCTCCTTTGAATAAAGATTTTGATTCTTCTGAATAAAGTCACTATAAATATTTATATACAGGTTTTGTGTGAACATAAATTTTCATTTCTCTTGGAGAACTATCTAGGAAAAGAACTGCTGGGTCATGTGATTATGATATATGTAACTCTAGGAGACTGCCAAACTGTCTTCCAAAGTGGCTGTGCTATTTACATTTTCTACCAGCAATGAGTGAGAGTTCCTGTGGCTCCATATCCTCACAGTACTTGGTACTGTCAGCTTTTTTTTTTAATGTTAGCTATTCTGATTGGTGTACAGTGTGTTTTCCTAATCACTGGTGATGATGATCCTCTTTTTTATATACTTATTTGTCCTCCATATGTCTGTTTTGATCAAGTCTCTGTTTAAAACTTTTGCCCATTTTTATTGGATGATTTGTTTTCTGACATTGAATTTTGAAAGTTCTTTATATTTTGCTGAATCAAGTCCTTTATCAGCTATGTAACTTGCAAATATTTTCCCCCAGTCTGTGATTTGTCTTTTCTTTCTTTCTTTCTTTCTTTCTTTTTTTTTTTTTGAGTTGGAGTCTCACTCTGTCACCCCGACTGGAGTGCAATGGCACGCTTCCGGTCAGCCTTCCGAGTAGCTGGAACTACAGGCATGCGCTACTACGCCTGGCTAATTTTTTTTTTTAATTTATTGTAGAGATGAGGGCTCGCCAAGTTGTCCAGGTGGGTCTCGAACACACGGGCTCAGGCAATTCACTTGCCTTGGCCTCCCAAAGTTCAGGATTACAGGCTGAGCCACCGAGCCCGAATGATTTGTCTTTTCAATCTCTTAACAGTATCTTTGGAAGAGCAGAAGTTCTTAATTCTGATAAAATCCAATTTAGCAATTGCCTTTCTTTTCTAGATTGTGATTTTTGGGTGTCATGGCTAAGAAATCTTTGCCTAATCCAAAGCCACAAATATTTTCTTCTATGTTTTCTTCCAGAAGCTTCATAGGTTTAGGTTTTCCATTTACATGTTAGATTCATTTTGGTTTAAATTTTGTCATTTTGTTTGATGCTTAGAGAGTGATGTTTTAAGTATTTTGCAGACAGACATGATAGTGGTTACATATATAGGCATTTTGCCATGTTTTGATTATGTTTTAGGAAATTATCTTAGAGTCTTGGGTTGTCTCAGAATGCATTATTCTCACTTAAAATAATGATCAGCGTTTGGAGGTAGAACTTGTATTTTTCAGGAACAGATTGATTCATGAGATTTATTTACTTTTATTAATACGTGACTTTACCTGTCTCTCATCCAAAATGTTGTTTCTTGATAGCACAAACTCTAATTCTTTTCCTAGTCATTATTCAAGAGCAGGGTCGGAATAAATATGAATGAATCAAACTATATTCGGGGGACTCAAATATGAGTTTAAGCTTCATTCTAGTCCCACCAAACATCCTTGCTTACAAAACCATGCTACTTTTCTAACAAATGAGTGAAATTTTAATAAGCTGGAGGAAGCAGGTGCCCAGGGGAGGATGGATCCATTGCACCGTCAGGAAACCCCCCTGTGAGCACACACACAAAGAAACCCCCCTGTGATCACACACACATGCCCGGCAGAAGAAATCAAAGAATCAGTCAACTAAGGCGAATCATACAGATTGTGTTTGCACCTGACAAGGCTGTGAATGGGCAAAGCACTAAATGCTTTTTTGCTTTTTTTTTTTTTTTTTACTGTGTGTAACTCAGCTTGATGTATTTCTTGATGGAGACTTTCAGTAAATCTTCCAGAGCTACGAACATAATCAGATTGTAGCATCTGTTCACTCATTCATTCTTCCATTGACCTGATATGTAACAGTGAAGGGCACAAGACATTGGTTCAAGGACCCAAACGGTTTGAGAGTGATGGGCAGTGGGCAGAAGATTCAGACTTGGGAGACAATGAAGATCACCTGCCATAATCACCCTCGGAACCTGGGTCTATTCCCAGGCCACAGAGGGTACAGTTGCAGGGGGCTCTGGGGGCTCCGTCAAGTTCATGTTGTGCACTGGCGAGTCTGGGTAATGGTCGTGATGGTCCCTGTGAGTGCTTGGGAGCAGGTTTTCTCTTGTGTATTATTCGGTTGATGCATAAGTTTGTAGCAATTTTTTTTGGCATGGCAACACTGTGGTGTTGGGAGTTCATTTATCGTTTGTCACTTGGAGTGACAACGTTGTGCTTGTGAATACACCTTGTGTTTTACAGAATTGAAGGAAGTCAGTGCTATTTGTGGGCTAAAAAAGATGGAGTGTCAAGTGTCAACAACATTTCCGACACATTCTTCTGTTTGAATTTATCAGAGGAGTAAAGGCAGGGGAGGTGGCTCAAAATATTAATGCCGTGTCCAGGAAGAAGGCCATCAGGGAAAGAGTGGCAAGAAAATGATTTTGTCATTTCAAAGAGGGCCACTTGGACCTGAGTGATTCCCCACCTTCAGGAAGACCATCAGACTTTGATGAAGACCGTTTTAATTCTTTACTCCATGATGATCCATGTCAGTCAGCCTGACGATTGGCAAATGTGATGAACTGTGACCAGTTAACCGTCATGTGACATTTGCCATTTGCATTCCATGGACAAGCAGAAAAACACTACTAACTTCTTGACCCAAGTTTCCTATTGCTGCTGTAACAATTTAATACAACTTTAATGACTTAAAACAACATGGATCTATTATTTTACACACCTGAAGGTCAGAACTCTACAACGGGTCTCACTGGCTAAACTCAAGGTGTGGGCAGGGCCGTGTTCCTTTCAGAGACTCTAAGGGGAACCTGTGTCCTTGGCTTTTCTAGTTTCTAGAAACCACCTGCATTCCCTGGCACATGGTTCCCTTTCTTCGCCTTCAAAGCCAGCAGCACAGCATATTTATCTCTTTCTCTGACTCTGACACTCCTGCTTCCCTCTTTCACTTGTGATTCACACTGAGCCCACTCAAATAATTCAGGATAATCTGCCCATCTCAATAACCTTAACTTAGTCACATCAGGAAAGTCCTTTTTGCTGAGTGAAGTAACATAGCCACAGATCCTGGGAATTAGAACTTGGACATCCTTAGAGGTTAGGGGGACATTATTTTGTCTATCGCACCTTGGACTTTCTAAACGTATCATTGACATTGGCTCATTCATGCCCTAAAGGTATGAAGGGCATCACGAAGGGTGCAAGGCCTTGGAAGTCCAGTGCACTACTCTGGGTATCTGGAGGGAGTCTATGGATGCGCTATTAAATTGGATAACCACTCCTGGTCTGAGAGATCATACAGGAACTAACATCAGATGCTGGAACTTCAAGAAGGCTGTATAGTCTCAAGGTCACCCTAAAAACCTGCTTCACCCCAAGTATGTCTGATTTGTTGTATCAGTCAAAATAGGCTAAGTTATGTTGTGGTAACAAATGATCTCCAAAGCTTATAACAATTGAGGTTTATTTGGTAAGGTTACTCACCAGCATGGGTCAGCAGGCTCAGTTCTGGGCTCCTTACTCCTAGATCCAGACTGACCAAGTAGCCACCATTTCAAACATTACCAATTGTCATGGCAGAGGGACAGAGTGAGATCATGGCAGGCAGAGGAATGTGCAGCCCAGCTTCAACCAGGTGCAGTGGCTCACACCTGTAATCCCAGCATTTTGGGAGGCCGAAGCAGGAGGATTGCTTGAGGCCAGGAGTTTGAGACCAGCCTGGGCAATATAGCCAGACCTCCTCTCTATAGAAAATCAAAACATTAGCCAGGTGTGGTGGCACATGCCTGGAATCCTCCCTGCTCACGAAGCTGAGGTGGGAGAACCACTTGAGCCCAAGAGGTCGAGGCTGTGGTGAACCAGAATTGTGCCACTGCACTCCAACCTGGGTGACAGAAGAAAGAAAAGAAAAAGTTACTCAGGCTTAGAAGTGACACATGTTACTTCTACTCACAATGCATTGGTCAAAGCTAGCAAGTGGCCCCACCCAAACACAGGGAGATCAGGAGAAGCAATCTTACCATGTGGCCAGAGAACCAAGAATATTTGGTGGATAGCATCAATGACTCCTGCACTTTTTGTTTCTACTAGTTTCTGATGTGAATGAGGCTGTGTTCCCACCAGGGCCACATTTGTGTATCCCAGGAGTGATCTGAGTCAATTCAAAAGCTGGTGTCAAGTGCAAGCAAACAGAGGCCCTAACTTCTCCTCACGGTGGTCTCTGGCAGACCTGGTTCATACTGAGCTGTTCACTGTAAAGAAAGTCTCCAGGAGGTGTTAAGGATCTGATATGCCTTTGAGCTCCTGCAGACCTGGGGATGAACTTCCGGTATTAGTCCTTATACTTGGCAAGATCTGTCCAGTGCAGCTCAGAAGTTGCAGGTCTGCTTGGTTCCTATCCAAGTGGGCTACGACGGTATTTGCATGGTCTGTTGATACCAAGACACTGAAGTGAAGCTGGCAGGGCCACGGGACTCGTGCCAGCTACATCTAATTATCAGCAGGAAATAGAAACATGAACATAAGGTGAGCAACAATACCAAGCTCTCATGTGTGCTCCCCTCCAACCCTTGCCACCCGTCTTAAACTCCACAGGTAAGAGTCCAGGCATTTTGGAGGTGAGAGGCTCCACCCCCACCCCCATTTCTCTGTCCCTGTTGAGAGTGCTCAGCAGAAACAATCACTTGGACCAGTTGGCTCACTGGGCCCTGTTGAACCAGAGTGTGGCTCGCACATTTGGAATGGGATGGATTTTAACCAAAATCTCCTTGTGTTTTGGTGAGAAGTTAGAACCATCCTCTGGCTCTGAGAGGAAATAGAGGTGGTGGGGGAAAGTTGGTTCATTCCTCTCCCTAGGGTTCTTGTAGGTGGACACAAGCCCCACCTGACTGGGTCCCCAAGCACCACACTTTATAATGGCGATCAAAGGGGGGTGGTGCCTAGCTCAACATTCCATCTCATATCCTCTCCGCAGCTGCCTACTTGGATACCATCCTCCTGCCATTGCTTCTCCTTGACTCCGGGTGAGGCAACCTTGGTCTCAGCTGGGACTGATGGCAAATGCAGCCAGCAGCCATCAATGCTTTTGAGCCTGGGTGGCTGCAGTCCAGGTCAGTTCACTGCTGTCCACACCCCTGAGACCCTGTTGTTGCAAGTGGCTGGTCTGGCCTTGACCCAGGGCCCTGATCCTTTACGTTAGCTGCTTGAGTGGGCTTCCCGCATTCCTGAGAACACTTGAGTAGACTACGGACAGGTAGTAGGTAGTCTACTCATAGGAAGACCCTCCTCTGGGCTTACCCATTAGGGGTGGGCAAGCAAGGTGTGAAATCACCCTGCTACAGACTACAAGTCTCCACAGCTGAAAGGTAACCTGGGTCACAGGACTGTCTTTCCAGGGCACATGAGCAGCAGAGGCCATGAGACTGGAGCCACTGTGGTCAGTACACAAGGCTGGTGGCACAAAGTAAGCAGTTGGGCTCAGGCCTCACCACTGTTCTTAGCTGGCAAAGGTCTCTCTACAGGGAGAATTCTATACCTTCCGCCTCCTTCTCCAGGTCAAGACTGAGTACCTTCAAAGATAGGTCTTCCTCACCTGTAGCCAACTGGACAGCCCTGGAAGTGTGGGTTCACAGCTTTGTGTGTGTGTGTGTGTGTGTGTGTGTGTGTGTGTGTGTGTGTGTGTTGGAGTCTCACTCTGTTGCCCAGGCTGCAGTAACACACTGACAGCCACCCCAGTGTCGACCAGTTGGGCTCTGGTGATCCTTCCATCTCAGCCTTCCAAGTAGCTGGAGCTACAGGCATGCACTACTACGCCCAGCTAGTTTTTAATTTGTTGTAGAGATGAGGTCTCACCAAGTTGCCCGGGCTGGTCTCGAACCCACGGGCTCAAGCGATCCACTCGCCTTGGCCTCCCAAAGTGCTGGGATTACAGGCTGAGCCACTGAGCCCTGCTGGTTCACAGCTTAAACATCACACAGATGGGCCACCCCACATCCTATGTGAGGCCCAGCTCTGAACTCTGCAGGGGTGGGCTCTGGAACCACTGAGTGGAGGAGATGATTTCTGAGTTGCCCAAACTAGTCTATATTCACCCAGTGGTGAATGCAGAGTCCATAGATACTGATGCAGAGCCAATCTCCTGACTGGCAAATTGATTTTGAAATATCTTTGAAGAAATGAACACAAATGGCTTAGGGGAAGAAAATCCATTTCCTCCTGTGGAATCTACCTTGAAGTCTGGAGAATACTGGTCACAAAGCACTTTCATATTCCAGCTGGCTGTGTGGGCTAAGAGTTCCAAAGGATGAATGACCTAGGGGTGACCAGTTGATCAGTGGAGGAAATTTCTTTTTATAGAAGCAGTTTAGCTCATAAATGGAAATGGAATGATAGACGGTCACTATTTTACAACCCTTGATGAAATAGTAGACTTCAACAATGACACTCAAAGGCTGTTAATCTCACAAAAGAATTACAGACATTATGTACTCTCTGATGGAAGAACACAACACCTATGAAGCTTTCTTGGTGAAAAAAAAATCAAACCTGAATTCAGTGAATCTCTTTCATCCAACTACTAATTCAAAGAAAATACAGGTAACAGAGGAACATGCTAAAAGAAACACCACAGAGATCAGTATTGCTAAACAATACTACATACTAAACAATATGGCAGCAATCAGCCAAATTCAGGCTGTGAGAAATGCTATCATTCAAATAATTTAGTTTGTTCTATAAATTTTGAGAGACAGAGAGAGAAAAACAACATGAATAAAAAGGGTAAAGCCACACACAACTATAATATATGGACTTTATTTGAATCCTGACTTAAACAAATATAAAAATAGATTGAGACAGCGAGGAAATTAACACTGATTAGAATATTTTTTTTTTTTTTTGAGTTGGAGTCTCACTCTGTCACCCAGACTGGAGTGCAGTGGCCGCTCCCAGCCACTGCAGCCTTGACCTGCTGGGCTCCTGCGATCCTTTCGCCTCAGCCTTCCGAGTACCCGAAATTGCAGGCGCGCGCTACCACACCCGACTAATTTTTTGATTTATTGTAGAGATGAGGTCTCGCTGCCCAGGCGGGTCTCGAACCTGCAGGCTCAGGCAATCCACTTACCTCAGCCTCCCAAGGCGCGGGATTACAGGCTGAGCCACCAAGCCCAGCTTGATTAGATATTTGAAAACACTGGGAATTGTTATTATTGTTAGGCATAATGACAGAATTTTGGTTATGTCCCCCCAAAAAGAGTCCTTATCTTTTGGAGATATCTGCTAAACAAATTACAGATCACATAATGTCTGAATTTTGCTTCAAAATCATTCAGATAAAACGAGAGGTGAGGAGGGGTGGAGAAAGTGAGTGGGCATTTACTTGAAACAAGACTGGTCATGGGTTGGCCAGTGTTAGAACTGGGTGATGGGTAGAGGGGCCATCATTCTGCTATTCTCCTTACTATTATATATGCTTGAAATCTGCTGAAGGAAGAGGAAGAAGAGGGTGGAGAAAGAAAGAGAGAGAACATAAATCAGATGGTAATGCAGGAATTCAACAGAAGAGTCTGGCAGCAGGAGTGGGGTCGCGGGCCAGGATCACAAGGTTAGACTCCAGAGGATCAGCGACAGGGGGCCTTCCATGCTGGTCGGCAATGCCTGAGGACCCCCAAGATTGGAAGTTCTCCTGCCTTCTTCTGGACTCCATCCCAACAGCAATATGTCTCGGAGTCTGTGTGAACAGTAAGTATTTTTGGTTCAAAATGAGAGCAACTATGTGTTCCTTTGGAAATGACTGGCATGCTTTTCCTTTTCAGGTAAGGAATGTCTGGTTTCTCCCTTGACTGAGGATGGAATTCCCAGTACTGTGTTCTCAGAAAAGCCAGAGAGGTCCTCAATAGGACTGAGGGCAGCTCAGGGTCCCTTAATAAAAACTATTTGAAATGCGGGGAATTGAGAGAAGGAAAATCAAAGTCTGAGACTGAACCAGCAATTAGATCGGCTCCTGGAATATATTTAAGTCAAGTCAATCCATAAGGGAATTTCCGTCACGGCTGGCTCTCTCTCCCCCGCAGCCCACGACTGGAATCATGGCCCTTCAATCAGAGCTCACCAGAAATGCAGCAACATCCATCTTTTAAAATGCTTTATCACAGTTTTGCAAAGTCCCAGAACATCCCCTTGCTCCCATGAACTTATTTACATATTGATTTATTTATTTCTCTCTCTGCAGCAGGCTAGCCTCTTGAGATTAGAACATTTTATTTACAAAGACATCGGGGTCATACATCCAGACAATGAAGTCAGGGGAAAGCCGTCCTTAGATGTGCTGATCCCAGAGATCAGACCTGTTGAAAACAAGTGTGGGAAGCGGGTATGAAGAGATGGCCTTGGGCCTGGGACTCCCTCAGTCACCTTGCTACCAAAGGAGAGGGCTTGCTTGCGCTAGAGGGAAGGTAACAGCAGGAAAGGTGTCAGGAAAGCAGCAGAGAGCTCTGGTGTGACCTCTACGAACTCCACAGGTTGAGGAACACAGCCTCCCTTTCCAACACCAAATAGTGAGGCATCCCTGTCAGCAGGGAGTTGGTTTCATCTGTGTCCAGCGTCTGCGTGAGAAGGCCCTCTGGTTCTCCACAGACTGCTTCTCAGACTAAGAAGATTCAGCTTAAAGAGGCAAGGAAGAAGAAAGGAAGAAAGAAAAAAGGAGAACGCATAGGAAAAAGGGCCTGGAAGAAACAGAGTTGGGAGAAATCTGGTCCCTGGCAAAGGCCCCAGCCTGCAAGAAAAAGCCTTCCAACACTTTTTAAAGATGGCTTTTTTTTTTGCTAGCAAAACTAAAAGCTGGAAAACTCCATTCTGATCAGCATTCCTATCACTCTGTATCCCCCCTCCCCCCATGAGTGCTTTTATTTTTAAGGGAAGGATTAGCCAAGACACGGAGATGACATCTTCACAGTGATCACAAAGGAATTCTCGCTGGCATTGAGTCAGGCGAACCCGAACTGCCGAGGGAGGTGCCACTTTTTGCCAGTTTTCTGGTCAGACTACAGAAGCCAAGGGTGCCCGGAACTTGGCTTTCAACTTCCTTTTCAGGGTGGAGGCTCTGAGACTTCAGTGTTTAAAAGGACATGTTTGTGTTTGTGTGGGCTGGGCTTGAGGATGACAGGCTGGTAGGAGAAAGTCAACAGCAAGGCTGGGCAGCTTTCTGGGCAGGACATGTGTGTTCACATTGCGGCTTGAACTTCCAATTGAGGTTTGAAGTTGGAACCAGTATCTGTCCACTTCTTAAAGGGGCAGTCCTCATGCAGCCTGGGAGGGAAAGTGGGATGAACTCAACTGTTCTCAGCGAAGCCTCCTAGACCAAAAGCTTCACCCTGGAGGCTGTATTCTTGAGCCTGCTGCCTCAGAGGTTTGAAGAAAAAGTAGCAAAATGAGCTTCATCCGGGAAAAGTTCAAGCGAATGTGTCTTGGCAAACGTAATGAAAAACACAGACAGTTGCTTTAAGAGAGGGACCCAGAAAGAGGTCAAGTTCTGCTGAGAGAGGCAGAGCAGCAATTAGGTGGGAGCTTATGTTGCAGCTCAGAGGCAGAGGGGTCAGAGAGAGGGTAGGAGACTCCGCATCTGATTTCAGGAGAAGAGCACCATGCAGCCATGCTGAGCTCCGTTAGAGGCAAGAAAGATCTAGAGATGCGGGGAGTCCGAGGGCGCTGAGAAGGGCTGGATTTATGAGGACATATTAAAGGACTCGGCACAGTTTGTGTTGCTTGGCTGGGTGGAGAGTGGAGGTTTTATGCTAGCAGCGGGCCTAGCCACATGTAAACGGTGTAGGCTGTGGGAAGGAGGGGAGTTATTTACTCTGATTTGAGGTTTCAGAATTAAGAGTTTTCATTGGAATGCTTAAAATAAAATTTGCAGCCAAAGAGAAAAATAAGTGACACTGAATCCCATCAGTTTGTGGAATAAATACTCTTCCCAGAGAAGCACGGAAAAATCATGTTACGAGATACTTCCAGTTTTAGAGGGAAGATTAGCACCAAATGCGTAAATTATATAACCAGAATCTGCTGAGACACAACAGCTACTTTTTATCTTAGATTTAGGATCAGCCAACCTGAGAAGGAATCTGAAGGGTAGAGGGACGAGGGCAGAGGTGCGGCGTCCACTAAGCAGTCTGGGCAGTGATCACTCTCTCCTGCCCCCAAATCCCATGGGCCAAACCCAGGCACATGCTTAAAAAATTATTGGGGCCAGAGACAAGAGAAAAACCCCTTTATAAGCTTTACTGTGACTCCAAGTTTTAAAGATATTTGCCTACTTACCATAACTTAATTTGAAGACGGGTTATTCAAGGGAAAGAATTATGCTATGTATCCTGTCTTTTCACTAGAAGCCGTATATTTCAAGTTAACCAAATAGCCCAGTTGATGAAGGAAAGCTCTTTTACAGATGAATGAATGCTAACAAATGAAGAAGGAATTATAGGATAGGAGTATTACCATTTTGCATCCCCTGTGGTATAATTGATTCAGGCAAAGACCATCAATGGATGCTAAAACCATCCAGTGAAAGGCTGATGGTGCACTACATATTTGCAAGGTACCAGTTATTGCCCCATGGTTTATTTGCTGGTTCCAGAGGAGGATAGCCTTCCTTTGCAATTAAGGGATCAGGCAAGCCACCGCCACTTTAAGCCAGTGATCAATCTTAGCATCACTCCCAATAGGCCAACCTGACACGTCAGCCCTCCCGATGTGATACACTACACAGCATCATCTACAAGGCTTTCTGGGTAAATAGATTTACCTGGAATCACATCAAGACTGTAGAGTTAACTTTCATCTCACAAGAAATACAAGGGAGACAGGAACTCGTCTGGTGTCACCTCAACAAACAATCAGGCAAATCCAAAAGTTGGGACCTTCTGCACTACAGTCTGCTCTCAATGGCAGCAGCTGTGTCTTCTGTATCCAAGGATTCTCCCAACCACAGATCAAAACTATTCAAAGATAAGGCTAGGTGTGGTAGCTCACACCTGTAATCCCAGTACTTCGGGAGGCCGAGGTGAGAGGATTGCCTGAGCCCAGCAGTTTGAGACCAGCCTGGGCAACATGGCAAGACCTCATCTCTACAGTAAATCAAAGCATTTGCTGGACATGATGGCACATGCCTGTAGTTTCAGTTACTTGGAAGACTGAGGTGGAAGGATAGCCTGAGCCCACCAGGTTGAGGCTGTGGAAGCCATGATTGTGCCACTGCACTCCAGTCTGGGTGACAGACCAAGATTCCAACTCAAAAATAAATAAAAATAAAATAAAATAAAAAATAATACAGTGTAACAGCTATTTACATAGCATTTTGCATTATGTTAAGTATTATCAGTAAACTAGTGGTAATTTAAAGTGCATACACATGAGGATGCATGTAGGTTATATGCAAATACAATACTGTTTTATATAAGGAACTTGAAAATCTTTGGAATTTAGTAACCAACCCAAGGCTACCAAGGGACAACTGTATCTTCAATAAGTCAATGTCACAGAAAACAACAAGAAGTGGGGGTGCTGTTTCTAGATCAAAAGAGGCTTAAGGGAGCTAATTACCAAATGTAATTTTGCTCCTAGTATGAAGAAATGAGCCATAATAGGATATTTTAGGAAATAATTGAAAAAATTTGAATACAGACTAGGGTATGATAAGACATTTAGAAATTATTGTTGAGTTGGGGTATAATATGATATCATACTTACAAAGAAGAATGTCCTTATTTTTTAGAGACATACTGAAATATTTAAGGATGAAACTTCATGATGTCTACAATTTATTATAAAACACTTGAGCAAAAATAAAAGGAGATAAATGAAGCCAGGCCACAAAAATTAGTTTGCCACTGACCATAGGGAACAAAGAGAGTGAGTAGATTCTGCCTCCAGGTATTTGTGAATCCCCTGCCACACGCCACGTTTACTACATGTTGGGTGTACAGTGGTAAATGAGATGGATGCATGGGTCCTACCCGCCTGGAACTCAGAGTTTAGAGGAAAAGGCCAAGAAAACCCATTTTTAATCATGGTAACCATTATTTAACATTTATTTTGTGCCCGTTAAAGAGTGCTTAAACACATGATCTTATTTAATCCTCTCAACGGCCCGATGGAATGGATACTCTTACTTATGCTTTGGCAGTGGAAACTCAGGGAGGAATATTTCTGGTCCCAAGTCACAGAGCTGGTGAGTGGCTGAACCAGATCTTAAATCTTGGAGTTGTGTACTGGTCCTGGCCAGGATCCTCCCCAGGTGTGTTGGCAGGAAGTCTGAGGGACTCCATATTGTTTTAGCGTGGATTTACACCACTCCATGCTCTCATTTCTCCTCTTCTCTCTTGTAATCATTGTAAAATGACCCCCACCTTGACTGTCAGCCAAAAGGAAGTGCTGTTACATTTTTTATAAAGGCTTCGGAAAGTAAAATCATAAAAACCTAGCGTCACACTTCTCTCAATTCGTTGAAACTGCCTCAATTCCTCTTTCAGTCCCCACTGAGTCTATATCCTCATCTTCCTCTAGTTAACCCTGCTTTCTTCTCAATAAACACATTAAAGTAAATATAGTTAAGGCTAATTTTCCAATTATTTAATGCCGTAGACTGTCTTCTTTCTTTACTAGTCTTAAGCAAAATTGTTTCCTATATTGAGAAGTATGCAGCTTGTAGCTACATTTGGTTTCAGTATGGGCTAGAAGTGAACCTTGACCTCCATTTGGCCATCACTGCTCATCACCTGTTTATTGAGTGTCTACTATGTGCCACGCCTGTGCTGCTTTTAGAACACAGTTTCTCTGGCACTAGAGGTTCCCCAGACTGCTTTCCAAACAAGATTTAGGATCCAGCTCATTTGCAAGTTGGGAAAGGCCTGAATACTGACCGTATATGCCCTTAAGGCTGGCATTTGGTGTCCACAGGGAAGTCAGGTTTTACGAGCCTGTCACCACCACATGACGCACTGCCCAGGGCAGGCAACTTGATGACACTGTGGGAAATGGCTCTCATAACAGAAGATTGTCCTATCAGAGGAGCGGTAACGGGCCCAGGCAGTTCCATCTGCCTGTGCAGAAATCCCAGCTGTTCTCTGGTGCCTGCAGCAGTGTTGCAAGGTGGGAGCTCTGAAATGAGACCCTGGAAAAACCCTCAGACAGGATCTTCGTGGTTCCGCTGGAGGCAGCTGTGTGGTGTCCATATCCCATTGGCCTGAGCTTCTGTCTAAAGCCATCTTATTTGCAGCTTTTCTTTTCCTCTGTTTGCCCTCTGATGCCCTATTGATATGAGTGGATTTCCATATCAGAGAGGGACTTAAGGAACTCAAAGAGGTTAATGAACTTGCTCCTTGTTACCAGGGAAGTCCAAGGCAGAACCAGAAAGGCACAGCTCAGCACTCCTGCCGCCCGTAGTATCTGTCTTAGTTACAGTCAGAGAACTGCAAGTTCCCATGTGCCATTAAAGGAAATACACAGTGGGACCGTGCGAGCAGGCTTTGGCATGTGTGAAATTTCACACCTCAGAGATAGCACTTCTGTCTGTGTCCAGGCTGCTTTCTTGCATGTTAGGTTTTCTGAAAGTGTGAGTTATTCTATACCAAGACCTTTATCATAAATTATTTAACTTCTTTTCCAGAAGAACATTTCTCCATTTTGTTAATCTAGTTACAGAAGCAATTGCTGGGTCTTTTCAAAAAGCTACATTTTTCCCCCATTTATTACATGTCTGTTGTAAAAAAAAATTTTTTTTTAATGGCAGAAGACATAGAGAAGAAAATTTAAACAGCCTATAATTTCATCACTTAGACATAACTACTGCTAACATCTTGTGGAATTTTCTTTTAGACTTTTCTCTATACATATATATTCTGAACCAAAATTGTGATCGCATTGCTTCCTATAATTTATGCAGTTTGCATTCTGTTTTATTTACAGAGAACATTGATTTGTGAGCATGTTTTGGTGCTAGTAAAGAGTTTTCAAAAATGTTATTTTTTAATGGCTACACAACGTTTCAGCAAGTGGACTAACCATAATCTATTTAACCAAGCTCTATTTGAATAGTTAGCTATTTCTAGCATTTTGCTCTCAATATGAATTTTTGCCCTAGCTGGGATTATTTCTTTAGAATAAATTCCTAGGGGTGGCATTACTGGATGTCAGGGAACAAACTCTTAACAGTTCTTTATCTTCCAGGAGGCTTGTCCAACTCTCCCTTCTGTCAGAAATGTCTGAGCATTCGTTTGGTGGCATTGGGCCATTTAAAAAATATTGTTTAAAGCTTTCCCAATTTGATAAGTATAAAATGGTATCTCAGTCTTGCTTTAAGTTTATCTGATCATTGATGAATTTGATTATGGTATACCTTATTATATCATAAGTTTTGGATGGAAGAAAAAAATCCTTGTGAGCTTTGTTTCTATTATTTCATGGTTAGGATTTCTTTTAAGGTTTAACTATTCAGAATTTCCCTGTCATGAAAATAAGAAACTTATTCAGCTACTATAGCTTACAAAGCATTACTTAGGGAGCGTTTTCAGATGTTGCTAATTACTGTAGAGATGATTAGTTTCATTCAGCAACAATATTTATTTATTTATTAGTCAGAGTCTCACTCTGTCACCCAGGCTTGAGTGCAGTGGCATGATCATGGCCTCTGCGACCTCAGGTGATCCTTCTGCCTCAACCTTCCAATTAGCTGGAACTACAGGTACACACCACTATGTCCAGTTTATTTTTTGATTTATTGTAGAGACGAGGGCTTGTCAAGTTGCCCAGGTTGGTCTCGAACTCCTGGTCTCAGGCAATCCTCTTGCCACTGCCTCCCAAAGTGCTGGGATTACAGGTGTGAGCCACTGCACCTGACCTAACAATTTTTATAGGTGGGGGAAATGCCCACAATATTTTTGCCGAGACTATTACAGTTTAGCTTTGGAAAAAAACTCCCCTCAATGTCTTCACTGGAAATTTTATTTCCTGCGTCTCATAGGTTTCACCAAGATTCTGCACCCAGTTCTCTCCTCTTATTTTAGAAATAAATATAAGTCATCAGGTTGTATCTACCTGCTACTTTGCTTCACCCAAACAGAGCATGACATGGGTCATGGCTTACAGAGGCTTACCATTCAGATGGATGCCCACATGCACAACCAGGTGAAGATGCCAATGGTGCTAAGTGTTGTTATAAGGATGTAAAATGCTGGAAGGCTACTGAAGGGTGAGAACTACACCAGCCACAGGGTTTCCAGGGAATCTTTCTATGGTCTTCCCTTTCTTTTTAAAGTAGATGCTACAAAGCACTAGATCCCGTCCTTAGTCTTTCTTGAATGAAAGGACTGAGCGGTAGGCACCTGCAGAGCAGACAGAGAAGTCAAGCAAAGGGAGGGCCTCAAAGTGCCAGGAGGAGATCTGGCGGGCGGGCGGGCCGGCCAAATGCCCCAGCATCTAAGATTGGTCACTGGTCCCACACTGCTGGTGTGTTCAACAATGTGAAGAAATACAAGAAACCTATCTCCTTTGGTCTAGTGGGTCCTAGGGAACTCCAGTGTGGAAGCCCAACATCAGGTTTGTGAGGCAGGGAGAGCTTGCAAAGGACTCTCCGTATGGACTGTGACAAGGGCTGTCCTAAACAGTGCCAAGCCGGGGGAGCTTCAGGTTGGCAGAGGATATCCCTCCAAGGGCCTTCAGAGGCGATGACAACTTCTGGCTCCTTCCAGGGGCTTCTCACCAGGGGCTTTTGTGCCTGCACTGCCAGCTGGGCTCAGCTATAGGAGCAGCCTGCTCTGGGAACTGAGGCCACAGTGGAACAAACAGCCACGGCGTTTATGTAGAAATGCCAGCCTGTGCCAGGAACCCTGCTGGGAGATGGGCAGGTAGGATGGCTGTTGCCATCACTTACCTACTTGTCGAATCCTTACTATGTGACATCTTAGCCTAGGCTAGGGAAATAGTGGAGGGAAAGCAGTCCCTGGCTTCAAGGAATCCATGGTTTATTAGGGGAGACGGAACCCTAAAAGGTGGTTTCGGTATAGGATGGGACAGACAGGGAAGTGCTGGAGGCAACATCAGACTCCAACCTGGGCATCAGGGAAAACTTCCTGGAGAGAATCTTGATCATTCACGAAACATGGGAAACCATCTGTGGTTCCCAAGCCAGAAGGATCTCAAAACAGAATTTTGGTGCAAAAGTTTATGGTCAATAAGTACTCCCATCCTCCATCCCCAGAAATCTGGGAGCAAACCAGGTGCAGTGTCTCATGCCTGTAATCTCAGCACTTTGAAAGGCCGAGGCAGTAGGATCGCTTGAGACCAGGAGTGTGAGACCAGTGTGGGCAACATAGCAAGAACCTATCTCTTAAAATTTTTTTTTTAATTAGTTGGGTGTAGTGGTGCACACCTGCAGTCCCAGTTTCCTGGGAGACTGAGGTGGGAGGATCACTAGAGCTCAGGAGTTCAAGGCTACAGTGAGCTATGATCACCCAGTGCACTCCAGCTTGGGAGGCAGAGCGAAACCCTGTCTCACACACACACACACACACGCACACACACACACACACACACACAGAGAGAGCACAGCCTTTTAAAAACTCCTTTCTAGCTGCCCAACCTGCCCAAAGGAAGAACAAGTGTTAATCTTACAAGTCAGAGTCTAGTATATTCACCGGACCACATTTTACTGGAAAGCCTCTGGGTCACTGTGTTCTAAAGGCACCCACCCCAGGTTCCATGGTCTTCTAGCTCCTGTCCTAGTCCTACTAAGTTCTTGGGCTTTGGAGCCTACTTGCTCTTACTTCCTGCCTGTATGTGGTGAGCAGAACCAGGCCATGTTGCCACCTCAGTGCAGGCCTAGTCATGTCTCCCTGTCCCTGGATACTCAGTTAAGTCAGGATGTTAGTTCAGAGCCTGCTCACTCCCACAGCACATGGACTTACATGTGCTGAAATTTTGATTCAAGAGGTTGGGAGAATTAGCCTGATGGCACGTGCCTGTAGTCCCAGCTACTTGGGAGGCTGAGGCAGAAGGATCGCCTAAACTACGGAAGGTTGAGGCTGTGGCGAGCCCCATGATTGTGCCACTGCACTCCAGCCTAGGTGATAGAGTGAGACTCCAGCTCAACAGAGAAAAAGAGGAAGGGAAGTGGGGACCCTCGCTTAGACTCCAGCCGTCTGATACAATCATCCCTTCACCAGCTTCTGCATTTGAATGTCAGCTAGTAATTTTTAAAATGGCATTTTAAATTCACTTCCTGCCACTCCTCCTTCTATAGGATCCCAAGGGACAGGGCATGATTGGTAGGACAGCAGTTTAGCCTTGCTGGGTCCCTGACTATAATGCCATTGTATTATTTCCAATTCCGTGGAGCCCTAACCCCAGCCTCCAACAGCTCCCTGTGGAGGGAAAGCAGAGCCTTCTGCTTCTGGGCATATTGGACAGAAGCCCACAGTCCTTGGGAGCCTCCCAGACATGTTGGCTCGGCTTCAGGAAATAGCAATGAGCAGACAGACAGGGCAGCTCGGGGCTTGGGGTGGGAGTACCAGCCTTGTCCCCAGCTCTCCAGAGAGAGTCGGCTGTGCCAGGTGCTCAGCCTCGCGGTGACGGTCATGCACTGTGACATGGGCCTGGTGAAGTCTTCAGCTGGGAGGTCTGGGCCAACTGGTTTCAGGGAGATGGGGGTGGGAGTGGGGGTGGGGGATGAAGTGGGGGACGTCATGTGGGTCTGAGGGTACTCTTATTCCTGGAAGAATCTCAGCCAAAAGGGTCAGGGTAGAGTGAATAACAGTCCCCGAAGACGCCCATGCCTCCTCCCTGGAACCTGTGAATATGCTGATTTGCGTGGCAAGAGGGACTTTGCAGGTATAATTAATGCTATGAATATTTAAATGGGAAGATTATTCTGGATTATCCAAGGGAGTTGGATATAATCATATGAGTCCTTAAAAATAGAAGAAACTTTCCTGGTTGGAGAGAGAGAGAGAGAGATTGCAGAAGGGGAGGCAGGACAGGTAAGGCTTGAGAAGGACTTGACCTTCTATTGCTGACTTTGAAGATGTAAGGGGACATGAAAGAACATGGGTGACTTCTAAAAGCTGAGAATGACCCCTAGCCAACAGCCCCCAAGGAAATAGGGTCCCTAATCCTACAACCACACATAGCTGGGCTCTGCCAACAATGTTCCTGAACCCAGGAGCGATCCTCCTCCTCCCGTAAGGAACACAGTCCTGCTGACATCTTGCTTGTAGCCTAGTGAGACCCATATCAAACTCTAGACTTGCCAACTGTGAAATAATAAATGAGAGTTGTTTGAAGCCCTCAGATTTGTGGTAATTTATCATGGCAGCAATAGAAAATTAATACAGAGGTGGAAGGCCAATAGGTGTTACTGAATCAGCCATGACCTGGGTGCACTTGGCCATCTGTACTTCTTAAAGGGCTGGTAGATGGAATTTCTGAAACACAAACTGCAATTCCCACAGGAATGCTCTAGTAGCTTCTTGGAGGCTCTGGTTCTAAATAGGGAACTCTGCCTCTTGGTCACCCACTGTGATTTGTGGATGATAGTCTTTGAGGTTCCTGGTTCCTTCACTTATAGATGGATGGCTTCCTGAGTGAGGAGACCCCACAATTGTCCTGAGGTCTTCCGAGCAGACGGAGTGGCCCATGGGCAGGGAATGGGTATGTCTAGTGCAGTCAGGAACGGCATGCTCTGGGTCCCAAAGGAGAGTGTTGTGGCAATCAAGGGTGTCACCTTGTCTTTAAAGGTGTGGTTCTAGGCTCTGAGGGCACAACTGAGACGTCTTCAAGTCCTCCTGGAGACTGTGTCAGATAGAATTATGTTAACTCCAAGCTGTAGGATTAGCCAAGGACTGGCCTGACCCTTCCTGAGGGACCACCTGGGGACACTACTTGGAAACCAGTCACCTAGAGGATGGCTCTTCCCAGACAGGATCCTGTTAACCAGAAGGATGTTGGTACAGCTAGGGTTTTTACCTGTGTTTGTCTCAATCTCAATTGGCTCACTCCCTTTTTTAAAGAGGAGCAGATTCATCGACAAACGAGTGGACATCATGCACACACTTGTCACCATGGTAACCCAGCCCACCTAGAAGAGGGGAAACAAGGCAAAACCCAGACTTCCCCAACTGAGGTCTTCAGCTAGCAGAAGTGGTAACACTTTAGGAGGGAAATTAAGTCTCTGCCTTCACCCAATCTTTCTGGCAAATAAATGCATTGGCAGAGGAAAATGAAAAGTAGATTCTAGTCTTTCAACTTAGATCCTAAAAGAAAATTCAAATAGGAATCAACCCAAAAGGGAAAGAAGTCAAGGAGATTCCATTCATGTTCTTTTTAAGCAAATGGTAAACCCTAATAGAACTGTTCTCAGTTGAAGATAGTACACAGACAAAAACTCAGCATGAAATCTATGCAAAAGAGCATCTACAAAAAAGAACACAGTAGTCCAAAAAAAAATGTATAAAGAGACTTCCTCTGAGGTTTTACTCTGGGAAACAGAAGAATTGTAAAAACCTTGGATTGGCGAGGGGCAGGAGCCCACCTCTTTCATGCTCTGCTGGTGGTGACACAGATTGGTCCAGCCTTTCTGGAGTGCACTGGGATGGCAGGAAGGAACGTTTTAAATGAGTGTACCTTTGACCTAGCAATCTTACTTCTTGTCCTTTCCCCAAGACTATAATTGCCAAAGCATACAGAGATCTAAAGACAAGGACTTCTATCTCAGCTTTGTTTATAATAGTCAAAAATGGATGGTTATCAATAGAGTTAAACCTTTGGTTAAAAGAGCTCAAAGAAACCTTGGCACTTCCATATAGATCCTATATAAATGACGATGTAGATCTCTATTTGATGAGATGGAAATTTGCCTATGACATGTATAACTGAGTACAAAAAAGGAATCACATAACAGCATGATCTCGTTTGTGTAATATTTGAATAGGTGCACATAGAGGGATGTCTGGAAGGATATTCAACCTAAGAGTTGAATTTCATTTTATTCCTCATTCATTTCTGTATGATCTCAATGTTTATAATGAACCTCAATCTTTAAAGGAGTAAAACTATCTTCAAAATAAAGAAAGAAGAAGGATATGATGGAAGTCTATCAACCGGTTATGATAGGATCCATAGTTGACAAGTTGGAAAATGTCAGTTTACTATGAGATGGTATAATGAATGGCATAGGAATATGTTAAATATAATACATCTTAATTTGAAACATATAAATGAGTGCCCTTTCACTATCTTTCGATATAGGGATAAGATATTTTCTTTTTTCGGTTTCATAAAACTAATCTGAGTACAGACTCCTTCTAGACCCTTCCCACCATAACATCTGCCTATAGCTAATCTGATACTGATTTGCTACTCACCTTTATCAAGTCAATTACACTCATTCGGAATACTCCCTCTGCCTTGCTTGCTTGTAGAGTAAGAATGGAAAAGTTGAAAACGTGCTTGCTCATCCTTCTGTGTAGAAGGAGTGGCCATGTGGCAAAATTCTTCACAAGGCATTAGCTGTCTGCCGAAGGTTTCTGAGGTGGCTTTAGTTTGCAACTTTCCAGTCAGCTACCAACTTGTCCCTTGACTCCTCCTATTCTGATTTCTTTACTCCTGTATTTACAACACTGGGCCTGCCCCACCCACTGAGCCTTACTGCCTTTGCTGGACATCACTGTAGGTGCTGTGGGACTCCTCCGTTCCACTGCGTTAATTAGAAACCGTCACTGCATCTGCTGGGCACGGCTGTCGCTGGCATGCATGACTGCGGCTGCTCCTGAATGCTGCCACCTCAGCCATACGCTGCTGTCACCATCATCAACGCCAGTGCCAATAGCCCAGGCCCCATGGTGTCAAAGCTGTACGGTGGACTATAGCAAAATGGAGGGAAGGGGAAGTGCCTCCATCCGTTGATGTGTTACGCTGTTAGAGGAACCCCAAGTAAGAGCTGGTTATACCCCTCTGTCTCCTTGAGTTTTCAGTGAAGAGCCCTTTCCATCTTTAATTCCCACTCTCTTGCTGTGACCTGAGCTTCAGGAGACTGGTGGAGGCAGGTCTGAGTGACGAATACCCAGCTACATGTGGAATTACTTTTCCC
The DNA here is from genome assembly GCA_027257055.1 of Cephalopachus bancanus. Taxonomy (NCBI): domain Eukaryota; kingdom Metazoa; phylum Chordata; class Mammalia; order Primates; family Tarsiidae; genus Cephalopachus; species Cephalopachus bancanus. The sequence continues at coordinate 1,466,308 of JAPVLO010000355.1, forward strand.
TTGAAAACCAAGACTCCAGCAGTGGACCAGCTTTACTTGATATTGACTCTTGTGTTCAGTGAGCTCCTCCCTATTGGGCTCCTTCCCCCTCATGCCAACAGACAACCACTCCCCCCTCCCCCCAAGTTTGCTAGACATGGTTAGATTTTCTTGGTGAGCACATTTGGGCTCAAGTTGGGCTTTCCACTGCTGATTTTTTGGGAAAAACAGTGAGAAGTAGAGAAAGATATCTAAATATTTTTACTTTTAAACAAATAAATCTTATTAGATGGTTATAAAATCAGTACAACTGGGCTCGGTGGCTCAGCCTATAATCCCGCGCCTTTGGGAGGCTGAGGTGAGTGGATTGCCTGAGCCCGCAGGTTCGAGACCTGCCTGGGAAGCGAGACCTCATCTCTACAATAAATCAAAAAATCAACCGGGTGTGGTAGCGCATGCCTGTAATTCCTGCTACTTGGAAGGCTGAGGTGGAAGGATCGCTGGAGCCCAGCAGGTCGAGGCTGTGGTGGCCGGGAGCGGCCACTGCACTCCAGTCTGGGTGACAGAGTGAGATTCCAACTCAAAAAATAAAATAAAATAAGTACATACTTTGAATGAAAAAATATGTAAAATACATAAAGAAAAAAAGACACAGTGAAGAAAAGAAAACTCACTTGTAATCCCACTACTTAGAAATAATTATTAGAAATAATCACAAATGTTTTGATGGTTTTAAACTCCTTCATTGTTTTATATTAAGATAACACTGTTTATATAATTTTATAGCCTGCTTTTTAATGATTTATTATATCAGGTGCAATCTTCCTTGATACCAAAAATTATTATTTTTGAGTTGGGAGTCTCACTCTGTTGCCCAGGCTGGAGTGTCATGGCACAGTAACAGCTTACCACAGCCTTGACCTCTTGGGCTCGGACGATCCTCCTGTCTCAGCCTCCCAAGTAGCTTGGAATACAGGTATGCACCACACACCTCCTGGCTAATTTTTTCATTTTTTATTTTGCAGAGACAGGATCTTGCTATGTTGTCTAGGCTGATCTCCAACTCCTGGGCTCACACAATCCTGCCTCAACCTCCCAAAGTGCTGAGATTACAAGCATAAGCCACCGTGTTCAGATTAAAAATTATTAGTAAACTTTTCATGATTATATAATATTCAATGTTGTGTGCATTTATTAGGACTTTCTGGTTGAAAGTCACAGAAAATTAACTCGTGTGAGTATTAATTATTGAAAATAAAAGAAATTTGTTGTGGCATCAAAGATGCTTCCTGGAAACTAAAGGCAGAGATACAGCCAGACCTCAGGTCTGGATAATGAACAGGAACTGGAATAGGGGGTGGGAAACCCCGGTGCTCTTTCTTCCAATATGCATTTCTTTCCCTATGAATGGCTCCATTTTCTCTGTTTTTGGGTGTGGGGTTTTGGGATTTTTTTGTTTTGTTTTCAGAAAGCATGGCTGTGGACTACCTCTGAGTTTACATGACTAGGAGCTACAAGGAGAAACTGATCTCTCTCAGTTCTAGTTTTAAATATTTGGACAATGCCCCAGTTGGCCCAGTTTTGATCAGGTGCTGACCCTGGTGCAGTCAACAGTGGAGAGGAAGACCAGGGACATTCAGTAGAAGCCTGCCTGCTCCTATTGAAATGTAAACTGTGGCTAAAGGAAAAGAAGCTTCCAGAACATTGAGAACAGGTCTGGTCAGGCAATCTCTGTGGCTACCCTGCAGTTTACCAGACCATTTCCCTGTCATTTTAATCAGCACAGGCATAGATGCTGGGTTGGGGTTGAAGGTCGATGTGTGGCCTCACCCCATTCACCAAGAGCATCCGGTTCCAAGTCCCACCAGCCAGGATGCCAACTTATACTTACAGACAAGTATTGATGGAACTGTCAGAGAACTCTTCTAGGTTATCACAGGCTGGCGCTGGACGTCTCTTGACCCAAAGAGGGAGGCTTCTATGTGCAACTGCCCCCTCGGGGAAAAGTTTCAACTTGCCCATAACATGAGAAGACCCTCATTCAGCAGAATTAATGACTGGCAAATTTTAACAAAGGAAAGGAAATATGTCTTTCCATCATGAATAACCAGTCTGCTGCAGGGGGTGATTGTGTCGGAAATAAGGCTTGGATTTCCGAAGGAGTTGGAAGGTTTTATGGTCGTTAATAACATTCACAGTTATGCATGTGTGGATTTCATATTTCATGGTCTGAGCTGATTGCCTGGAGGGGTCAGAAAGGCATATTCTCCAGGATTCCATGAGTGGGTAGGCCCATTATCAGAGACTGTTATCTGCTTCTAAAGCATTAATCGTTGGTCGCTGACTTGATAAATGATCAGAATTGAAACAAAACAAAGCCCTGTGTATTTACAGGCTTCCAGAGCTTGTTCCCAAGGTCTCGCTGGCTTATAAAGAGCCTTGAGGGATGCTGCGGTTCAGTGATCCTAGCTCAAAGCTGGGAGGAAGCAGGGACTGGTGTTGGCTCCACTGTGAATCGCACAGACTGAGAAGCAGGGGAGTTTCCTGCCTCACACAGGAAGGAGCCTCTCCCAGGAACCCCTCATTAGAACTCCCTTCGAGCTCCAGTGCCAGGACGGATCATGCAGGCACGACATTCCCTTGTGCAGGGGAGGATGGCCAACAGGCTTTCAGGTTCCCTCCCCAACACCTTCCTATTGTGGGAGTCTGGCTGAGCCAGCGAGAAAGCCTTGCCATGGGGTGGGCAACCATTAGTGTCTCCCACTCCACAGTGCACAAAGCCTGGGTCTGGGCATCATGGTGGGATACAAAACAGGTTCAAGTCTTGGTTTCTGCCCTCAAAGAGCTTGCTATATTAAAGTGTGGTCAAAATAATGATGCTGGCTGGGCAAAGTGGCTCATGCCTATAATTCCAGCACTTTGAGAGGTCGAGGTAGGGGGATTGCTTGAGCTCAGGAGTTCAAGACCAGTCTGGGCAACTAGTGAGACTTTGTCTGTACAAAAAATTAGCCAGAAATGGTGGTGCATGCCTCAATTCCCAGCTACTCAGGAGGTTAGGGTAGAAGGATAGCCTAAGCCCGGGAAGTCAAGGCTGTGGTGAACTGGGATCATGCCACTGCACTGCAGCCTGGATGACAGAGTGAGACCCCAACTCAATATTAATCATAACAATGCCAACTCCAAGTAAGAAAAAAAACAACAGAATGAAGAGACCAGGATGCACTGAAATAGTCTGGACAAAGTAGGAGCCTTGAATGGTGGTGGAGTTTTTAAATGGAGGAAGAAAGGAGGATGCTCCGAGCTGGAAAAGACACAGGCCAACACAACAAAGAAGACAAGACTACAGCACCCACTAGGTACCATGGGTAGGGGCAGCCTGGCTGCACAGAAGGGGCTCCCCGGGCAGCTCAATAGAAGGCTCTAGACCCCTGGGCTCCAAAACGTGGGCAGATAATTTAGGTACCACCTAGGTCTTCATGAGCCACTGAAGGTTTTTGAGCAAAAGGGCCAGCTGGCCTAAGGCAGGACTGTTTGAAGATGAATCTGTTAGTAACATGGGATGGGGTTAGAGGAGAGAGAACCTTAAGGAAACAGTTTAGGAGGCTGTTGAAGTCACCCAGATACAAGGGGTGCAGGAAGGCCTGTGTCATGTCCTCTGCTCCAAATAAGAAAAAGTTTTGGTTAGGGCGAGGGGAGGGAAATTCAACGCAGGACCGATAAGGCTTGTTATTCAGGGGGTCTGAGTCTGGGAGGATCAGCCTTTGGGAGGAGCCAATGGGAAGTCCAATATGCATCCTCCACTTTGTAACAGTTCTGTGGGCCAGAGAAATCTGTAGCTCAGCAGAGCGGCAGTGAGACCCCGGACATTGACCACAGCCTCAGGTTGGCAACAGAGAGGACACCTTCACTACTCAAAACCTTGGGGAGGACTCCACGGGACACTCCCTGGAGCAGGAGTGATGAAACCATTTACATCATCCAGGGGCTGGGACTAAGCATCCTGGAGGAAAGATCACTGGGGGCTCAACCGAAGGAAGTGAATCAGGTCCGGCTGACCATCAGCAGAGCAGTGAGTGCCCTCCGAATCTGAGTGGAAAGGGCAAGTCCAGGAGGCACCTTGAGATTCCCTACCAGACACATGTTGGGGCAGAGCACAGATGTGCAGCCTCTCCAGGGAAACAATTCATCAGTCAACATGTGGACCCTGCAACAGAATCCAGAAGGAAACTTAAGGATGTTCCAGTCCAACACCTTCAGTGTACAGAAGAGGACTCTGAGCCAAAGTAGGGGGGCACTTGCCAAAGATCAAAGAGTGAGTCCTGCTACCCCTCCTAGTGTTTCACCAGCCAGGAGGCTTTGAAGCACCAGAGAGCAATGAGTCCCCCTACTGTCTTTCCGACACTCATTTGCTAGTGAGACTTTCAGAAGGCTGAACCTGTGTTTGCCAGTTCAGAACCTCTTTTGCCAAAAGACTCATTAGTCCCAGTAGGTTAACACCTGGCCTCTCCTCTGCAGTGAATCCCATGTTGCTCTGGGTAGGATTTTTCCCTCTCCCTGCAGGGGACACCACCTCCTCCTTCCCCAACTTAGCATTCTGTCAGGGCTTTACCCTGGGACAGGCAGCATCAGGCCTCCCAGGCCTGCAGAGGGACATAACTGTGACCTAAGGATGGTGACCAGGCCCCTGAGCTATGGGCCCTCTGGAATGTCATCTACTACCCTTGAGGACTCAGGACAGGTTCTTGGAACTGAAGGGAGCTGTGACTGTCCAGAGACTTTCATTGGCGGCCCAGGTGGCCTGTCCCTACAGGGTGTTGGAGAGCTGGGGCTCAGATACATCCCTTGGGTACCACAGCTCACAATGGCACTCAGAAACTGCTGGCCTGGAACTTGGCATAATCAATGTATTCATAAACCAAGAGTTTCAATAATAAAGACCAGGAAATTGGAGCACTGGTTTTCATTTCATTTTATTTATTTATTTATGTTATATTTTATTTCATTCTAGAGATGTGGGGTACAAGTGAGGATTAACTACATAAGTAGGCTGTATGCAGGTGAAATTTCAGCTTCTAGGAGGCCCTCACTCCCCCCTGTTAGTGGACCAGGAACCTTTTGTGTTGTCACATGTCCACCACCCTCCTTCCTCCCTCTCCTAGCAGTGTCCAGTGACTACCATCCCTCCCTTGTGCTCGTGTGTCTATTGTTCAGGGCCCACTTATGAGTGAGAACACACAGTATTCAGTCCTTTGTTGCTGTGTTGCTTAGCATGATGGTCTCCAACTCCATCCAATTTGCTGTGAAATCCATGATTTTGTTCTTCTTTATGGCTGCGTAATACACCATCATATATATGTACCACATTTTCATTGTCCAGCCTACTTTCGATGAGCAGTGAGATTGGTTCTGCATTTTTGCTATTATAAATGGCTTTTAACTCTGGCTGCACAGTATAGGTCACCTAAACATTTTTAAATTATTTATTTATTCTGTATTGATACATAATATTTTTACATATTAATGGGGTACATGGGATATTTTGTTACATGCATAGGATATGTAATGATCAAGCCAGAGTATTTAGGATATCCATCATCATGAGCATTTATCCCTTTTATGTGTTGGGAACATTGTAAGTCCTCACTTCTAGCTGTTTTGAAATATATAATTGTTGTTAACTGTTATCACTCTGCTTTACTATCAAACATTAGAACCTATTTCTTTATCTAACTGTATTTTTGTACCCATTAACCAACCTCTCTTCATCCCCACACCCACATGCCTCCCAGTGTCTGGTAACTGTCATTCTATGCTCTACCTCCATGATAACCTTTTTTTAGCCCCTATGTATATTACATGTGATATCACATGTGATATTTTTCTCTCTGTGTCTGGCTTGTTTCACTTAACCTAACAATCTCCAGTTCCATCTGTGTTGCTACAAATGATATGATTTCATTCTTTTTTATGGCCAAATAGTATTCCATTGTATAAATCTATCACACCTTCTTAATCTATTTATCCATTGATGAGCACTTAGGTGCTATCATGAAAGGTGCTACAATAAATATAGGGGTGCATACTTCCTTTGATACACTGATTTCCTTTCCTTTGGACAAATGCCTAGTAGATTGTGATTGTAGATTGTAGGGTAGTTCTATTTTCAGTTTTTTGAGAAATCGCCAGATTGTTGTCTATAGTGACTGTACTAATTTACATTTCTAACAACAGTATATGAGTTCCCTTTTCTCCACATCCTCACCAGCATCTGCTTTGTTTTGTTTGTCTTTTTAATAATAGTCATTCTAACTGGGTTAAAATATTATTTTACTTTGCATTTCCCTAATGATTAGTGATAAGCTTTTTTTTCTTACAGTTGTTGGTTATTTGTATGTCTTCTTTTGAGAAATGTGTATTCAGATCTTTTGTATACTTTTCAATGGGGTAGTTTTTTGTTGTTGTTTGAGTTTCTTGTATATTCTGAATCTTATTCCCTTGTCAGGTAAATAGTTTACAAATACTGTATTTTCTCTCATTCAACAGATTGTCTGTTCACTTTGCTGTGCAGAACCTTTTTGGTTTAATATAGTCCCTTACTTTGTTGCCTGCGTTTTGGGGGGTTTTAGTCACAAAATCTTTGCCTAGACCGATGTTTTGGAGTGTTTCCCTATGGTTGTTTTTTTTCCCTAGTATTTTTGCAGTATCAGGTCTTATATTTAAGTCTTTAATCCATCTTGAGTTGATTTTTATATGCCCTAAGAGTCAGAGGTACAGTTTTATCCTTCTGCATAAGGATATCTAATTTCCTTAGAACCATTTATTGAAAAGGGTGTCCTTTCCCCAGTGCATGTTTGTGGCACCTTTGTCAAAAACCAAATATATAGGTTTATTTCTGGAGTCTCTATTCAGTTTCATTGTTCTACACATCTGTTTTTATACCAGTATCAATCTGTTTTGGCTACTATAGCCTTGTAATACATTTTGGAGTAAGGTAGGGTGATGGCTCCAGCTTTGTTCTGTTTTATCAGGATTGTTTTGGATATTCAGGCTCTTTTTCGTTTCTGTACATATTTTAGGATTTTTTTTTCTGTAAAATGTCTGGCATTTTGAAGAGGATTGTATTGAATCTGTAGATCGCATTGGGTAATACGGTCGTTTTTACAATCCATGAGCATGGGATGTCTTTCCTTTTGCTTGTGTCCTCTTCAATTTCTTTCATCATCATTTTGTAGCTTTGCTTGTAGAGGTCTTTCACTGCCTTGGTTAAGTTTTTTGTTGTTGTTGTTTTGGTAGGTATTATAAGTGGGATTGCTTTCTTGATTTCTGCTAATTTGTTGTAGGTGTATGGTAATGCTACTGATTTTTGTATGCTGATTTTTGTACCCTGCAACTGTACTGAGCTTGTTTATCAGGTCTAAGAGGTTTCTGGTGACATCTTTAGGTTTTTCTGAATATAAGATGATGTCATCTGCAAAAAGAGACAATTTGATTTCCTCTTTTCCAATTCAGATGTCTTTTATTTCTTTCTCTTACCTGATTTCTCTGGCTAGGAATTCCAGTACTTTTCTGTTACTGTGACCTATCATGTTTATTGATTTGTATATGTTGAATCATTCTTTCATACCTGGGATAAATCTCACTTAATCATGCTCTATGTTCATCAGGAATGTTGGTCTATAGTTTTCTTTCTTTCTTTCTTTCATTTTTTTAAATGTGTCATTATCTAGTTATGGTAACAGGGTAATGCTGGTCTCATTAAACGAATTAGGAAAATTTTCCTCCTCTTCTTTTTTGGAATAGATTGAGGAAAATTGTTGTTAACTCTTCTTTATAAGTCTGGTAGAATTTGGCATGAAACCATAATGTCTTGGTCTTTTCTTTGATGAGAGACTTTTTATTACTGATTCAATGTTGTTACGCATTACTGGTCTGTTCAGGGTTTTTATTTCTTCCTAATTCATTCTTGGTATGTTGTATATAACCAGGAATTTATTAGTTTCCTCTAGGTTCAGTTTGCTCATGTATACTTGTTCATAGTAGCCTCTGGTGATCTTTTGTATTTCTGTGGTATCAGTTATAATCTTTCCTTTTTCATTACCAATTTTATTTATTTGGGACTTCACTCTTTTTTTCTTGATTAGTCTAGCTTGTGGTTTATCAATTTTACCTTTTCAAAAAACCAATTTTTCATTTCATTGATCTTTTGTATTTTTTTTAAGTCTCTCCTTCATTTGGTTCTGCTCTGATCTTTACTGTTTCTTTTTTTTCTACTAATTGTTTGTTCTTGCTTTTCTAGTCCCTTGAGGTGCATCTTTAAGTTGTTTATTTTAAAAATCTTTCTATTCTTTTGACGTAGGCATTTATTGCTACACACGTCCCCATCACACTGCTTTTGCTGTATCCCTTAGGTTTTGATATGTTGTGTTTCAAATTTCATTTGTTTCTAGAAATATTCTTAGTTTCTTCATTGACTCAGTGGTCATTCAGCTGTATGTTGTTTATTCCATTATGTGTACAGTTTCCAAAGTTCCTTTTGTTATTGATTTTTAGTTTTACTTCATTATGGCCTGAGAAGATACTTGATATGATTTTGAGTTTTAAAAATTTGTTGACACTTGTTTTGTGGCCTAACATATGGATTATCTTGGAGAGTGTTACATGTGCTAATGAGAAAAATGTGTATTCTGTAGCTATTGGAAGAAATGTTCTGTAAATGTCTGTCAGGTCCTTTTGGTCTAAAGCGCAGTATAAATCCAATTTTAGTTGTTGTTGATTTTCTGTCTAGATGATTTGATAAGTGCTAAGAGTGGGTTGTGGATGTCCCCAATTATTCTTATATCAGAGTCTATCTCTCCTTTAAGGTTTTCTTTGTATATCTGAATGATCTGGTTATGGACACACAGATATATATTTAGAATTGTTAAATCCTCTTGCTGAATTAATACCTTTATCATTATATGATGACTTTCTTTGTCTTCTTTTTTTTTTTGAGACAGGATCTCACTCTGTCACCCAAACTGAAGTGCAGTGGTGTGATCATAGCTCACTGCAGCTTCTTACTCCTAGGCTCAAGTTATCCTTCTGTCTCAGCCTTCCAAGTAGTTGGGATTATAAGCACATGCCACTGCATTCAGCTTTTAAAATTTTTATTATTTTTTTTATTTTTGTGGCGATAGTTTTTTGCTTAGGCTGGCCTTGAATTCCGGGTTTCAAACAATCCCTTCACCCTGACCTTCCAAGGTGTTGGGATTATGGAGATGAGCCACCAAGCCTAAACTGCTTTTTACTTAGAGACTGTTTTGTCTAATATAAGTATAGTTATTGCATGAAATATTTTTTTCCATTCATTTACTTCTAGTCTATATATTTTTTTATAGGTGAAGTGAGTTTCCTGTAGGCAACATATAGTTGGGTCATTTTTTAAAAACCTACTCAGTCTATGTCTTTTAACTTGAAATTTTAATCCATTTACATTCAAGGTTATTAATGACATGTCAGGACTTATCATTTTGTTAATTGTTTTCTTATCATGTTGTTAATTGTTTTCCTGTTATTTTGTATATCCTTTTCTCTTTTCTTCTTGTCTTATTGTTTATCATTGCAGTTTGATAGTTTCCTGTAGCAGTGACATTTGAGTTCTTTCTCTTTCTCATTTATGTGTTTGCTCTACCAGTACGTTTTATACTTTCATGTGTTTTTACGATGGTAGATGTTGTCATTTTGCTTTTGGGTATAGGACTGTCTTACACATTTCTTATAGGGCTAGTCTAGTGATGATAAAGTTCCTCTGTTTTTGCTTGCTGGGAAAATCTCAATTTCTCCTTCATTTATAAAGGATAACTTTGCTGGGTATAGTAATCTTAGGTGTGTCTTTCTTTCAACACTTTGAATATGTCATTCCATTCTCTGATAGCCTGTAAGGTTTCTGCTGAGAAATCCACTGTGAATCAGATGGAGGTTCTGTTACATGTCCCTAGATATATTTCTTTTACTGTTTTTGGAATTATTTCTCTCTTTGACTTTTGACAGATTATAATGTGCCAGCAAGAAGACATTTTGGGGTTGTATCTTGTATCTATTAGTGAATTTCTGAGTTTCCTGAATCTGGATGTCTAAATCTCTTGGTAGACTTGGGAAGTTTTCAACTATTATTTTGTTAAATACGTTTTCTATAACATTGACTTTCTCTTCACCTTCTGGAACACCCAAAATTAGAATATTTGCTCACTTTGTGGTGTCCCATATGCTACTGAGGCTTTCTTAATTAAAAATTGTTTTCTTTTTTATTGTCTAACTGAGTTATTTCAAAAGATCTGTCTTCAGATTCTGAAATTCTTCCTTCTGCTTGATATAGTTTAGTAAAAGAAGCTCCTGATTGCATTTTTTATTGCATTAATTGAACTTTTCTGTTCCAGAATTTCTCTTTGGTTCTCTCATATATCTATCTCTTCTGTGAATTTCTCACTCATATTCTGAATTGGTTTTCCTATTTCTTTGTATTATTTATCTATGTTTTCTTGCATCTCCCTGAGTCTTTTACATATCATTATTTTGGATTAGTTTCCAGGCATTTCTTAAATTTTTTTTTTTTTGAGTTGGAGTCTCACTCTGTCACCCAGACTGAAATGCAGTGGCCATTCCCAGGCACCACAGCCTTGACCTGCTGGCTCCGGCAATCCTTCCGCCTCAGCCTTCCAAGCAGCCAGAACTACAGGCGCGTGCTACCACACCCGGCTATTTTTTTTTAATTTTTATTGTAGAGATGAGGTCTCGCCAAGTTGCCCAGGCAGGTTTTGAACCCAAGGCTCAAGCAATCCACTCACCTCAGCCTCCCAAAGCGCAGGATTACAGGCTGAGCCACCGAGCCCGGCTTAAATTTCTTTTCATTGGAATCTGATGCAGGAGGTTTTATTGTGCTCCTTTGGAGGTGTCATATTTCCTCACTTTTTAATTTTTTGTGTGTGTGCCTTCACTGATATCTGCACATGTGTCCTAACAGTCACATCTTCCAATTGTTTGATTGGTTTTCACAGGAAGATGTTTTCCTATAGATTTATCTATGGTGTTGGTTGACTAGTGTACTTTGGCTTTGATTCTGGTTGAGTGCAGTAGTCTAGTCTCTGTATAGTTTCTTAAGCTATGAACACCATCAGTGATGTCTGTGATTTCCTAAGTGGCCTAGGCTTCAGTTGCTACTGGAGGTTGTAGTGAGGTTTTGTTGGAGATAGGACACAAAGGAGGACGCCCCAGTGATGGTGGCAGTGAGCCAAGAGGACAATGAGCACCAATGTTAGTGGGTCCAGTGGGCCAGTTCTTGGGTGATATTAGTGGCAGTGGTAGACTGGATGTATGGGAGGGTCTTTGGACCACTGAGCAGTATGCATGGTGTGGGTGATGGACAACTCTTAGGCTTCCAGGTGTCCCTCACTGGTGTTAACGGCTGCTGGGATGGGCCAGGAGTCTCCCATGTGGCATGTGTGGGTGGGTGCCAAATGTGGTGTTGTTAGCAGGCTGGGTGAACTCTCCCTCAGGTTCCTGGGTAGACTGTCCCTCAGGTTCACTGCCAGCAGTGACGGATAGGGTGGAAAAATCCCCAACCCCCCAAACAGCATGTTTGGGTACCAGCAGGAGGTTTTCTGGACCTTTTGTTAGCCCCCCTGGTGATGCACATACACTCCCAGAGTGACAGAGAGGATGGAGCCATTGACAAGGTGGAGTAATACTCAGGCACCTGGGTGGCATGCTCAGACACTGGGGGAGGAGTGCCAGGCAAGGCAGGCCTGTTCTTAGGTCCCCCAGATGGTGTGCATAGATACAGGCGGTGATAGGCAAGCCAATCCTCAGGCCCTGGGCAGTGTACTCAGGTGGTAGCCACAGCAGCAGGCAGGGAAAGCCTGTACTCAGGGAGCATGCAAGTATGTGGGGACACTGCTGCTGGGACTAGGAGCATTGCTGACTGTGGTAGCTGCCCAGGCAGGCAACTCTCAGTCTCTGGGGATGGCACACTTCAGCCTCTGACAGCAGTGGCTGGCTGGAAGAGTCCATCCTAAGGGCTCTAGGTAGATAGACTTCAGGGTCTGGGACACACCTCTGCTCCCTTTGTCCTGGGGGCAGCCTCCCCAGTGTGCTGCACTGTTCTTTCCCTAGTGTATAGGACACTGGGTGGGCGAGAATGCTGGGATCCTGCTGCTCCACTGGGCCCTAACTGTGATGTGCCACTGCAGCCCTCTGGGGAATGCAAGAGGATGTCAGTGGGCTCCAGGGATGTGGAGATACAGAAGCCGTTGGGCCCTAGGGAAGGATGCAATCAGGTGGGGGCTGGACTCTCAAAAATGGCACCGTTGTGCAGCTGCCTGGGACTAGGGGTGTGTGGGACCCTGTGTGCACTTCCTCTCTGGAGCAGTAGCATCATGTGGACTCCAGGGAGCTCCCTGTGTCAGTCTGAGGGCCCGCAGGGGTCCAGGGACTCTTTCATGGCTAGCATTGTAGGAATCCACAGTAGAAATGTGGACCACTGCCGGGCTCGATGGCTCAGCCTGTAATCCCATGGCTTTGGGAGGCTGAGGTGAGTGGATTGTCTGAGCCCGTGGGTTCAAGACCCACCTGGGCAGGCGAGACCTCATCTCTACAGTAAAAAATCAAAAAATTAGTTGGGCATGGTAGCGCGCGCCTGTGACTCCAGCGACTCGGAAGGATCGCTGGAGCCCAGCAGGTCGAGGCTGCAGTGGCCCGGGAGCAGCCACTGCACTCCAATCTGGGCGACAGAGTGAGACTCCAACTCAAAAAAAAAAAAGAAGAAATGTGAACCACTGAGCATCCCTTACTTACCCTTTTTCCACACTGGGGAACCTCTCCAGGTTCACGGGCCGCCCCAACCAGGCCCTCGGCCTCACTTCCTTTTCTCCTCAAGTGCCTCAGGTATTCCTCTGCTGAATTCCAGCATGCTCTGTTAGATGTGCCTTTCAGGGTGTGATTATCTACTCACTATTTTGGTTCTCTTCGTGGAGAAGGCAGGTATCCTGTGCCTCTAGTCAGCCATTTCACAGCTCCCTCACCTGAACAATCTTTAAAAATGTTGATGCCTAAGCCAACTTCCAGAATTTTGCTTTCTCTGGTCTGGGATGTGACCTGAGTCTCAGGATTTTAAAAACTGATATGCAGCCAAAAACAAGCACCTCTGAATTAAGAAGATGGAGAGAAATTCATTTTATGTTGCAAGGCGTCAGAATATACACTCTCATTATTCTACTTTTTATAGCCACATTCAGGTTCATCTGTTGATTTTTATTTGCTTTCTGGTCCCTTGGGGGAACCTTCTTTCCAGTGCTGTCCACCCTCTCCCAAATTCTCCTAGATTCTGGGGCAGGTACATGAACCAAATGGATTCAGCGAGTGTCAACGAGTCAATGAGTGGTGAAAAGTTATTTATGACACTTGTTAAGGATGGCAAGGAGAACTTTATTCAGGACCAGTGTGATAAGTGTAGGAACCACTACAATGGAATTTTGTGATGAGGGCGAGATATTGGGATCAATTCTGAATACAATAGGAAAAGTGGAAGTTTATAGCTAAGGAGCAGGGTGGGGATCAATGGATGGAAAATTAGTAAGCAGAAACATCAGGAATAAGGAGGATTCTGGCTAAACTGACCTCACAGGATGCATGCTGAGGCAGGCCAGGGTGATCAGATTTCACTGGGCAGATGATGGAGGATGAAGAACATGATTAGATAGGATCAAATTTGGTGGTCAGATACCAAGAATGGATGAACTGACTTAGCAGAATTCTTTCTAAAATTGGGCAACACAGATATGAACATGGAAGCCCAAGAGTCAAAGCAGGGTTGAAAAAGGAGTATGGCATAGGTGGGAGAGGAGCTGGCATAGAGTTTGGTCAAAGGGAGAGAGTCTCAAACCTTGGGCTTTCTCTGGAACTACTAAGAAAGAGAAGCTTTGTTTCTCCTGAATTGGAAGCTGGCCTGGAGTTTCTGTGACCACCATGGAGACCGGGTGAGCCTGGAAATTAAACCAACCCGGGGAAAGCAGAGAGAAAGAAGAAAAGTCACAACACTGGTGACATCATTTGAGCACCTGTATCCAGCGCTGCCTGAACAGATCCTCCTGGATTTCACTATTACTGAGCCCCAAACTTGCAGATTTTGTTAAATCCATTTGATTTGAGTTTGTCAGTTGCATCTATGAGTCCTATCGATTTTAAGAATGTTTCTCAAAACCGTAAAAATAAGCTCTTATGGATGTAAGGTTTTCTTCCTTCCCTTTGTTAGTTCTGCTTAAATAGGTTGGTGTGAACAATTTAATGACTACAGCAAGGCAATATTTTAGATTTAAATAGAGCTGGTTCTTCAATACCAATCTCACAGCTTTGCTGTAAGGATCACATGAGATAAAACTCATATATATGAGTTTATTATAATGGATGGTCCAACAGGCTGTCATATAAACGTGTTATGTTTTGTTGTTGCTGATTATATATGTATGCATATATATAATTTTTTAGAAAAGTTGACAGCAGCATATCTGTCTGGGTGGAAGCAAGAACTACTTCATGCTATCTGTCTTAGTTATACAAATGATCAGGCCAGCAGGCTACCCAGCCCTGGAGAAAAGGTGTAACGGACTTTTATTTGATGTGGCAAAGAAAGAGGCTCCCCTAGGTGTCCAGAACTTTAGGAAGTAGGGATCCACTTGCAGAAAGCCCCAGAGACCCTTCTGGAAGGAATGAACTGATGAGCCCAACTCCTCTCTGAGACCCAAAGCTGCTACTCCTCATCAAGGCCCAGTGCCAGAGAAGGGCAAGAAAAGTCTTGAAACAAAGGTACCACGAGAACAGAAATAGACCAGCAGGCTGCTCTACAAAGAGTCATAAAGGAGAAATAGCAGCGAAGAGTTCTGGGTTTAGGACACAAGACATGCTGGAGCCTGCTCTGGCCACTCCTAGTGAAGACCTCCACCTTGTAAAACAGCTGTGTGTGAAAGAACTGGTCACTCCCTACCTTGGGAGCAAGCAGATAACTGTAGTTGTAATAGCAGTAGTAGCAGCAATAGCTAATGGTTATTAAAATACTATGCTAAGCACATTTATATCAGCATCTCCTTCAATAATCCCAACAATTCTATGAGCTTGGCATCCTTGTTATCCCCAATCTACAGATGATAAGGCTGGGGTAGGGAAGATTAAGCATTTTGCATGAGGGATTCTGACTCCAGCCCACCCACACACCTTACCACCCCTTGGCTATCACCCTGTAGACAGTGAGAAAAGCATATCCCGTCTTCTGTCGGTATCCCTCCATGGCAGGCACCCACACTGAAATAGATTTTTACTTCCAGAAGGTGGGAAGTTCAAAATCAAGGGGCTGCATCTGGTGAGGTCCCACTTGCTGTATCATCCCATGGCAGAAAGTGGAATGAAAAGAAAGCATGTGAGAGTGAGAGAGCGAGAGAACAAGAGATTGAACATGAAGACTCAAGCCCTTTTGTAGTTGGAATTATTCCATTCATGAAGGTGGAGCCCTCACAACCTAAACAACTTCTATTAGGTTCCACCTTCCAACACTGTTGCATTGGGGATTAAGTTTCCAACACATGCTTTTGGGGGGACAAAAACTGGGGGAGGAAATGAGCAGTACTATGACTTTGGGGGTCTTGGCCCGTTAGGGTAGAGCTGTAATACTGGAGAAGTGAAATCACCTACACTGAATGTGTTCTCCCAAAAGCATGTGTGGGGAACTTAATCTCCAGTGCAACAGCATTGAACGATGGAGCCTAGTGGAAGGTATTTAGGTTGTGAGGGCTCCACCTTCATGAATGGATTAATGTCACTTAAAAAGGGGCTTGAGGCTTCAAGTTCAATCTCTTGTTCTCTCACTTGCTCTCTCACATGCTTTCTTGCCATTCCATCTTCTGCTATGGAATGAGGTAGCAAGAAGGACCTCACCAGCTGCGGACTCTTGATCTTGGACTTCTCAGCCTCCAGAACCATGAGCCAAATAAATGTCTATTGTTTTTAAATTATTCAGTCTGTAGTAGTCTGTTATAACAGCACAAAACAGACTAAGACAACCTCTGGCAACCATTCTATGGTGGAAGACAGAGAGAATGAGTTGTTCTGCTTGTGAAGAGCTCCTCCACCCCAGAAAGCTTCTCCACACCAGCTAGGGTTCCTCCCCTGCCAGGACAACACAATATACCATGGCAGAGACTGGGTCTTTTCTCCCTGTATTTCTTCTCCCTTTCTTCCTTTCAGTAATAGAAATGCCCCACCAAGTGTTAGCAGGACACATAGCTGCCCAGCTAGAGATTATGTCTCCCAGTCTGTCTTGCAGCTAGATATATCCATATGACTACATTTTGCCCAGTGAGATGTGAGCAGAAGTGATATGTGCCACTTTGGGGTCTTAACTTAAAAGGATTTGGTGTCTTTTCTCCCAGTCTCCCCCCTTTTTTTCTTTTCTGACTGGGAAGAATAACAAATGGATCCTCTGGACTCAGAGATGGAAGCCACAGGTTCAGGATGTACCCTGGTCAGCCCTTTACTGCTGACATCTGGACTCTTATGAATACAAGAAATAAGCATCTGAAACGTCTACCTTATATAAGTTGTCATACTTTTGGGTTCTTTTTCTATAGCCTAAATGTTATAATGTTCAAACTGACTGGCATATCCAATACCCTAAGAAAAACAAACCAAAAACCCTTATGGCTCATGGAAATCCCTAGACAGATAAAGATTTTGATGGGGAGGGAAAGCTTGAAGGAGGAACACAGGGTTTCCTGATAAATAAAAGCATACAATTGGCCATTCACTGTAAGGAGGTTTATTCGTTAGGATAGAGTAGATTATGCTATATTAACAAGCAACACCAAAAGCTCTGTGGCTTAATGCATAAATGCGTATTTCTTACTCATACAAAATCTACCATAACTCTTTAGGGCAACCATCCTCCACATGATAATCCAGTGGCTTGAGCTCCACGAGTCTTTTTTGGCCCTGCCATCTCAATGCAAGCCTACTCCGAGATCACTGCAACAGGAAAAGAATTGGAAGTTATCACACGATCAGCTAAAGGCTTCAGTCTAGAAGGGATGCACGTCACTTCCATTCACAAGCCAATGTCTCTATGCCTAACTGTTAGAGGCAGAGAAAAGTTTTTGGCGCCACAAGAAGAAAATAGCGTGCTCAGTGCTCAATAAACAGGGCAAAGTCAACAGATACATGAAAACATGCTCAGTCTCACAAGTCATGAAAGAAATGCAAATTAAAACCACACTGAGATACCATCTAACTCCAGTCAGGATGATCATCATCAATAACTCAAAAGATAACAGATGCTGGAGAGGATGCAGGGAAAAGGGAACACTTCTACACTGTTGGTGGGAGTGAAAACCAGTACAATCTCTGTGGAAAACAATCTGGCTGTCCTGAAAGTTCTAAAAAAATGACCTTCCAGCCGGGCTCGGTGGCTCAGCCTGTAATCCTGTGCCTTTGGGAGGCTGAGGTGAGTGGATTGCCTGAGCACGCGGGTTCGAGACCCGCCTGGGCAGGCGAGACCTCATCTCTACAATAAAATCAAAAAATCAGCCGGGCGTGGTAGTGCGCGCCTCTAATTCCGGCTATTCGGAAGGCTGAGGCGGAAGGATCGCCAGAGCCCAGCAGGTCGAGGCTGCAGTGGCTGGGAGCAGCCACTGCACTCCAGTCTGGGCGACAGAGTGAGACTCCAACTCAAAAAAAAAAAAATTACCTTCCATACGACCCCACAATCCCCCTACTGGGAATATACCCAGAGGAACTCAAATCACTATGTGAAAAAGATACCTGCACACACATGTTTATTGCAGTATTATTCACAATAGCAAAATCGTGGAACCAACCGTGCTGCCCGTTGAAAGAGGACTGAATTTTTAAAAAGTGGTACATATACATGATGGAATATTATGCAGCCACAAGTAAGGACAAAATTATGAACTTCACAGCAACTTGGATGGCCTTAGTGATACTAAGAGATCTATCACAGAAACAAAGATACTAAGTGATCTATCACAGAAACAAAGTGATACTAAGTGATCTATCACAGAAACAAAGAACTAAGTACCACATGTTCTCACTCATAAGCATAACTTGAACAATTATAATGTTATAAGAAAGGGATTGGCAGTAGTGGGAAACTGCCTGGGGGCGGGGGTGGGATTGGCAGTAATGGGAAGCCGCTGGGGAGAGGGAGGGGCATAGCTCATCAACAACGGTACCTGTATAATGAACATGTGTAATGTGTATACCTAACCCTGAATTGTACCCCACATCTTTAAAATAAACAATTAAATTCCAGCATTTTGGGAGGCCGAGGTGAGTGGATTGCTTGAGCCCACGGGTTCGAGACCAGCCCAGGCAACTTGGTGAGACCTCATCTCTACAATAAAATAAAAAAACTAGCTGGGCACAGCAGCACGCACCTGTAGTTCCAGCTACTTGAAAGGCTGAGGTGGAAGTATCTCCAGAGCCCAGCAGGTCAACGCTGGGGTAACTGTGAGTGTGCCACAGCACTCCAGCCTGGGCGACAGAGTGAGACTCCAACTCAAATAAATAAATAAGTAAAATTAAAAATTAAAGAAATAAATAAACAGGGCAAAGAAGGAGGGTGGGGCAAAGAGCCCAGATAGAGAGAAGAGAGAAGCAAGTAGAAAATTCATAGGAAGAAATTAAAACCAGAATATAAGCAAGAAAGCCCAGGGGTCAGCCAGTGATATGCTGCAGCTGGCTTGCATATTGGCTCATTGCTACATTTTCAGGAATTTTGCAAGCCAGTTGTTAAACACAATGATTATTAAAAATTAGACTGGGTGCAGTGGCTCACACCTGTAATCCCAGCACTCTTGGAGGTCAAGAGGGGAGGATCACTTGAGTCCAGGAGTTTGAGACCAGCTTTGGCAACATAGTGAGACTTGGGGTTTTTTTTTTGGGGGGGGGTCTGAGTCAGAGTCTCACTCTGTTGCCAGGCTGGAGTACAGTGGCATGCTCACAGCCTCCGCAGTCTTGACCTGCTGTGCTCAAGCAATCTCTCCACCTCATCTTTCCAAGAGCCTGCAATACAGGAACACACCAACATGCCCAGCTAATTTTCTATTTATTGTAGAGACGAGGTCTTGCCAAGTTGCCCAGGCTGGTCTCGAAACCCTGAGCTCAGGCAATCCTCTCTTCTCCAGCTCCCAAAGTGCTGGGATTACAGGTATGAGCCACTACTCTCTACAGAAAATAAAAAAAATTAGTTGAGTGTGATGGCACACACCTGTAGTCCCAGCTACCCTGGAAGCTAAGGTGAAAAGATTGCCTGAGCCCAGCAGTTTGAGGCTGTGGTAGCTGTGATCATGCCACTGTACGCCAGTCTGGCGACAGAGTGAGAAAAGCCCAGGCATGGTGACTCAAAGAAAAAAGCCCAGGCACAGTGACTCAAAGCTCATAGAAAAGTCCAGGCACGGTGACTGAAGCCTGTAATCTCAGCACTTTGGGAGGCCGAGGTGAGGGGACTGCCCGAGCCCATGGGTTCGAGAACAGCCTGGGCAACTTTGTGAGACCTCATCACTATAATAAATCAAAAAATTAGCCGGGTGTGGTGGCACACGCCTGTAGTTCCAGCTACTTGAAAGGCTGAGGCAGAAGGATTGCCTGAGTGCCACTGCACTCCAGCCTGGGCGACGGAATAAGACTCCAACTCAAAAAAAAGAAATTAAATTATATGCATTAAACAAATTATATCAAAGACAAAGGTAACAAATGCACAAACACATCACTTCCTAAACCTCTTGCTACACTGCACTACTGTCTGTGTTTTGAGGTCATTTCCACGTGTTACAACATAGTGAACCCATCTTCCCAACTCACGTTGTCAGTCACTACCCAAAACCTGACTTGGTAGCTGGTGGGAGTATTTACTCCATGGAAATCAGCACATGCTACCAATCAGGGCTTTTGTCTCTTAGAGAGCTGATGCAACAATTATCAGCCAGGGACTGGCTTTCCCAGGACATCAAAATTGAAAGTTGCAGTGAAGGCGGTAAGTAAGCTCAGACCTCTCCAAAGCCATGCTGGGTCGGGAAATGTCCATCTGCCACCGGCGACTGGCTGGGAGCTGTCAGCTCAGAGAGCACTGGTGGGTAGGAGTTCCTATGGGAAGGAACCGCAGGGTGAGCCACCCTATATTATAGCATTTTGCAAATACAGACACTCCCTTCCATGTCCGCAGAGCGCAGCCCACACTCAGAAGCCTGTGCCATTGTATGGTTCCAAGGAACCAAAGGCTGGCGCTGAATAGTAATCATCACCTGCCAGGAGCCTATTGACCAGGAGGCCTGCCTGCTGCCCGTAGCTCCTGGTAACAGGGGCCCTTCTGGGAGCTCCCCTTGCACTGGCTTCTCCATGGGCTGCTGGTGCCTCTGTCTTTCTGGAAGGATTTTTTTACTGGGTCTCTAAGACAGTGGCTGCCAGAACGGAAGCCAAGGCTGGCCACGTGAGCTGCAAGAGGCCCAAGTGTATTTGGCCAACTCACAATCTAGCTGTGTGCACACGGGGCTTCTTTTTATAGCCGCTGTAAAAATTCTCCTTATATACCCACGACTCCACTTTCCCCGAAGCCCCGAGCCCTCTTCCCTCCCCCTCTGTGCCCCCATCAGCCATTACTGGCCACTTACCCTCCAGTGTTCAGGGCCCCTTTTAAAGCACTATTAGATGTCTGGATGGTTTATGGATCTCCGGGCTTCTGACTCCAAGTACTGCATTACCCTAAAAGCTGCACTGCGAGAGGTACTTGCAGAGGGAAAAGTTGGAGGGGGCAGCACGTGAGTTTACTATTTAATGCAACGTATTACCCCAGATGGATGGAAACGCTAGGCTGGCAATTTTTACTTCTTTAGAGGTTTTTGATTTTTTAAAATCAATTAGTGTGTTTTGAGCTATATTAACTCACATAGCCTCAGGATATTGAGTCTTTTGGTGTAACTTGCTCAAGCCTCCATCCCACAGACCATGGATCATGTACCGCCCTTACCAGGATGTCTGAGGGATCCCAAGAGGTTGGTTTCTCATTCTCCTAGTTATATCACCTTGGATCCCTGAAGCCTCTTGATTTCTGGTCTTTTCTTGTCACCTGCCCTTTGAGT
This sequence comes from Cephalopachus bancanus, assembly GCA_027257055.1. NCBI lineage: Eukaryota > Metazoa > Chordata > Mammalia > Primates > Tarsiidae > Cephalopachus > Cephalopachus bancanus. Next base: position 1,487,457 of record JAPVLO010000355.1, read on the forward strand.
AACAATTTCACATGCTCCTTTATTCTCCAAAGCTCCTTTAACATAAGGTTTTCTGTGCAGCAGACTTTTCTAAGGGCTGAGGATTACTAAGGAGGCTATAGGCAGCCCCAAACATGGAATAATCCACAGGAGAATTTCAGACTTCTCGGAGCTTAGAGTCCCAAACCACATGCTGTACGGAGGTTTCAGTGGTCATATACCTGGGCCCCAGTATCTGCCATTCCTTGGATCTGTTCTCTTTCTTCCTCCCTCATTCCTAGATCTTTCTCCCATTCCAGAGCCTTGGAGACTCTCTCTGCCTGGCTGCCAGAAAAAATAAACAAAAACTGGTGACCCTTTCAGTGTAAGCTAGCTTTCTTTGGTTTCAGTCCTCTTCCATTTAGACTATCCCATTCTTTTTAATTTTTTTTTTATTTTAAAGACATGGGGTACAATTCAGGATTAGGTATACAAGTGGTCATTGTATAGGTAAAGTTTGGGCCTCTCTTTGGTCCCCACTTTACCTGGTTTGAGCTCAGGCACGCTTATTGATGTTAGGTGTCCCCCTCCCTCTCCTGGCAGTTCCACACAATCCCATTCTTAACCAAAGGGCCTGTTCTGGAATGCTCTAACCAGCAGAGCCATCCACCCCACTCACCTGTCCTGGGCTGGCACCACTAGCGACTCAAAGAACAGGAAGGTGTTTTAAAGTTTTCCATTTTAAAAAATATACCTAAGAAGTACCTGAAAATATACTTGTTGAAAAAAAGAAATGTAGGCCAAGTACAGTGGCTCATGCCTGTAATCCCAGCACTTAGGAAGGGGGAGGCAAGAGGATTGCCTGAGTCCAGGGGTTTGAAGCCAGCCTGGACAACTTGACAAGACCGCATCTCTACAGTAAATTTTTTAAAAAGTAGCTGGATGTGGTGGTGCATGCCTGTAGTTCTAGCTTCTTGGAAGACTGAAGTGGAAGGATCACCTGAGTCAAGCAGGTTGAGACTACAGTGACCATGATCATGTGCTGTACTTCAGGTTGGGTGACAGAGTGAGATTCTGACCCCCCAAAAAAAAGTCAAAAAAAGAAAGAAAGAAGTTTAAACCACACTGACAAATCACACTTTCCCTTAATGCTTCCCCATGCTTTCTATAAGCCTACTCTGCCCAGAGAGACCCACTGTTGTCAGTCCATAGTGTGGCCTTCCAAGCCCTTTTTTCTTATATGTGGTTTTGATTTGCATGAGATTTTTATTTTATTTTATTTTTTGTAGAGACAAGGTCTCATTATGTTGCCCAGACCGGTCTTGAACTCCTGACCTCATGGGGTCCTCCCTCCTTGACCTCCCAAAGTACTGGGATTACCAGCATGAGCCACCATGCCCAGCCCTGAGACACTTATTTTGCCCATAAAAGCCCATGTGGTATTCTACTTTTTGACTGATAACAACCAACCTGTCTCTTAGATGTTTTCATGCCAGTATTATCTGAAAAGAGCATTGCTCAGTTAGAAAACCACCTACATGCCCATTGGCAAAGGAGATAGTTAAATTCTGCTTCATGAGCACTTGAACCCCTGTGCAGAGAGAAGTCATCAAGCCGGATTAAATGAGGCAGGTAGGAGTGAGTGTCAGACCCCACTGCCCCGACCCCTGACTGTCTATGCTTGGCCCCAACATCCTTCCTCAGGCTCGGACCTGGCACCTCTTCCTCAGGCCCCAAACCCCACCTTGTCTCCTTCACTCCCCACTCCACCCACTCTGGCCTAGCTTTGGGGCGAATGCAGAACACCCTGCCCTCTTCTTCACTGATTCTCAAAACAAGCCCACCAGCCCTTTGGATGTGAGGAGTTTACTGCTGCCCACTCTGGAAACCCAGACTCCCAGCATGGACAAATGCTCACATCCCTGGTCTGCAGTTCCCACATTCCTCTGGGATGGCACTTCCTGAGAAGAGTTCACCCTGCCCTGACCACAAAATTTTTCCTTGTCATCAGACCCCATGGCCAGCATAAAACTTCAAGTGGGCAGTTTGCATCCATGAATCCCACAATACCGAGCCATCCATGTCCCTCAGCTTAGCCCAGCCCTGCAATGACTGCTTTGGGGATGTTTTCTCAGGGGCTGCTGAGTCCCAATGCTGCAGGCTAGGTTTGAGACTGGGTGTGTAATCTGGCCAGACTGTGGGCAGGAAACAGGAGCTGGAGCCCGGTGGTGACCATGCTCTGACGGGATGCCTGGATTTATAGAGTGTGGAAGGCCTGGGGCTTATTTCAGACATAGAAAGACCCATCCAGCTTGAGCTTAAGGAACACTCAGTGTGAAAATCTGAAATAGAGCAGTTCCAGGGTAGTTGGGCAGGGCATGAGGCCACCCAGAACAGGCTAGATTTGCAGGTGTACTCACCCACAGAGGCCCAACCCATTGCAGGGGTTCCCAGACACTGTGCCACAGAACAGTACTGGTCCATGGCTTGTTAGGAACTGGTCCACACAGCAGGAGGTGAGCAGTGGGCAAGCGGAGCTGTGTCTTCTGTCAGATCAGAGGTGGCATTAGATTCTCAAAGGAACAGGAACCGTATTGTGAACTCTGCATGCAACTAATCTAGGTTATGTGCTCCTTATGAAAATCTAATGTTGATGATCTCCCTACCCCACGGTCCATGGAAAAATTGTCTTCCACAAAACTGGTCCCTGATGCCAAAAAGGTTGGGGACTGCTGCTGTTGTGAAACCAGAGTAGTCATCAAGTAGAGCCAAGATGGTAGCTGGAAAGTGCTGCAAAGGGTCAAGTCTGAAGAGGGCTGTAGGCAAACAGGAGTAAGCCAGCTCCCCTGGGCAGACTCCGGCACAGCTCTCTGCCCCTCCCTGCCAGGCTTAGATCTCTGGTGGGCCCTCACTTCACCTTGTGCTCATCACGCCGGATAATGACCATCAGTTGGCTGTGTCCTGCCTTCCTCCCTCACTGGACCCTGGTAAGAGGGGAGAGAAGTGTGACTCAACACAATGGCCATGTATGGTCAGCCATGCTGCTTTCCATGAGAACTGAGGGGATGGGACCCAGAGGAGCATGCACAGCTGATGGATTGCCCTGGTTCCTGGGGCTGATGGGTTCTGATGCCCAGCTTAGACCTCACTCCAGAACACGAGTAATCTGCAGGGTGTCAGTGGCATCAGACTACAGTGTAGGGTCCTGGGGATGGCAGGGAAGAAGGATGAAACCATGCTTCTTGGCCTTTCTCTTCTACTTGGGTTCCTGGCAATAGACCCAAACACCTGACCACTCTCCTGACGGATGCCTGACCTCTCAAGACCGGCAGTGAGTCACGTTGAGGTTATATACATGTCATCAAGGAGGTCCCAAGCCCAAATATCACTTTTTCAGAGTGACCTTTCCTAATCACCCTAAAAACCAGTTACCCCACCTCCTAGCTAGCTTATTAATGTAGGGAGTTTTTTTCATGTTACTTAGAATCAAAGTGATTGGTTGATGGGGTCAGTATGTGTCTCCCTAACTAAGAGAGAATCCCCATGAGGGCAGAGTTTTTTCTGTTTTATTCCCTCCTGTAACCTCATTGCCTGGCACATACTATGTGGGTGAGAAAGTGGTGGGGAATTAATGCAGAGGATGGAGGCAATCAATTAATGCCTACCCAAATGCGGAAGTCAACCCTCATCAGTGAGTTCTGGGAGCACCCTGGCCAGGAACACCCACGAAGGCCTTTTAAGAGTGATATTAACTCATCTGCCAGAGTTACAGGCACACATACTAACCAAAGGGGAGAGAGAAAGTTGAATTTGTTTTATTTATTACACACCCACACACAAAAAATGTTTTTTTGGAAACTGTGGATCACAATGATCCTGTTCTTCCCATGACTGACCATGGCATTGGTGAGACCAGTTTCAGCCCCCAGTGGAAACAGACGAACCCCAGATGCACTTAGCCCAATGGTGAGTCTCCAAGTTAAACAAAGGGAGGAGGTTGGGCTAGGGGAACCTTGAGCAATTCCTTCGGACTCCTGGGATTTTTTTTAAACTTAAAGAAGCAATCCACTAAGTCTTTTTCCCCCATCAAGTTCCCACAAGAGCATGACCTTCTTGCAGTCACGCACCATCATGATGTAAGGGCAGTCTGAAGACATGGTTCTGAAGAAGCCCAGGAACCAGACACCCTCAGCTCACGGAGGAGACTTCAGCTCCTCCTTGGTTTTCACCCCGCCTTCCTCTTCAGGGGCAGTCCCCTTCCAGGGACTGTCTTGGGGGGCTTCTCTGTAGAAAGTTCTGTTTCTCACACACCAGATTTTGAAGACTTAACACATAAAAGAATTCAAACTGTCTTGTTGATAATTTCTTTTATGTTGATTACATTGGTTACATGTTGAAACTGATGACATGTTGAAATATTTTCGATATATAGGGTTAAATAAAATATTTTTTAAAAATTAAAAAAAAAAAGTTCTGTTTCTGTTTCTAATTGAAGGCTGGCATTCAAGTCAGAGGAAGGAGATATTAATCACCACAAGTGGATAGAGATGGCCCCTCTGAGCTTTGTAAATCCCGCACCGGAAAACCCAGTTCCCGCCGGAGCCCCGCCGACGCCGCGTCTCCGCCGCCCCCAGCCCCGCGACCCTGAGGAGCAGCTCGCACCAGCTGGACGCCGCCATGGGCAAGGGAGACCCCAACAAGCCGAGGGGCAAGATGTCGTCATGCGCCTTCTCCGTGCAGACCTGCCGGGAGGGGCACAAGAAGCAGCATCCGGACTCGTCGGTCAACTTCGCCAAGTTCTCCAAGAAGTGCTCGGAGAGGTGGAAGACCACGTCCGCCAAGGCAAAGTCCAAGTTCGAAGACACGGCCAGGAGTGACAAGGCCCGCGACCACCGGAAGTTGAAGAACTACGTCCCCCCCAAGGGCGACAAGAAGGGGAAGAAGAAGGACCCCAGCGCGCCCAAGCGGCCGCCGTCCGCCTTCTTCCTGTTTTGCTCGGAGCATCGCCCGCAGATCAAGAGCGAGCACCTGGGCCTGTCATCGGGGACACCGCCAAGAAGCTGGGCGAGATGCGGTCCGAGCAGCCGGCCAAGGACAAGCAGCCCTGCGAGCAGAAGGCCGCCCAGCTCAAGGAGAAGCACGAGAAGGATATTGCTGCATACCGTGCCAGGGGCAAAAGCGAGGCCGGAAAGAAGGGCCCGGGCAGGCCTGCAGGCTCAAAGAAGAAGAGCGAACCAGAAGATGAGGAGGAGGAAGAGGTTGAAGATGAGGAGGAAGAGGACGAAGATGAAGAATAAATGGCTATCCTTTAATGATGTGTGTGGAGTATGCGTGTGTGCTCAGGCAATTGTTTTGCTAAGAATGTGAATTCAAGTGCAGCTCGATATTAGCTTCGGTATAAAAACTGTACAGATTTTTGTATAGCTGATAAGGTTCTTTGTAGAGGAAATACTTAAAAAAATACAGGTTGTAGCTTTTGAGGGGCTACTACATACAGTTAGACTTTAAAGCTTCTGATGTTGAATGTTCCTAAATATTTAATGGTTTCTTTAATTTCTTGACTTGTGTACGGTAGCACAGCAAACTTGTAGGAATTAGTATCAATAGTAAATTTTGGGTTTTTTAGGACGTTGCAGTTTGTTTTTTTAAAAAATTTTGTAATAAAATGATGTATATTAAAAATAATAATAATAATAAAATAAATTCCACACCACCTCTTGTTCTGCAGCTGTGGACCTCTTTACAGTGAGCTCTGCCAGAAACAAAAACCTTTCATCAGTACAGAAGCGAGTCCTCGCTACCTCTGGGTTTAGACTCCAGAAACGAGATGGAACGCGTTGTTTTAGGGTGTTGCCAAGAGTCAGAGCCGTGGTTCGAGCAGCAAACTCAATTTCACTTGGCTTTTTACGTTTTTTAAAAATAAGGAATAACATTTTAGGCCATCAATTATCCTGTTAACATTTTATTTATTTATTTGGATCAAGACAGGTAATTTAGATTAAATTCACTCAGTGGGCTTTCAGTTATGGGAGAAGGGAAAATAAAATTTTTGTTACCAAAGAGATTTTGCATGCAAATACACACATGTGAGCATGTGCGCACAAACAAATGTAAACGCACACACAGAACTCTATAACAAATCAAACAGAAGCATGCCATCTAGGATGAAAATGCACTCTCTAAGTCAGCAGTCCCCAACCTTTTTGGCATTGGGGACCGATTTCAGGGATGACAATTTTTCCACGGACTTGGTAGGGGGGCAGGGTAGAGCATGGTTTCGGGATGATTCAAGTGTATCCCACTTACTGTACACTTTATTTCTATTATTATTGCATTATAATACATAATGAAATAATTATACATCTCACCATAATGCAGAATCAGTGGTCACCCTGAGCTTGTTTTCTTGTAACTGGACAGTCCTATATGGGGGTTATGGGAGACAGTGACACTCAAGAGTATTGCTTATGTCCAGTCTACTCCATAATCTCGTTTTGGTTGTTGTCATTGCAGAAAACCCAGCTTCACAAAGATAGGATATTAGAAGTGGAAGCAGACTTTTTAGTGCTTTTGTGGCAATCTCAGGATATTCCACCTTGACTTTAATCCAGACTGTATGGAGATTTGAGGTTGTCTCAAATGTACTTCTAAGACCACTGTCATTTGCAATCTCAAGCAGTTGATCCTTTTCTAGCAAAGACAAAGGTGATTCACCTGGCTTATTCACAAAAGGGTTGCAGATCCATTTCTTCCCAGTTCAGGGGTCTTTTGTGGTTGGGAAATAATACTCAAAACTCTTTTGAAAGCTGAGATAGGTGATCATGCACCAGCTGGGAGGAAGAAGGCCCTGGCTCAGTCTCTTTCAAAATCTCTGCTAATGTTTGAAACGTCAAAAGTCCCAGTGTTCACTCAACACTCCCATAATTCCAGTTTGGCTTTGAATGTAGCCACTTCATCTGCTGACTTGAACACAGTTGTCGTTCTCTCCTAAAGTGACAGATTGAGTTGATTGAGCAGGTTAAACATGTCACACAAGTAAGCAAGTTTTGCAACCCATTCTGTGTCACTGAAACGTGCTGCCAGTAGTGATTGTTTTTCTAAAAGAAATCTCTGGAGCAGTTCTCATATAACTCAGAAACTCTGGCCAGTGATCTACCTTTAGAAAGCCATCTCACCTCTGTATATTAGAGAAGATGTGTGTGTCCTGTGTCTATCTCCTCACAGATTGCACAAACAGATGTGAGTTAAGGACATGCACTTTAATGTGGTTGATAATTTTAATCACATCCTGTAAAATGTTACGTTCAAGTGACATTTTTCAGCTAGCCAGTATTTCTCTATGGATAACACAGCGCATAGACTCACATTCAGAAGTGACCTCTTTAACCTGAGCAGTGAAACCAGAAAGCCATCCAGTCTTGGCAGCCACTCCCTCTGTGCATATCTTGACACAAAATGACCAATTCAGTTTCCCTTTTATGTAGTCATTCAAAGACTTAAATAGTTCTACAGCTGTGGTATTGGTTGGCAACAAAAGTGCATATAACATAGCCTCATGCACATCCTCCTGAAAAATGTATCGCACAAAAACGAGCATTGTGGCCTTATTGTCAACACCAGTAGACTCATCATGGATTGCATACCATGGTGACTCATTAATCCTCTCTAACAATTGGACCTCAATATCCTCTGCTATTTCATCAATTCTCTAGTTACAGTGCTAGCCATATGGTGTCATGGTGCCACCTTTTGAACTGCAGCCTCTCCTAAAAGTTCAGGGCAAATGTCCTTGGCAGCAGGCAGGATCACCTCTTCACCAATAGTAAAGGGTTTCTTAGGTTTAGCAGTGTGGTTTGTCACCAAGAATGATGCTCTCAGTATGGACACATTTGATGAAGTGATGGCCTCCAATCATTGCTTCTGTTCTTTGTGTTCGTTTTTCTTATTTTGAAAAACTCAAAAGGTTTGTCTTTTAATGCAGGGTGCTTGGTCTCCATGTGGTGAAGCAGTTTTGAAGGTTTCATGGCTTCCGTTGGATAGCCGGTCATCATGAGCTTGGAGAACGTGAATCACCTGTTGCAGTGAACCCGTAATTCTTGTTATTTTCTTTTTCTTTTTTTTTTTTCAGTTGGAGTCTCACTCCTTCGCCCAGGCTGGAGTGCAATGGCACACATGTTCACGGCCACCCCTGCATCAATCTGCTGGGCTCCAGCTATCCTTCCACCTCAGCCTTCCAAGTAGCCGGAACTACAGATGTGTGCTACCATACCCAGCTATTTTTTATTTTATTGTAGAGATGAGATCTCACTAAGTTGCCTGGGCTGGTCTTGAACCCGCAAACCCAGGCAATTCACTTGCCTCCGCCTCCCAAGTGCTGGGATTACAGGCTGAGCCACTGAGTCTGGCTGGTATTTTCTTTTAAATGCAGTTTTCTTTTTGTTGGCAGTCTTGGTCTTCTGCTGTCTCATCATTGGGTCTTTCCCCCTTTCCCAGAAAGCTCTCCAGCAACGTTTATTTTTTACTCATTTTGCCTAGGGTTTGCTTGTGGGCTTACCAAAACTGTGACTGAGAACAGTGCACAGTGCAGGAAAGAGGTGCAGATGGAAATGGTAAATAAAATAATGGGAGGACCACATGCAGACTAAAATAAGTGTCAGATTCTGACTTAAAGTCTGCCACCAGATGCAACTGTACAATTGAAGCACATCAACTCACTTGCCACTGAGGACAGGCTTTTGATAGGAATCTGCAAGCAATGGATTTATGTTGTCTCTGTGCAGTCAAACCTCACTGCTAATGCTAATCTGTATTTGCAGCCACACCCCAGCACTAGCTTTCACTGCCTTAGCTCCACCTCAAATCACCAGGCGTTTGATTCTCATGAGGAGTGCACAACCTAGAACCCTCACAGGTGTAGTTCACAATAGAGTTTGTGTGCCTATGAGACTCTAATGCTGCCATTGATCTGACAGGAGGCAGAGCTCAGGTGGTAATGTGATGAGGAGCAACTATAAACACTGATGAAGCTTTGCTCTCTCACTCACCTGCCACTCACCTCCTGCTGTGTGACCTATTCCTAACAGACCACAGAACAATATTGGTCCATGGTCCGGGAGTTGGGGACCCCGGCTCTAAGCTACAAGAGAATGCTGCTTTACATAATAGAAATAGAGGACATTTATGTGTAAATTTTCAAACATTTTCCCATAGGATAAAATCAAAGTAAAACAGAGTGGTACTATATGTGGCTGGAACATCTGGAAACATGGTCTTTTATTCAACAGATTGTTTATGGGGACCTACTGTGTGCATGAGTGAGCTCTACTTCTACTGAAGGGTGAAACAGATGGATTCATACTAGCTTGGATCAAATCCTGCAGACAGGACAAGGAACTGAATTGGATATTACACGAGAGGTGGGCAGCAGAAGGAAAATGACCTAAGGAGACCTTTCCAGGGAGAATGACCAGAAGCTTTCTGAACAAATGGAGTGAGAAAGAAAAATGGGTGCCAATGAGGCACCATCAACTAATGAGAAAAATGAAAACATGAAAAAGATTTGTTGAATGAATGAAAGAACAGAGAGCTGGTAGTTGAGAATTTTCAAGATGCCACCCAAAGGAAAAAGTGGCTCTAGAAAAGGGTGGAAAGGAGAGTGATGGCACTGACAAGAAGCCTCAGGGTCCCAAACGTGGTGGTAATGTAGTAAAGGTCATTCTTTGCAAAAAACACAGCAAAATCATGGAAGCCATGGAAAAGTTAAAGTCTGGAATGAGAGACAATGAATGGCTGCACAATATAGTGAAGATAAAACTAGACAAGAGGGTGACTTGGGTTGGATGATCAGACTTTCATGGTGGGACCATTTCAAAAAGCAACATTTATTTGCCTTGCCTGTAAGAGGGAAGGATAAGCCTGTGTTAACAGAACCACCAGTTAAGATGAAATTTGGATATCATTGTAGTTGAAGGAAGAAAATAAAATCATATGAAAGACTGAACAAGAAAGAAAGAAAGAACAGAGAGCCAGGTCATAGGTGGTAGAACGAGGAATCCAGCTAGTGACTTGACCCAAAATGACAAAGAAATGATATGACTTCTCAGATCCCATGCAGACCCATGACTCCAGGACATTTCTCTAACCACTCATAAATGTGTTCCTTCTAGCTGTTAAAAAAAAAGTAGAGAAAATTTAGAGGGGAAAAAAAGATAAATATTGAAAACTGATTTTAGAAATCTTTCTAGCAAGGACTAGGCTGTAGGAATTCATTTCCTGTGTCCAATGCACACTTCAAGCCTGAGCTGCATGGATAGCCTCACCTGATCTGGCAACTTCGCCTTCTAATGTCTGAAGGCCACAGCCTGGTGTGTGAAGGTTTAGTGACTTGGTATTGACCAATCCTTTCTCTTCTGTGTTTTCAGCTCATGATAAGTTGGTCAACTATGGACACAGTATCTATCTCCTGTGGCTGCTGTAACAAGTAATCACAAACTTAGTGGCTTAAAACAAATGTATTCCTACTGAAGGTATTCCAGGCGATTGAAAAAGAAGGAACTCTCCCCAAATCATTTTACAAAGCCAACATCACATTGATACCCAAGCCAGGTAAAGATCCAACAAAGAAAGAGAACTACAGGCCAATATCTTTGATGAACATATATGCTAAAATTCTCAACAAGATCCTGGCAAACCGGATTCAACAATACATCTCAAAAATCATCCATCATGACCAAGTAGGCTTTAATCCTGGGATGCAAGGCTAGTTCAACATTCGTAAAACCATAAATGTAATTAAATTCATCAACAGATATCAAAACAAAAACCACATGATCATATCATTAGATGCAGAAAAAGCTTTTGATAAAATTCAGCATCCCTTCTTGATAAAAACCCTTAAACATCTAGGCATACGGGGAACATACCTCAAAATAGTAAAAGCCATCTACAAGAAAGCCACAGCCAGCATACTCCTAAATGGACAAAAATTGGAACCAATTCCCCTGAAAACTGGAACTAGACAAGGATGCCCACTCTCACCCCTCCTGTTCAACATAGTATTGGAAGTCCTGGCTAGAGCAATCAGAGAAGAGGAGACAATCAGGGGTATCCAAATAGGAAAAGAGGAAGTCAAGTTATCTCTCTTTGCAGATGATATGTTTGTGTACCTTGAAAACCCAAGAGAATCTGTCAAAAACCTCCTTACATTGATAAAGGCCTTTGGCAAAGTCTCAGGATACAAAATAAATGTACAAAAGACAATCGCATTTCTCTACACCAATAATAAACAAACAGAAACCCAAATAAAAAACACAATTCCATTCACAATAGCCACAAAAAAAATGAAATACCTTGGCATCTTCCTAACCAGAGACGTGAAAGACCTTTACAATGAAAATTACAAAACACTGCTCAAAGAAATCAAAGATGACACAAACAAGTGGAAAAATATTCCATGCTCACGGATTGGAAGAATCAACATTGTGAAGATGTCCATCTTACCTAAGGCAATCTACAAATTCAATGCAATACCCATCAAATTACCAGCAACATTCTTCTCAGACCTAGAAAAAACAACACAGGAATTCATATGGAAACACAAACGTCCAAGAATAGCCAGAACAATCTTCAGCAAAAAAAAAAAACACACACAAAAACAAAGCAGGTGGTATTACATTACCAGACTTCAAACTTTACTATAAAGCTACAATCATCAAAACACTTGGTATTGGTACAGGAACAGGAATATAGATCAATGGAATAGAACTGAGATTCCAGAAGCAAAATCTCAATTTCTCAACCAACTCATCTTTGACAAAGCCCCCACCACCTACCACTGGGGAGAGGAGAACCTATTCAGTAAATGGTGCTGGGAAAACTGGCTGACCACATGCAGAAGTTTGAAACAGGACCCCTATCTATCCCCATGCACAAAGGTTAACTCCAAATGGATCAGAGACCTAAATGTAAAACCTCAAACCATAAGAACCTTAGAAAAGGAAGGAAATACCCTCATGGAAATCGGAACTGGCATCCAATTCCTGAACAAAACCCGAAACCCACAGGTCATAAGGAGAGAAGATAGACAAGTGGGACCTTATTAAACTGACAAGCTTCTGCAAAGCCAAAGAAACCATCAAGAGAACAGGGAGACAGCCTACAGACTGGGAAAAAGTATTTGCCAACTCCAGGTCTGACAAAGGCTTAACATCCTGGATCTATAAGGAACTCAAACATTGCTGAAAATAAAAATAAAAAAAAACAACCCCCTTATAAAATGGGCAAAAGATATGAACAGGCACTTCACAAAAGAAGACATCCGAGCAGCCAACAAACACATGAAGAAATGCTCAACCTCACTAATCATCAGGGAGATGCAAATCAAAACCACACTGAGATATCACCTAACTCCAGTCAGAATGGCAATTATCAACAACTCAAAAAATAACAGCTGCTGGAGAGGGTGTGGTGAAAAGGGAACACTTCTACACTATTGGTGGGAGTGTAAACTAGTGCAACCTCTGTGGAAAGCAGTGTGGCGATTCCTAAAAGTTCTAAAAATCCACCTTCCATATGACCCTGCAATCCCCCTACTGGGAATATACCCTGAAGAACTCAAATCACTCTATAAAAAAGATACCTGCAGACGTATGTTTATCGCAGCGTTGTTCACAATAGCAAGAACCTGGAAACGGCCATGCTGCCCATCAAAAGAGGACTGGATTAAAAAAATGTGGTACATATACACGATGGAATACTACGCAGCCATAAAAAAGAACAAAATCATGAATTTCGCAGCAACCTGGATGGAACTAGAGTCTATAATACCGAGCGATCTCTAGCAGAAACAAAGATTCGAGTTTCACATGTTCTCACTCATATAATGGACCTTGAACATCCAATGTAATACTATAAGAATGACTGACGGTACTGGGAAACTATGGGGGGGGATGGGATTAACAGTAGCAAATATCTGTCTGGGGATGGGGAAACACCTCTTATCAATAGGGTGCCTGAATGAAACGTAATTGTACACCTAACCCTTAACTGTACCCCACAGAACCATAATAAAAAATATTGATAAAAAACAAACAAACAAACAAAATGTATTCTTTCACAGTGCTGGAGGCTGGAAGTCTGAAAACAGGTTGTCAGCAGGGCCACACTCCCTCTGGAAGCTCCAGGAGAAAATCCACTCCTGGCTTCTTGTTGCTTCTGGTGGCTTCCTAGCAAGCCTTGGTGTTCCTTGGCTTGTTGTCCCATCACTCTATCTCTGGTCTTTGCATCACCTTCTCTTCTGTCTGTCTCTCTCCTTTATGTGTCTGCTATAAAGATGCCTGTCACTGGACTTAGTTCCCACTAGGATAATGCAGAATGATCTTCTCATCTCAAGATCCTAATTGTTATTACATCTGCCAAGACCCTTTTTTCCAAAGCAGGTGACATTTCAGGTTCTGGGAATTAGGATGTGAATATATTTGGAAGCCCCGTTCAGCCTACAGTACATACCATCACAGAATTGTCCACGGTGCTGGTAAGCCTTTCCCAGAGACTGACCTTAAGGGGGTGGAAGAGTGGAGAGAACAGAACACAATAAATGTCCTCTGGAGATGGGAAGAAGACAGTGGTTCCAAATTTGAGCAGCAAGACAGGGACCATGTTTTAAAGGGCATTTGGGCTTTTGTCTCAGGCTTCTTCTATGACTCTGAACCTTTATTTATAAATAAATACCTGTCTCTAAATAAAATCAGAACTATCTCAGCTAAATTGAAATCCACAGTCACTTAGCTATGAAACGATTTCAACTTCGCCTGTCTGAACTTCCTGCCCTCCGTCCCTCCCTCCCTCTGTCCCATTCCATAGTGAGAAAGATTTAGCAGCTTGTGGGCCTTTGAAATGTCAGAGGCGTCACTATTCTCAAGAATAGGTGTGTAGTTGGGGGTGAGTGAAGACACTCCATGCCACATTAAGCTTAGTACGCTAAAGAGAAACTGATAGGGGAAGAATTAATTACAGTTTAACAATAATAATAAAAAGCCAAACAAGAGATGGAAATAAAATAGCCCAGGGAACAAATGGTTTTCCCGGAAGAATGGTGTCTATTCACCGTGGAAAATTTATATGTAGAATAAATGCTGGGAATTGGGACACAGAAGAAGCAATCAAAAGCCCAAGGAGGTTCCAGTGAGCTGGCGCTGCTTTTCATTGAACTGTCTCATTAGCTAGCTGGAGGTATAAATAAATTCCTCCAGTGTCTTTGTTGTCTGACAAGATGGAAAGCAGAATGAGTCTTGACGGGGCAGGGGGTAGGGGATCTGGGGAGAGGGAGGGTGACCCCGACAGCCCTTGGAACCAAGAGCTGGGCCGGGAGGGAGTCTGCCAGTGAAAAAGAATAGGCGGCGAGGAAGGTGTCCGCTTCCTTTCATGGCAGAGGCCCCGGCTGGGGCTTCACTGAGGGCCAGACAGGGATGCCTTCCCAGAGCTCAGAGGCTTTGTTCTGAGGCCAAAAGCGTGGCTTTATCATGACAAATCTCACTTTATGTCACCACCGCGTGTATTGGGAGCAACAGTCTGGAGCCACAAAGCCCTCCTCAGGGGGCACTCAGCCACCAGCTTCTGATCCCCACACCCAGGATAGACTGCCATGTTGTGACTGCTTGCAAGCCGTTCTGCATCAGATGCATTACAATGAAAGCAGCTGCGAGCATTTGTGAACAATTCATATTTTTTAGAAGAAGAGGATTCTGGGAAGATAGCAGTAATGACAATGTAGTTGTTTTAAAAAAATAACAGCTTTATGGAGATATAATTAAAACATTATACTATAAGATTCAATGATGTTTAGTATATTCACAGAGTTGTACAACCATCACTACAGTCAATTTAGAACATTTTCAAAAAAGAAATCCTGTACTCAAAAAAGAAATCCGGTACTTAAAGTGATTTCCCATTTCCCCTCACACCCTCTAGCCCTAGGCAACCACTAATCTACTTTCCGTCTCTACAGATTTGCCTATTCTGGACTTTTCATATAAACGGATTATACGATATTTGTCTAATTGTGTCTGGCTTCTTACACTTAGCATAATAATTTCAAGGTTCATCTGTATTGTAGCATGTATTACAATTCATCCCTTTTAAGGTTGAATAATACTCCTTTGTGTGCATATACCACATTTTGTTTATCTGTTCATCCAACCAAACAGGCATTTGAGTTGTTTCCACCTTTTGGCTATTAAGAATAATGTCTCAGTCGGGCTTGGTGGCTCAGCCTGTAATCCCGCGCCTTTGGGAGGCTGAGGTGAGTGGATTGCCTGAGCCTGAGGGTTCGAGACCCGCCTGGGCAACTTGGCGAGACCTCATCTCTACAATAAATCAAAAATTAGCTGGGCGTGGTAGCGCTCACCTGTAATTCCAGCTACTTGGAAGGCTGAGGCGGAAGGATCGCCGGAGCCCAGAAGGTCGAGGCTGCGGTGGCTAGGAGCGGTCACTGCCCTCCAGTCTGGGCGACAGAGTGAGACTCCAACTCAAACCAACAAACAAACAAACAAACAAACAAACAAACAAAAGAATAATGTCTCGACCGGGCTCGGTGGCTCAGCCTGTAATCCTAGCGCTTTGGGAGGCCGAGGTGAGTGGATTGCCTGAGCCTGTGCATTCGAGACCCACCCGGGCAACTTGGCGAGACCTCATCTCTACAATAAATCAAAAAAAATTAGCCAGGCATGGTGGCGCGTGCCTGTGGTTCCAGCTACTTGGAAGGCTGAGGAGGAAGGATCGCCGGAGCCCAGCAGATCAAGGCTGCGGTGGCCAGGAATGTGCCACTACACTCCAGTCTGGGCAACAGAGTAAGTCTCTGACTCAAAAAAAAAAACCCAAAAAAACAAAAAAAATAATGTCTCTATAATCATTTATGCGAAAGCTTTTGTGTGGATATACGTTTTTGTCCTCTTCAGTGTATACCCAGGAATAGAATTGCTAGGTCATATGGGAACTCCATATGAGGTGAGTGGATTGCTTGTGCCCAAGAGTTCTGAAGGAAGAGGCGGAAGGATCGCCAGAGCCCAGCAGGTCGAGGGTGCGGTGGCAGGGAGTGGCCACTGCACTACAGTCTGGGTGAGAGTGAGACTCCAAGTCAAAAAAAAAAAAAGTATCAGCATCACCTGGGAACTTACAGGAAATGCAAATTCTCAGGGCCCACATGAGCTCTCTGGAACTGATACTCAGTATTTGTGAGTTTTGTTTTTTGAGTTGGGTCTCACTCTGTTGCCCAGGCTGGAGTGCAGTAGCACGATCACAGCTCACTGCAGTCCCAACCTCCTGGGCTCAAGCAATCCTTCCACCTCAGCCTCTTGAGTAACTGGGACTACAGGCCACTATGTCTGGCAAATGTTTGATTTTTTGTAGGACAGGTCTTGCTATGTTGCCTAGGCTAGTCTTGAACTCTTGGGCCAAGAGTCTCCCAAAGTGCTGGGATTACAGGTGTGAGCCACTACAACCAGCCTAGCATCTGTGTTTTAACAAGCCATCCAGGCAATTCTGGTGATACTGATTCTAAAGATACTGATCCACAACAAAAATAGGTGACAAGGTAGGATAACAAACTCCAAAGTTTGAGTAGGTTGGTACACGCTGCAGGTAATCTCAAGAACCATGTGGTTTTGACAGTAGTGTGGGAGGAAATGGGAGAAAAGGAAATGGTCTATGGTACCCCTGAAAAACCAAAGAACCCACAGACTGCCTTGGGAATCTTGGTGGCCCAGTCTGAGGACATCAGCCAAACATTGGAGCAAATTTCAAAGGATTCCATTTGAATGTGATTGCAAAGGGATCCCAGAAAGGTGGGTGGTGCTAGAATACTCTGAGATCTCTGAATTTTTTTAACTAGTCAGATTTTTCCCAGGATAAAGTTCTACACTGAAAAGTACCTGCTGGGAACAGAACTTAAATTGAGCATCACAGGGATAAGGGGGAGGAGGAGGAGGAGAAGAAAAGTAAGAGAGAGCATAATGGAACTCTAGCTCAGAAAATATTTGCATATATATATATATACATATATATATGTGTGTATATATATACACACATATATATATATTTAAATCACTTTGTGAAAACAGCAGACAGAAAACTTCCAGGATGGCAAACCTAGGAAAGTTATCCTAGTTTCCATTTTCCGTCTAAAAGTACAAATAATTTATCTCATTAAAAATGAGCAACAGGAAATTATCATGAGCTAATCCCACACAAAGAAAAAAGAAACTTGGAAGCAGACTAGTGTTTTTACAGATAATGAAGGCATAGTAGAAAGCCATGCCTACAAAACAGATAGAAGTTATAACTGGATATGTTAAATGAGCTACAAGAAATTTTGAAAAATGATATGTATGAAAGAATAGCATAACCAGATGAGAACAATTTAGAAAAGAAGTAATTTGAGAAAAGAAAGATTTGAAAAGAGAAGGGACAACTCAGGAAATAAAAAGAAATTAAAAGATAATTTCATCAGTGAAGACTAGAATGGAAGGATGTGTTCTGAATTAGTGAAATTAAACAATAACAACTGGATTGTGCTCATGAATTCTGCTCCTTAGTTGGGTGACTTGAATGGGTGGGGGGGCTGAGATAAAAGGCATTAAAATAATGATTTTTTTTTTTTTTGAGTCAGGGTCTAATTCTATTGCCCAGGCATGAGTACAATGTTATAATCACAGCTCATCACAGCCTCCAACTCCTGGGCTCAAGTGATCCTCCCACCGCAGCCTCCCAAGAAGCTGAGACTATGGGTACATGCCACCACACACAGCTAATTTTTTTATTTTTATTATTATTCTCTTATTTTTAGAATGAGGTCTTGTTATGTTACCCAGGCTGGTCTCAAGTTCTTGGGCTCAGGCAATCCTCCCGTCTCTACCTCCCAAAGTGCTGGGATTGCTAGCATGAACCACCACACACAGTAGATTGACTTTTAAGATGGCTTCTTGGGCTGGGATGACTTAAGGGGTATTTAGTTAGGACTGGTGACTGGAGTGCCATCAGGTGGCCGATCCAGCATGGCATTCTCGGGGCCACCGGGCTTTACATAGTGGCTCTAGTTTCTAAGAGTGAGTGTTCCAACAACCAAGACTGATCAACTGGGTCTTTCATGATGTAGCCTTGGAAATCTCACAGCATCCTTTGCGCCATATTAGTCAAAGCCATCACAGACCCACCCAGATCTACAGGGAGAGGACATGGACTCTACTTCTGAACGGAAAGAGTGTCAAAGCATTTTGTCTATTTTTCTCAGTTTTACTAAAGTATAATTTGCATACAATACAATTAACTTATTATAACTGTGAAGCTTAATGACTTTTGGTAGTTTTATACCATCTTGTAACCACTGGCACAGTCAAGACAACAATTTCATCATCTTAACATGTTTTCTCATCTTCTTTGCAGTCATATTTAGATCACCACAGAACCCAGATATGAATGAACACTCATTTGAACAAGAAACTTTTTTTGTTTTGTTTTTTTGTTTTTTGAGTTGGAGAAACTTTTTTTTTTTTTTTTTAGTTGAAGTCTCACTCTTGTCATCCAGCCTGGATGCAGTGGCACACTCACTACCACCTCAGCCTTGACCTGCTGGACTTAGACGATCCTTCTGCCTCAGCCTTACAAATAGCTGGAACTACAGATGCACACCACCACGCCTTGCTGGTTTTTGTGATATTGTAGAGACAAGGTCTCTTGCCCAGGCTGGTCTCAAAACCCTGGGATCAGGCAATACTCTCGCCTCAGCCTTCCAAAGTGCTGGCATTACAGGCTGAGCCACCGCGCCCGGCCAAGAGATGTTTTAACATCAAAAACAAATGAAGGAGGCTCAATGCATATGAACTAGAAATTCAGAAGCAGATCAATAGAATAAAACAAATAGAAAAATATTTAAAGTAAGGAAACTTTTCTGAAACAAGACATACTCAAAACTTTGTAATGAACAGTATATTTTGTCTAGGAAAATCAACATAGAACAGCCAATATTCTAGATTAGACAACTACTGAACTTCAAAGAAAAAGAAAAAAAATATATTTTGAAGAAAATTAAAACATTGGTGAAAAAACCAAGTTACTTACAAGGGAAAGAAAATTAGATTGCCATCAGACTTGGGTCACAACTTTTTATGTCAGAGGACAGTGAAACGACATATTTGAAATACTGAAAGAAAGAAATTACAAGGTAAGGATTTTATCGCAACCAAACTGACCTTCCAAGAGAAAGGCACGCGCTGCCATGAACACACAAACAACTCAGGGAACGTTGCTCCCATGAGTCCTTCTGGCAGAATCCACCAGAGAATGAGCTTCTAGAGACCAAAATGACTGGCGAAGTATCAGCACAAAAACAGGCGATAAGCATGAAAGATAGCGTTTCCTGTAGAATTACGACTAAATGGCAGTTCTTAGGAAGAGAGAATAGTGTGAATGACTTTCTGTCCTGCAGTATAAATAGAGAACTACAGTCCAGAATGGGAGGAGAATGGAGAAAGTATACAAAAAGCTCAATAAATTGAAAATCGCCTTGTTGAGTACAGTAGGGAAATTACAGTTAACAATAATTTATTGTACATTTCAAAATGGCTAGAAGAATTGTAATATACCCGACATAAAGAGAAAAAGACAAATGTTTGAGGTAATGGAT
Source organism: Cephalopachus bancanus (assembly GCA_027257055.1). NCBI lineage: Eukaryota > Metazoa > Chordata > Mammalia > Primates > Tarsiidae > Cephalopachus > Cephalopachus bancanus. Next base: position 1,507,090 of record JAPVLO010000355.1, read on the forward strand.
ACCCCAATTGTCCTGTTTTGATCATTGCACACTGGATCCAGGTATCAAAATATCACATATATCCCCCCAAATAGGTACTACTATGTAGCAATTAAAAAAGAAAACTGTGTAATGGGTTTTAATAGGAAGTAAAAGGATATTACTCCAAATTAGATGCTGGGGAGAAGGTGTGGAGAAAGGAAGCTACTAAGATAATTTCAATATTGCTGATAGGTAGGGAGGGAGGAACTAACAGACACAAGCCAGAAGAGAATCTAGAAGTATATGTCTTGGAATGAGTATAATGGTAACCATCAGAACAAAAATACAAACCTGCCTACATTCAGAAGATATACCCTCCCTAATACAAAAGAGACCAAATGAAATAAGCCATAAAGACAAATCTTATTATTTCTACAATCCAGACTTGCAATATAAAAAAATACGACAAGCTGGGCTCGGTGACTCAGCCTGTAATCCCGCGCTTTGGGAGGCTGAAGTGAGTGGATTGTCTGAGCCCGCGGGTTCGAGACCCTCCTGGGCAACTTGGCGAGACCTCATCTCTACAATAAACCAAAAAATTAGCCGGGTGTGGTAGTGTGTGCCTGTAGTTCCAGCTACTTGGAAGGCTGAGGTGAAAGGATCGACAGAGCCCAGCAGGTCGAGGCTGCGGTGGCCGGGAGCGGCCACTGCACTGCAGTCTGGGCGACAGAGTGAGACTCCAACTCAAAAAAAAAAAAATGACAAAACTTTTGCAGTCAATGTATCAGTAATGTCAACCTAGTTATATGGGTTTATTCTAAAACAAAGTGATCTTTGCTAGCCAAGCAAAATCCATCACCATGCAGTGCACAGGAAATAGCAAATTCATAAAGGTTAAAAAATGAATGTTTGCACAAATAAGCATCTAGCAAACGCAAATAAAAAGGAAAGTAGAGGTCACAATCTTGACAAAGAATAAGAGAAAATTCAGACCAAAAGTTATTCAAAGAGACGAAGAAGGATACTTAAGTGATAAAAGATGCAATTCACATTGGAGAAATCTGGTTTTAATACTTATCCTCCCTAGACACAGCAGTGACTTGTGTAAAATTTAGACTACAGGACTTGCAAGGAGGACTAGACATAAGTATGTCAATCATAGGAAGCTTTAACACATTTCTCTCAATCTGAGCTACATTAAACAGGCAAAAACTTAGATATATATCAAACCCTGACCCCTGATAATAGAGGATACAGCTTATTCTTAATGCTGATGAAATGTTCATGAAAATGGATCGAATAAATTCTAAAGAACAGAATGAATATAAAACAAATTATTTGGCAAGGTGTGGTGGCTCACATCTACAATCCCAGCATTTTGGGAGACTGAGTCGGGAGGATTGCTTGAAGTAGGGAGTTCAGATCAGCCTGGGCAACATAGCAAGACCCTGTCTCTACAAAAAATAAAAAAATTACTCATGTGTGGTGGATCACACCCGTAGTCCCAGCTACTTGGGAAACTGAGGCTGGAGGATCACCTGGGCTCAGGAGGTCGAGGTCACAGTGATTTATGATTGTGTCACTGCATTCAAGCTGGGCTACAGAGCAAGACTCTGTCTTTTAGTTAATTAATTTTAAAAGTATTTATCCAAATGAAATAAAACTGTAAATAAATACCAGAATAAATGAAAGCCACTTCTTCTTGGAAGTTTAAAAAAAATCTGTTGCCCAGGTTGAGTGCAGTGGCATGCTCATGGCCACCGTAGCCTTGACATACTGGCCTCAGGTGATCCTTTCACCTCAGCTTTCCAAGTAGCTGGAACTACAGGTGTGTACCACCATGCACTGCTAATTTTGTTTTTTATTTATTGTAGAGACAAGGTCTTGCAAAATTGCCAAGGCTGGTCTTGAACCCCTGGGCTCAGGCATTCCTCTCGCCTCTGCCTCCCAAATTGCAGGGTTACAGGCATGAGACACTACGCCTGGTGGAAGTTTTTAAATTTTATAAGAAAACTCTTGAGTCAAAGAGGAAGTATAAAATGAAACTGCAGGATTTCTTGACAACTATAATAATTAAAACATATCAGAATGTATGCGATATAGCGAAAGTAGTTATTGGTAGAAAATATATAGCATTAAATAAATACATTAATAAAAATAAAAACAAGCCCTCTACTCAAAAAGCTAAAAAAAAAAAAAAAAAAAAGAAAGAAAGAAAGAAAAGGAAAGCACAAGAAAAAATATAAAAGATAAAAAGTCAATAAAGAAAACATTAATAAAGATTTTAAGATGTTAATGAGTTAGAAAACAGAAAGGCAGTACATACAGCTTTTTAATCCAAAAGTCAATTTCTTTTTCCCCCTCCCACCCAGCCCTCTCAAAAGTCAATTTCTTAAAAAAAAATCAACAGCATATAATAATTTGCTAACCTAATCAAGGAAAAAAATCACAAATGTACAAAAATAACCGTTAAAAAAAAGAAAAATTTTAAAATCATGAGAAGGTGTTTTGCCCTAACTCTATGCAAATAAATTTGAAAACTTAGATGAGCCAGGCTCAGTGGCTCAGCCTGTAATCCCATGCCGTTGGGAGGCTGAGGTGAGTGGATTGCCTGAGCCCGCGAGTTCGAGACCCGCCTGGGCAGGCGAGACCTCATCTCTACAATAAAATCAAAAAATCAGCCGGGCGTGGTAGCGCGTGCTTGTAATTCCGGCTACTCAGAAGGCTGAGGCGGAAGGATCGCCGGAGCCCAGCAGGTCGAGGCTGCAGTACCCGGGAGCGGCCACTGCACTCCAGTCTGGGCGACAGAGTGAGACTCCAACTAAAAAAAAACCAAAAAAAAAGAAAAGAAAACTTAGATGAGATGATGCATTTCTAGAAAAACTTACCAAAATCAACCCCTACACAGAAAGTTCTAATAAACCAGTGCTTAGAAGAAATAAAGTACTTAAAGAGATTGTACAAAACACCATAAAAACCATTCAGTGCATACTATTTCACTTGGGAATTCTATCAGATATTCAAAAATTAGACAATCCAGTGTTTTAGAGTATAATATAAAAATAAAAATTCCAAATTCAATTTGTGAAGTAGGTGTTACATTAATATCAAAACCTGACAAAATTAAGCCAAAAAAGAAAACTACATACCCAATGTCATTTGTAGATTTCATGGCAAAAGTTCTAAATTATTTCTATTTGCAGACAATATGATCACATACCTCCGAAACTTGAATAAATCAATGGAAAATCTATTATAAATAAGAAGAAATTTTTAATATAAAATATTAAAATATAAATATATAAATAAAATATAAAGTATTTGTAAAATATCAAATTATAAAATCAGCATATAAATAACTATAGCATTTATATATATAAACTAAACAGGTTTTTTTGGATAAAATAAAATAAAATTAAATACCTAGGCATGAACTTAACAAGAAATATCAAAAATCAACATAAGGAAAACAACATTCCTGTGAAAAGTTCAAAAGAAGTCCTTAAAAAAAAGAAAAGAAAAAGAAAAACATATGTCCTTGGATAAGAATATCATAAAAGACTCAGGCGAGCCTTCTACCTCAGCCTCCCAAGTAGCTGGTATTACAGGCACAAGCCACTATATCCTGCTAATTTTTTAATTTTTTTTCCTTGTAAATATGAGGTCTTGCTATGTGGCCCAGACTGATTTCAACTCCTGGGCTCAAGTGATCCTCCTGTCTCAGCCTCCCAAAGTTCTGGGATTACAGGCAGGAGTCGCCATGCCAAGCCTCTATTTATGTTTAAATTTTTTCATAATAAAAGATAAATATGTATGTGTATGTAAAAAATAAAATAGAGAGGCTTCAAGGTTCTTCATAATAGCCTTCACATCTGCTTTCTTTTTTTTTTCAGTCAGAGTCAGAGTCTCACTCTGTCGCCCAGGCTGGAGTGCAGTGGCATGCTCACAGCCACCACAGCCTCAACCTGCTGGGCTCAGGCAATTCTTCCACCACAATCTTCCAAGTAGCTGGAACTACAGGCGTGCGCTACCACGCCCGGCTTGTTTTTTTATTTATTGTAGAGATGAGGTCTCACTAAGTTGCCCAGGCTGGTCTCGAACTCCTGACCTCGAGCAATCCTCTCACCTCCGCCTTCCAGTGCTGGGATTACAGGCTTCAGCCACCATCCCCAGCCCAGATCTGCTTTCTTAAGTGAAAAAGAAAGTGTCCCCAAAATGGTACATGGCATAGGGCTACACTGTGCTTGTGAATGCCATCTGCTGTATGTAAGATCCCTGTTCTTCTGTTACCTGATTTTTTTTCCCCACTTAACACAATATATTGTGGATATATTTTAATTTTTATTCATAGAGATTTCCCTCATTATTATAATGGCTATATGCTTGGGTGTGGTGGCTCACGCCTGTAATTTCAGCACTGTGGGAGGCCGATGTGGGAGGAGTACCTGAGCTCAGGAGCTCGCGACCAGCCTGGGCAACATAATAAGACCTCGTCGTTACAAAAAAAAAGTCAAAAAAATTAGTCTGGTGTGTTGGCATGCATCTATAGTCAGTCCCAACTACTTGGGAGACTGAGGCAGGAAGATCACTTGAACACAGGAGATCGAGACTGCGGTGAGCCACGACACTCCAGCCTGGATGACAGAGTGAGACCCTGGCTTAAAAATTTAAAAATAAAATAACGACTATATAGCCTTCCATTGTATGGATGTGTCAAAATTATTTTAATTGCTCCACTGTTGATGGATATTTGGGTTGCTTCCAAATGCTCGTTAATATAAACAAGGATTGTGATGAACATTCTTCCTCACACATCTTTTCACATCATGTGGTTGTTTCCTTAGGATGAGTTCCAAGAATTGGAACTGCTGGGCGAAACAGTCATTAAAGATTTTTAAAACAGATCTTTGAAAAGATGGGGCCCATTGCGCTAGACCTGGCCTACTGCCAAGGCATTCTGTGGTTGTTCTAGGCCCCAGGAATTTAGTCCTGTGACCACAGGATGCTGTGCTCCCTCTCTCTGAGCAGAAAATATGCCCCACTCCAGATTCTGACTCAGGAGGTCTGCAGTCATTTCCAATAATGTGAATTTTTAAACAAAGGTCTTGCTGGTTCTGATGCAGGTGGTCCATGTCACAGCGGTGAATGAACACTAGTCAACCCTGTCTTCCCATCACTGTCTCCTGAGAAACTGCAAATTACTCAGTCCTGGGCATAACCCTGGAAAATTTCTTTTTCCATGGATCTGAGATAGGGCTGGTATGTGAATATAACTGAAAACAGTAAGTCCCCTACATACAAACCTTCAAGCTGCAAACTTTCAAAGATGAGAACATGCACTTGCATGTTCAATCATGTAAGTTAGTTCACGTATCTGGTGTAAATTGTCACATGTGTGTGTCCTCTATGAGTGGCTGTGCTTTTGTGTACATTACTGTACAGTACGGTACAGTACTGTAGTGCAGTATCTTTATTTCAAGTCCAGGGTGTCCAGAAGCAAGCATAAAAGCAGCAGTGATGTAGCCAGTGCTGTGTAGCCAATTGTGTTAGTTGGGTACCTAGGCTAACTTTGTGGGACTTATGAACAAATCAGACTTACAAACATGCGCTCAGAAAGGAACTCATTCATATGTAGGGGACTTTCTGTACCTTGAAGCAAACACAAGATGATAATCATAATGCATGCCGAGTTATTTCCTCACACAGTCCACTTTCTCCCCTCTTTCTGTTTTTGCTTGCCTCCTTCCACTTCTTCTCTTCCCCATCTTCATCTCATCCCCATCCCATGCAACCTGTGTCAACAACTTAGCTGTTAAACTGATTCGTGAATACGGTTTGCTTCATGCTAATTGAACATATACAAAAATTCTACACATCATCTATGCATATCATTTGGGGTTAGCAAGCAGCAGGAACCAATTCTGGCTGGGTTAAGCAGAGAAGAAATGCCTTAAAAAGATATTGAGTGATTCACAGACTCTCTGTGTGAGTTGGAGAAACCACCAGAAGGCCACTGGTGGCCTTTCCTGAATCTGCCCAGTAGCAGGAGTTGGGGAGCTGGGAGGGTGGAAGGATTCGGAAGGTATTGAGAGGCAGGCTCAATAGAGGAGATTTCTGTCAGCAACAAACAGAAAAAAAAGGCATCTCATTTTGTTTGTTGAGACCATTTGGGCAATATCTGAGATAATCATTCCTGAGGGCATGGGTATATCTATGAAACGAACATGTAACAACAAAGTGCAGTCTTCTTATACTATGTTCAGGAACACAGAGGAATATTGCTAGTTCCTCCAAGAAATGACATCAAGATAGAGTCAGAAGTGACCATTGTGTGTCACTCAACAAAGGAGATATGTGCATCATTAGGTGATTTTCATGATTGTGTGAACATCAGAGTGACTTACACAACCTAGATGGTCTAGCCTACTATACACCTAAGCTATACAGTCTAGCCTGCTGCTCTCAGGCTACAAACCTGTACAGCATGTTACTGTTCTGAATACTTTAGGCAATTGTAACACCATGGCAAGTATTTGTGTTTCTAAATATAGGCCAGGTACTGTAAAAAATAGTATAAAAGAGAAAAAATGGTCCGCCTGTATAGGGCATTTGCCATGAATGTGACTGGAAGTTGCTCTGGGTGTCAGTGAGGGAGTAGTGAGTGTATGTGAAGGCCTGGGACATTACTGTCACTAGTATAGACTTTATAAACACTGTACCCTTAGGCCACACTGCATTTATTTTTAAAATAAAGTAATTGTACGATGGCGTCACTAGGTAATAAGGAATTTTTACAGCACTACTGCAATCTTATGGGATCATGGCCGTATATGCCGCGTGTCATTGACTAAAATGTCATTATGGGGCACATGACTGTACAAGAGATTTAACAGAGTGATTCTTGTAAAGAATAAAGGGCAAGGCTGAGTGCAGTGGCTCACACCTGTAACCCCAGCACTTTGGGCCAAGGTGGGAGGATTGCTTGAGTTCAGGAATTCAAGACCAGCCTAGGCAACATAGCAAGACCTCATCTCCATAAAAAATACAAAAGTCAGCCAGGCATGGTGGTGCACACCTGTAGTACCAGCTACTTGGGAGGTTGAGGTGGAAGCATTGCCTTAGTCCAGGAGGTCGAGGCTGTAGTGAGCTGTGATCGTGCCACTGCGCCTCAGCCTGAGCAACAGAGAAACCCAACTCAAAAAATAAAAATAAAAAATAAAGGGCAAGAGGGAGCAGTGGTAAGCAGGGAAGAACTTCAGTCAGCCAGGCAAGTGTATCATATGTACAAATAAATATGTTATTTGCATTTTTTTTTAAAGATGAGGGCTTGCTATGTTGCCAAGGCTGGTCTTGAACTCTGGTCTCAAGCAATCTTCTTGCCTCATCCTCCCAAAGTGCTGGGATTACAAGCATCAGCCACTGTGCCTGGCCTATATTTGAATTTAAAAATAAGAGTATGTGCTACATACTGGTTTAAACCATTTTTTACTTAAAATATATTATGAACATATTCCTGTTCCCTTTACATTTACACAAAACTTTCTAATGACTGCATAGTGTTCCTTGGTATGAATATATCATAATCTGTTTAAGTGATTCCCCCATGGGTCAACATTTTGGATAGTTCAGATTCTTTGTAACTATAGGCATCACTGATCATGCCAATCCTGGTATTTGTGTTTTGTTCTTGGAGATCTCCAGGGATCTCAGAGCCTGCCCCAGTGACTCTCTGAGGCTGCACTGTCCTGACAGTTGAGATGTTGTTGTCCTTCCCTGGGGTTCCCCTGAAATGTTGCCAAGGATGCAGGGGTGCAAAACGAATGACCCCAAAAGAAAGCCATCTGTGCCTGGTGGCTCTGAAGGTCCTTGTGGAACAAAGACCCAGCTCTGGTAACATGACTTGGGCATTCCTACCAAAAATCATGGCCCTATTGGGCTACTTTTTGTTCATTTGTTTGTTTTTATATCCACCTGTTGTTTTCAGAGATTTAATCCCCCAATTCCAATGAAAAGAATTAAGGAAGGAAAATCCTCAGAGCTTGAGGGCCATTGGTAGTGTCAGAGCCTGCATCTAAGACCATCATGAACAATCACAGTGTGTCTTCAGTTTCCATTGCAATTTGCAGGACTGGCTCCCACAGAGAAACCAAAGATTGTGGTCTATCCCTCAAACTCTCTCAAGTACCAAGACTGAGCCAAACTGAGCCACTGGCAGAGAGGTTGGTGGTGGGATACCCCTAAATTTGGGGGTCAGAGGCCAAGGCTGCTGGAAAAAGAAAACAGACTAAACCTCAATGTTCTTTGTTTCCTATAAATGAGCCACTTTTTTTTTTTTTTTAATTGGAGTCTCACTCTTTGCCCAGGCTGAAGTGCAGTGGCATGTTCATGGCCACCGCAGCCTCGACCTGCTGGGCTTAGGCAATCCTTCCACGTCAGCCTTCCAGTTCCAACTGGAACTACAGGAGCGCACTACCATGCCCAGCTTATTTTTTAATTTGCTGTAGAGACGAGGTCTTACCATGTTGCCCAGGCTGGTCTCGAACTGCGGGGTTCAGGCAATCCTCTAGCCTTGACCTCCCAAAGTACTGGGATTATAGGCTGAGACATCTCACCCAGCTGTGCCGCTTTCTAAATCAAGTGCCATTCTGCTGCTGCTCTGATTTCCTTCTTAGTCAATTTAGAGGTTCCCCCACCCCTTTGCAGGAGTTGGAACTAACTTCTTGGGGCTTACATAGTGTCAAGAGGGAGTGTTCTTACCAGTGCTCAGATTTTGTTGTGTGTCTGGTGACATGCTGGGCTGAACATGACTTCTGCCAACCCTGCCCAGATGTCCGCTGAGACACCTGCATGCCCCATGTGCCAGACAGGCTACTGCACTTGCGGTCACTCCTCAGCCTTCCCTTCCTGCTTTCCTGGATTTTCTAAAATTTATCCTTTAAGCATGTATGACTTTTGAAATTAGGGGAAAAATTTATTAAAGTGTTATCATTACAATATTATCTTTGAATGGCTGTATGTTGCTTGTAAGACGGAACCAACATGGGATGGGAAACAGGCAAATTTGGATCATGCTCTGGATAAAGTCATCAATCGAGAGCAAACCTAGAACAATTCAACCTGTAACTGATGCAAAATAAGCTCATCAGAAGATGTATATGTGTGTCAACCTGTTGCTGGGGATTCTTGGAGGAGTCCTAGATTTTGGTCCCCAGAGGGTGACTGGAATGTGGCTGAGAGCAGACAAAACTGCCCTGCCCTGTGGCTTTATGGCTGAAGCAAGGCTGCATTATAAGACAATGAACCAAATGCAGGCTGGATCAGAGGCGGATACCATCTTCCAGGAGAACCCTGGCTACACAAATGCAAATACACAAACGTACTTCCTCCACCTACTCCCTTGAAACCAGATACCCAGCTTGGAGATTATGGTTACTGTAGCCAAGAAATACTTTTGTCTCGTGTGTCTGACATTGTACAGAGGAGAGGATAACGTGGTCAGCTTGTACAAGTGTTCCAGGTCTCTTGGTCAGCTCCAGTGTGGAGCTTAGGCTGATGGGAGTTTGATGACAGTGTTCACAAAGGTAAGCCAATCTGTTACAAATCTTTCTAGAAGGCAGTGTGGCAACTTGTATTAAAAGCCTTTAAAAAGTCCACACCCTTTGATTCAGTAACTCCTCTTCTAATAATTATCAGAAATTCAAACACAGATTTATGCTCACTGGTTTATGTTATGGTGTTATTCAAAAAGATTAAACATAGCTGGGTACAACGGCTTACACCTGTAATTCCAGCTGAGGAAAGAGGAGGACTTGAGACCAGGAGTTCAAGACCAGCCTAAGCAACATAGGAAGACCCTCATTCCTAAAAATAAATAAATAAATAAATAAGCCAGGCGTGATGGAACACACCTGTAGTCCCAGCACCTCAGGAGGCTGAGGCAGCAGGATCCCCTGAGCCCAGGAGTTAGAGGCTGCAGTGAGCTATGATTACACACTGCACTCCAGCCTAGGTGGCAGAGTAAGATCCTATCTCTACAAACCAAATTTTTAAAATTAAAAACAAATTTGTAATAGGTAAATAATGGAAACAACTTCAATGATCAGTAATAAGGAAAAGAAGTTAATTAAATCATAATGTACTCATACATTGGCCTAGTACGGAGTCATTAAAAATGGTTTTCTTTCTTTTTTGTTTTTTGAAAGGGGTTCTTACTATGTTGCCCAGGCTGGCCTCGAACTCTGGGCCTCAAATGATCCTCCCTCCTCAACCTACCAAGTAGCTGATATTACAGTCTGTACTAACACGCCCTCTAAAAATGGTTTTCAAAGAATTTTAATGATAATGAGAACTGCTCACAGTATAGTAAATTTCAAGAATTAAGATAGTGCTACCTCAATTCTATAAAATTATTACATGCAGATTCCTAAGTAAAATATCAAAAAGAATTATTTAGGTGCTAATGGCTGGTAATTTTTATTTTCTTCTTTGTAAACCCCCACCAGAGAGGGAGCTTTTGTGGTTGTTTTTTGTTTGTTTGTTTATTTGTTTTTTGGCATATATGAAGTTGTCCGTTCTGATTTTTTAATAAACATCATCAAAATGCATCTGCTATTTTACCATGTTGTTACAACATTTCCTCCACCCATTCATATTTTAATTTTCCCATTAGGAAATAATAAAATGAATATGAGCGTTTATATCTATGTACCATTATATTACTCATTGCAAAGTAATTGGATGGTATGACGGCTGTGGTTTTTAAAAGCACATGTTTCAAAAAGGAGGAAAACCCCTGTGCTTGAGGGGATGGAATGGAATGAGGGGAGGTTTGAGAGAGAATGCAAACATTCTTAACTACTGTTTTCATCAGTGTCCCTATCAAGAATAAATGCCATCAAACCAGAATGGAGGAAATTGAAGGTCAAGATGAGAGAGCAGATAGTGGACAACTCCTTTAACTAAACACACAAATTGGGCTCTGTCTCCCCTTTGGCTGCAACATGAAAAGAAAAGTTATGTTCCATCTGAGGCCACTGTTCAAATACTTTCCAAGTGTCTTTGAGCTGGTTAGATTTCTCTCAAACCCCTTGAAACCACATTGAGGGCTTTCAGGGTCTGAGGAGTGGAGGGGGGCAGAAAAAGATCTCGGAGGAGGGTGGCATGCGTGCTGTGGGTATCCCCTTCATCTCAAGAGGCGCAGAGGCCTCAGAGGAGAGCAGCTGGGGAGAACGGGCAGCGGATGGACATAGTAAATCGGGATGATTGTTGCCTGAAAAATCTAAAGGACAAGAGGGCCTGAAACACTTACAAGGCTCAGAGTGAAGAGCCATTTTACAAAAGTGCCCGAGAAGGGCTTTCCTGCTCCCCAGTCTCTCGGCCCCGCCCCGCCTCCAGAGGAGTCAGAATTCCAGGCTATGAGCTGCTGTAAGAGGAAAAGGTAAAAAAGAAGAAACCAAATAAATGCACACTTTACAGCTGCTGAAGTTTCTGCCTGTAGCAGGCCCAAGTTGATAAGGAAGATTTAATTTTAAACAAGGGTACAGTTTTTCTTGTTACGTGAGAACAGAATTCTAGCTGGGTGTGGCTGGGCTCACACCTATGATCCCAGTTACTCAGGAAGCTAAGGCAGGAGGATCACTTGAGGCCAAGAGTTTGAGATCAGTCCGAGAAACATAGTTAAGACTCTGTCTCTTAAGGAAAAAAAAAAGAGTGGAATTCGAATTCTCATGTCTAAATTGAGACCGTATTTGGTGACTTGAAGTGATTACATTGCTTTTACTTAGCATGAGTGATGAATTTTCATCCATAGAGAGGGGGAGGGTATACTTCACTGAATAAACATTAAGGGACAATGAGAAACAACATAAAATTGTCTTTCTCTTATGCTCCAGGGGTACCCTGACACCACTATGCTCCCTTGCTGGCATCAATGAGTTTAAGTGAGCTGGTCCAGACAGGTGACCTCCCAGATGACAGCAAAGGTCACCTCTAAAATCTTTGCTATAACCTAGAAAGTCAGAGAGAATTAGCCAAAGGGGTGAAAAATGTCCTGATTTTAACACGGGGTGATAAATGAGATTTACAATTTGATTGACGAGCACCGGCAGTGCCAACAAAAATCTAGAAGGGATTAATAAGCAGATGGTTTTCTGAGTACTTGAAAAGGAAAGCAATGCTTGCCAGGAGCTAGTGTGGACTCACTAAGAACAGGTCTAACCTCATTTCTTTCTTTCTGTAAATTATTAAATTAGTGGATCAGGGGGTTTTCATAGACTCTATACCTTGATTTCTGTGAGGTCTTTTCCTAATCTCTCATGACTTGTGCAAAGGTGGAAATGTGTCAGCGGGGACTAAGAGTAGATTTATAGTTAGCTGAACCATCGTGCCCAGGGAGTGTTGATTAATGAATCGCCATCACCCCAGGGGAGAGTCTTTGGTGGCATTCCAGTGGCTTTATTCTGGTTTTGTCCAAGTTAATATTTTTTATTAATAACTTGAAAGGTGACATAGCAGCCAATTTTATCAAACGTGTGGAAGACACTAAGACAGAAGGGATAGCGAACGCATTTGAATGACTATAATACATTTTTTTAAATTTGCAGTCATATGTGCTGACACATTTTGGCAATGAAGGTGGGAATGTCTGCAACTAGGACAAAGACGGCTGAGGATGGATTTGAGCACGGCTTTCTTGCCCTCTCAGACAAATGCGGGCTTGCAGGTCCCTCTGACACTGCAGGCCTCTTGGTTATGTAGTTCTCTGTGCCACCATCCCGAGGCAGATTCTTCCTTACTCTCCTCATTAATTGGAATGACACCCCAGCTCCTCCCCACAAACTGGTCCCAGCATTGCCAGGTAAAACCTGCAGAACTACTTGAGCCCCTCAGGACCCTCTCCTGTGAAGGTCCCGCCCAGGCTCAGCCAGGCTTTGCCTCCCTGGGCATCCTGCCAGCTCAAAGCCTGTCATCAGTCTCCCCAGAGCTCTATGAACAGCGCCGGGAATTCCTTTCCCTCCTTCCACCAAGTGTCTACTTGTTCCAACATCCTAATCCCATATATCCTTGTGCATAAATACACATGGTCTTCCTACTGGTGTGAAATCTACGGGGATGAATGTCAAGTCTGCATTGTTTAAAAATTCAGTCACACCAGCACAGAATGGGGGAGACCAGTCTTGACAAGAGTCTACATTGAGCCTTTGGGCTAATTTGCCTAAGACCTATTTGCCCAAAGTCAATGTACGTAAAGTCCCAACTGTTGAAAATTTATATCCTAAGAAGACAGTTGTGGCCTTTTATATAGGATAAAATCACTTTATCTTTATAAGGTATTTTGAATGTTGGATGCGTCTTTCTATTTTTCCTATTTAAAAAAACATTTTATGAATAACGAAGCAAATTGTAAAAGGGTTCTACTTTTATTTCACATTTCTGTAAGTTATTTTTAACTCACTGTATACCACTCAGCAATTTCTAAACAAGTTCTTCTCTTAAGTATGTACCCTAGAGAAACCAGTGCATTTTTATACAAAAAGACTTCTGTAACAAGTATGAACAAAAAAGTATGTCCCATTTTATTCTTAATAACCAAACACTGGAAATATAACAAATGTCCATCAACGGGGGAATGGATAAACAATTCTGGTTATGTTCATACAATGGATTACTACTCAACGGAAAGGAGTTAACTACTGATATCTTCAACAACATGGATTCATCTCAAAAACATTACATTGAAGCCGGGCTCGGTGGCTCAGCCTGTAATCCCGTGCCTTTGGGAGGCTGAGGTGAGTGGATTGCCTGAGCCCGCGGGTTCGAGACCCGCCTGGGCAACTTGGCGAGACTTCATCTCTACAATAAAAATAAAAATAAGAATAAGAATAGCCGGGTGTGGTAGCGCGCGCCTGTAGTTCCAGCTACTTGGAAGGTTGAGGCAGAAGGATCGCCAGAGCCCAGCAGGTCGAGGCTGCAGTGGCCGGGAGCGGCCACTGCACTCCAGTCTGGGTGACAGAGTGAGATTCCAACTAAAAAAAAAAAAAAAATTACATTGAGCAGAAGATGCCAGGTATGATTCCCTTTATACAAAATTCAAGTACAGGCAGAAATTAAAGTATGGTGAAAGAAACCAGGCATGGTGGCTCACGTCTATAGTCCCAGCACTTTGGGAGGCTGAGGTAGGAAAAGTGCTTGAACTCAGGAGTTTGAAACCAGCCTGGGCAACATAGTGAGAACTCGTCTCTACAAAAACATTTTAAAAATTAGCTGGGTGTGGTGGTTTGTGCCTGTAGTCCCAGCTACCTGGGAGGCTGAGGCAGAATCACCTGAACCCAGAAGGTCGGGACTCTAGTAGGACATGATCATGCACTCCAGCCTGGGCAACAGAGTGAGACTCTGACTTAAATATAAAATAAAAAATAAAATAGGGTGAAAGAATTGGTACAGTTCTTGTCTGGAGTTGGAGAGTCACTGAGAATGAGCATGAGAGAATTTGCTGGAGTTTTATGTCTTGGTCTAGGAAGTGTCTGCATATACAAAAAGTCATTAAAAAATAAAGAAGTCATGGAGATTTGTGCATTTTGCTATATGTAAATTAACACCTTGCTACACTACTGTTTTAAAATTTGTATATTTCATATCAGTTTCCACTCAAAGACACACCGGTTTTGAGTATTTTCACCTCTGGTTTGCAGTTTAGTTTTGTTTTCACAAACTTTTTTTGTATAATGTAGATTTTTATGAAAAATGAGCACAGATTCAGGTTGGGATCTATGTGGTACATTCACTGCATTTGAACAGAAGCATGCTACATCTCTCAGATGTTTAAATCTATTATAGTTTAAGTTTCATGACACCTAATTGGTCAATTCATGCTGGGTCACGACATAGAAACACTTTCAGAACTCCATGTCCGGAGTTCAAGGTCATTGTGGATATTTGCATTTGGGCTTCAGCCACAAGCAATTTTTTCCAGACTTTCCTCAATCTCATGGCCTCCAAGCGCTCCCACCCAGCCACAGCCAACGCTGACCCTAACGATGGTTGGCAGACACCAGCTAGAGTCTTGCTTCCACACTCCTGTTCATCCGCATCAACCCAGCCCCATTGGGCACACTTTGAGTAACCACAACTTTCTTGAGGTCACCAGAGTAGCACAGAGCTTGAAACCCTTGAGCCATCTCTCTCTGTCTGGTTCAGTGCGGTCAGAGAGCAGGCTCTGCAGGGCCCACCTGGCTACCCATGCGAGTTGCCCACCTTCTCCCCAGATGAGAGAATCTCACATAAGCAACAGCCCATTCCCCAGTACTCCCGTTTTAACCATCATGCCGGATACAACCCACATGTAAGTAAAATCAGAATAGTCCTCTGTGGATAGTCACTGGAGGCTTTAAGAATACATGCAGCCAGGCTTGGTGGCTCAGCCTGTAATCCCACGCCTTTAGGAGGCTGAGGTGAGTGGATTGCCTCAGCCCACGGGTTCGCAACCTGCCTGGGCAACTTGGCGAGATCTCATCTCTACAATAAATCAAAAAATCAGCCGGGCGTGGTAGCGCATGACTGTAATTCCAGCTACTCGGAAGGCTGAGGCGGCAGGATCGCCGGAGCCCAGCAGGTCGAGGCTGCGGTGGCCGGGAGCGGCCACTGCGCTCCAGTCTGGGTGACAGAGTGAGACTCCAACTCAAAAAAAAAAAAAAAAAAGAATACATGCACAGTGTGGGCAGTGCCTGCTAAAAATCCCCAGCTGGAACACTTGGTCCCCCAGTTCTTTTTTTAATTTTTATTTTACAGTTGTGAGGTACAACTGAGGATTTACTATGTAAGTAAGTTGCATGCAGGTGAAGCTTGGGCTTCTAGCTGGCCCTGTCTCCTCATAATAATGGACCCGGTACCCAGTGTGTTGCCACGTGTCCCCCATTCCTCCTCCCTCCCTTCCTCCCTCCCTCCCTCCCTCCCTCCCCTAGCAGTGTCCAGCATCTGCCAATCTCACCCTTGTGCTCATGTGCCTGGTCCCCCAGTTCTGACCACGTAGTATTTCTCTCTCTTCTTAGAGGATGGGAAGATATTAATAGATGTGATCGTTGTTCTTGAGCAAGGTAGGCGCTCTTTTATGTAAGGTATCTGCACTGAGCAGAATGAGTATCACCCAGTAATCCCCTGGTTAGAAACCCTCTTGTTAAGCAATCCTGTTCACTTGTTCTTTTGCTCCATAAAAAGGTGAGGAAGAACTACCCTCCTTTGTGCACCAAACAAGGCAAAAGGAAGCTTAGACTAATTGCATCATGGGTCCTAATATGTCCTGGCAAGAATGAGAGAAGTAAGGACATTTTCTCCCTTGACTGGAAGGGCTAACCAGGCAGAGGGTGGAAAGCAGTATGAGTAATGCTCTTAACCATTGATTGTGCCTTAGTTTATTTTTTGATGCTGAATTTGGTAGAGATTAAAGGGCTTTGTCTAGTCTCTCAAAGTTCAGCCTGTTTCCAAGGAAGATAGTCCCTATGTGGGGCAGGCCCTGAAACAGACATCTCTCACATTTTAGCTAATAAGCCCAACAGGCTCTGGTGAACAAGACAGTATATGATAAGGGTTAGAAGAACAATCTCAGCCGGGCTCGGTGGCTCAGCCTGTAATCCCGCGCCTTTGGGAGGCTGAGGTGAGTGGATTGCCTGAGCCCGCGGATTCGAGACCCGCCTGGGCAGCGAGACCTCATCTCTACAATAAATCAAAAAATCAGCCGGGCATGGTAGTGCATGCCTGTAATTCCCGCTACTTGGAAGGCTGAGGTGGAAGGATCGCTGGAGCCCAGCAGGTCGAGGCTGCGGTGGCCGGAAGCGGCCACTGCACTCCAGTCTGGGCGACAGAGTGAGACTCCAACTCAAAAAAAAAAAAAAAAAGAAGTACAATCTCAGGAGGCAGACTGACCAAAGGTTGAATCTTTCTAAGCCATCTCACCTCTTTAAGGCTCAGTTTCCCTCATCTGTAAGCTGTAGTTAAAAATTGCTTTATCAGGTCATGATGAAAGTTAAAGAAGATAATATGTATAAGGTGCCTGGTACATAATAAGTTTTAACATTCCTGTTCTTTCATGACAAGAACACAGGATGTTCTGGTCCCTTTTTGGAATTTTGGAGAAAATTAAGAGGAAATGTAAGACAAGAAATAATCAGCAGGGCAACCCCTTCAGGTCCCCTCCCACTGTGGGAGCTTTTCCATCCTCTCAATAAATCCTTCTTTCAATAATAATAATAATAATAAATAACAAAATGGCAGCACATAGAGGGGCCTAGAAATCTTGAAATATAAAGAACAGTTGAGGAAACTGAGGGTGTTTTATCTGGACGTGGAAAAAAATGTCATATATTTAAAGAGCTACCTATAGGCCAGGCGTAGTGGCTCATGCATGTAATTCCAGCACTTTGGGAGGCCAAGGCAGGAGGATTTCTTCAAGCTAAGAGTTTGAGACTAGACTGTGCAACATAACCAGATGCCATTTCTACAAAAGAAAAAAAATTAGGAAATTAGCCAGATATGGTGTGTGCCTGTAGTTCCAGTTACTAGGGAGGCTGAAGTGGGAGGATCACTTGAACCCAGAAGTCAAGGCTGTGATGAACTATGATCATACCACTGTACTCAGCCTGGGTGACAGAGTGAGACTGTCTCTAAATAAATAAATACATTAAAATAGTTACCTGTATTCAAATAGAGGCTAAAAAGCCCTGTGCTGGTTGGTTCCTTTCAACTCACCATGAAATTCTGGTCCTCAAAGGGCTCTGCCCTGTAGGCAGCAGAGATTGGAGGGTAAAGACCCTCACTCAGGGTCAGCAGCCAATGACGCACAGTGGTTGGAAGATGCTGAGCAGACAAGGCTGGCCCTCCAGCTGGGCCAGAGAGACCTGGAACCTGGAAAAGCCCCAGGAGGGGGAAGGGTAGTGGTTTATCCCAGTTGGACCATAGCAGCCCTTTGGACAGATTCTAGCGCTATTCCTAGTACTTTGTCTGCTTTTGAGAGAGGCCATTTCAGGTCACAGGAGCACTCCCCCTTGGCGGAGTGGAGTCTGTTTCCTTGTGGTCTGGCAGGAAGCACCAAGCCTGGTGTCCGAGAGGCTGGCTGCCTTGGCTGGAAGGCCAAATGCCTGGCCAACTGGTGGGTCTCCAGAGAGCAGGACAGCCCGTCTTGACTGGCCAGTACTCAGGCCATGGCTACTGCCTGAAGAGCCCCTCCCCGCCACCTACCCCCCAGATAGCAGATTTTCTCATTGCTGGATTGTAAATGACGTGATTTATGTCTGTGCTCATCCATGCTGGCCTTGGGTCTACACGCTTTTGCTTCCAGGCTGGGAAGTGAATAATGAATTAATCACCCTGCCTCAGGTTCAATACAGAACTGAGTGTTTGCAGGTCTTTATTGTACTGTGCACGCCAAGTCGAACTGTTCAATTTACACTTCTAATTCATTGGAGTTTGTATGATTCTGCCTGTTCCAGGGGAGCTGTAGTCTCGTGGCTGGTTGGTCTCTGAGGAAGCCTCACCTCCCCCCTTCCAGCCTATTCCTCTAAGAGTCAATGCCCAAGATTTCTGGTTACTCTGAGAAGCCAAGCCACTTCCTCAGAGACTGCTCTCTGGGATGTCTCTTGTCCTGAATTATGCTTCTTAGAGCATTTCGCAGCATCAAAAGAGATAGCTGCCCTGCCTGATACTAGTCTGTGCGCATGGCACGGAGAAGGCACAGGAAATGATTGTTGAATGAACAGCCTTGACGCCACGGACACATGTTTACTGAAACTAAGCCCTGACAGTCAGGGCTGGAGTGGGTTCTCTTGCCTTGTTCTGCCTCTGTAGGACATTAGATGAGATCAGGCACATTCAGGGTAATCTCATCTAATGGCACATCTCATCTAATGGCCAGAGACTGTAGGACTTCAGGAGACGAGTTTTTACTAGGTCTCAGAACAGATGAGATCTGAGTGATGAGATTGGGCACGTTCTTTCTGAAGTTCACTGGGCAGCAGTGGGAGATGACGTTTTGTGTTTGAAAATTTAGGGTTTTTCCAGCTTCGGCCATTTTTCTTTATTCCCTGCAAACATAATAGGTCCTTTCATATACATGCTTGAATATGAAAAGCAGGTGGACCTCAGAACTCTGCACAGAGAAAGGCTGGCCCAAGTTTCATCCTGATGGGCTCTAAGGGGCACATCTAATCTGGGTACATATTCTTCCAGACTGAGTGCCGCTGAGATATCAGATATCTCGCAAGCCAGGCACAATGGCTCATGACTATAATCCCAGCACTTTGGGAGGCCAAGGCAGGAGGATTGCTTGAACCCAGGAGTTTGAGACCAGCTTAGGCAACATAGCAAGACTCCAACTCTACCACACACACACAAAAAAAAACCAAAATTAGCCAGGTGTGGTGGTGCACATCTATAGTCTCAGCTACTTGGGAGACTGAGCAGGAGGATCATTTGAACTTGGGAGGTTGAGACGACAATGAGATGTAATCGTGCCACTGCACTCCTGCCTGGGCAACAAAATGAGACCCTCAACTCAAAAAAAACCACACACACACACACACAAATATATATATATATATATACGGGGGTGCCAAAAAATATATACTCATTTTAAGTATAACATTCATTCAAAAGATGGAGTTAATCAAATGAATTCTAGCGTCACCATGCAACAGGAAGTAGAGTCAAAGAAAATGTCAGAAGCACAGTTGAGCGAATGTCATACTATATATTGCTAGTGGAATTCAATTCGACTTCAAAAAGTAGTACATAGATGACATCTCTTAAAATGTGTATACATGTTTTGGCATTGCCTGTATATGCATACATATAAATACATATATAAATGTATATCATATACTTCTCTCCGTTTATGTGGTTACTCTTTGATTTATCTCTGCCTCATCCATCTCAGCATCCAGCCTCCCCACACTGTACATACCTGGTCCTGCCTACCAGAGGGACCACCACAACCCAAACTCTCTTCCTTGTGGTTTTTACCTCGTTGTTCTGTCCTCATACACCTTGCTTCCTCCCTTGCTATATGCTGAGATGCTTTCTGGCTCCTCCCCTCAAGACCTGCTTCTAACACTGTCTCCCCACCAAACCTTTCCAGGCCTCTTCAAATCAATGTGATTTATTTTCCCTTTTTGTCTCAGCATGTCACTTATTCCTTCTCTGACTCTGACCCACATCCTTGTCTCCCAGCCAAATGAGCTTGGCTTCTACAGTCTCATGCTAGTCACTAGTAAAAATGTGACTACAGGCCGGCGCCATGGCTCACACCTGTAATCCCAGCACTTTGTAAGGCCGAGATAGGAGAATCACTTGAGCCCAGGAGTTCAAGACCAGCCTAGGCAACATAGTAAGATCTCATCTCTAAAAAAAAAAATCCAAATAATTAGCTGAACATGATGGCACACACCCGTAGTCCCAGTTACAAGGGAGGCTGAGGAGGAAGGATCGCCTGAGCCCAGGAGGTCAAGGCTGTGGTGTGCTGTGATTGTGCCACTGCACTCCAGCCTGGGCAACAGAGTGAGACCCCAACTCAAAAAATAAAATAAAATACATAAATTTTTTTAAGAACTGAAATGACCTGTGTTAAAATTAATGTTGGAGACAGTAAAGAGGAGAACTGACTCTGGGAAACCCAAATAGTGATGTCAAGAACAAAGCCAAAACTCTCCAAAAAAGAAAAAGAAAGGCATGAAAATGACAAAGGAAAAGATATGCAGTATTTAACAAAATAAGAGATCTGCCTTGAGTAAATTAGATGCTTCTGGGGGGGCAATCAGAACATTTGAAACAAGCAGTAACTGAAGACTCATTAAAGAAGATTCCCTTAAGTGGTAAGAAGTCCTGATCTGCGTATTGAAAAATTTCACTGCATTCAAAAGGCAGCCCACAGAAATCAGCATCTGGGCACATCCTGACAACATTCCTGAATTATACTAACAGAGAAGAATCCTTTAAGCATATAGGCACACAAAATCAGTTATCTACAGAGATAAAAAGTAAGGCTCAGGCTTCACTCAACAATACTAAATGCCAGAAAACGGGGCCAGGTATGGTGGCTCACGCTTGCAATTCCAGCACTTTGGAATGCCCAGAATTGCCTGAGCCCAGGAATTTGAGACCAGTCTCGGCAACCTGGCAAGACCTCATCTCCACAATAAATCAAAAAAAGAAATTATCTCTACAATAAATCAAAAAAAGAAATTAGCCAGACGAGGTAACTCACACTTAGAATCCAAGCAATTTGGGGCTGAGGTGGGAGGCTTACTTGAGCCCAGGAGCTCGAGACCAGGGCAACTTAGTGAGACTTTGTCCCTACAAAAAATTTTTTAAAGTTATGTGGCGGCCTACGCCTGTGGTTCCACTACTTGGAAGGCTGAGGTGAAAGAATCGCCTGAGCCCAGCAGGTCAAGGCTGTGGTGGCAGTGAGTATGCCACTGCACTCCAGCCTGGGCAACAGAGTGAGACTCTGACTCTAAATAAATAAATAAACAAATGCCAGAAAACAGTGGACCCACATCAAGTATTTGGGGAAAAAGCTTTGCAACTCGACATTGTTAAACTTGGCCCTTGTGATTTCTACAGACAAAGGCCGTAAAAAGATAGTTTTAGAAAATATACCATCAACATCCCCTTCTTCACATAACTTTCTTTTAAAAATTATTTGAAGTGCTCATGAAGACTTCAAGATAAACCAAACCAAGAACTCAAAAACAAATGGAGAAAGATGGTTTAGCAGCTTCTTACAAAAATAAACATAAATTCAGCAATCACACTCTTTGGTATTTAACTGAATGAGGTAAAAACTTATGTCCACACAGAAACCTGCACACAAATGTTTCCAGCAGCCTTACTCATAACTGTCAAAACTTGGAAGCAACCAAAATGCTTTTGAGTAGATAAGTGGATAAATAAACTGTGGCACATCCAGACAACGAAATATTATGCAATACCAAAAAAGAAATGAGCCATCGAGCCATGAAAAGACCCAGGGGAATGTTAAATGCTGATTCCTGAGTGAAAGCAAATCTGAAAAGGCTACATATTGAATGATTCCAACTATGAGACGTTCTGGAAAAGGTGAAACTATGGAGACAGTGGTTGCTGGGAGATGGGGAAGAAAGGGAAGGAGGGAAGGAGGGAGGGATGAATAGGTGGAACACAGGGATTATTATTATTATTATTATTATTATTATTATTATTATTTTGAGTTGGAGTCTCACTCCGTCACCCAGACTGGAGTGCAGTGGCCACTCCCGGCCACCGCAGTCTCGACCTGCTGGGCTCCGGCGATCCTTCTGCCTCAGCCTTTCGAGTAGCCGGAATTATAGGCATGCGCTACCACGCCCAGCTGATTTTTTAATTTATTGTAGAGATGAGGTCTTGCTGCCCAGGCGGATCTCGAACCTGCGGGCTCAGGCAATCCACTCACCTCAGCCTCCCAAAGGCGCGGGATTATAGGCTGAGCCACCGAGCCCAGCTACAGGGATTATTTAAGGCCATGAAACTACTCTGTATGATACTGTAATGGTAGGTATATGGTGTTAGGCACTTGTCAAAACCCACAGAATATACATCACCAAGAATGAACCTCAATGCAAACTATGGATTTTAGTTAGTGATAATGTATTTTACTCTAACAAGTATCATCCTAATGTAAGATGTTCATAACACAGGAAACTGGGGTGGGAGTAAAGGGATATATGTGAGTGAGGGGACCTATACTTTTCTCTCAATTGTTCTATAAACCAAAAAGTACCCCCCAAAAAGTTTACTGACTTTTTTTAAGTGGAAGTAATGATAAAGGATTGTCAAGTCTTTTTTTTTTTTTTGGTTCACACTGTCACCCAGGCTGGAGTGCAGTAGCATAATCACGGCTCACCACAGCCTCAAACTCCTGGGCTTAAATGATTCTCCAGGCTCAGTCTCCTGAGCAGCTGGGACTACAGATGCGCACCAGGCACACCTGGCAAATTTTAAAATTTTTTGTAGAGACGAGGTCTCGCTATGTTGCCCAGGCTGTTCTCAAACTCCTGGGCTCAAGCAATCCTCCTGTCTCAGCCTCCCAAAGTGCTGAAATTATAAGCATAAGCCACCATGCTTGGCCGAAGTCTTCTTTGCATTTCATTCCCATATTCAGATGAACTGCGTGTTTTTAGCGGCCTTTGATAGCCTCAGGGCAAAGGTAGACACCTGACATGCTTTCCTTGTTGGTTTTAAGTTTAGTCAGGCATGGTGGCACACACCTGTAATCCCAATTATTTGGGAGCCTGAGGCAGAAGAATCGCCTGAACCCAGGAGACCAAGGTTGCAGTGAACTGTGATCATGTCACTGCACTCCAGCCTAGGCAACAGAGTGAGACCCTGGCTCAAAAAAAAATTTTTTTTTGCTCTGAAAAGAGGAAAGTGGGTGAACGTCTGTTAAGGAAGCACTTAGCCCTCCAGATGCCCTCATCCACTCAGCTCAGCCAGGGAGCAACCCCTCCCTCACTCTGCAGGAAACAGTAGAGAGTACAAGACAGACCATCTGGGCTAAAGAACAGGTATTGCACACTGGAAGCTGATATATCCAATCTTCTTCTCACACTTGGATTTCAGAATCCTAGAACCATATACACTTTTGGAAGGAAATAGGGAGAAATTTCTATGGAATCTAACTAGTCTAAGAGGAAAAAAAAATCAAGATATTGATAACAAGATTCTCTGCAGAATAGCTCAGGAAGCTGGACATGGTGGCTCAGCATTTTGGGAGGCTGAGGTGAGAGGATTGCCTGAGCCCAAGAATTTGAGACCAACCTGGGCAACTTGGCAAAACCTCATCTCTATGATAAATCAAAAAATGAGCTGGGTGTGGTGGCGTGTGCCTGCAGTCCCAGCTACTCAGGAGGCTGAAATAGAAGGATTGCCTGAGCCCAGTAGGTGGAGGCTGTGGTAGCCGTGATTGTGCCACTGCACACTAGGCTGGGCAACAGAGTGAGATTCTGACTCAGGAAAAAAAATAAAAGAGTCCCAGGAAACACAGAAAAGTGAAACCCTCAGTTGACAGAGCTTTCCCATTGACCTGAATGTCTGGCCAGCTTTTCAGTGCCCTACTCCTTTGAGTAGACAGCATATGAAAAGACAACATTATCAAGGAAATGTAAATCAGAACCATAAACAGGGAACAACGCACACCCATTAGAATGACTAAAATTTTAAAAACGGACAATACCAAATGTTGACAAAGATGCAGATCAATTAGAACTCTCATACACCGCTGATGGGAATGTAAAAATGGTACAACCACTTTGAGAAATAGTTAGACGGTTTATTATAAAGTTACAAATATCCTTGCCATGACACAGCAATTTGACAACTTGGTATTTACCCAAGAGAAATGAAGCATTTTTCCATATAAAAAATTATATATGGCCGGGTACAGTGGCTCATGCCTGTAATCCCAGTACTTTGAGAGGAGGAGGTGAGAGGATTGCCTGAGCCCAGGGGTTCAAGACCAGCCTGGGCGATTTGGTGAGACCTTGTCTCAAGTACAAAAAACTTAGCCAGATGTGGTGGTTCTAGCTACTTGGAAGGGTGAGGCAGAAGGATTGCCTGAGCCCAGCAGGTGGAGGCTATGGTGGCCATGAGCCCCCACTGCACTCCAGCCTGGGTGACAGAGTGAGACTCAGACTTTTTTTAAAAAATTATATATATTTATAATAGCTTTATGCATAATAGCTCCAAACTGGAAGCAAGCCAAATCTCCATCAATAAAGGGATGGATAAACAAATGGTGGTAATATTAATGTAATGGAACAGTAGTCAGCAATCAAAGGGAAACTAAATGACAGATTCACACATCGCTGAAGAAGTTCAACAGCATTAGAGCACATTTGCCTAAAATCTGGAGTAAGCAAAACTAATCTACAGTGGCATAAAACAAATCAATTGTCCCTGGGGCTGGGGGTAGGGGATGGGGGGGGTGGGGTGTGTGTGGGAGGAGAGAATGATTCTGTAGGGGCACTAGGGATGATGGAAATGTTCTAGATCTTGATTGCGGCGGTGACTACATTTTACTTTTTCACATATTGTCAATACATGTCACAAATCTGCCAATATATGGCAAAATGTTTTGAACTTTACATTAAAATTGGAACATTTATTGTATATAAATTGCACTTATGGAATGAGAATATAAATCATATCTCAGTGAAGTTGACTTGAAAAAATAATTCCTGAGATAGCTAAGGATCATTGACCATTTGGGGAAAACATGCAAGAGGGAAGACAGAAGTCAAGGGGAAACAAATAAGGAGGCAAGCTGAAGAAAGCGGACCTTTATAATCAGGAAAACATTTTAAAGAATGAAAACTTACCATTAATATCTTCAGAGAGAGTTCTTCAAAAATAATATATCCACAGAACAAGAAAGGCTGCTATAGTAAAAGAATATTCAGAGAACAAAAAAAGAGCTCCTGTAAATTAAAAATCCAATAGTAATATTTTTTAAACTGAAGAAGAATGTTGGAAGATTCTAATAAGAAAATCTTTCAGAAAGTAGGAGGATACAAAAACTGAAGAAAGGAAAAATAGACAATAAAATAAAATTAAGATGCAGTCTAGATCCAAGGTGTGATTTATAGGAGTTCCACAAAGAGAGGAGAAAGAAAACAAAGAGGAATAAATCATCAAAGAAATAATTCATGAAAACTTTCCAGAACTGGAGGATGTTTCCAGATTGAAAGGGTTCATTGAATGACTAGTGGATGTAAACAGACCAAGGCATATCATGATGAAATTTCAGAGACTAAAGACAAAGAGAAGTTGTTTCCAGAAAGGGAGAAATATTTTTCATACAAATGATCAAGAATTAGATCACTTTAGGCTTCTTGGTTGCAGCACTGGAAGCTAGAAGACAGAACTAATTCCTTACAAACTATAAGCGAAAATTGTATCTGACCTAGAACTTTAAATCTAGCCACATTTTCAATTAATAATTAAGGTGTAATGAAGGCTCTTTCAGACAAAGTCTCAAAAAAATGTACTTTCCATATAGTCTCTTTAGGAAACTGCTAAAGTTGTGATTCATCAAAACAAATGAATAGACACAGAAAAAGACAGGACTCAGGGACCCAGGTATCTAACAGGGCAATGAGGGAACTCCCTAAGTTAACATCTGTATCACAACCAGCCCAAGTTAGAACAAGTCAGAAGGCTACAGAGGGAGCACTTCAAGAAAATGAACTTGAATAAATAGCTGATGCCTCTGGAGATAGATTTAGAGAATCAATCAAGAATCTGGTTGAATCCGTGATAATAATGCACACAAAATAACTAAGCAAATGAAAAAATTAAGGCAAGCTGGACTCGGTGGCTCAGCCTGTAATCCTGCATTTTGGGGGGCTGAGGTGAGTGGATTGCCTGAGCCCACGGGTTCAAGACCTGCCTGGGTAACTTGGCGAGACCTCATCTCTACAATAAATCAAAAATTAGCCGGGCGTGGTAGCATGCGCCTGTAGTTCCAGCTACTTGGAAGGCTGAGGCATAAGGGTTGCTGGAGCCCAGCAGGTCGAAGCTGCAGTGGCCGGGAGCGGCCACTGCACTCCAGTCTGGGTGACAGAGTGAGACTCCAACTCAAAACAAAACAAAACAAAACAAAACAAAAGAAAAAATTAAGGCAGTTTACTTCAGGGCAAACAGAACTTTATGCAAGAAAGGAAGATTAATCTTGATCATAAGGCCACCCGTAGTTCAACTATAAATAGTATTTACAGCATCATGGTAAGGTAAACGCTGACTATGGATATAACCAAGTTTATTATATAAATGAATTGAGAACATAAGGAGAGAGGAAATATGCGAGCTTGTGAAGAATCTAGAAGCCAAATAGAAGCGTGTTCTTTAATAATTCAGGGGAAAATAATCAGTTGAAGAGTTGAAAGTGGTTGCCTCTGGGAAGCAAGAGAGAAAGGCAAGGGGTGATGACTCTGCAGTTTCTGTAACAAGCCCTGCAAACCTCTTAAAACTAAGCACATGACAGAAACGACTGATTCCAGGGCTAGGACAGGGTGGGTACCAGAGGAGCCTACAACAGATTGTTGTGCCAGAAAATAAGGAAGTGCTTGAGCCAGGTGAAAAGGATACGAGCCAACTTGAAGCCACATCTGGGACACCCGGAACACCAAAATATGTAAACAGAATAATGTGTTAAAAACAGCTTGCTTAGCCGGGCTCGGTGGCTCAGCCTGTAATCCCGCGCCTTTGGGAGGCTGAGGTGAGTGAATTGCCTGAGCCCGCGGGTTCGAGACCCGCCTGGGCAGCAAGACCTCATCTCTACAATAAATCAAAAAATCAGCCGGGCGTGGTAGCGCATGCCTGTAATTCCGGCTACTTGGAAGGCTGAGGCGGAAGGATCGCCGGAGCCCAGCAGGTCGAGGTTGCGGTGGCCGGAAGCGGCCACTGCACTCCAGTCTGGGTGACAGAGTGAGACTCCAACTCAAAAAAAAAAAAAAAAAAACAGCTTGCTTTGAAAAAAATAAGAATTAATGAGCCCATCCTGAAAACTGGTAAATAATAAATAATAAAATAAATATATAAAAGGGGGAGAAGGGAAGTCTTTTAAAGAAGGCCAAAAGCCCGCTGGTAAACGTGGAAGCTAGAGTTAGAAAATCACCATTTTGTAATCATCACTATAAAGATTGGATCAGGCAAGGATCATTGGTAGTTACCAATTCTAGGGGAAATTTTGGTGAGAAGCAGGATATTCATATGGTCTTAAAGTGTCTATCTACAGACTGTTTATTAGCTACAAGGGAGAAAAAAAAGGAAACACTTCACAGTGGGGGAGATAAGGCAACACCTTGACAGGATGAGTGAAAATTAACCACAGCTACAAGGGACAGGTGAACATTATGTGCTTCCAAATGTGACACCCTGAAAAGAACACAGCACCTCCCATACAATATTCTGCCCATGAAGGCATTACCACAATTTAATCAAAATGAAACATTTGTATAAATGAGTAACATTCTAATTTTAAAAGGTGGAGAGAATGTATTCTTAAAAAAAGAAAAGTTGTTGTCATGAAAGTCAAAGAAAGCCTGTGGAAATGTTCCAGATTAGGACAACTAATTGTAATAACTGACCTTAGACTGGGTTCTGCACTGAGGGAGAGAAGTGCCATAAAAACATTATTAGAGCAACTGACACAATTAGAATCTGGACAATAGATTAGATACAATTATTGTATCAATGTAAATTGTAAATGTATGAAGTTGATACTTGTACCATAGTTGTGTAAGAAAATATCTCTATTCTTATGAAATAGCAAAGTATTTAAGAGTAAAAGGCCACGATATATATATATATATATATATATATATGACAACACTAAACGATTCAAAAAAATTCTGAAAGTGAGAACATGATAAAGCAAATGGGTTTAAAATGTTAACGATACGTAAACATGGGTATATGGGTGTCTCTTATGCTATTTTTATTTTTCATAAGTTTGAAAATATTACCAGATTGAAAATTTAAAAGAAACTAAGCGCATTTTCATAATCCAAATTTTTTAATTTTAAATTTTTTTGAATTTTTAATTCTTACACTGTATATTCACCTTAAGAAATAAAATATTACTAATGCAGTTGAAAAAAATCACATTGAGCAACTTGAATATTGAACATGTGATTTGGGAAAGACTGATGAACCACAGGTAAAGGGGGCCTAGAAGCTCTGGAATTTATTTATAAGAAAGTGTGTTTATTCTTATATGTTTAAACTTCAGTTATCCTCAAAGGATTCTCCATTTGACGCAATACACCCATCAAGATGCTTTTTTCACTGCTCAAAACAATTTTTGAACTCGTCCATGTTGATGCCTTTTAGTGCTTCTGTTATTTTTTTGTTCCACCTCTTCCATATTGGAAAATGTTTCCCTTTGAGGACTTCTTTCATCCAGAAAACAAAAAAAAAAGTTACTCCGGTGAATAGGGAGGGTAGAGCTCAGGGGTCATGCTGTTTTTGATCAAAAACTGCTGAACACTCAGCGTGGTGTGGGCAGTTGTGTTGTCATGGTGGAAGAACCAGTCACCCGTTTGCCGCAACTCAGGATGTTTCTTCCACAAATCGTGACGCATCCTTCTCAAAACTTCCAGTTACAAACTTCGGTTGACCGTTTGATCCAGAGGAATAATTTCTGAGTGTACAACAAGGGGCCTGCCCTCCAAAAGATAATTCTGGGTTTTTTTGGTCCCACCTTATAGATCAGTTATAGATTAGATATGTATGTACATGTATTTCCATGCCCCCTTTTATTTTTCTTCCATCTAGAACCTGTTAATATATACTCACAGTACTTAAAATTCAATATAAACTGTATGGTCTTGGTGATTTCAAAAACATAAAAGTATAGTTACAAAAATGTATTATACAATTACTTTAAGGAAATATATAGCTGAGTGAATTATATTTTCTGCTTCATAAATGTATTTTCCAAACTTGCTCTAGTGAGCATATATGACATTTATTATCAAAATATGTACAATTTTTTTTTTTTTTTTTGAGTTGGAGACTCACTCTGTCGCCCAGACCACCGCAACCTCGACCTGCTGGGCTCCGGCAATCCTTCCGCCTCAGCCTTCCAAGTAGCCGGAATTATAGGCATGCGCTACCACGCCTGGCTGATTTTTTTTTTTTTTTTTTATTGTAGAGATGAGGTCTCGCTGCCCAGGCAGGTCTCGAACCTGCGGGCTCAGGAAATCCACTCACTTCAGCCTACCAAAGGCACGGGATTACAGGCTGAGCCACCGAGCCCGGCGATATGTACAATTTTTAAAACTAGTCTATATAAATTTGCATATATTATGTTATTATAATCATGTAAAACTACAGACAACAAAAAAGGAAAGATAATGTATAAAAATAATTGTTTCTGGGTGGTAAGAGCATGATTTTTTTATTCCTTCAGTGTTTCCATGTTTTCCTAATTACTGCTATAATGGTAAAACATTCAGCCAAGCACGGTAGCTCAAGTCTATAATCCCAGCACTTTGGGAGGTGGAGGCCAGAGGATTGCCTGAGCCCAGGGATTCAAGACCAGCCTGGGCAACTTGGCGAGACCTCATCTCTACAATAAATCAAAAAAAATTAGCTGGGTGTGGTGGCACACACCTGCGGGTCCAGCTACTTGGAAGGCTGAGGTGGAAGGATCGGCTGAGTCTAGCAGGTCAAGGCTGCGATGGATGTGAGCGTGCCACTGTGCTCCAGCCTGGGCGACAGTGAGACTCCAACTCAAAAAAGAGTTATTTTTATTTTTTGTTTAAATCAATGAGCTATGAGTTATTTTTTTAAATGGGGTCCCCACACCTCACTCTAGGCACCCAAAATTAATTCCAGTGATTTTAGAGAAGTGACGTTTCAAATTGTAGCAAATAGGAGAACATAACATCAAATATCAATCAAACCTCTTGAAGGGGGTAGTTTTCAAGACTCAGGAATACTAAGAGAAGTCACAAAGGAAAAGAATTGCTGTGTAAAAAGTCTGTAATGTCATAAAGTCAGAACCGCAGCTCAAGTCCTGTGGGTGTGACTACACACTCTTGAGAGAAATGCTGTCTTATAGCTTCTTCATCCTGCAGCCCACTGGGCTTCATCTCCCTCCAGTCCCCTCACCTCGATGGCTAAGCTTGGCCCCTGGCCGTTCATGCCCATCACTCCCACATCTCCTGCAAGACAACCTGAGGGCTTCTAGTGCAACAGACGCCTCTCTTGACCTAGACAAGAAGCAGTTACAATTTCTGGCACCCTCCCTCCGTCTCTGTGCTTCCTGACTCTCCTAAGGATGAAAGTTAGAAAAGCCACTCCTCCTTCTTTATCCGACTTCCTGGCAGAAGACGAGAGGCTTGTCTTCCCAGCTTGGCCAAGGACTCCTGTAGACGGGCCAGCAGCGGCATCTTCCTCTCTCTAGGACGAGTCTTTGTCTCTGATGGCGGTGCTGTCTCCGGCAGCCAGGCAGACCATCTGCTGGTGCCCACCCCCAGCTGCCGTCTCATCTTCACTTGCTCCGCCTCCCCTGAGAGCTCCCCGACTCTCATGCACATGGTGTTCTCTCTTGCCCTGGCTCAGCCTGGGTCCTTATCTTTGGGGCGCTTTCACAATCTCTCCCCTTCACTTAGCATCGCCCTGGCTTCCCCCTGAGGACTGAGGTCAGCAGCCCTCCTCAAGTGAGTCTGCTGCTGTCATACATGCCATCCCATGGGACTATAGCAAAGGGAGTGCGTCCTGGGGAGGACTCAAGAGAGCTCATGGGGGATATTCAGCTTCCGCCAGGAGGAAAACAGATCTCAGGGCTCTAGGTCCCAGGGGATCCTAGCTTCAGTTCCCCACATGGAGTCTCAAACCTGGGAATCACGTCCAAGGTTGAAATGTTACTTCCGTATTATTTCACGAGAAAACAAACAGAAACAAACACCTGAAAAGAGCTTGCTCATTTAGATCAGACTCTTTTTCCACCTAGAATGCTCTCCCTCAGGTGCCTCCAATCATTTTAAGCCTGACACATCCGCCAGGGCCCAGAATAAATGCTGTCTCCTTCAGAGAGTCTTCTCTGGTCTTCTAGATGAATGTGGTGTTTTCTCCTTCTCAGCCTCTCCTCGGTAGCCTAGACCAGGAACCGCAGCTAGGAAAAGGAGCACTGACCTGGGAAAGGGTTCCCCGGGTGAGATACCAGCAATATCCGTTACACCGCCCTTACTTTTTCTCAACCAATTTTCTTCTGACATGTCTGTTGTCAGCCTATTTTTACTTAAAAAAAAAATTTGTATGTAATCCTGACTTGTACCCCACAACTTTAAAATACAAATAAATACATGTAAATTTTTAAAATAAATTAAATTTAAAAGCTTCATCTTTGGGCAAGAACACAACCAACTAATTCCACTCTTGATCCACAACACTGAAACCACAGATTCCTGGCTTCCCTGGATTAGGTTAGGGATCATTTGGAATTTTTATCATAGGATTTTAGACACCAGGGTGGGCGCTGTAGCCCATGCCTAAAATCTCAGCATTTTGGGAGGCCTATGGGGGAGTTTGAGACCAGGCTGGGCAACATAGTGAGACCCCATCTCTACAAAAAAATAATGGTAATAGTAATGATGATAATGATAATAATACTTTTTAAAATACAATTTTAAAGGAATTTTAAGCCAGGCTCGGTGGCTCAGCCTGTAATCCCGTGCCTTTGGGAGGCTGAGGTGAGTGGATTGCCTGAGCCTGCGGGTTCGAGACCCGCCTGGGCAGCGAGACCTCATCTCTACAATAAATCCAAAAATCAGCCGGGCGTGGTAGCGCGCGCCTGTAATTCCAGCTACTCAGAAGGCTGAGGCGGAAGGATCACCGGAGCCCAGCAGGTCGAGGCTGCGGTGGCCGGGAGCGGCCACTGCACTCCAGTCTGGGCGACCGAGGGAGACTCCAACTCAAAAAAAAAAAAAAGAATTTTAGACACCGTCTAGTATTGTTTCTCATTTCTTAAATGAAGAAACTGAGGCACAGAGAGACAGGCTTTACCTCACCCAGCAAATAGTTGTAGCAGAACAAAGCCAGAGGCTGCCTAACTTTCAGGCACAAGCTCTTTCACCATACCATACCTCTTTCTGCTTATGTCACTGTGTTAGGACTACTTTGCTAAGATTTTCTAATTAATCATGATTGGAAATGACTATTAAATGTGATTCTTGGGAAAAAGTTGCATGCCAAGAATAGTATTTCCTCCTGTGGTTTATGTCTTAGATGAGGACATGGAGTTAAGCCAGACAGAGAACCTACTTAAAACCTTGCAGAGTTTTTAAACCATACTTGAACCTTCTGGAGTTCATTTATTTATTCTTGGCAACCTGCAGCTTCCTGATTCTTGGAAAGTTGCTGGCTCATTTGGAAGAAAAACTCCTGAGACTTCTTGTGCATTGAGTAGCTCTTACAAAACAATCTTTTGAAGTGTTAAGTGTAAATGAATAAGAAGCAGAAGACAGAAGTTCTCTTAAAATACACATGGATGTAATCATGTAGGGAACAGGCACTCTAGGCAAAAGGCATAATTGTTTCTTGTGCCTCAAACAGTGAGAGAGTAGTCTTGGCTTAGCAAATCCCAAACATGGTAGTGTTTTTCCTTTGTCTGAGGTTGGCCTAAACTATGTGAGCGACTTAGGTGGAGGCCAAAGACACCAGAGAGAGCATGGCCAGGACCCACTGGCTCCAAAGCATTTCTTTTGCAATATTCTCTGTCAGCAAAGGTTCTTCTGTCCCCTAATTCAAGCTGGTCAGAATCACTTGTTGTGGAATCAGAGCATCTTTGGGATAAATGAGTGCCTTCATCCAGTGTCAAGTAATGACTGTCACGGGCTGATATGGACGACGACTTTTTCTGTATTTAAAAGCCTAATACTTTGAAGGTTGATGCCGTAAAAGAGGAGTCTCCTCCGAATACAGATCATTTCTTTTGATACAGGTAAAATCTTTTTTGCTTCTTATTTGACCTCCAGTCATGTAGAAAGCCAACTGGTCTCTGTCCTGATCCATAGTTCAGTTCTCTCCTAGCCCAAGCCTAGCTCAAGGCTCGTTAAGATTTCTTAACCAGTTCCTTTGTGTTGATATTAGAAAAGATGGCTCCCACCCAGCCACTGTGGACAATGTAGTGAAACTCTATCTCCACAAAAAATAATTTTTTAAAAATTAGCTGGGCACGGTGGTGCATGCCTGTAGTCCCAGCTACTCCAGAGGCTGAGGTGGGAGGATTACTTGAGCCCAGGAGATTGAAGCTGCAGTGAGCTAGGATTGCACCACTACACTTCAGACTAGGTGACAGAGTAAGACTCTATCTTTAAAAAAAAAAAAACAGCCATTGGCTGCTGCATATTCTAGCTCCCAGTTGAGGACCTGGTCAAATTTTCATATAGAACTAACAGTATATCAGGCACCTGGAAATATGGAATTTGGCAAAGGGATAGAAGACAAAGACATGGATTTGGACATCCTCTACATGAACTGTTACTTCAACCTAGGCAGTGGGGGATGGGCTGCAGGGAGAGTGTAGTCTCTGAGGTGATCATTGAGCTCATATGCTAAGAGAGTTAATAGATCATAGGTAATATGTGATATGATCTATTATGCAATAGACAAGAAAACTTTGAAAAAGAAAAATTACGAGAGAAGAGTTCACCTTGGGTAATGTTACGACATATTGCAAAGCTACTTTGAAAAACAACAGCTAGTGCAGTGCTTAACAAGACAAGCAGTCAGGCCATAGTGCACATATAACAACTTCGTGTGTGATCAATAAATGGCTCCAGGTCGTGTGATTAGTTATTTGAAAAATCCAATTAGGTCTTGAGGTAGAGACAGATAGCGTTTACCAAATATCCTACTGAATTGCCCAACTAGACGCAAAGGACTTTGAGATGGTGGAGTTGCAGGTAGAACCAGCCTGGGTCCCTGAGTCACTGCCTGGAGAGACACCACCCAGGAATGACATCCATCCATCACTGAGTGAAACCTAAGGCTTGTTGTGTTAAGGCATTGAGATTTGGGGCTTCGACCGTTGAAGCAACTAATGTTAATCATCTTAAATATCAATGCCTTCATACTTTATACCACACATCAAAATCAAAATAAATCCTAGTTAGAATAGGAAATTAAAAGTTGAAAACTGAAAGAAAATAGAGGAGAATGTTTATTCAATCACTGATGGGGTTTTCCTGGGCCTAACAGCAGTAGGCAAAATTATAAAAGGGAAAATCCACGGTTTTACTACATACAAATTTTGAAATTCTGTTTGAAACAGATTTGAATTTAAAGAAAGAATTGTGCAACACTTGGGGAGAGCATATTTGCAGCAGATATGATGCAGGGTTCATATCTTCAATATTTCAAGAACTCATAAAAATGGAGGCCAGGGAAGAGAGAAAGGCTTGTCTGAAGCAAAGTTTTCATCATAGCTGGCTTGTCCTGATAGCTAAAATGTTTCTGAGTTCCCCAGGACTGCCAGTTGGTTTGCGTTCTGTACATGCAAACTGTATTTAACATTGGCTCAAATCCAACCTAATTAGTAAAATCAATCTGCCGCAAAGAAAAGATCATTATAATGTCTCATGCAGCCAAATGTCCATGATGCTTCTAGCATGTGTGACTGGAAGTTCTCCACATGACTGCTCCCCTCTGTTGCTGCAGGAGATTTAGGGCTGGTCATATCTCGCTTTCTGGGAGCTCAAGAGGGATGGTGGGATTGTCCTCAGGAACAGAGCTGGAGCAGACAGCGAAGAAATCCGAGACAGTTTTAAAAATGAATCCTGCCTGCACTCATTTATTCAAGCAGTCATTGAATTCTATGGCGGGTCCCATTACGTGGTGCCAGTCACTGTCTATGCATTACTTCATTTAATCGTCACAACAGCCCTATTGCTAGGCACCATTTTCTCTCTTTTTCAAATAAGGAAACTGAGTCCC
This sequence comes from Cephalopachus bancanus, assembly GCA_027257055.1. Classification (NCBI taxonomy): domain Eukaryota; kingdom Metazoa; phylum Chordata; class Mammalia; order Primates; family Tarsiidae; genus Cephalopachus; species Cephalopachus bancanus. The sequence goes on from JAPVLO010000355.1 coordinate 1,542,553, forward strand.
AAGTGGATGAAATAACTTGACCAAGGTTACACAAGGAACTGACAGAGCTATCTGAATCCCAGTACGTTTGATTCCAAGGGCATGTACCCAATCATTGCCCATATTGCCTCCTGCTGAAATAAGGAAAGGTTCTAAATAGATGACATTTCTGGGTAACAGCAGGGTTTCAGGGGCATCAGAGGATGCAGGAATGAATAAAGAGGGAAGCAAGGGTACAACATCTATTGCCAGATACCTTGTGACCTGAAACAACTAAGAAAAACCCAGACAAAATATATGAAATTTTCAAGATGTTGGGTATTAAGACAAGAAGAGTGATCCTTAAGAGATGGAAAACGGCTGGGCTTGGTGGCTCAGCCTGTAATCCCAGCGCTTTAGGAGGCTGAGATGAGTGAATCGCCTGAGCTCGCGGGTTCAAGACCTGACCGGGCAACTTGGCGAGACCTCATCTCTACAATAAATCAAAAATTAGCTGGGCGTGGTGGCGCATGCCTGTAGTTCCAGCTACTTGGAAGACTGAGGTGGAAGGATCGCCGGAGCCCAGCAGGTCGAGGCTGCGGTGGCTGGGAGCGTGCCACTGTACTCCAGTCTGGTCGACGGAGGGAGACTCCAACTCAAAAAAAAAACAGATGGAAAACAAATTTGACGAGTTCTATGGTTGCCCTCCCTCAACCTATCAGTCTACAGAGACTCCAAGCCATGTTGGGAGCAGAGGGAACCCAGGCAGAGCTTTGGGGTCTCTTTGAGTTGAGGAGACAGAGGTGGGATGCCAGGGAAGCTAGAATTTACAACCTAGATAATTGAAAATAGATGGCTACAAGACAGAAAACTCTGGAAATCTGTAGAGAGTTCTCTTTGAGTCTTCAGCTACTTCTGATCAGCATATACATGTGAGGAAACTACTCAAGACACAACTCAAGATGAGGGAAAGAATAAAGATTAGAGGGAAAATTTCCTGGAGCCCACACAAGTCTGCAAATGGTTCTTGTTTTCAACAGCCAGCTTGGAAAACCTCATGTTCCTGAGTCATTGAGTAAAGCACCCAGAAGAATTTCATCTAATTTGTAGGGGCAAAATTAGCCCTAAAATAAATTATGCTCTGGTTCAGTTGTCTAACAAAGCTTAAAAGCAAGATCTGAAAACATCACACTTTTTCAAAGTAACTTAACTGCATCCCAGAATATATCTCAAGGATCTTATAGGAACAACAACAACAACAAAAATTCAGTACCCAACAAGTAAAATTCATAATGTCTGACATCCAGTAGGAAATTAGGTATGAAAAGAACTTGGAGAATAAGATACATAATGGGAAGAAAAACTAATCAATTGAAACTGGCATAAAAATGACACCAATAATACAGTTAATAGATAAGAACATTAAAACTGTTATTATAACTGCATTCTGCATGTTGAAGAAGCTAAAGGAAAGATTGAGCATGTTTAGTAGGTACATGAATGATTTTTTAAAAAATCCAAATCTATGTCTAGAGATGAAAAACTATAATGTCTAAGATAAAAAATAAACCAGATAGAATTAGACACCACAGAGAAAACAATAGTGAACTTGAAGACACAGCATTAGAAACTATACAAAATAAAACACGGAGAGAAAAAAAGACTGGAAGAAATTAATAGAGAACCAGTGAGCTATGGGACAACTTCAAGAAGTCTAATATACTGGCACTTAAGTTCCCAAAGGAGAAGACCAAAAAAAAGTTGAAAAACAATGACTGGAAAAGTTCCAAACTTGATGAAAACTATATAACCACATATTTAAATAACACAACAAACTCCAAGCACAAGAAACATGAAGAAAACTACACCAAGACATATTATAAGCAGTAGCTTAAAATCTGTGAAAAAGAGGAAATTTGTGAAGTATCCAAAGTAAAATACTCCTATGTACAGAGAAACAAACATAAGAATGATAGGGACTTATCAGAAATGATATGAGCTGTAAGACTGGAGCTACATTTTTTAAATACTGAAAGAAAAAGTGTAAACCTAGACTTTTGTACACAGCAAAAACATTTTTCAAAAATAAAGATGACAGCCGGGCTCGGTGGCTCAGCCTGTAATCCCGCACCTTTGGGAGGCTGAGGTGAGTGGACTGCCTGAGGCCACGGGTTCGAGACCCACCTGGGCAGCGAGACCTCATCTCGACAATAAATCAAAAAATCAGCCGGGCGTGGTAGCGCATGCCTGTAATTCTGGCTACTCAGAAGGCTGAGGCTGAAGGATCACCGGAGCCCAGCAGGCGAGGCTGCGGTGGCTGGGAGCGGCCACTGCACTCCAGTCTGGGTGACTGAGTGAGACTCCAACTCAACAAACAATAAAATAAAAAAAAAATAAAAAAATAAAGATGAGCCAGGTGTGGTGGCTCACACCTGTAATCCTAGCAATTTCGGAAGCAGAGGCTAAAGGATTGCCCAGTGATTTGAGACCATCCCGGGCAACTTGACAAGACCTCATCTCTACAATAAATCAAAAAATTAGCCGGACATGGTGGCATGTACCTGTAGTTCCAGCTACTTGGAAGACTGGAAGGATCGCCTGTGCCCAGCAGATTGAGGCTACAGTAGCTGTGAGCGTACCACTGCAATCCAGACTGGGAAATAGAGTGAGATACCAACTCAAAGAAAAAAAAAAATGAAGATGAAATAGAGTCTCTTAAAAATTATACAAAAGCTGAACAAATCTATCACAAGCAGGTTACAAGGAATGTTTAAGTGCTTCAGACAGAAGGAAAGTGATATCATATACAAATGTGGACTTACTCAAAGCAATGAAGAGCACCAGAAATGATTATTACTGTGTAAATATATCTTCTTTCTCATTTAATCTCTTTAAAACATGATTAAATGTTTAAAGCAAAAATGATAGCAATGTATTTGGAAAGAAGTAGTTGGATAGTTGGAGGAAGTATATTGTTATATGTTGTATATTGAAGTAGGAAATTGAATCTAGCACTATATTAAAAGGATAATTACTACAGTCTGAATGTTTGTATCCTTCCAAAATTTGTATGTTGAGATTCTAACTCCCAAGATGATTGTCTTAAGAGGTGGAGGACTTTGGGGGGTGATTAAGTAATGAGGATAGAGCCCTTGCCCCCTTCCACCATGTGAAAACCATCTATGAACCAAGAAGTAGACACTCACCAGATACTGACTCTGCTGGCACTTTGATCTTGAACTTTCCAGCCTGCAGAACTGTGAGAAATAAATTTCTGTTATTTATAAGCCACCTGGTCTATTGTATTTTGTTATAGAAGGATAAATGGACTAAGACAATAATATATCACAGTGTAAGGGGTTTACTCCAGTAATATAATATAGGTTGAACATTGAAAAATCACTGAATAAAACAGGTCATCTCATCTTCATAGATGCAGAAGAAGACATTTGGAAAAATCCTACATCCATTCCTGATAAAATCTACCAGAAAACTAGAAATAGAAGAGAAATTTCTCAACCCAATAACACAAAACCTACAGATAACATCATTCTTAATGGTGAAAGACTGAATGCTTTCCTCCTAAAATCAGAGAAAACTAGGATGTCCATTCTCAAAATTTCTATGCAACATTGTACTGGAGATTCTAGCCAGTAAAATAAGCAATAAAAAGAAATGAAAGGCCTACAGATTTAAAAGGAAGAGAGAAAATTGTATTTACAGACAATAATATCAGATACATAGAAAATCCTATGCAATCTGCAAAAGTTACTAGAACAAATAAATGAATTTAACAATGTTGCAGGACAAAATCAGTAAACAAAAATCAATCTATTTGTTTATATTAGTAATGAAGAATCCAAAATGTAAATGTAAAAACTTATACCATTCCTAATAGCATTGACAAATATAACATATTAAGTAATAAATCTGATAAAAAGATATGCAAGAACTTTACACTGAAAATTACAAAACACTGATGAAAGAAACTAAAGATAGCCTAAATAAATGGAGGCCTATACCATGTTCAAGGTTCAGATAATTTCGTATTGTTAAGGTATCAATTTTCCTAAAACAGATGAAAAGATTCAACACAATCTCAATCACAGACTCAGAAGGACATTTTGTAGAAATTGGCATGATTATTTTATTTTATTTTATTATTTTTTGATTTGGAATCTCACTCTGTTGCCCAAGCTGGAATGCAGTGGCACACTCATGGCCACCCCAGCGTCAACCTACTGGGCTCTGGCAATCCTTCCACCTCAGCCCTCCAAGTAGCCAGAACTACAGGTGCATGCTACCATGCCCCACTAATTTTTGATTTATTGTAGAGATGAGGTCTCGCCAAGTTGTCCAGGCTGGTCTCAAACCCACAGACTCAAACAATCCACCCACCTCGGCCTCCCAAAGTGCTGGGATTACAGGCTGATCCACCGAGCCTGGCCAGAATGATTATTTTAAAATTTTTGTAAGTTAAAGAACCAAGAGTAGCTAAACAATTTTGAAAAATAAGAAAAAAAGGTGGAGGATTTACACTACTGATTTCAAGATTTCTAAAGCTACAGTCATCAAGAAGATGTAGTATTAGTATAAAGATAGATAAATAGATCAGTGCAACAAAATAGAGTCCCAAAATAGACTCACAACAGATATGTTAATAGATTTTTTTTTAATGGTGTAAAGTCAATTCAGCGTGGAACTGATACCTTTTAAACAAATAATGCTCAAATTATTGAATATTCATAGGCCATAAAAACCCTTTAATCCTTGCTTCATACTATCTACAAGAATAAACTCAAAATGGGTTATAAATTTAAATGTAAACTTAAAACTGCAAATCTTCTAGAATAATATCTAGGGGAAAATATTTGTAAACTTGATTTAGGCAAAGAAAGATTTCTCAGGTTCAACACAGAGTACAATGCCTAAGAAGATAAAAATTGATAAATTAGACATTTTCAGAATTAAGAACTTCTGTCTCAACATAGACAGTATTAAGAAAATAAAAAGACAAAACTCAGAGATAGTCTCAAAATCTGATAAGACCTTATAAATACAAGCTCTGACAATAAGTTTGTGAACTTGCCACTGTGCGCTTACATTGGCAGCATTGTGCAAACAACTCGTTAAGGTTTCACAACCTTGGTATATCAATGTCTCACAGCCATGTTCATGCAAATGTGTGGTGGTATCTTACTGAGTGGCATTCATTATTGTTGCATGTTTTTGTGTGTCATCACAAGAATGTTGGAGCTTGAATTAGAGCAACAAACAAACATTAAATTTCTTGTTAAACTTGGCAAGAGTGGAATTGAAATCAGGGACATGTTAGTCCAAGTTTAAGGGGATAATGCTATAAAGAAAATGGCAGTGTACAAATGGATTAAACGTTTTTCTAACAGGAGAGAAATCATCACTGGTAAAGAGAGGTCAGGATGGCCAGGAACGAGCAGAACTGACAAAAACATTGCAAACATTCATCGTAATGTGCATCAAAATTGTCAGCTGACTATGAGAAGCATAGCAGATCAAATAAACATCAATAGAGAAACAGGAAAATCTTAACTGAAAATCTTGGCATGAGAAAGTTGTGTTTGCTCTGAAGGAGCTCTCGCATCATGACAATGCACCAGCTCACACAGCACTATCTGTGAGGGCATTTTTAGCCAAAAAACAAATAACTGCATTGGAACATCCTCCCTGCTCACCTGATCTAGCCCCCAATGACTCTTTTCTTTACCTGAAGATAAAGGAAATATTGAAAGGAAGGCATTTTGATGAAAACAGCTCTGATGGCCATTCCAGAAAAGAAGTCCCAAAATTACTTTGACAGCTAGACTAGGTCCTGGCATCAGTGCATAGCTTCCCAAGGGGAGTACTTTGAAGGTAATTGTAGTGATATTCAGCAAAGCTTTTTCTAGGATGAGTTTGCAAACTTAATTGTCAGGCCTCGTACATGAAGAACTTAAAACTTAGTAATACGAAAATATACCATCAAATTTCTAAAATAGGCAGAAGATTTTGAAGAGACACTTCACCAAGAAGATATAAGGATGGCACACGAAAACACGCTCCACATCATTAATCATAAGGGAAATGCACATTAAAACCACTACATCCCACTGAAATGTCTAAAATTAAACAGACTGATCACACCAAGCGTCTGCAATGAAGTGAAGCAATTGTAAGTCTCATATGCTGCCTGTGGAAATGTAAATCGTGCAGCCACTTTGGAAAACAGTCTGGCAGTTTCTTAAAACATTAAACTTACACCTACCATGTAACCTATCTGTTCCACTCCTATATGTTTTTCCAAGAGAAATGAAAGCATATGTTCATGAAAAAGACTTGTACATGAATGTCCATAGCAGCTTTATTCAAACTAGCCGAACACTGGAAACAATCCAAATGCCTATCAACAGGTGAATACATAAATAAATCATGATACATTTATGCAATAGCATAGTTCTCAGCAGTAAAATGGAATGGACCACAGATTCATGCAAAAATGTGGATGAATCTCAACATAATTATGCTCTGTGAAATAAAAGACAGACAAAAAAGAGTATATACTGTATTATTCTATTGACATAAAATTCAACAAAATATAATACAAAGTAATCCTTACTGACAGAAAAACCAGTAGTTGTCTGAGGACTGGAGGCAGGGATACAGGTAGGGAGAAATGGGAAAGAAGGATGATATAAAGGCAAACTTGGGCATGATGGATATTTTCATTATTTGACTGCAGTGATGGTTTTCGAAGTATATACATAAATCAAAACATATCAAACTGTATATATTGGGAGGCTGAGGTGAGAGAATTGCCTGAGCCCATGGGTTCAAGAACATCCCGGGGCAACTTGGCAAGATCTCACCTCTACAATGAATTAAAAAATTAGCCAGGCGTAGTAGCCCACTCCTGTAGTTCTGGCTACTTGGAAGGCTGAGTTAGAAGGATCACCTGAGCCCAGCAGGTCAATGCTAGGGTGACTAAGAACATGCCACTGCACTACAGCCTGGGCAATGGAGTAAGACGCCTACTAAAATTAAAAAAAAACCATATATATTAATATGCAGTCTCTTGTATGTCAATTATACCTCAATTGGTTGAGTACAGTTGCACATGCCTGTAATCCCAGCACTTTGGAAGGTCAAGATGGGAGGATCACTTGAGCCCAGGAACTTGAGACCAAACTGGGCAACATAATGAGACCTTGTTTCTACAAAAAATCAGAAAATTAACTGGACATGGCGGTGCATGCCTGTAGTTCCAACTACTCAGGAGGCTGAAGAGGGAGGTTATGATGAGCCATGATCGTGCCACTGCACTCCAACCTGGGCAACAAAATGAGACCCTGACTCAAAAAAACAAAAGCAAATTACACCTCAATAATGGCCTGTAATGTGTGGGGAATGTCACCAGAATGTACATTGAGATTCATGACTTTTGAAGACAAAGGATCCAGTTGGTAATCATAGCAACTATTTTATTATTATTATTATTATTCTAGCTAATGAGTACTGTCTGGTCGCCATTTTATCATTTCACATAAGGGAAACTGAGACTCAGAGAAGCTAAGCAACTTGCTGAAGGTATTGAGGGGTGGAGGAGGGATTTGGATCCCACATGGTTACCCAGAACAGACCACGGGGAGCCCTGAGCTTTTCACAGCACTGGGGAGTCCAGCGACAGCAATCTCTGGCAGCCTGTGTCTGTCAGGGCCTGCCTCCACCAGTCCCTCCCCTCCCGCCTCTGCCGGTGGGGCAGGCAGGCAAAGCCATCGCTGACAAGCTTATATTTCAGCAGCCCTGGTCTCAGGAATTCCAAGCCAAGAGGCTGGGAGCCAGCACTCTGAGAGACATTTGAGAAGAGGAAGACAAAAGCTGTTGGGAAAAGTGACGCATGAGGGCCTGCCTAGAATATCTGCAGATTCTGCTACTTCTCCAAAACTTCCCGGAGGGCACGTGGGCTACCGGGGACAGGTGTACTCCAGGATGTCTCATTGGGTCTGAGCGGTCCCGGAAGAACCAGAAGAGAAGGAAGCAGCACAGTGAAGCCTCAAGGGTCTTTTGCCAGAGGAACCAGACACCCCATAGAGGCTGAAGGTTTCATTAGGTCAGCATGGCTGGCACAGCCACACCTTCCTGCAAAGATGGCTCTCAGCTGTGAGAGGAAATCCCACACATCCTTTATTCCCAGCCTGGAACCCACAGAACTCTGCTACAATCAAAAAGTCCAGGGGGTATGGTGGCTCATACCTGTAATCCCAGCACTTTGGGAGGCCAAGGCAGGAGGATCGTTTGAGGCCAGGAGTTGGAGACCAGCCTGGGCTACATAGTGAGACCCCCATCTCTACAAAAAAAAATTTTTTTTTAATTAGCCTGTTGTGGTGGCTCATGCCAGTAATCCCAACACTTTGGGAGGCCAAGACTAGAGGATTGCTTGAACCCAGGAGTTTGAGACCAGCCTGGGCAACATAGTGAGACCTCGTCTCTGCAAAAAATCAAAAATTTAGCCAGGCGTGGTGGGCATGGTGGCATGCGCCTGGAGTATAGTTACTCAGGAGACTGAAGCTGGAGGATCACTTGATCCCAGGAGGCTGAGGCTACAGATGGCACCACTGCATTCCAGCCTAGGTGATAGAGTGAGAACCTGTCTCAAAAAAAAGAAGTCCGGGGAAGGGAGGGGGTCCTGCCAGTTTTCTTGGCAGTAGAATTGTTTTCAGGAGAGTGTTGTCACCTTGTGACCTCTTCTGCAGCTGGTGGCAGCTCAGGCCAATAGCTCATCAACAGTTCCCATCAAGGTGGCCTCAATGGAAACACTGAAGCGAATTCCTACGAACCAATCCCGGCTGTAGTCTCCTCTCCACCACTCCATCCCCACCACGTTAGTTTCCTATTGCTGGTGTAGCAAATTACTACACACTCAGAGGCTTAAAACAGCCTAAATATATTATCTTACAGTTCTGAGGTCTGAACTGTAGAAGTCTGAAGTGGGTTTCACTGGGCTGAAATCAGTGTTGACAAGGCTGCTTTTCTTTCTGGAGGCTGTGGGGGCAAATCCGTTTTCTTGCCTTTTCCAGCCTCTAGCAGCTGCTCCCTCTTCTTGGCTCAAGCCCACTCCCATCTTCCAATCTTCAAACCAAGCAATGGCCAGTTGAAACATCTTTTTCACATCACCACCCTTTTTCTCTTACAAAGACCCTTGTGATGTCATCCAGCCCACTGGATAATCCATGATAATCTATCTCCCTATTTTGAGATAAGCTGATGAGTGACTTTAGTTCCATCTGCAACACTATTTCTCCTCTACCATAGAACCTACCACAGCCTCAGGTTCCAGGGATTAGGACATAGACATCTTTGGGGACCCATTATTCTGCCTGCCACACTCCCTCTCCCAAAGAGCTGTATGTCCAGTTAATTAAAAGGATTAAACAAATCTGATGTTTCCAAGAAGTTTAAAAAAAAAAAAGGTACATCCTGGGAGCCTCCCCAGATTTGCTTCAAGCTAGAAGGTTGGTGAACAGTAGTCGTTTTGCTTTAATTCTTGCAGAAAACATCACCCTTGACATCCCACTGCCCTTTCCCTGCTGAAAAGAGCTTGGGAACCACCCAGGGAAATGCTGGTCTTTAAAAAGGTAATTGTAGCCTCCAAATCCAAGCAGGGAATGAGGCCAAATCCCTGGGGCTCTCACCCAGTCAGACAGCATGAGGAGCTACTTGCAAAGAGGTTTTAGAAAACTCTTCCCAGCCAGGGAGACTGCTATTTCTCCGTCCTGAAAAGGAGATGCCCACTTTGGCCTCTTCATCTACTGTAGTAGTGACTTCCTCTGTCGTAAGCAGCCGGCTAGGGAGACCTGGAACCCAACGCTCAGTAGACCCTTTCCTTTGGATTCTAATGTGTCACAGAGCCATGCTGGATCTGGGCTGAACACTGAGAAAATGTATTGGTTACCTGTAGCTGCCATAGCAATTTATCACAAACTAGGTGGCTGAAAAAACAGAAACATATTTTCTCACAGTTCTGGAGGCCAGAGGTCCCAAAATTGAGGAGTCAGCAGAGCCTTCTGGAAGCTCTAAAGGAGAAATTGTTCCCTGCCTCTCTTCTGGCGCCTGGAAGCCATCGGTCCTCTTTGGCTTTCCCTGACTTGTGGGTTGCATAACTCTGATCTCTGCCTCCATCTTCACGCAGGTTTCTCCCCTGTGCTTCCTCCTTTGTCTGCGTCTTTTCCTCTTCTTGTAAGGACATTTGTCATTGGATTTAGGCTCCACCCACTTAATTCAGGATGATTTCATTTTAATTACAACTGCAAAGACACTTTCTAAATAAGGTTACCGTAAGTTAGGACTTGGATGTCTTTTGGGGGACCACAATTCGATCTACTACAAGGTGAGATCTGGCTCCCAAATGGCACTGGGTGGAGTCCTGCCACTGAACCCAAACCCCATCCCTCCAAGTGCAACAACTATTCAAGACTGCCCATGTCACCTCCATATCCCACCCCCTCTGCTGAACACATGATTATTTCCTAGCCAGGAATACCCTCTCATCTGCTGGAAAACTCCTGGTTGTCCCTCAAACTCCATCCCAAATACCTCCTTCTGTATAAGGTCTCCCCCCAGCACAACCCCATCAATGACAATGGTCAAACCATCTTGGTGTTTTTGTCTTCCAACAAATCAAATCAAATCTTACCCATTGTAGCTGTAGTACAATGATCACTTCACACGTCAACTTCTCCTGCTAAACTGTGCCTAGTCTAAGTGTCCCAAGACCCACTTATTCACATGCATCTGTTCATTCAGCAAATGCTTATAGAGAGCCTGCCATGCATTAGACACATAGGGGCAGTTAAGGAGAAGGCCCATAACTAAGAGATCTTATCATGTGGGAATCCAACCTAACTTAGGTCCAGAAGACCAGATAAATCTTCCCCAAGGACATGGTGTCCTTTGAACTAAGAGCTGAAGAATAAGTAGGAATGAACTAGAAAGAGAGAGGAAGAATATTGCAGGCAGAGGGAATAGCATGGACAAAGACTCCCTGGTAAGAGGAAGCGTAGCAAGTTCAGTAGCCTAAAAGAAGTTAAGTGTGGCTGGTGCAGGACTGGGTGTCTCTGTCATGGCAAAATGAGACTAGGGGTGCAGGTCAGGGTCAGAGCACACAGGACCTATAGACTTTGTTAAGGTGTCTGGTCATTATGCGTCTTTATGGTCTTGCTTAATCAGTGATTAATGAATGAATGTAATTTGACCATCATCCATTGAGAGACACCAGAGTACTTCTGCTTAAACTGTGTATGTGAAAACAAATTAAAAATATGCTTGTCTTTTCAAAATGAATTTGTATCCAATAGGGACTATTCAGATTCAGAATTGAAAGGCTAATTTCAAACAAAAATAACCTGGGGAGTAAGTATTTATTAAAAATCATCAGTGTACTAAGATCAATTCTGGATTGGACTTGCAGTTCAAGTCAAAGATATTTCTAACCTATAAAGGAAAGAGACCAGAACAGAGCTTAAAAATACCCACCCCAAGAAAAGGAGGTCAGGCTGAGCATTGATGGATCATTCGGGGCACAGGCAGTGAGCTGTGTCCGTTACCTGGGTAGTTGTTAAAAATATCACTTGTCAAAAATAGAGTCGTTCAGACCCCACCCCAGACCCAGATCAGAATGTCCTGGGGTGGGGCTCAGGCCACCAGATTCTATTAAACAACTCCCAAGCACAGAGTTTATGGTTCACTAATAGAATGGCTTTTTAAATGATGGTAAAATATACCTAATGATTTTTATATGGCGTGTTCGTGGTGTTATTTATAATGGAGCTAGAAAGAGGGTAAGAACTAGGGCAAATGAGGTGTAGGCAGCGATGGGTCCCAGAAAAGCTGAGGGCAGAAAAGGGAGTGGAGGAGGATGTGAAGGTTGGGCTCCTGGAACAAGCAACTCAGAAGGGACTGATTCGTCCTTTTTAATCACTGACTTTTCCCTGGAGGTAGAGAAGGTGTTAGTCAGAGAGGCCTAGTGTGTGTGGTGTATCAGGGGACATGATCAAGTAAGTACGTGTCAGGGAAGTCAGAGAGGCCTAGCTTGAGTGGCACGCTGGGGGATGTGATCAAGTGTGGCAGGGGCGTGGCTGGGAGGGAAGTTGGGGACAGGGTAAGAAGGTGCTTGAATGTGCAACTAATATATCACCCTCCCCCCATATCCCTACCAGAGATCAGGAGGTCAGTGAGTGCTGGGAACTGGGGCTCTCTTACTTTGCTTCTTGCCAGACCTTTGTCTAGAATGCCCTTGTCTTGCCAAAATAAATTCAGTCTCCAAAGTCCAGTCCAGCCATCACCCTCCCCGGGGAGACTTCTCCAACTTTCCTCCATTTCCTACTTCAATTTAAGCAGAATCATTGCTTTCTATCAAGAGTATTTATATTGCTTGGCATAGGCCTTCATGTGTACGTTTGTTGCAGGCTGATATTTTGAAACATTAACCACTGAGTTCTACCCCCCGCCCCACACTCTCCTTCAGCCTGGATTTCTATCCCCATTGGAACCGGGCAAGTCATCGCTCATAGCCTTGAAAAGCTGACACAGCAGAAGAGGGAGTCAGTTCTCAGCCTCTGAGTTTCAAAAGCCTCGTCACAAAAGGTTATGGAAACAGTTTGGTTGCTGGAGAGATTTGGGAGGATTCACAGTTCCCAGAATTCAAAGCTTTCCTCTGCTCTTTTCCCTTGGGAGACTAGATCAGAGCCTGGACCAGGGCCGCAGCTTAACAGCATCACAGGTGATAATGACGGTGCCCCTAGAGTTGTGCAACACACACACCTAGGTGACTAACCACAGTGGCCTTAGAACCAGGGCCTTTCCTTTTCTGTACGCTTTCTCCTTAGCACCAAGGCCTTTTGACCACTGATCATTCCTGCATCCATGCAGTTGAGGGCAGCTGCTGTACCCCTACGCTCTACCGCCATGTTCCAGGTGAAAAAGAGAGGGAGACTGGGCACAGTGGCTCAGCCCGTAATCCCAGCACTTTGGAAGGCCAAGGCAAGAGGACTGCCTGAGCCCAGGGGTTCAAGACCAGTCTGGGCAACTTGATGAGACCTCGTCTCTACAATAAATCACAAAAACTAGCCGGGCGTGGTGGCGTGCATCTGCAGTTCCAGCTACTTAGAAGGCTGAGGCAGAAGAATTGCCTGAGCCCAGCAGGTTGGGGCTGTGGTGGCCATGAGCGTGCCACTGCACTCCAGCCTGGGCACAAGAGTGAGACTCCAACTCAAAGAAAAAAGAAAAGAGAAGGGGAAGTCTTCAGAGGGGACATTTGGGAGAGGTGGCCCTTTCCCTGGACTTCTGCCTTAATCTCATTGTTATGTCCTCTCGGTAAAAGGAAAGCTGTCTTTTAGTTTTCCTACCTCTAAACAGGAAGGCAAGGGAGAAGATTGTGAGTAGCCAATTTGAAACATCCACACAAGAGGAGAACATTCTAGGCCGGAAGTATAGCAAAGGGTTCAGAGCAAGAGCACCGCTGCTGTATTTGCAACTCCTGCAACCCTGCTAGCTAGAGCAGGCACTTGCTACGGAATGAACTAATGGATGAAGTGAGAGCATAGCATGGCATACAAGCTACAAGAGCTGGGACATGGTGGCTTACACCTGTAATCCCAGTACTTTCAGAGGCCGAGGTGGGAGGAGTACTTGAGCACAGGCGGTCAAGACCAGCCTTGACAACATAGTGAGACCTCATCTCTACAAAAAAATTAGCCAAGTGTGATGGTGTGCAACTCTAGTTCCAGCTACTTGGGAGGCTGAGGCAGGAGCATCGCTTGAGCCCAGGAAGTTGAGGTTGCAGTGAGCTATGTTTGTGCCACTGGACTCCACCCGGGCAGCAGAGCAAAACCCTGTCTCTAAAAAGAAAAAAAAGCACCACAAGAAGTTCAGAGTGGCTGTACTGTAGCATGAAAGACAAGAAGCAGCAAGAAGATTATGTGTGAACCAGAGAACCCAGGGCCTTGTGCTTGGATCTTTATACTAAGAACAAGGAAGAGCCTTTACAGAGCTCTCTCTAGGGCGTGACTTGATGCGATTTGTGTTTTAGGAAGATCTTGCTGGTTGCAGGGAGGGACACATCTTGGAGGTATCTGGGGACTATTACAAGATCTGAGCTAGGGAAGAAGCTGACCCAGAAGGAAACATGATAATGAGTATGGAAAGAAGTGGTCAGAATCCAGAGATGTTTTGGAGGAAGAACTGACTGCACTTGGCAATGGATGGAACATGGAAGAAAAGAGAAAATACACAACTTTTCACGAGGACAGTGCTGAAGTCTCTGGCCTGAGTCACTAAGTTTATGGTATCACCACTTGCTAAACTAAGAAGCACAGAGATAGCAGGCTTGGGTTTGGAGTAGAATGACGGTGAATGCAAGTTGGACATTATACTGGGCCCCAGGGCCCAGTGATGCACACACCCCAAGATTTACTCATCCCCGCCTACCTCCCAGGTCTGAGCCACCTGTTCAATGGGGTCTCTCCTTCCCCCACCTCGAGCTGGTCTTGGAGCAAGGTGCTTTAGCTTTATGAACGGTTTACAGTGCAGCCATAACAAGAGCCATGTATGTCCTCATGTTGTTGACAAGGCGTGGATTTGGGTAGTTCTGTCACCAGCACCTTCTCCACATGTTTCATGGGCAGCTGTCACAAATGATTAATTCTTTTCTTTTCTGTCAGGGTCTCACTCTGTCACCCAGGCTGGAGGGCAGTGGCATAATCATGGCTCACCACAGCCTCAACCTCCTGGGCTCAGGGGATCCTTCTGCCTCAGCCTCCTAAATAAGTGGGACTACAGGTGTGCACCACTATATCTGGCTAATTTTTTGATTTTTTACAGAGACAAGGCCTTGTTATGTTGCCCAGGCTGGTCTTGAACTCCTGGGCTCAAGCAATCCTCCTGCCTTGGGCTCCCACAGTGCTGGGACTACAGGTGTGAGCCACCGTGCCTGGCTGCCTATGATTTGTTCATTTGGTTCCACTCCAGGTCCTGTAGCTTTTCCAGCAGGTTCCTAGGTGGGACTGCATCTCTTGTTCTTTGTATACTATAAAGCACTACAGCTCTCTGCCTTCTCCGACTCTGCACCAAGAGCTCCTTCAAGCTCCAGCCCTCCATGGGCTTGGCTGGACCCGTCAGAAGCTATGGTTTCTCTGAATTTTTTTTTTTTTTTTTGGCTGAAGCTCCAGCTGGGAGCTTGGAGTCTGATTTCTCCAGTGTATGATTGGAGGGGACATTAACATAACCCATTTATGGAGGGGAGTTAATGCCACGAAGCAGACCTGACCAGGAAGGTACAGGAGAAAGGAAGAAGCCACCAGATAAATATTTTTCTTTATGCCCTCAACCCCAAATAAGTGTTCCAAAGCATGGTTCTTCCATTATTTATGTCTATAAGACATTCCATGTGACCAAGCAACTGACTTACATTTTTTTTTTTTGAGTTGGAGTCTCACTGTGTCGCCCAGACTGGAGTGCAGTGGCCGCTCCCGGCCACTGCAGCCTCAACCTGCTGGGCTCCGGCGATCCTTCCACGTCAACCTTTCAAGTAGCTGGAACTACAGGTGCGCACTACCACGCCCAGCTAATTTTTGATTTATTGTAGAGATGAGGTCTCGCCAAGTTGCCCAGGGGGGATCTTGAACCCGCAGGCCCAGGCAATCCACTCACCTCAGCCTCCCAAAGCGCAGGATTACAGGCTGAGCCACCGAGCCCAGCTCAACTTAATTTTTTTTAAGAGACAGGGTCCCACTGTGTCACCCAGACTGGAATGCAGTCACAACTCACTGCAGCCTTGAACTCCTGGTCTCAAGCCATCTTCCCACTTCAGCCTCCCAAGTAGCTGAGACTACAAGTGCATGCCCTCATACCAAGCAAATTTATTTATTTTTTGTGGTGATGAGATCTTGCTGTCCAGGCTGGTCTCAAATCCTGACCTTAAGTGATCCTCCCACCTCGGCCTCCCAAAGCAGTGGTATTTTAGGCATGAGCCACTGCACCAGGCCGAAATTGGGGGATTTTATCTGTGACTTAACCACCCAGTTATTGTTGATGGTTACAGGGGCTGCAGGGTGTTGGGCAGGGGAATGGCAAGGTTAGAAGTTTGGGAGAAGGATCGAAATGGCCTGTGTGGGGAACAAGAAACAAGAGGCACAGAGGGATAACTTGTCATGGAGGGACCCATGGGTTGGAAACTGTGAAGTTATAACGGCTTCAGCAGTGCTGAGTTGTGTCAGTACAGGCATGAGAAGGCAAGGGGTGGGTGTCACAGGACTGCAGGACAAGGAGCAGAGGCTCTTAGAAGGCTGGGGAAGGAAGGAAGGAAAGACAGGAGGCGGCTGAGAGGGGCTCATAGCAGAAGGTCTGGGTCCCAGAAGTCCCCAAGAAGCTGAGGAACAGGTGAGGGGGGTCATGTGTCCGGGAACGGGTCACCCATGCCACCTCTCTGACACCGATCAGAGACCCACCACCTGCCCCACTGCCTCCCACACTGTCTGTCTTCACAATCTGTCCCCAAACCCTGACTCCACAACTTCTTCCCCTTCACACATCACCACGGCCAGCTACGTCTTTCTCGCTTCACCCTGCGTTCCTCATCCTTCCTGCCTCTGAGTCTTTCCCTGTGATCTTGCCCCAAGCCCCAATCACTTCTTCATACTCAGACACACACACACACACACACACACACACACACACACACACACTCACTTTTTGCTCGTTCCAGTTCTCCCCTATCCTCCAAGGTCTAGATCAATTCTCTGTCTTTAGTGAAGCTTTTTATCAGCTGTTCTGACTTCCTTTCCTGAATCCCTGGACATTTATAAAAGGTATCCCAGCATAACAATACAACAGTCTCATGGCAACTATTAACTGTTTTATTTGTGATTTTGATCTTTTTTTTTTTTTGAGTTGGGGTCTTACTCTGTCACTCAGGCTGGAGTAGCATGATCACAACTCATTGCAGCCTCGGTCTCCTGGGCTCAGGCAATCCTTCCGCTTCAGCCTCCCAAGTAGCCGGGACTACAGGCACACACCAACACACTTGCCTACGTTTTTTTTTTTTTTTTTTGTAGAGATGAATTCTTATTTTATTGCCCAGGCTCGTCTCGAACTCCTGGAATCAAGCAATCCTCCTGCCTTGGCCTCCCAAAGTGTTGGGATTACAGGCATGAGCCACCATGCCTGGTTGTGATTTGTCTTCTTAACTAGATTATGAGTTCCTTGATATGCAGAGCTACTTGACCATTGATGATAGATATATGATGATCAATAGATGAGCAGATAGACAATAGATCAATAGATGGATGGGTAATAGATAGACAGACAGATTTGCATTAGGGATAATTTTCAATTCCTTTACCCATGGGGACTTGCCATGTAGAAATCTCCGCTTTTATCACCATTGCAGACAGTCCCTGACTTATAGTGGTTTGACTTACGGTTTTTCAACCTTCCAATGGGTTTATTGGGATATTAAATGCATTTTAACTTACTATATTTTTTACTTACAATGAGGTTTATAGAGCAGAACCCCATTGTAAGTTGAAGAGCAGCTGTGCACACAAGCACACATAGAAACTCAGGGGCATGATATGCAGGGGGACACTCTGGGGGGCACAGGGCTGGTGCCAATAGGAGCCTTCCAGACCATGAGCCTGCCACCCATGCCCTTGGAACAGAAGCAGGGATTCACAGAGGTGACAGGCCATGAGCAACAGTGGAGCCTGCTGCCCTGGACCTGCCTACAGGTAGCACAACTCAAGGGATAATCCATCCAGAAAATTTCATTCTTCATCTGGCCTGTGCTGCTCATTTTCCCAAAGGAGGCTCTCAGGCCTGATGGAAGAGCTCCAATTTTCCCCACAGTTTGCCCACCGAGAGCAGATCGGGGAGAGAACAAGGCCTGAGAAAGCAAGAAGCAAAATACCTGCAGCTGTCCCTCAACCATCCTTCCCAGGGAAGCCAGCTCGGGACTCTGAGTAACCTCATTAGACCCCAGAGCAAGGCAGGCACCTCTGGGCCAATCGTAGGGAGAGAGGAGAAAGGAACGCCAGCTTTCTGGTCTTCAACTTAACACCCTTCTCTCCCCTCCTCTCAGGAAAGGATACTCTGCAAATCTTCCCAGCTTATAGATTTCTAAAAATTAGGACCCCTCAGCACCAGAAATGTGAGCCTCTTCCATTCCTGCTTAAGTGGTGGCCATGCATGTAGAAACAGTCCCATAGAAGGCCCCGTGAGGCCTGGGCTAGCACAAGCTTCCTTCACAGTGCTCCAGACCCTTCACCCAGAGCCTTGGAAAAGCAAGGACAGGGCATGTGAGGAGAAAGGGGATTTCCTGTTTACCGGGGACAGCTCTGCCCGTCCAGCAACCGCCGGGGAGGGATGTGTGCAGCCACCGCCCACTGCTGCCTTGGTGGAGGCTCCAGGCCTAGAACAGTTCTCTTTTATTCCCTCCGCTGGCCAGGCCAGGCCAGCTGACAGCAGAAGAGGGGCCGAGCTGCCCGAAGCACACACAGGCCTCCCTGATGTGGGACAGAGTCTGGCAGCTGGGGGATGCTCGAGGGACAACTTCCCCTGCAATGGCCCACTCCTCGGCCGTAATCCCAAGATCCCTGGGCAATTGATAGCACTGGCCTCTGGGGCGACACAGAGCTGGGCAGGAGGGGCAGAGGACCAGGGATGGTTTCCAAGTGGACCTGGCACTTCAGCCTAACACAGTGAAATTTATTTATTTTTTTTTTTAGTCAGGGTCTCATTCTGTCACCCAGAGTGAAATGCAGTGTTGCACTCACTGCAGCGTCAACCTCCTGGGGTCAGGTAATCCTTCTGCCTCAGCCTTCTGAGTACCTGGGACTACAGGCCCATACCATCACACCCCACTAATTTTTCTATTTTTTGTAGTGATGGGGTCTCGCTTGGCTGCTTAGGCTGGTCTCAAACTCCTGGCCTCAAGCAATCCTCCTACCTCAGCCTCTCAAAGTGCTGGGATTACAGGCATGAACCACCGGCGCCCAGTCCACGATGGAATTTTTAAATGATGTCTGCCTAGATGAGGTTATAAGGCAACAAAAGTAGAGAAGAGAGTTCCTCTCTGGGCTTGTCTGTGTGTGTATGTGGTGTGTGTGTGTATGTGTACAAAATGTTGCTCCTGTGTGGTAAAATAAGGGTTGAGTTGTATGGAGGGAAATATTTGATTATATTCAAATACACGATGAAGACATGCTTCAACGCATGGTAAGCTGTTGATTGCTGTGTGTCTCTAGAAATACAGTTGTGTATTAGTCATCTATTGCTGCATAACAAATGACCCCAATTGAGTGGCTTCAGTGAACAATATTCATCACCTCACAGTTTTTGAGGGTCAGGAATCCAGGTACAGCTTGCCTGGTCCTCTGGCTGAGCCTCTTACAAAGTTGCAGTGAAGGGGTCGGTCCAGTCTGCAGTCATCTCAAGGCTCGATTCACGTGGTTGTTGCTGGAGTTGGTTCCTCATGGATTGGTAGACAGAGAGCCTCGATTTTTCACTGGCTGTCCCATGGACCAGTTCTTGCCACATGGGACTCTCCATAGAGCAGTTCACAACATAGCAACTGGCTCCATCAGGGCCAGCAGAGGAGAGACAGAAGGGACAGGAAGGGAGCCTCATCGCAGGGCAACACTTCTCACCCTCTGTCTTTGTCCATTCAGGCTGCTGTAACAAAGTACCACAGACTGGTACTCACAGTGAATGGTAACCACAGAATGGTGAATGGTAAGCCACAGAACTTATTTCTCACAGTTCTGGAGGCTAGAAGTCTGGGATCTGGGTGCCACATGGTCAGATTCTGCGAGTGGCCTCTCCCAGGTGGCAGATGGTCATCTTCTCAAATTCTCACATAGCGAAGAGGGCAAGACAGCTCTCTGGGGTCTCTTACAAGGGCACTAATTCACTTATGAGGACTCCACCCTCATGGCCTAATCACCTCCCTAGAACCCCACCTCCTGATACCATCATATCAGAAGTTAAGATTTTTGTATGTAAATTGTGGGGGACATGCACCTCTACTATCTGTCCATTGCACCTTTGCTGTCTTCCATCCATTAGAAGTGAGTCATCAGGTCCCGTCCACACTCAAGAGGAGGGAACATAGCCTCAATAAGGGTACCCGATCTCGAACCAGGCAAAGTGGGAAACAAAGGGAGGCCCAAACTTTACCTGTACAATGACCACTTGCATACCTAATCCTGAATTATACTCCTCATCTTGAAAATAAAATAAAATAAAAAGAGGAAGGGATTACACCAGGGCATGAACACCAGGAGGCAGGGAGCATGGGGGACACCTACCTCCTGGTATCCATTCAGCAATTATTCAATGAGGACCTGCTGTGTAGCAGACAATGTGCCGAATGAGGATGACAGACCAAATCAGTTGACCGAGTGCAGTGACTCATGCCTGCAATCCCAGCACTTTCGGAGGCTGAGGCAGAAGCATCACTTGAGGCCAGGAGTTCAAGGCCAGCCTAAGCAACATAGCAAGACCTTGTCTGTCCAAAAATTTTTAAAAGAAAGAATTAGGCCATGCACAGTGGCTCAGCCTGTAACCTCAGCACTTAGGGAGGCTGAGGCAAGAGGATTGCTTGAGCCCGGGTTTTTAAGATCAGCCGGGGCAATTTGGGGAGACCTCCTCTCTACAATAAATCACAAAAACGAGCTGGGCCTGGTGGTGTGCATCTGTAATTCCACCCACTTGGAAGGCTGCGGCGGAAGGATCGCCTGAGCCCCGCAGGTCAAGGCTGCAGTGGCCATGAGCATGCCACTGCACTCCGGCGTGGGTGACAAGAGAGAGACTCCAACTCAAAAAAAGAAGAATAAAAAAAAAGAAAAGAAAAAAATTAGCTGGGCGTGGTAGTGCACACTTATAGTACCAGCTACTCGGGAGACTAAGGTGGGCTAATCACTTGAGCCTAATTGTTGGAGCCTGGGTGACAGAGTGATACCCTGTCCCCTAAAAAACAAAAAGAACAAAATAACCATTGTCACTTGCAGATCACACTCTGGTAAGCAAGGCACGGGTTAATTAAATATACAGATGTCAAATTCCAACTACAGAAAATGCCCCCCAAAAGGGAAACATAGCGTGCCATGAGAGCCTTTAACTAGGGGACTAGCTCAGGAAGGAGGGGCTCTCTGAGGATGACGATTGGAAAGTGGGTCAACACTTGGGAAGACAGGAGCTCACTGGGCAGTATAGAGGTGAGGGGACGGCCGGAGGCAGCACCTCCAGCAAAAGAACAGCATTGTAGAAGGAAGATGGTGGGGAGTGGTAGCAAGAGCACGCGTGTACATGTTTGTGTGTGTTCTGTATCTATGAACTCACCTGGTGCACTTAAAGACTCTAAATGGAACAGGAAAGTGGCACAGAGCACCGAGTCTGAGCAGCCTCTCTGAACTTTCAGAATTGTGTTCCCTCTCTTATCCCCACTCACTCCCCCTTCCAGGTTCCTTCCCTGTTAAGGTTTCTTTGGGGAGTCATATACGTCCTCATAAAAAGCAAAAATTTGCTGATGTAGCCTAATGCATCATTCAGAAAAGCAGCACTGTCTGCAAGGACTGGCTCAGCCCCACCCCAGCCTGGGAGGCTCAGTTCTGCAAACCAGCATCTCATCTCCCTTGTTAAAGATATGGTCTATTGATTGAAGCCAAAGTGACTTTTTATGGGACCTTGGGTCCAGAGACAGGAAAGAGACTGGGAGGAGGCCGGAAGGCGGGAGACCTTGGTGGGGGGAAAGCCCTGCAGCCAATGGGGAGGGCAGAGTGAGTAGAGAGGGAGCTGGGAAAGCCCCTGGCCAGGACAAGTTCCCTCAAAGAGTCTGGTGAGCTAAGCCTGGAGAAGGCTGAAGCTGAGGCAGGATGCAGTGTGACATGGGGCCCGGCTCCACACACCTGTGTCCTTGGCTGACAAATCCCATGCACGGCCTGGTCATGTGGAGACAAGCCCAGATCAACTCAGATCAGCAGCCATGTGTGGGGCCCTGTCCTCAAGGCACCCAAGGGGGAGGTTCCCTTCTTCTGGTAGTACCTTGTTGAGCAGACCTATACCTGAAATCCCAGCTCAACTCCAGCCGAGGACTAAAGATGTGACTCCCACACACTCGTCTATTTGTTTATTAAAATAACTAGCAGGCGGGGCAGAGTAGCTCACACCTGTAATCTCAGTGCTTTGGAAGGCCGAGGCAGGAGGATTGCTTGAGCCCAGGAGTCCGAGACCAGTCTGGGCAACATAGCAAGACCTCATCTCTACAAAAAAAAATAAAAAATCAAAAAATTAGTCAGGCATGGTGGCACATGTCTATAGTCCCAGCTACTTAGGAGGTTGAGGCAGAAGAATCACTTGAGTCCAGGAAGTCGAGGCTGCTGTGAGCCTTGATGGTGCTACTGCACTCCAGCCTGGGTGACAGAGTGAGACCCCAATTCAGAAAATAATCATAAAAATAATTAACTACGCCTGTGTGACAGGTACTGCATTAACCTCTGGGGCACAGACATGGTTCCAGCCTTCATGGGCCCTACAGTTTAGACAGAAAATAACCATTGAGGAATTGTTCCCATTGTCATATAATGATGGTTGTGATAGTTACATGTAGGAAAAACACAGTGAGACTGAACATAGTTTGGAGGACATGATGGAGTCATTGAAGGTCCTCTGGTCCTTGCTGAGCCCTGCAGCAGTGACCAGGCCTGTCCGGGTGTCAGCCTCGGCCCCTCCTCAACTCCTGCAATAGTGTCCATGGCTGGTGTGACTTGTGGTCCATTTTCTCTGCAATTCGGTGTTTGATGGATTACTTTCTTCTGACTCACCAGCCATTTTTGCTACTGCCAGCCCCATCAGTCCTGAGACTGACCACATCTCTATCCTGCACTGGCCTGGAGCGGTCCTTCCCTCTGCCTCCCGTGGTTCCTTTGCCCCATGACACAATGGTCCCCATTGTTGGCCACCTGCTTGGCCCCTCTCTAGGGCCAAGAAACGTTTCTCTACTCCCTTTAAACACCACTGGAAGGAAAGGGTCTCAGGGTGAGACGGAATGAGAGGCCACTCCAGGTCCATCCTGCCCCAATGTTCCAGCATTTGTATTCTTGGGGTTCTAGAAGAAATGGGACAAAAGGCTCCCCCACTTGGACAACCCAGCCCATGCCTAGCCTGAACCATGACACAGGGACAGAGGCCTCCACCATGTCCTCATGGGTCTTCCCTAGTCTTTTGCCAGCCAACTGAGCCTGTGTCTCCATCTGTGTCTCACTCTACCTTCTTCCGGGCTCAGACATCCAGTCATCTAAGCTCAGGATCTTCAGAGTCCACAAATGCCTTTTTTCTCCCCAACGAAGCTTGGCTTTTGCAAATGAAAGTCTTGCTTTTCCTTTTTTTTTTTTTTTTTTTTTTGTTGAGTTGGAGTCTCACTCTGTCGTCCAGACTGGAGTGCGGTGGAGCGGCCTCGACCTGCTGGGCTCCGGCAATCCTTCCGCCTCAGCCTTCCAAGTAGCCAGAATTACAGGCATGCGCTACCTGCCCGGCTGATTTTTTGATTTATTGTAGAGATGAGGTCTCGCTGCCCAGGCGGGTCTCGAACCCGCGGGCTCAGGCAATCCACTCACCTCAGCCTCCCTGACCCTTGTCATTTCCATCGCTTTCAAGCAGTGGTCCTTGGCTGAACTTCGCAGGGACCTGAACCATTCTCAGTCCCAGAACTTCTGTTTTAATTGGTCTGGGCTAACCCTAAGCAGTGAGATTCTTAAAGCTCCCCATTGATTCTAAGGTGTAGCCAGGGTCAAGAAACAGTCCTTCAAAGAGTCCCACTTAGAATACAGTGACTTAGGTCAGTATGGTGGCTCACACCTGCAATCCCAGCACTTTGGGAAGCAGAGGTAGGAGAATCCCTTCAGTCCAAGAGTTCAAGGCCACCCTGGGCAACATAACAAGACCTCATCTCCACAAAAAGTCAACTGTTTGTTGCGGTGGCACACACCTGTAGTCTCAGTTACTAGGGAGGTTGAGGCAGAAGGATTGTGTGAGCCCATGAGGTTGAGGCTGCAGTGAGCTGTGATTGTGCCACTGTACTGCAGCCTGAGCGACAGAGTGATACCCCCAACTCAAAAAAAGAGGCGGGGACCAGGCTCGGTGACTCAGCCTGTAGTCCCAGCACTTTGGGAGGCCAAAGTGAGTGAATTGCCTGAGCCCATGGGTTCAAGACCAGCCTGGACAACTTGGTGACCCCTCGTCTTTATAATAAATAAAAAATTAGCCAGGCGTGGTAGCACATGCCTGTAGTTCCAGCTACTTGTTGGAAGGCTGAGGCAGAAGGATCGCCGGAGTCTAGCAAGTCGATGCTGAAGTGACTGTGAGTTTGCACTCCAGACTGCACTCCAGCCTGGGTGATGGAATAAGACTCCAACTAAAAAAAAACCCCAAAAAACAATACAATGACTTCTTGGGTCTCAGCAGAGCCTGGTCTCCCATGAAGGCGTCTAAGCCTCTGAAGTATGCATTGATTTAACACATGCTCATTGAGCCTCTCCTATGTGCCAGGCACTGTTCTAGGTGCTTGGGACACAGCAGTGAACAAAATGGACAAAAATCCCTGCTCTTGTAGAGCTGGCATTCAAGCCAAGAGAAACAGGCAATGAGCAAAAACAATAATGAGTCGTGAATTTTCTGGTATACTTATAGGTGATGAGTTCAAAGAGAAAGATGCTAAAACAGGGTCGGGGGATCTGAGATGGGGAAAAGTTGCTATTTTTAAAAGACTGGTCAGCCGGGCTTGATTGCTCAGTCTGTAATCCCATGCTTCGGGAGGCTGAGGTGAGTGGATTGCCTGAGCCCGTGGGTTCGAGACCAACCCAGGCAAATTGGCAAGACCTCGTCTCTACAATAAATCAAAAAATTAGCCTGGTGTGGTAGTGCGCACCTGTAGTTCCGGCTACTTGGAAGGCTTAGGCGGAAGGATCTCCGGAGCCCAGCAGGTCGAGGCTACAGTGTCCGGGAGCGGCCACTGCACTCCAGTCTGGGTGACAGAGTGAGACTCCAACTCAAAAAAATAAATAAATAAAAGACTGGTCAAGCCAGACCTTGTGGAGAAGGAGACATTTGGGACAAATCTCAAAGTCAATGAGAGAATGAGTCAACTCTCAAAATTCCTAGAGTAAAAACCATAGCAGGGAGTTCTCAGTAGTATCTTGCCATGTCTACTTAGGAGGTAGAATTGGCAGGACTTGGTAGTTGTAAGTTGAGACTGGGGTGGGGTAGGAGGACCCACCAAGAGTGACTCTTGAATTTCTTGCACATGCAGCTGTGGATATTAAAGATTAAAGGGGCCTTCACTAAGTGGGGGACACACTGAGGTCTGGAGGTGCGAGTCCAGAGTGACTGACATCTTGGACATGCTCGTCTGGGATGGCTATGAAACATGCAAGTATACCAACAAACACATAGACTCAGGGTTAACAGACCACATCTGGCTTGCCATCTGGATTTCACATTTTTTACTTTCAGTTGTTTTAGAGACAGGGTCTTGCCTTGTCACCCAGGCCGGAGTACAGTGACACCATTCTAACTCACTGTAGCCCCAAACTCCAGGACTTAAGTGATGCTCCTGACTGAGCTTTGCCAAGTGCTGCGATTGCAGGCATGGCCTCCACACTCGGCCTCAGTTTTTACAAAACTGAAAATAATCAAAAGGAGAATAATATTTCCTGGCATGTGAAAATTGCATAAAAATCAAATGTTTTAATGGTTGGAAAAAATCAGAAGATGAGCAATATTTCCTGACACATAAAAGTTACATAAAATTCTTGAGCGAGGCGTGATGGTGCAAACTGCCAACAGTTTGGGAGGCCAAGGTGGGAGGATTGCTTGAGCCCAGGAGCTCGAGACCAGCCTAGGCAATATAGTGGAACCTCATCTCTACCAAAAAAAAATTCTTAAATTATCTGGGCATGGTGGTCTGTGCCTGTCATTCCAACTATTCAGGAGGCTGAGGCAGAAGGATGCCACTGCACTCTGACCTGGATGACAAAGTGAGATCCTAACTCAAAAAAAAGAAGGGGAGTTTCATTTTTGTCTCTATTGTTTCAGCTTCAGAGTGATTAGAGGGTATTTGATGGGTAAAAAGAAAGAATAAAGATGCAAGAGAAAGAAGAGTCAACCAAAGTGACCTGGCCCTCTGGAAGCTAATCACCGGAAGCTGAAGAACCCCATGCGCCTGCCTGGGCTCTCTTTCGCTGCTTTGAACCCTTAGAAGTTGGGAGTCAAGATCCAACAAGGGAAGCCCCATCTCTTCTCTCTCCTGCTGCTGGTGCCATGGACAAGCGAGGCCCTCTGGACCCAGACAATGTAGCTTAAAATCCTGGCTCTGCCTTTGACGAATGATGCAACATCAGCAAGTGACTACCTCTCAGAGTCTCAGTTTCCTTATCTGCAAAGTGGGAGATAAGCCTCCCTCCTTCAAAAGACTTTGAGGAGCAAATGCAAGGACATTCAGCTACCAGCCACAGCTTCTAACAGCAGAAACGCCCAACTAACATTCTATTTCCTTCCCTCTGTCCCAAACTACTCCCAGCCCAGCGACTTCCCAGACTTTGTCTTGGAAAAAGAGAAAAGAATCTCGGACACACACTTGACCTACATCCAGTGCCAAGTCTCTCGTCTTTCAGAAGGGGAAGAGAGATGATTCCAGGGATGTGCTCAGCCAGCTGGCCCTGACTCAGCCAGATGCATCACTTTGGAAGCTCCCAGCTGAAGAAGGATTCTGAGAGTCCTTCTTCCAACCAGATCTTGGCATGAGACATTTGGCCACCTGAGCTCTGGAATCTATTGTCAAAGCAGGAATTTCTAGAGCGTTTTGTCAGTCTAAAACCACATTTCTCCAAAGAAGATAAACAAATGGCCTATAAGCACATGAAAAGATGCTCAACATGATTATCCACGAGGGAAATGCAAATCAAAAACATGATCACTTCACCCATACTAGGATGGCTATGCACACAAAGACAGATAATAACAAGTGTTGACAAGGATGTGGAGAAACTGGAACCCTCATACTTTGCTGATGGGAATGTAATATGGGACAGCCAATTTGGAAAACAGTCTAGCAGTTCTTCAAAAAGTTAAATGCAGAGTTACCATGTGACCCAGTAATGCTACTCCTAGATATATACCCAAGAAATATGAAAATATATATCCACACAAAAACTCACACACAGATGTTCACAGCAGCATTGTTTGTAATAACTAAAAACCAGAACCATCCCAAAGATCTACCAGTTGATAAATGGATAAGCAAAATGTCAGAGTTCTAGCTTAGTAAGAGGTTTTATAGTGTTATAGTGTCCTGGGGCTGTCTGGGATTGTCACCAGGCCCCCACTCGTTCACCTCTGGAGACCTCGATGGAGACAGGGCAGCAGAAGGTGGTTTTTCTTTCAACTGCTGAGAGCCCCCAGAAATGGAAGGTCCCCAACACAAAGGAGGGCGTGGCCAAGATCAGGAGACATGACTGGTCTAGGGTGGGAGAGACCCAGCAATGGTGCCCACCATTAGCACACGTGCAGGGCCATCTGCTCAGAACACCTGCCTCCTGTCGTCAATCTCTCAGGCTGCAACTCAGGCATCCTGTTTTAGGCCTCATCTGCCCAACCTGTTGTTTAGACAAGATAAAATGGATAGATTTCCCTGGTATTTCCTTTTCAAAGCTGGCAACATGGCTGCAGCTCCTGCTTTCTACTCAGTCGGGAAAGCGTTTCATCATTTTCTAGGACAAAAATCCTGTGAAAGGGACAAACCAGGTTGGTCTTTCATCAAGAGAGATCAACTCGGCAGGTCAGGGAGGGAGAGAAGTCATTTGTTCTGGGAAGCAAGTCAAAATATCAAAGCCACCTCTTGCAATTATTTAAATTAAATATTATGTTTCATTGAATGTAAGATATATAATTAATAAAGGTCCCCCACCTTTTTTATAGTCTTGCTGAGCTGCAAGGAGCTCATTACCAGAACAAACCTCTCCCACAGTGCCCAGAATGATGGGTGTGTGCTTGTGTGTGTGTCTGTGGGGGTGTGTGTGTGTGAGAATGTGTGCCTGACTATTTCTGACAACTTGTGCCACAGGAATCAGTTGGCTGCAAAAAACACTCTCAAGCCAACTTAAGTAAAGGGAATTTATTATAAGGAACATCTCACTGTAACTGACAAGCTGGGTAGTGTCCCTACTCTGTCAGAGTCTGCACCTTCTACTGGGACCAGACCATGCCCCTCACTGACAGCCACAGCTCATGGGACCAGGACATCTGACCCAGGCTGATTCTGATGACTTCTTCCTCCCAGAAATCCGAGACTGGGACACAGATATGCAAATTAGCTAGTTGGTGATACTATGACTAGAAGGGCATGTCTCAAAGGCATGTGTCAATGTTTGAATTATGTACCTCCCTTAGCATAGTGGTTCTCAAATCTTTGTATGCCAAAGGATCACCTAGGGCATTTGTTAAAAATGTAGTTTTTTTAGCTCCATCCCCAGAGATTCGGGACTCTAAATTTTTAATAAATGCTCCAAGTGATTTGAATGCAGGTATTTCAGCAAGAAAGAAGAGAGAGGGGGAAAAAAGAAGCAGATGAAAGATGAAAGACCTTCATTGCCCCAGAGAGAAAAAGAAAGTGAAACTATCTTTGGTTGAAGATGGCTTCCAATTTTCAGTTCCAGTCCCTCATAAGACCCTTCTGCTGTTTTCCCTGTTGTGTTTTGTGGAAATCTCTGATTCCTAAGAAACCTTAAGTTGGTTTCCTCCCCCTGCCACCAAAGAATCCCTAAAAGCACTGGTGTTGATGGCACTAAGGGCAAGAGGCCACCTGGTCCAGTTAGCTATTACTGATGAGAGCAGGGGCAGGACTACCTGCCACAAACATGGCCATCTGGTCTACCTCTTCCACCGGTACACTGGCAGAGCCTCTCTAGAAAGGGAGGCTGTCTAGGAAGACACCCCAAATGCATCCACTGTAGTGGACATTTCTGAGAGCGTGAGAGCCCGTGGGTGTTTATGCACCTGTGTATGCACATGCGTACACAGCTCTGGGTCTGCCTTCTGTGAGGCATGGATATGGTATTTTCTCAGAGAACAAGATTATAATTGTGAGTGGGTATAAGTTATGGACTCAGTCTGTGCACGTGAGTGGGAGCGAACCAAGCAAGCTGCACCCTGGGTTATAATTGCCCACATTAGAGACCCATTAACTGTATCACTGCATCTACCCATGATACACCAGGGTGATATTTAGAAATTAGCTGCTTAAAGAGAGAGAACAGAGATTCCCTGCTTTATTTGGAGGATGGGGTGAGGCATTCCAGATCATTTGGAAAAGAAAAGATGGTAAGCGTTACACCCAGAATGACCCAGGGACTAGGAAGAGACAGGCACAGGGCAACCTCCATGGTGTGGGAAGCAAATGCAGTGCACAGAGAATGTGGGTCCAGAGCCAGGAGACAAGCACACAATGTGCCTGAGCCAAAGTCCCCGGGAAGCTGAGCACACAGTCAGCGATCAGAGGAGGAATTCTAGTACTGTCTCCACTAGATGGTATTCACACCTCTCCCCTTAAGGGACTCTCGCAGCATCTGAAGGGCACTTCATCATCTCTGATAATCACTAGGATAAATTTCTCATCACAAACCAGTGAAGAAGAGAAGAAGCCTCCCCTTCCCACACACCAACCCTGCCTGTGGCACTTTTCAAATCATGTATCACTTTCTACTTCACACCTTTGTGCCTATCCATGGGAGATGACCACCATCCCCTCCCCATTCACGTGATCTTGGGTAGACACCATCCTTCTCCTTCCCAGACCCCCCCTCACATCTTCTTTCCAGTGTTGTGGTCTCACCCCTAGCTTCTGTGTGCTTTGCTACTAATTGTATCTGCAGCCCTCTCCAGAAGCTAGCCCTTGACCTTCTCCAGGGCCTTACCCTCGACCTTCTCCAGAAGCTTACCCTTGACCTTCTCTAGGGGTTTCCCTAGACCTTCTCCAGAGGCTTGCCATCGACCTTCTCCAGAGGCTTGCCCTTGACCTTCTTCAGGGGCTTGTCCTTGACCTTCTCCAGTGGCTTGCCCTTGACCATCACCAGGGGCTTCATCTGAAGGTCATTTATTGTCTCTGATAATGACTAGGATAAATTTCTCATCACAAACCAGTGAAGAAGAGAAGAAGCCTCCCCTTCCCACATACCACCTGGCCCACGGTACTTTTCACGTTATGTATCACTTTCTACCTCATGATTTTGTGCCTGTCAATGGGAGATGTCCATCTTGACCTTTTCCAGGGGCCTGATCTTGACCTTCTCCAGAGGCTTGCCCTTGATCTTTTCCAGGGACTTGTCCTTGATCTTTTTCAGGGGCTTGTTCTTGACATTTTCCAGGGGCTTGCCCTTGGGCTCCTAGAGCTGCTGCACACCCATCCACAGCCTCAGAGCCAGAGGTCCAAAAGTGCCTGCCAGTTTACTTTCCACCCCTTCCCACCCTCCAGCAAGGACCGACAGGTACAGGTTTAAAACTCTCTTGCCTGAGTAGGTACAAACTCATAGGCAATTTCTACTCCAGAGCTCCCCCAATGGATCAAGCAGAGGTTTGGACTTTACCTGAAATTCCTCTTTTCCTTGGCTTCTTCCTCAACTGACCCTGCTTCCCCCACTCCTTCACAGGCAGAGACACTTTCTTCATAAACCAATTGTGTTCAAATCCCTGGCTCAGAGGCTACTGCTGGGAGAACCCCCTTCCTAGTGGGCACTGTCCACAACCCCGGAAGATCTAAAGCCCCTCCTTGCCATGTATCTGTCCACCTTCCTCCATCTTTTCTTGCTCCACAGGGCTGCATTTCCCACATCCGTGTGTCATTGACTTCTGGGTGTATTTGGTCACTGGGGAACCCTGGCAGGAAAGTGAGTTGAGGTGAGGAAATCCAGGCCATTTCTCCCTCTGCCTCTGCCTTAAGAGATTCCCTGGCAGTTGCTCTGTCCTTTCTATTCCTTGGCTCCTGACCAACAAACCCATTGTGCTACCAGCTCTTGCTGGGTGACCCTCCAGCCCAGGGGGTGACCATGCCTCCTGTTGCTGTTAATCTTTCAATTGTCCACCTGTCCACTGTTTGACTTGTCAACCCTTCTGTCACAAATAGCCCTTCTGTTTAACAAATTCCCTGCATTAAAGTCCTTTTGTTTAAAATATTCAAGAGGCTTCCATGTCTTGATTAGACCCTGACTGATCCACCTCAGAATAAGAAAGGGCTTCACTATGAGGTGAAGGAGACAGGGGTCTAGAACCTGGAGCTGAAGGGAGAGGTCTAGGTTAGAGACCCAGATGGAAGTATCATTGACATCAAAGCAGAAGATCAAACCTGAGAGCAGTGAAGGATAAAACCATGAAAGCAGCAAGACTCATTTACACAGAGAGAAGGAAGCTCACTCCCCCATGAAGCATCCAATCCTGAATGAATGAGAAACCTTTGTTTAAAATGAATTGATGGTGCCAGACGTGATGGCTCATGTCTGTAATTCCAACACTATAGGAGGATGAGAAGGGAGGATTGCTTGAGCCCAGGAGTTTGACCAGCCTGGGAAACATAGCAAGATCTCATCTCTACAAAAAAAAAATCAAAAAATTGTCCAAGCATGGTGACATGCACTTGTAGTCCCAGCTACTTGGGAGGCTGAGACAGAAGGCGTGCCTGAGCCCAGGAGGTCAAGGCTACAGTGAACTGTGATGGTGCCACTGCACTCCAGCCTGGGCGATAGAGTGAGACCCCAATTCAAAAAAATAACATAAGATGAATTGATGTCTGCCTTGCTGTAACATGTACCAGCTGTTACTATGGATCAAATCTAATTTTCCTTCATGCCAATCCTTCAGATTCTCAGTGACACATAGCGTGCCCCCTTCCCTGTCTTCTCTAATATAACAGCTCTAAATCTTCCAACTATTCTTGGCAGGGCAAGGTGTAGGAATCCTTGCTCTCCTGACCTGGTCTCTGAACTCTGGATGTGCTCCTGTGTTCCTTAAAAATGGATTCCTGGTCGGGCATGGTGGCTCAGTCTATAATCCCAGCACTTTGGGAGGCTGAGGTGAGAGGAATGCCTGACCCCGGGGTTTTGAGACTAGCCTGGGCAACTTAGTGAGAATTCGTCTCTACAATAAATCAAAAAATAACCTGGGCTTGGTAGCGCACACCTGTAGTTCCAGCTACTTAGGAGGCTGAGGCAGAAAGGATCACCTAAACCCAGCAGGTGGAGGCTGCGGTGGCCATGAGCGTGCCACACTGCACCCCAGCCTGGGCGACAAAGTGAGACTCCAACTGAAAAAAAAAAAAGGGCTTCTTTGGGGCAGCATCGGTGTCTAGATGGCATCTCACCTTCCTGGTTGCAGAAGGAAGGACATGAAGCCTCTATTGATCCATCCAAGACTGAGCTCCATCTTGGAGTGGTGAACCCAACTACTCATCACAGAATGGGAGAAAGGATGGGTTTTGCATTTATGCTAAATTTGTCCATTCCATTCTGTGGTAGTTTGTTGGATAACTTAACATGCATTCCAATCTCCTTCACCTTGCCCACCTCCACTCCAGAGACTGGGAAAATCAGATACTTTCTTTCCAGCTTCCCTGAATCTGGAAGGTGAGATGCATATAACATAGTTGTGTTTTGTGGGGGGTTGTTTTTTGGGGTTTTTTTGGGGGGGTTAGTTTTTTTGAGTCAGGGTCTCACTCTGTCACCCAGGCTGGAGTGCAGTGGTATGATCAATCACAGCTCACTGCAGTCTTGATCTCCTGGGCTCAGGCAATCTTTCCGACTCAGCCTCCCGAGTAGCTAGGACTACAGACACACGCAACCTTGAGAGCTAATTTTTTTATTTTTTATTTTTTTGTAGAGACCAAGTCTCACTTTGTTGCCCAGGCTGGTCTCAAACTCCTGGGCTCCAGCAATCTTCTCACCTCTGTGCTAGAATTACATACGTGATGTGAGTCACTATGTTATATGCGCATTTCAGCATATCACATAGTTCCGGCCAATTAAATATGAACACAAATCTATTGGGACTTCCGAGAAAGCTTTTGC
The DNA here is from genome assembly GCA_027257055.1 of Cephalopachus bancanus. NCBI lineage: Eukaryota > Metazoa > Chordata > Mammalia > Primates > Tarsiidae > Cephalopachus > Cephalopachus bancanus. The sequence goes on from JAPVLO010000355.1 coordinate 1,575,678, forward strand.
CTTCCTAATAAGAGACAAGTGTCTCTGGAAAAATCCACTCCTGGTCCTACCTGCCTTTAACACAATCATGACCAGGCGTGGTGGCTCACATCTGTACTCCAGCACTTTGGAAGGCCAAGACGGGAAGATCACTTGAGGTCAGGAATTAGAAGCCAGCCTGGGCAACACAGTAAGACTCAGTTCCTACAAAATCAAAATTAAAATTATCCAATCAAGGTGGTTTATGCCTATTGTCCCAGCTATGCAGGAGACTGAGGCAGGAGGATTGCTTGAGTTTAGGAGTTCAAGGTTACAGTGAGCTATTATACTACGGCACTTCAGTCTGGGCAAGAGAGCAAGACCCTGTCTCTCATACACACACACACACGCACACACGCACACACACAAGACACAGTCATAATGAGATTGTCAGGGAAATACAAATACCTAGAGGATCTTAGTGCTGCTGGCCCTAACACTGTTGGCCACTGAACCAATGTTGACAGCCGCTACAACTGGACTTCTTGTGTTAGGGAAAAAAATCTGAACCAGTACACTGAGGAAAAATATATTCAACCTGTATTACAATGAGTTAATATCCCTAATGTTTTTTAAAGGTCCTAAAATAGATTAGACCACAATTCTACAGACACTTAAGCAAGGAATATGAACAGTTCATTAACAAAAGAGAAATGGAAACAGTCCTTGACCATATGAAAAGGTACTCCACCCTGCTCGTGGTAAGAGAAATGCCAATGGAGACTGAGATTTCATTTGTTTTTTTTTTGTTTGTTTGTTTGTTTTTTGAGTTAGAGTCTCACTCCATTACCTAGGTTGGAGTGCAGTGGCATGCTCAAGGCCACCCCAGCATAGACCTGCTGGGCTCTGGAGAGCTTTCCTCCTCAGTCTTCCAAGTAGCCAAAACTACGGGTGTGCACTACCATGCCCAGCTAATTTTTTTTTTAATTGTAGAGATGGAGGTCTCAGCTCAGGCAAACCACTCACCTCAGCCTCCCAAAGTGCTGGGATTACAGGCTGAGCCACCGAGTCCGGCTGAGACTGAGGTTTCATTCTCACCTATTAGGCTGATCAGAATTCAAGATGTTGACAACATCACTCTGTTGATGAAGCTCTGGAGAACAGACACTCTGAAACGTTTGTGGCTGGAATGCAAAGTTGTGCACTCCCTGTGGAAAGGAAATTGGCAAAACTATCTCAGCATTCACTCTTTGACTCAGCAATCACATATCTAGGAACATACCCCAAATATAAATGGGCAAAAAAGATGCATGTGCAAGTCTATTCATTATGGAGCTTTCTGTAAGTGCAAAAGCCCCCACACTCCTCTACCCAGCAACAGGGGCTTGTTGGATAAACTATGGAACAGGCTGATCATCCTTAATCCAAAAATCCAAAATCCAAAATGCGGTGAAATCCAAAAATTTTTGAGCACCAACATGATGCCACAAGTGGAAAATTTCACACCTGACCTAAAGTGATAGGTTGCATTCAAAACACAGTTAAAATTTAATTCCATTCACACTATTATTAAACAATATGATTGTCTAAAATTCCCTTCAGGATATGCATACACACACATGGATTTTGTATTTAGACTTGGACCCCATTCTCAAGATAGCTCATTATATATATGCAAATATTCCAAAATCAAAAAAAAATGTATGAAATCCCAAACACTTCTGGTCCCAAGCATCTCCACTAACAGATACTCAATGCATGTATCTATATAATGGATACGTGCAGCTGTAAAAAGGAATGAGAATCATTTATACAAACTATTAAAGAGGGCTTTCCAAGATACAGCTGTGTTTTTTGTTTGTTTGTGTTTTGTTTTTTGAGTCGGAGTCTCACTGTGTCACCCAGGCTGGAGTGCAGTGGCACCATCACTGCTCACTGCAGCCTCAACCTCCTGGGCTCAAGCAATCCTCCCATCTCAGCCTCCCTAATAGCTGAGACTAAAAATGTGCACCACCATGCCTGGCTAATTTTTATTTTTATTTTGTAGAAACAGGGTCTTATTTTGTTGCCCAGGTTGGCCTCCAATTTTTGGCCTCAAGTGATCCTCCCACTTTGGCCTTCCAAAGTGTTGGGATTATAGGCATGAGCCACCATGCCCAGCCCCAAGATATATCCTTAAATAAATAAAGCAAAATGAGAAATATGTGTATAGTATGTGATCATTTATCTGAAAGGGGTGGGATACAATTATATTTTTTAGGAAAGGGTTTTTTTTTTAATTTTTAAAAAAAGTACTACCTAAAGAGAGGGTAAGAAAACTAGCGGAAGGGGGAGAGTCAGAGCTGGGCTTCTTAGAATGCACCTTATTTTGCAAACTTGACTTTGGAACCATGTAGATATCCTCCATAATGATAAGATACAATTTAACTTAAAAGCTAATACCTAAAAATCAAAACTAAAGTGAAACAAGTAAAACAAAAATGAATCTCCTTCTGACTGCCTCAGTTTAAAAAAAGTCTAATATTAAGGCAATCTTGCTTTCCTGGGGTAAATCCAATATGATCACGATGCATTATCTTTTTTACTCATTGCGGGATACCATTTGCTACTGTTTTTTTTAAGGATTTCTGTTTTGTTATCCATGTAAGACTAGTCCATAATTTTCCTTTCTCCTACTGTCCTATCTGGTTTTTTTCCTGTAATCAAGATGATACCAGTCTCATAAAAATTGCTTAAATAAATTCTATCGAGTTTTAAACCCCGGAGGAAGTGGTATAGTATTGGAATTATTGTTTCTCATTGTTTGATAGAATTCAGTCACATGAAACAGCCATATGAAACAAGGACAGCTATATGAAACATCCAGCAATGAAGGACAGTTCTCCCTGAGTGACAGGAAACAGATCATAAGCCATCCACTTGTCCCAGCTTACTGCCTTGAGAGAGTTTCCAGGACTCAAAATAAGGAGGGGGAGTAGGCAAAGCCTGGCAGACATCCAAAATTGAGGAGATGGAGCTGAGAGTCTGAGACGATCAAAAGGTGTTTTGAACTAGGTGAAAATGAGAACAGGCTGGGCACAGTGGAATATGTCTGTTATCCCAAAACTTGGGGAGGCAGAAGGATTGCTTGAGCCCAGGAGTTGGAGACCAACCTAGACAACATAGCAAGACCTCATCTCTACAAAAAATTAGCCAGGCATGATAGCACATACCTGTATTCCCAGCTACTCAGGAGGCTGAGGCAGAAGGATCTTCTAAGCCCAGGTGGTCAAGGCTGTGGTAAGTCATACTCATGCCATTGCACTCCAGTCTGAACAACAGAGTGAGACCCAACTTTAAAAAAAGAAAGAAAATGAAAACATATCAACATATCAAAATTTGTGGGTCAACCGGGCTCGGTGGCTCAGCCTGTAATCCCGCGCCTTTGGGAGGCTGAGGTGAGTGGATTGCCTGAGCCCGCGGGTTCGAGACCCGCCTGGGCAGCGAGACCTCATCTCTACAATAAATCAAAAAAAAAATCAGCCGGGCATGGTAGCGCATGCCTATAATTCCGGCTACTGGGAAGGCTGAGGTGGAAGGATTGCCGGAGCCCAGCAGGTCGAGGCTGCAGTGGCCGGGAGCGGCCACTGCACTCCAGTCTGGGCGACAGAGTGAGACTCCAACTCAAAAAATAAATAAATAAATAAATAAATAAATAAATAAAAAAATTTGTGGGTATAGCTAAACCAGTACTTCAAGAGAAATTTCAGCATGAATCACTTGTAATAGAAAATAAATGTTGACCTAGAGCCATAGTTTAGGGGGGAAAAGGGGGAAAAATGATCACAGCTTTCCTCTTAATAAACTAGAAAAAGAAGAGCATATGAAATCCAAAGCAAGCAGAAGGAAGAAAAAATTAAAAATCAGAAAACAAATTGATGAAATAGAAAAGAGAACAACAATAGGAAAAAACCAATGAAAGCAAAAGCAGTTTCTTTGAGAATATAATAAAACTGATAAACCTCTAGTCAGACTGCTAAGGAAAAAAAAAGAAAAAAGACAAAAATTTTCCAATATCAGGAATGAGAGTTATGATATCACTACAGATTCGACAACTAAAACAAGATTAATAAGCGAGTATTTGGAACAACTTAGTATTATGACAACTAAGATAAAAATGAACAAATGTGTTAAAAGATACAAATTACCAAAGCTCACTCAAGAGAAATAGATCATCTGAATAGCCCCATATCTAGTAAAGAAATTGAATTTGTTATCTAAAACTTCACACAAAGAAAACTTCAGCCCAAGTGGTTTCACCAACATTATAAGAGGAACATTTCTTTCAAACATTATAAAACACATTAAGAAGGAAAAACTATCGATTCTGCATAGACTTTAAAAAAACCGAAGAGTGGGGAATACTTCCAACTTATTTTATGAGGCTAACAGTACCCTGATACCAAAACCTAAGACAGCACAAGAAAAAAAACTATAGAACAATATTCCTTATAAATATAAACGCATAAATTCTAAACAAAATTTTAGCAAATCAAATTCAAAAATATATAAGAAATGATAATACATCATGATCAAGTGGGGTTTATCCAAGGAATATCCTTGGCTTAACATTAGAAAATCAATCAGTGTGACTCATGATATTAACAAATCAAGAAAGAAAAGTCATGCGATCATCTCAATAGATGGAGAAAAAGCATTTGACAAAATCTAACATTCTTTTTATCACTAAAAAAAATCTCAGCAAAGTAGGAAAGAGAGTAATTTAGCTGGATAAATAAAATCCATGAAGACCAGGCATGGTGACTCCTGCCTGTAATCCCAGCACTTTGGGAGGCTGTGGCAAGAGGATTGCTTGAGCTCAGGAGTTCAAGACCAGCCTAGGCAACACAGTAAAATCTACAAAAACCAAAAAATTTGGGTGTGGTGGTGCATGCCTATAGTCTCAGCTACTTGGGAAGCTGAGGTGGAAGGATGCCCTGAGCCCAGGAGGTCAAGGCTGCAGCAGCCTTGATCATGCCACTGCACTCCAGCCTGGGTGACAGAGTGAGACTCCAACTCAAAAAAAAGGAAAAAGAAAATCTATGAGAAACCGACAGCTAATATCACACTTAATGGCAATAAAAACAACGCTTTTCCCCTAAGATCAAGATCAGTGCATTTTGGACAGGTGGGTTAATTTTTTTTTTTTTGGTAGATATGAGGTCTCGCTACGTTACCCAGGCTGATCTCGAACTCCTGGGCTCAAGCAATCCTCCTTCCTTGGCCTCCCAAAGTGCTGGGATTACAGGCATGAACCACCAGGCTCAAGCTATTTTTTAGGAAGGTTGCTCTGAGGTCAAGAAGAAGACTAAAAAATGTATCAATGGAACAATATGGAGGTCGTGAATCTAGGGTGACTCACGATGTGGATTCATCCAGGATTGAGGTGCTGCCTGGACCGTGAAACTTTCTGTTGTAAAACCTGGGAACATCCCAGGCAAACAGGGGTGAGCTGGTTTCCCGACTGATGATGCCAGCAAGAATGAGAGGGGCGTCCACTGTGGAAGTCAGTGACAGCCTTGACAAAAGCTGTTTCAGTGGGAAACTGGGAACAAAAACCTTTTAGAATAATTCTGTAGAGAATGGGAGAAGACCTAGAGACACTGCATGTAGACAACTCCTTGAGAAGTTTTGCTACAGCAGCAAGGAGAGAACTGTCGTAGTAACCAGAGGTGGTGTGAAGCCAAGGAAGTCAGTTTCAAGATGGGAGTCATCCCAGACTGTTTGTGTGCTCATGGAATACTAAGTTTTTGTTAATGCTGCCCTATACAGACAGAAGATTGCAGGAGAAAAGCCATCCACTTGCCAGTCCGACTTGTCAAAGTAGAGTTCCCACAAGTGGCCTGGGGCTCCCTGCCAGGCCATGGAAGTCCCCCCATTGGGTCACAGTGACCCAAAAGTGCAAGTCTTTTCTTCAATTCTTACAGGCAAGAGACTTCCAGAGACTATCACATTTTTGGTCTACTAAGGGTTACTTATTCACACCTAATGAGTGTGTCATGAAAGCTTCCTAAAAAGTGCTATTCATAAACTAAAATGACCCAGGATTCTGGTGGCGTCCTTTACTAAGAAACCTGGCTGTCACAATAATGCTTAGTGACATCATCAAAGTCTTACCCTGCAAGCACACTTACAGTGGATAGAATTTCACAATTTTCCAGAAGGGCTTACTATTCCATCAGTGTCACCCTGAACAGGCAGTGAGTTTTTTTTCATTACTGATAGCCTTGATATTTTTATTATGAAAGTCTCTTTTCATTTCATGTTAGCGTGGTCATTTGGCTTTTTGTGGGTTGTTAGGTTAATATCACAGTCTATAGTAATCCAGCAATATTATTGGCATCAATAATGTTTAACTTGCAATTTCCCTATACTTCCTCAAGACCATGTAGGTTTGGTGTTCAACTATTAACCACTCACATCCCTACTGCTAGTAAAGTAGCATGTCACGTATGGTGGATTGCTTGGGAATACAGGTTACTTTTATTTTTCATTTTATCTATCTATTTGTCTGTCTATTTATTAATTATTTATTTATTTATTTTGAGCTGGGGTCTTACTCTCTTGCCCAGACTGGAGTGCAGCTGGCACAATCACATTTCACCACATTCTCAACTTCCTGGGTTCAGGAGATCTTTCTGTCTTAGTCTCTTGAGTAGTTGGGGCTACAGGCTCATGCCACCATGTCCAGCCAATTTTTTTTTCTTTTTGTAGAGACAAGATCTCACTACGTTGCCTAGGTTGGTCTTGAACTCCTGGGTTCAAGAGAGCCTCTTGTCCCAGCTTCTCAAAGTGTTGGGATTATAGGCGGGAGCCACCATGTCCGGGCTTGACCCCTTTTATAAGTAAAATTAAATTAGTGAGAGTTACTTTTAAGATTTTTAGGAAATTGTATTACAGTACAAAAACCCTTTCATATGTTCATATTCTTTTTTCATTTTAATTGGAGTCTCACTCTGTCGCCCAGGCTGGAGTGCTATGGGACACTCACGACTGCCCCAGTGTCGACCTACTGGACCTTGGCGATCCTTCCGCCTCAGCCTTCCAAGTAGCCGGATCTATAGGTGCGCGCTACCATGCCCAGTTAATTTTTGATTTATTGTAGAGACGAAGTCTCTCCAAGTTACCCGGGCTGGTCTCGAACCTGCGGGCTCAGGCAATCCACTTGCCTCAGCCTCCCAAAGTGCTGGGATTATAGGCTGAGCCACCAAACCCGGCCTGTATGTTCATACTCTAAAGTAACTAGCAAGCGAATCATTTCTATTGCTAACAAGATGATAAATCCAACCTGACATATTTATTTTCATTCTTTATAATCCTTGGGTTTTTCCTTAGAGAAACTAGAGGGGAGGAAAGACCACCTTATATCCTGCCTACAAGAGCCACGACCAAAGGGTTCAGGGGCCCCAATTCTAGGAGGAGTCTTTTAGGGCTTCTCAGGACAGGTCTTCACCCCAGCAGTTTCTAGCCCTCCAACTTCTGTCAGTCACAGGTTTCCTCGTTACAGCCTGGCCCCCATGAATGCCTGCCACCATTCCTTCCTTCTTCTGAAGGACCAGCCCGGAGTAGGCTGTGGCTGTGTGCTGCGGAAGCCACATTCCATTTGTAGGCTGCCTCTTTTTTTTTTCTTTTCTTTTCTTCTTTGGCCTCTCTCTTTTCCTTACCCCAAGATTTACAGTTCTAAATATAGTTCCCAACAGGTGTGTAGTCAGGGCAGGGAGGCTGTGGGCCAGCTGTCCCCAGACACATGGATTCTCTCCAATGGCCTTGCTGAAAGCACGTGCCCCTGAGCACACTTGCCGAGTGAGGATAGCCCTCCCCAGATCATGGGGGTGGGGAGGACAAATGGAGGGACAGCTTCTCATTCCCAGAGCAAAGCTGAGCCCAGGAGAGTGTACAGGATGCCTCCAGTTCTGGGAGGACTGCTCTCATTCAACAAGGAATCCAGATCCATTTTCTCATTCGTGGTAGAAACTGCCAGATGTCCCCTCCGTAGTCATCCTCTCTTCTTTCTTATTAACCCTCATTTGATGGGAAGGGCTCAACAGAACAAGGGAGCCTAACTTAAAACAAGACTAAACCAAAACCTGGCATTTCCCAGTCTAGTTCTTCTGGCCAACAAGACATAAGTTAAAGATTCCTGAGAAAGACTTGCTTCCCTCCCTTCTTACCATGTCCTGATGAATCGAGCAATAGCAGCCATCATGTGACCACGAGGAACAGGCCAAGAGAAGCAGAGGCTGCAGACCCGAACCATCTTTGAACACTAAAACCACCCATCTCTCTAGTGTGGGGAAAAAATACTAACAAATCCTTACATGCATAAGTTATGTCTCTGTCATTCTCAACTGAACACAAGTCCTGACTGATAAACCAGTCTTTACTTGGCATGGGGCTGGGGCAGGTGGCTGAGGATACACCTGCTTGATTCCTGCTTTCCTCCCCCCTGCCTTTCCTCCCTTTCTTCCTTCCCCATTGAGCCTTTGCTCTGCACCAAGCTCTGGGCTACACACTGGGAAAAGGGAAGGAAGCTTCAGGAAGCTCTGGGGAGAGCCTGCCACCTGTTCTATGGGTTTGATCTTATTCCCAGATAAGCTCGGTCTCCTAGGTGATTTCTATGAATGTCCCCTCTGCATACGGTTTCTTTTTCTTTAGGAAGGCAGGAGGTAGAGGTCTGAGTCAAACAGACTCATGTTTGAATCACAGCTCTGCCCCCTGTTGGCTGTGAGATCCAGGTAAATCACTGAGTACAATACAAGGGGGACCCAAAAACACCCAGAATTATCTTTTAGAGGGTGGGCTCCTTGTAGTACAAGCTTCCCCCCGCTAGGTAATTGTTCTAGGAACCCATCGGCATCCGACATCCATGTACCAGCTGGTGCTGTTGTGAGAGGCTGCGTTCAGCTTTAGTGAATTTTTTTTTTTTTGATGATTCTTTCAACACATTTGCCCATTTCATAGTGGATGATTTACAAATGCGCCTGCCCACACCTCAATGAGTGTTCAGCAGTTTTCAACCAAAAACAGCATGACCCCTGCCCACCCTCCCTATTCACCCTATCTCACCCTGAGTGACTTTTTTAAAAATTTGTCTCCTCAAATGAAAAAATGCCTCAAAGGGAAATGTTTTGCTGATGTGGAAGAGGTGAAACAAAAAAATAACAGAAGTGCTAAAAAGCATCAAAATGGACAAGTTCAAAAACTGTTTTGAGCAGTGGAAAAAAGCATCTCGATAGGTGTGTTGCATCAAAGAAAGAGTACTGTGAAGGCAACTGAAATTTAAACATTTAAGAATAAATACACAATTTTTAATAAATAAATTCTGGGTATTTTGGGGTCCCCCTCATGTTCATATGCGCTCTTCTGTATGGTGAGTTGTTTAGGATTAAATGACATAATAGTTCACTCTTAGTGGGTATCTACTCTGAGCCAAGTGACTTTTAGACATTATTTATGATCTTTAGAGCCAATGCTTTTCAAATTTGAACATGCATAGAAACGCCAGAAAATCTCATTTAAATGCAGATTTGAAAGTTCTGGTGCAGTGGCTCACTCCTGTAATCTCAGCACTTGGAGAGGCCAAGGAAAGAGGATTACTTGAGGCCAGAAGTTCACAACCAGCCTGAGCAACAAAGTGAGACTCTATCTCTACAAAAAAATTTGCTAAATTAGCTGGGCGTGGTGGTACATGCCAGTAGTTCCAGCTACTCAGGAGCCTGAGACAGGAGGATTACTTAAGCCCAGGAGTTCAAGAGGTATGATCGTGCCACTGCACACCAGCCTGGGTGACAGAGCAAGACCCTGTCTCTAAAAATAAAAATAAATAAAAATAGATGCAGACTTGCTTCAGGAGGTCCTGGGTAGGGTCCTGCATTCTGTACTTCTAATGAGCTCCCAGGATGCAGCTGGTCGTCAGACTACACTCTGAGTATCAAGGGTCACAGCAAACGCACAGGGTAGGTCAGAGGTCACAAACTCACTATCCCCAGGGGACAGCAGCAAGAGTAGCTGAGCAAGAGGTGCTGGTGGGACCGAAGCACACTGAGGCAGGCACACCCCATCTAAAGGGGACAGCCTCTGCTGCCACACAGGAATGCGGGCTCAGCACTGCCAGGTATTTCCTTTTTGTTTTTCAGAGAAACCAGAAATCCAGAGTTTTAGGTGAGATTGCCTGATTGGAAACATTATCAACAAGCTCAACTTTTTCTTTTTTTTTGAGACAGTATCTTGCTCTGTTGCCCAGGTTAGAGTATAGTTACACGATCACCCTTCAACCCCCTGGGCCCAGGCAATCCTCCTGCCTCAGCCGCGCAATTAGCTGGGACTACAGGCACACGCCACCACACCCAGCTAGCTGTTTTGGGATTACTTTTGTTTTTTGTTTTTTGTTTTTTGTAGAGATGGAGTTTCCCTATGTTGCTCAGGTTGGTCTCAAACTCCTGGCCTCAAGCGATCCTTCTGCCTCAGCCTCCCAAAATGCTGGGATTACAGGCATGAGCCACCACACCCTGCAACTAACTCAGCTTTTAACAGCTTCGTGAAGATATAACTGGCAGACAGCAAACTCTATATATTAGAAGTGTACAATCTGCTGTGTTTTGATATTTGTATGCACTCATGAACAAACTCAATTTAAAAAAAAAAACAACAACTTGGTTTGCTGACCCAACAATGTTGCAGATCAGATACGGGCTACAAGCCTCTGACTCCATCCTCTGAAGTAAGACTAGTGCCCCCCTTTAAGACGTGGTCACAAAGAACCAGAAAGGTGAGGTGATGGGCGTAAAGCCTCACAGCCAGCAGGGAAGGCGTCAAGGTTCAAAACTAGATCTGTGTGATTCCCAAGTTCATGCCTTTCTACTTCATCCTCTGCCGCTGAGGAAAGTCTCTCAGGTCACCTGTCTCTAGGGCTACAACAATAAAAGATGACTCCCTGCCTCCTTCTCCACTCTCATTCCCCATAAAGTATACTGAAGTACAAAGGAGTCTCAGTTTACACAGGTAACCCCAGGAGAAAGGTCAAAATGGTGCCTGCTGAAATCATGGTGCCTTCTAGAAAATGCATCCAATTCCCGGAAGTCTCATAACTGATTCCCAGAGCTCTGCTGAGCACAGTGGTTCCTTGGGAAGAACTCAGACACAGAGGGCAGGAAGGAACCAAAGCCCTCAGGGAGCACATTCTAAATCGCTTGGTATGTTTTCAACTACAAGTAACAGAAAGCCTCAACTCAAAGTCTCTTAAACACAGGATGGAGTTTATTATCTGACAGATAAGGAAGACCAGAGTTGGGAGGTGAGGATGCCAGACAGGATACTTCAGACTCCAGCTCTCCTCCCTGTGGTTTTCTGAGAGTTGCCTCATTCTGTGTTGAGGCAAAATGACCACAGAAGTTCCCAGGCAACACAGCTGAACGAGGAAGAGAGGCCGTTTCTTCCTGGAGCTATTTATTAGAAGTAAGGAGACTTCCCTTCATGTCTCCTGAGATATCTCCACATGGCCTGGGCTTCCTCACACCATGGAGCCTGGGTTTCACCGGCAAGCAGGGACGGAGAGAGAGAGACAGACAGACAAACAGACAGAGAAAGACAAAGACAGAGACATCACATCTCCTCTCATGAGGCTGTCTTGAGGCTTCTCTCATGATCTAGCCTCAAAGTCATGCAGTGTCACTTGTACCGCATCCTGTCCATCAAGGTTGTAACAAAGGGTAGCTCAGCTTCAGGAAGAGGGGACACAAAACCTGCCTCTTGATGGGGACAGTGGCAGGTTCTAGAAAAGCTCACAAGATAGCCGGGCATGGTAGCGCGCGCCTGTAATTCCAGCTACTTGGAAGGCTGAGGCGGAAGGATCGCCGGAGCCCAGCAGGTCGCAGCTGCGGTGGCCGGGAGCGGCCACTGCACTCCAGTCTGGGTGACTGAGTGATACTCCAATTAAAAAAAAAAAAAGAAAGAAAAGAAAAGAAAAGCTCACAAGAAACAGATTGTGGCCACTTTTGGAAAATATAACCTGCCATATCAGGAGAACTAGTCGCTGTTTGCACGGCCACCCCTCACATGGCTCACTTCCACACCCAAGTCTCACCTGGCAGGACCTAAACCCTCGTACAAGGGAGTCTGGGAAATGCTTTTCCCATGTCAACACCCACATTTCCCTGTAAGGAACGGCAGGCTTCCTTTGGGACTGAAGTTCTAACCATGGTTGATGATGAGGAAGTCTTACATTTATATCTACCTCCCAAAATGAGTGGCTAATGTTGGCCATGGCCCTGGAAATTAGCACTTCTTTCTTGAGCTAGACTCCAGTGTCTGCTCTTTTTAGTAGCTAGATTGGATCTACAAATGGACTGTCTCATCTCTGAGTCCAGAGCTTCCATTTTACCTTGGTTCATGCCAAGTTTGTCCAGATACTGTTGATACGAGCCTCTTCCAGAATGTTACCTTTACTTAAACATTTATTTTACCTGAGCCTGTGGACTAGAGACTAGACCAGGCAACTTGACGAGACCTTCTCTCTACAATAAATCAAAAATTAGCCGGGCATGGTAGTGCACACCTGTAGTTCCGGCTACTTGGAAGACTGAGGCGGAAGAATCGCGGGAGCCCAGCAGGTTGATGCTGGGGTAGCCATGAGTGTGGCACTGCACTCCAGCTTGGGCAACAGAGTAAGACTCCAACTCAAAAAAAAACCGTAAGAAAAAAATTTTATTTACCTTTACTAATTTCTATTGCTAAACTCTGAGCCATTAACACTCTATGTAATATCTGAGCATCCAGATATACTTTGTTCTGTAATGATTGCAGAGGATTCATGATTCATGAAGGAAGGTTTAGATCAGTCTTTAATGCCTGAAGTTTTCTCTCTAGCTGGCTAACAAGATATACAAGAGAGACCCAAGAAAACTTGAAATTTTTTATTAAAAGTTGTGTATTTAGTCAAGGATGATGGCTTACGCCTGTAATCACAGCATTTTGGGAGGTAGAGGTGAGAGGATTACCTGAGCTCAGGAGTTTAAGACCACCCTGAGCAACATGGTGAGACCTCATCTCTATAATAAATCAAAAAATTAGCCAGGCGTGGTGATGCATGCCTGTAGTTCCAGCTAGTCAGAAGGCTGAGGCAGAAAGATCACCTGAGCCCAGCAGGTCGAGGCTGCAGTGGTTGCAAGTGTGCCACTGCACTCCAGCCTGGGTGACAAAGTGAGACTCTGACTAAAAAAAAAATTATGTATTTATTCTTACATATTTAAACTTCAGTCACCATCAAAGGACTCTCCATTTGATGCAATACACCTATCAAGATGCTTTTCCACTACTCAAAACAGTTTTTGAACTTGTCAATTTGAATGTCTTTTAGAGCTTCTGCTGTTTTCACCTCTTCCACACTGGCAAAATGTTTCCTTTGATGACTTTTTTTCATCCAGGGAAACAAAAAAAATGTCACTCAGGGTAAAACTGGGTGAATAGGGAGGGTGGGGCACAGGGATCGTGCCGTTTTTAGTCAAAAGCTGCTGAACACACATCTTGGTGTGGGCAAGTGCGCTCGTAAGTCACCCATCATGAAATGCACAAACATGTTGAAAGAATCTCCCCCCAAAAAGTCACTGAAGCCAATTCAGTCTCTCACAGCAACACTAGTTGGTCTACTGATGCCGATGGGGTCCTAGAACACTTATCTAGCAGGGGAAACCTGGACTACAAGGGACCCACCCACCAAAAAAATAATAATAATTCCCATTTTGGGGGGATCCCCCTCATAGATGTGGGAAGAAGTAGAAAACACGCTACTTCTAAACCCTTATCACAATTATAAATAAATAATTACTTATCCAGAGCTTTGAGAGGCTGAGGTGAGTGGATTGCCTGAGCCCGCGGGTTCGAGACCTGCCTGGGCAACTTGGCGAGACCTCATCTCTACAATAAATCAAAAAATCAGCCGAGCATGGTAGCGCACGCCTGTAGTTCCAGCTACTTGGAAGGCTGAGGTGAAAGGATTGCCGGAGCCCAGCAGGTCGAGGAGGCTACAGTGGCGGGAGCCGCCACTGCACTCCAGTCTGGGCAACAGAGTGAGACTCCAACTCAAAAAATAATAATAATAAAAAATAATTACTTATAATAGTTATTTTTTTAAGGCTGTCATTCACAGGTTCTAAAAATCCCTATCTGTATCTGTCTTGTTCCAAGTCTAGCATGCCAGGTCTTTGGAAGATGTTCAATAAATATTTGTTGAATCGTACAGGAAGGAATGAAGCAATAGAAATTAGTAAGATAAGGCTCTGTGGAAGACACTGTCGGCCACTTCCCCATCAGTTATTCCTTTTTTCCTTCCTAACTGTGAGCAGACACTGTAAGCCTGTTTCGAGATAAGCACGCAGGACTCCTTTAGCAGCTAAAGCAATATCACATTGCTGCTATTGTAATATACATTAAATTGTGTTATTTCCTCAATTAACAGACTGAAGGCAGAGGATAATCAACAGCCTCACACCCATTCTTTCCCTCTCTGATGTTTCCTTCATAAGAAACAAACACGTGGCTTCATTACCAACAAGCTCAGGATAAATTAATAGGAGTAGAAATCCGTGAAATTAGATTCACTTTTCTAATTAGCTGGAGAGTTCACAGATACCAGGCATCTTTATCATGGGTTCTCTTCTTCTCAGGATGGGGATAGCCATTTGTGATGTCAGAAAATTAAACCCTCTCCCTCTTACATTCTACAAAGGAATTTCTGATTGAAGTGTAAATGTGAATTTCCCTTGGCCACCTGGAAGATCATTTTGAAGTTGTGAATCTTGAACAAGTTCTTCCTTAATTCCACCCCGTGGTTGGGAGATTGTGTGATACAGCAATTTCCATTTTCAAAGGAATTGTCTTTTTACTAATAACATCCTCAGATTAGTTGGCACCCTCCTTCATGAGTTCAAAATGATTTGGAGACTTTTCGTCTTTAATTCTCACATGCCAGAGAGAGAAAATAGGGGCCAGGAGGTAAACCCAACTGTTTGCCAGATAGCCAAAGTAAAGAAGGCTGAGGTCGAGGAGCCGGGGGCTAGGACAGACAGAACAAAGCGGTCAAGATGACCCAGCGGATAAGTAGCAGCCCCAGAGAGGCCCAACTCTTATTTTGTTCCCCACCTCCAGCCAGTCAACCACCTCAATTATTTCCCAAGAATCTGAAACTGTCAAACAGACCCACTGGGTTCAAAGCAGGGTCTCGAGGGCTGACCCTGCCTTTTTTAATGACTCACTAAGTAACTTAAATGGGCAAAACTTGCCCAGTGAAAGAATGGGTTTCCTGTCTGCAGCAGCCAACTGCCCACTTGCCAGGAATCCCTTCAGTCACGCATGCATTCAGTTATTTGACAAATTTTTATTGGGCATCTACTATGTGCTAGGCACACCCACTGTTCTGGGTGCTGAGAATATAAAAGTAAATAAAATAAACAAAAATCCCTGACCTCACAGGAGTATTCCAGTGGAGAAGGCAAATGATAAACAAGAGAAATATGTAAAATAAAAGTGTTGTTAGCCGGGCTCGGTGGCTCAGCCTGTAATCCCGCGCCTTTGGGAGGCTGAGGTGAGTGGATTGCCTGAGCCCGCGGGTTCGAGACCCACCTGGGCAGCGAGACCTCATCTCTACAATAAATCAAAAAATCAGCCGGGCATGGTAGCACATGCCTGTAATTCCAGTTACTCGGAAGGCTGAGGCGGAAGGATCGCCGGAGCCCAGCGGGTCGAGGCTGCGGTGGCCGGGAGCGGCCACTGCACTCCAGTCTAGGCGACAGTGAGACTCCAACTCAAAAAAATAAAAAAAATAAAAATAAAAGTGTTGTTAAATGGCAGTAAAAGCTAGGGAGAAAATAAAGCAGGGATATGGGATTTAAGACATCAGGATAGAAGAGGGGTTGCGTTTTTAGTTGGAGTAAGCAGGGAACACTGTACTAAAAGAACCTAGGAAGAAAAGTAGGTCACAATGAGCATTGTGGAGAGTGACTGCCTTGGGTGGAACACAGGACCAGATGTTTTCTACAGTCTCTTTTGAAGCAAATTCATTCCTCTCTGCCTCTGCTTATGCATCTGTGCTAGTATTCTTCAGAGGGTTGTAGGAGTTAAGAAATGAATTCATATCTGTACTGGATTGCATAGTGTGTATCCCACCCGAAAAAAATGCATGTTAACCCTGAACCTCAGAATGTGACCTTATTTGAAAACAGGGTCTTTGCAAATATAATGAGATAAAATGAGGTCATTCTGGATTAGGGTGGGCTCTAAATCCAATGACTGGTGTCCAACTAGGGAGACCATGCAGAAACACAGGGTCATACATGGGGAAGACAGTCGTGTGAAGAGAGAGGCAGAAATTACAGTGATGCAACCACAAGCCAAGGAATGGCAGAGACTGCCAGCAACCACCAGAAGCTAGAGGAAAGACATGGAACAGATTATCCCTCACAATCTCCAGAAGGATCTAACCCTGCTGACACCTTGATTTTGAACTTCTGGACTCTTGACCTCTGAGATAATAAATTTCAATTGTACCAAGCCACCTAGTTTATGTTAATTTTTAATGACAGTCCTGGGAAGCAAACACAAATTTTGGTACCAAGAAGTGGTGCTACCTAAATGTGGAAGTGTTTTGAATTGGGTAAAAGGTAAAAGCTGAAAGAATTTTGAGCTGAATGATAGAAAAAGCCTAGATTGTCTCAAAGAGATTGTGGGTAGAAATATTTGCATTAAAGGAGATTCTGGTGAGGGTTCAGAAGAAAGTGAGGAAGACGGTAGAGAATGATTCTGTCATCTTAGAGAAAATATATATCATCATGGACAGAATATCGGTAGACACATAAACTTTTTTTTTTTTGAGTTGGAGTCTCACTCTGTCACCCAGACTGGAGTGCTGTGGCATGCACCCAGCCACCGCAGCCTCAACTTGCTGGGCTCTGGCGATCCTTCTGCCTCAGCCTTCCAAGTAGCCAGAACTACAGGTGCTCGCTACCACGCCAGGCTAATTTTTGATTTATTGTAGAGACGAGGTCTCGCCAAGTTGCCCGGGCGGGTCTCGAACCTGCGGGCTCAGGCAATGCACTCACCTCAGCCTCCCAAAGTGCTGGGATTACAGGCTGAGTCACAGAGCCCGGCCAACACATAAACTTTAAAGATGTCTCTGGTGATGTTTGAGATGCACATGAGGAGCACGTTACTGGAAACTGGAAGAAAGAGATCTATTATAAGGTGGCAAAGAATTTGACTTGAACTGTATTCTGTTGTTGGGTGGAAAGTAGATCTTGTAAATGACGAACTTGGATATTTGGCTGAGGAAATTTCCAAGCAAAATATAGAAGGTGCAACACGGTTTCTCCTTGCTGCTTATAGTAAAAACAGCAAAAGGAAGGAGATAAATTGAGAAGGCACTATTAAACAAAGAGGAACCAGTACCCGATGATTTGAAATTTTCTCTTTTTTTTGAGTCAGAGTCTCACTCTGTCACCCAGGCTGGAGTGCAGTGGCACACTCATGGCCACCACAGCCTCGACCTGCTGGGCTCAGGTGAACTTTGGCCTCAGTCTTCCAAGTAGCTGGAACCATAGGCATGCCACCACACCTGGCTAATTTTTTTTTTAATTTATTGTAGAGATGAGGTCTCGTCAAGTTGCCCAGGTTGGTCTTGAACCCCTGGGTTTAGGCAATCCTCTTGCTTCTGCCTCCCAAAGTGCTGGGATTACAGGCATGAGCCACCATGCCCGGCAGATGATTTGGAATATTATCAGCCTATCCATATTATAAAAGATGCTAAGTCATGCTCTAGAGAGACCACCAAGGGTATGTCGTATATGTTACTGCTGCACAGTAACAGACCAATACCTGAGACAGCAGGGTCTGCAGCAAAGAAAGAGTTTAATGACCTCAAGGTGGCCAAGTGAGAAGATGAGAGGACACCCTTAAATCCATCTCCCTGAGGAGTTCTGGGATGAGGCTTTTAAGAGGATTGTAAGGACAAGGTATTGGAAAATTGTGGACTCTGATTGGTTGGGGCAAGGAAGATGAAATCATCAGGACATGGAAACTGCATTCTTTGGCAGGTCAGTTCTTTCTGGGGTCCTTCAGAGCAGCTGACATCAGTCGTTTAACTGGTATGAAGGCCCTGAAAGAATATCTCAAAGGGAACACTTAACATTTTATAATGTTCAAATTGTTCTCTATAGAGCAGCTAAGGAGAACTATAATATAGGGTCTACGTGATTCTAAGACAATAGACACTAAACAACTATGAGGAAGCAGGTCAGAGAGCAAGCTCACCTAGTGATTAATGCTGAGTCTACTATACCGCAAGTTTGGTTTCGTTTTTTGTTTTGTTTTGCTTTGTTTTTTCTCCCCTTCTCTTCTTCCCTGATTAATTTTATAAAGTTTACAGAAAAGATATCAGGTATGGCTGGATAATCTTCCCTCTGCTGGAGGGATTAAGTGTGTGAAGCAAGGCTCCAACTAACCATCTCAGCAGGAGCCAGAAATAAAGATGGGGTTATCTAGGAAGGATCTGTAGAATACTCTTTACAGTGTCTAATGAGTGGATCCTCTTGACATACACAGAAGACCCACTGGATTTTAAGCATGTTATGCCACCAAAAATACTGCCAACTTTGACTGAAGGGAGCTTAGAGAAGACAAAATGAAGGGACGTTGCCATAGTTCTGGGATTCTACAGGTAGGAAATCAGCCAATAGAGTGACTCAGCTGTAAATATATGCTATGCTTCAAGAAAAGGGAAGAGTGATTTCTATGACTGAGATGGCTCAGAATCCAAAAAAGCTGCCTGTGCTTCCCCTAAAGAAAGTGTCACCCAAGATATTAGGGTCCCTGAGCAGCAATTCTTGTCCCCCATCAGCACAGAAACAGAGAAACATCAGGGGACCACAGAGGTAAAACTGATGAGGCTTCTTGACTGCAATTCCCTGGATAGAGCTCATATTAATCCAGAGACTTGGAAATTAAAAAGTTATTTGACCTGAACATGCTTAACATAAAATAATGAGATAGGGATAGGATATTCTCCCCAAGAGACACTCCCATTTAAAAGGGGGGTAAGTTGGAGGTGCATATAGTCACCCAGCTTCCTGGGTGTTTCATAATCAAGCTGGGTAGATGTCATCAGTTTTCTCAACTCTAAGGGCAAGAAGTATTTCTTGATTAGGACTTATTTTCTGCTTCCTGGGTGTGGTTTCCTAGTCTATTGTTCTCCTTGATTCTTGGCTTCATACTCTGGGCTCCGGCTCCACCATCTTTTCTTTTTAAAACTTAATTGATCGGGCAACCCCCTCGGGTCCCTTCCTACTGTGGGAGCTTTTCTGTAATCTCAATAAATCCTGCTGTCTCAAAAATAAATAAATAAATAAATAAGCCAGGCACAGTGGCTCACAGCTTTAATCCCAGCACTTTACGAGGCTTCCACCTGAGAGGATTGCCTGAGCCCAGGGAGTTCGAGACCAGCCTGCGCAACTCAGCAAGACCTCATCTCTACAATAAATTTTAAAAGTAGGCAGGGCTGGGTGGCTCAGCCTGTAGTCCCAGCACTTTGGGAGGCTGAGGCGAATGGATTACCTAAGCCCGTGGATTCGAGACCAGTCCGGGCAACTTGGAGAGAACTCATCTCTACAATAAATCAAAAATCAGCCAAGCGTGGTAGTGCACACCTGTAGTTCCAGCTACTTGGAAGGCTGAGGCAAAAGGATCACTGGAGCCCAGCAGGTCAACACTAGGGTAACCATGAATGTGCCACTACACTCCAGCTTGGGTGACAGAGTAAGACTCCAACTCAAAAAATAATAATAATAATAGATTATATTTACTGCCAGATAGCTCTCTCTGACTGTCTCCTGCCTGTGAAAATTTGGAAGTCCAGACACCTTTTCATTTTGTTGTTCCTGTCCCTCTTATTCCAAGCTAACAGTGTGTTTTTTGCCAATTCTCTTTAAAATTGTGTGGGTTCCCCATAAATCTGGTTGAGAGCCATTCCGTGCTTCAAAAGCCACATTTATAATATTTTCCAAGCTACATCTCTTTCTACTTTATGTTGGTGTCAGAGTGGTTTAGATGCTCTCATGTCCAGGTGAGAGGATCTACTAGGTGCAGGCTTAAATCTTTCTGAGGTCTTAGCAGAGTCTTACAGCCACAATACTGAGTCATTCTTTGCCTTAAGACCATTTCTTATTTTGAGAATCCTTTGCTGGAAAGACCATCCTGGACTCTGTACATCATCCCTAAATGTTGCTTGAACACTGAGCAGTCCTTGAGTTCCTCTCTCTCTTATAATACCTTATCCTATACTGCTAAGAGAAGTCAGCGGGCACTCTCAATATTCTTCCTGGAAATCTCCTTCACCAGAACCACAGGTTCATGAGCTCTGTTTTCTACTCTCCAGGTAACACAAATTGTTCCACCACAATATAACACAGGTTGCCTTTTCTCCAGCCTCTAATAACAGCTTCTCACTGCTCTTGCAGCATCCAGTGAAAGTCCTTGTCATCATTCCAACCTCTAGCCGCCACTCAGTCCCAAAGTCTACCCATATGTCTTAAATGTGTGTTAAGTAGCACCTCTACTCCCATACTCAAATTTCTATATCAGTTAGCCTCTGCTCCATTAAAAAAAAAAACTACCCCCAGACTCTGGGGCCTAAAATCAGCAGGCTGGGCTATACCCAACTGGGCATCTTGTGTCTGCAGCAGATGGTCTCAGCTGGCTCACTCATGTACTTGCAGCTAGCTGGTGCCTCAACTGGGGGTGGGGGTGGAGGAACCAAGACGTCCCCACTCACGTGCCTAGCCCTCAGCTGTAATGACTGATGCACTGAAGGGTGGGCTGGGCCTCACTCTCTGCAGGGTTTCTTATCTTCAAGGGAGTTAGCATGACCTCCCTTCCAGGGAGCCTTGGGGCAACATGAGACTGAAATCAGAGGCTCCTGAAGACCCAGACTTGGAACTTGCACAATGTCCCTTATCGCCGCATTCTATTTGCCCAAGCAAGCCACAAGGCCAGCCTAGATCCAACGAGGAGAGAACGACAAAAGGGCAGAGATTCAGAACCTGCATTTCTTCATATACCAGGAGCCTAAAAGATTAGAAGGGGTCTGGGTTCCTCTAAGCCAAAAAAGAGGCTCTAGCCCACACTAGGTCAACATTTGACAAATGAGCCAAGAGGCATGTGCAATGTGCTACCTCCCTGGAAGAAGAGTCATTTGTACCAGGAGAAAGAAGTCACCCAGCCCTGTGCTTGGCGCTTCCCCATTCCCTCACTGTGAGATTGTGACTCCCCCTCTACCCACTTACCACCAGGCAGAGGGCCAAGCCCAGAAGGACCATCTGAGAGGCCACACGTTCCTGCCTATTCACTACTGGGGTGTCACAAGGCCAGGGTTTCTCTGATGGGAATGAACTCTCCTAAGGTCCACAAGCACAGAAGCCTCCCCACCAGGGGTAGGGACAGACTACTGGGCAAAGAACAGAAAGACAAGGACAAGAGTATGCACAGAAGTGTCCCCACTCCTCTTGCTCCAGGAAGGCCTCACCAGCCCTTACCTACCTTTCTGGCAGACCAGGAAGGGCCCATTCATCTTGCAGGTGGAAGCGGATCCCCAGGGAGGAGCCTCTGATCAGAGGTCAGTGGCAGAGCCAGGCCTCAAACCCGGGGCCTGAGCTCTAGAAGTTCATCAGTTTTCCCAGGTGGTCACTCAACAGATGCCACCTGAACAGAAGACCTGCCAGGATTGCCCATGCACCAGGGAGAGGGTGCAGGGGAAATGGTGAGGAAACAGATAGGAGATTGTCCCTTCCCCAGGGAAACCTACTAACAACCCTCTCCCTATCCAGGGCCTCCCGTCAGGAGCATGCAACATACAGGGACATGGGCCTGCAAAGCAGGGTCACAGCTGAGAGTGTCTCTAGCCACCAAGCTGGCCATGTTCCTCCCGGCCCATCAGAAGGATGCTGCCCCTACCCGACCCTCAAGCTCACCCATTACCCCCTCTTGCCCTAGCTGCCAACTGAGGCAGCTCAGGAACAACTGTGCAGGCCTCACTCCCTGAGCCCCCACCACTTCTGACCCTCTCGCCTCTTACAGGCTGCCCTCCTGTGTCAACCTCCTGAGTGTGCAGCCACTATTCCCTGAGCTCATCAGTCACCTTCCCTGCCCCTGCTCAGTGCTGGGCCCAGGAGACAGTGATGACTCAGACCTAGCCCTGCCCTCAGGTCCTTCTGGACAGGGATAAATGGCAATTTTCCCTTTGACAAGCAGATGGATGCTCTTCTTTCAGGAGAAGCTCTTAGAGCCTGGAAATGCTGTCCACTCTGGCTCCAGAGCAGCTCTAAGGGCAGTGACCACATCTGAGGGCCTCCCTCCCCAGTCACCTCCTCCCTGGGACTTTCCATAAATCCTAGGGTGACAGTTTGAAAAGGACTAAGAAGAGAGAGAGGCCTGGAGAGAGGTGCATACCACAGGCACTCTCCTGCACACACAGGAACGAACCACACACATTCCACTTGGACATGGCCACACACACACCATAAGCATGTGTACACACACAGAGACACAGGTACACACACATGCCATGAGCATGCACACACACAGACACACACACACACACGAGCATGGACACACAGAGACACACACATGCCATGAGTATGCACACACCCAGAGACACACACCATGAATATGCATACACACACCAAAAGCAGATACACCATGAGCACACACACACCATGAGCATGCACACACACAGACACACAGGTATACACAAGGCATGAGCATGCACATGCACACAGGGACACAGGCACACATACACCATGAACACACCAGCACACATGCATACATAGACACACCTCCCTACATAGAAACCCTCGGGCACTGACATAATCATCCAGGATGGTGTGCAAACACAATGACCACAAACACAGGGCAGCCACAGTGTACGCACACACATGATCTCCCCATGTAGGCAAGCTCCCATGAGGTCCTGAAGTCTCGTGATCAAGTGGAAAGCACAGGCGTCACAATGGCTCCAGCCTCCTCTGTTCCACCCTGGGACTGGGTGGTGACCTTCCTGCAACCTGGGGTTCACCACCGCCCCCACCTGGGTGGACTGTAGCCTATTGACAGGACGTGTGTTCATGGAGATCTGGGGACATTTTGAGGGAGAATGCACTCTGAGTTGTCCTCAGCTTGAGCTCGGGTACACTCCTCACCCCTGGGACAGCCTCCAAGGGGAGTGTCGGGTGGCAAAGGGGGAGGGGGGAGGGGGTATAGATGGCCACATCCCCCCAGCTGCAGGTGGAAAACCAACACAACACCCAAACCACGAGGCTGCCATGGGCTGGGGTGGAGGGGCGAGGAAGCATCAACATCCCTCTACCCACCCCTGAGAGGGAGCAACCCAAAGCCACCGTGGTTCCCATTCCCTACAGCCCCTCCTGCTAGGAATCCCAGACACAGAATTGCCAGCAGATTTCCAGGGATGGAGGGGCAGCAGAATCGATGATGCTCAGAGCATTTACAGCCAGCAGGAAAGGCCGCCCTGGGCCTCCCTGACACCAGAAATAAATGATTCCACGAACAGAAAACCACTCAGACACGGCCAGGATGACCCGCCAGCGAGAGCTTTCACCTTGAGAGATTGCAGGCTGGTGGCAGTGGCGGCGGCAGCTAGGACCTGGCAGTGTGGGCAGCACAGGGTCATATCACACCGTGTCTGGGCCCCAAAATCCCGACGGCCCAAGCCACAGTCACCAACCTGCTAGGCGGCCTGTCATCCCCGGAGCTCATGTGGGGCGGAAACCTGGAGCCCCTGCCCTTCCAGAGAGCAGCTGCTTGTTCATTCCATGAACAAGAATGGGGTTTTGTTTTCTTCCACAGAAAACATGTGTTGTTCCCAGGTTGCTGACAAGCTCCAGAAAGGAAGAAACCCATGGACACTGGTTCCCAGGACCCATCACCTGCAAATTCCCCCCCAAGTTTCTTGGAGTCCCAGGAGGTGCCCCACATGTGCTCAGGGATGCAGCTGCGGATTTATTCCTTTTCTGCTGGGGTCTGTGACTGCCTGACACTGCCACTTCTGCTGGGTACTACTGGGTCCACCCAGCACCACTGTGGAGCCCGAGCCTGTCCCCCCAGACACAAAGCTGTCCCCACAGGCATGCAGAGCAGAGAAGAACTTCCCATCCTGTGCCACCTGTTGGGGAGCCCAGGACATGGCTGCTTGGGCCTCACTGCCTCACAGACACTTGGGAAAATGACTTGCTACTCACACCATGCCCCCATCCACTCTCCCCTGTCCTAGCATTCACACATGAGCCTATGGGGGTCAGCGATGGAGACAGAGGCAAAGCTGGCCCTAGAATGTCCCTGCCCCAATGACCTGGCACCTATTCCCCTAGGTAAGGACGCTTCTCAAACGACCACAATCCATACAAAAGGATGCTGTCCCACTTGTTGCCAGAAATATCCAGTTTTACCAGAATCCAAGATAAAGTCACTGGTTTGGCTCATGTGAGCCCTGTTAAACCCAAACACAACCTGCAGAAGTAATGATGCCACCTTCATACATCAGCAGCAGGGGCCAACTAGGCAATGCTCACCACCAACTCCACCAGCAGTGGCCCAAGCGGCAAGGGCACTGTCTCCTATGGGTGTATCCTTGTGCTCTGCTGGGGGCTGAGATCTGACCACAACCTCCCTTCCAGTAGAGTGACAGGACAGAGGACTGGGACTCAGGGCTCCCTCTCCCTTGGCCCTTGCCCCATGTGCTTCTTTTCCATATAAAGTGAAGACTGAGAGAGGCATGGTGGCTCACGCCTGTAATCCCAACACTTCAGGAGGCCTAGGTAGGAGGATTGCTTGAGCTCAGGAGTTCAAGACCAGCCTGGGCAACAGTAAGACCTCATCTCCACATGAAATCAAAAAACTAGCTGGACATGATGGCACATGCCTGTAGCCCCAGCTACTCAGGAGGCTGAGACAGAAGGATCGCCTGAGCCCAGGAGGTTGAGGTTGTGGTAAGCTGTGAGCGTGCCACTGCACTACAGCCTAAGCGACAGAGCGAGACCCTGACTCAAAAAAATAAAAATACAGCTGGAAGAAGGGAGGGAATACTGACAGCTATGTTCTCAATGTTTTTTCTTCTGAAAAATTTATCTGTTCCTATTCTAACCCCCAAGGGATGGTATTAGGAGGTGGAGCCTTTGGGAGGTGATGAGGTCATGGGGGAGAGCCCTCATGAATGTGGTTAGTGCCCTTATAAAAGAGGCCCAGAGAGACCCTTGCCTCTGGCATCATATGAGAATAGCAAGAAGTTGCCATCCATGGAGAACAGACTCTTGCCAGACACTAAATCTGCCAGGGCCTTAATCTTGGACTTCCCAGCCTCTAAAACTGTGAGAAACAAATTCTGTTGTCTGTAAGCCACCCTGTGTGTCATTTTGTTATAGCAGCCCAAAAGGACTAAGGCACTGATCCACGTGGGGAACCAGCATTCCCCCAAGATCCCTCTGCCGAGCTCCCAGGACCCTTCAAGACCCTTGCTCAGTCACCCCAGCCCCCACCCTGCAGCTCAGAGACAGGCCTTGAGGACTGATGGCCCTGCAGCATTGGTGACTGGACTCCCAAGGGGACTCTGCTCACACCCTGGCCTCACTTCCCCTTCAGCCTGGCCCTGAGTGATTCTGTTCTGAAAGCCATTTAGCCCCGATACCTTTGATTTCTGCATTTACAGAGAAGTTCAAGTAGAGAGTCAGTGAAAGGAGGTACCTATAGAAACTTAGAATAAACTTAGTTTACTTTTAGTTTAATCTTTCAGCCTCAGCATAGCCATTTTTGCTTAGACTTTACCCCTGACACACTTTGAATCTAGTACAGTTTAGACACAGATACATTTCCAATAGGCAGGTTTTAGAAAGCGTTCAGACTTTCACTGCAGGCCAAGCAGCAGCCTACCCTACCCATAGCCTACCACAGGCCCTCAGCAAATCTCCATCAGATGCAAGACAAGGACAGGGCAACAGAAATGATAATAGACCACCTTTTGGTCAAGGAGTTTGTGGACTGCAAACGTCTGACAAAGTCTCTTGCAGGAAAACCTCCTCCCCTTGTCTCCTCCCATCCAGTCCACCACTGGATGGCATGAGATGCTAATGTCTGGAGACCTCAAGATCTAAGACTCATTTAACTAACCCACCTGCTGTCCATCACAGGACATTAGTACCTGCGCTTACCTGACCCTTCGTAAAGACATGGAGCAGACCACCACCCAATCACCTTATTGACCTTCTCCCATCCAAGGGAAATGATTAAAAGGACTCAACCACGAGCAGCCATTTTGCCATTGCATTGCTAAGCTATGGTGTGGCCATGTGCTCTTTGAGCTATAGACAGGTCATGGTTTTGTTTTGTTGTTTTTTTTTTTTTGAGTTGGAGTCTCACTCTTTTCGCCCAGGCTGGAGTGCAGTGCCATGCTCACAGCCACCACAGCCTCAACCTGCTGGGCTTAGGCGATCCTTCCACCTCAACCTTCCAAGTAACTGGAACTACAGACGCAAGCCACCACACCCAGCTAGTTTTTGTAATTTTTTGTAGTGATGAGATCTCACCAAGTTGCCCAGGCTGGTCTCAAACCCTTGGGCTCAGGCAGTCCTCTCACCTCGGCCTCCCAAAGTGCTAGGATTACAGGCTGAACCACTGCACCTGACCAGGCCATGTTTTCTTAAGCTTTAGCCCCCTCCCCTGTCTTTAGGAGGTGAATCACCTCTCTCTCTCTCTCTCTCTCTCTCTCTCTCTCTCTCTCTCTCTCTGTCTCTGTCTCTCTCTCTCTGTCTTACTTTCTAAATAAACTATATTTTCTAATCTAACTTCTGTTCAATTCTTTGCATATTTCATGCGGCATCAGATCACACACCAGACACCCACATCCCCACCTGGAGGCCCTGTTATGGTCCAAGTAACGCTCGGCTGCTCCCCTTGATACCAATTAATCAAAGGGGCAGGTAACTGGCAGAAAGAAGTTTATTTCTGAGTTTGAATCCAGGGAGCAGAGCCAGATTCAAGGTCTTTCTAAAATGGTTCTACTCCCCCTCCAGGTTTTTACAGTTCACTTTTATAAGTCCAGAGTTGTTAGAACCTATACATTAGTCACATGACCGGCGGGGCATTGTACAGAAGTTGAGTTTCAGCCGCATTTATCGATAGTGACATTTTTCAGTCCAGATTTCCTGGTGCCAGGTATCAGAGGTATCAGATAGCTTTTATCAGTAGGGCCCCAGCAGAAGCATTAATCAAGCTTGCCATAGAGTAAAGGTTATACAAAGGTTATGCAAAAGTTACACAAATCACAAAACTATGGTTACATTGATACAAAAGTTATACAAATCACAAGGCTTATGATTACATTGATACTATATCATTCAAACTTATAACCACTCAGATAAAAGGGAGTAAATGGAGACTTGAATCTTTCGGTTGATTGGGCATAGACTACAGAGAAGTCAAGGATTGCCTGAAGCTACTTACTGGGAGTGCATAGGAGATAAGGGGAAGTGCGCCTTTTATTAGCTCTCAGGAATATTGTCCAGGAGTGTACAGGAGCGCTTGCGCCCTTGCCATGTCCTTCTCCAGGGGCTGTGACAATATGGACAGACATTAGCAGGTCTCTGTATCAGTCCACTGGGAATGCGTGACCCTAACAGTCAGCCTCTGACTAGACATCACCCAAATATCCCAGTCTTCTCAAAGATGATGCCCACAACATCCCCAACTGTGTCCTTCTCGGACTCAAGCAGCCTGGTGATCCTTCATGGGGGAGAAGAGGCCTCTAGGCTTGTGCTGCAGCTAGGACGAAGTGAGAGGAAGGCCTCGAGGTTGGCAGAACTCCAGCCCCAAGCACCATAGGGACCAGCTCAGGGTCATGATTCCCATCCCTGAGCACCATGGGACCAGCTCGGGGTTATGATCTCCCACCCAGTCTGAGCATCACTGCAACCAACTTGAGCTTAATTTAGTTAAGCTCTGAGACTAGCCCTACAAGAAACCTGGACAGTGTCCTAAACATGAACCAGGCCCAAGGCAGGGCCCTCCGCCATGTGTGCTGAGGCACTAACCCGCCTTTGGGTCAGTCCAGAAGGGAACTAGGAGAGGCTTCCACAGGGAAAACAGGAACCAGGAAGGTGGTAGAGGGCAGTGATGGCAGGGTCTGTGCAGCTGTACCAGAAGGGAACTTGGCATTGGCCTTGAGAAGGTTTGGGCATGAAGGTGAAGGCAGGGGCCGGGAGTAGAGACCAGGGGCTCTTCCAGACCTGCCTAAAGGGAGGCACCTCTGATCTTGGGGTGGATCTATCCTGCTGATTCCATGCTCAGCCTCTACCTTCAGATGCAGAGGTGTGGGCCACGTGTCCCTCCCTGGAGTGATGAGTTCTGTCAATCACCCCAGCAGCTGCTGGTTATGATTTCTTTCACCTGCACAGCAACACCAGGAAGAGATGCCCTCATTAGATAGAGATTAGATAGACAGATAGACGATAGAGATTCCCCATCTCCTCTCTCTCTCTCTCTCTCTCTCTCTCTCTCTCTCTCTCTCTCTCGCTCTCTCTCTCTCTCTCTCTCTCTGTGTGTGTGTGTGTGTGTGTGTGTGTGTGTGTGTGTGTGTGTGTGTGTACACGCAATTATTTTTAAATCTGGCTGCACTTGGAGTCTGTCCTGAGAGGATACTAGAATTCCTCTGAGGGAGAAAACTGCTCTTTTGTTTGGGAAAACACCTTAATGGATCTTTTAATTATGCAAAGACAGGCCCCAGGGTTCCTCTGGATGGGAGAGGATAAGACAAAGAGGAAGTTATTATAAATTGCACTGCATAACAAACAAAAAAATCTTAGAACTATCCCAGGAGGTAGCCTTGGGAACAGCCCCTAAGGAAGAAAGAGCCAGTGAGGAGCATGGGCTTCCCCCAACACCCCCTTCCTGTGCCGCTTGCACCGCTGAGGAATGGTGTTGGTTTTCCTATAGCACTCTGAAGTTGTTTCACACGGGTGTCCGTGGAAAGGGCACCCGAGGGGATGGGAGCATCGAGATGTCTGGATTACAAACTTCGACCATTTCACTCCTAGATCTGCACATTTTAATGAAAAGCAGTAAGTTGCATTCCGGTGACCACCTCCACCTTCCCAGGAGGCATTGAGGGCAATGACAAGTCAGAGGTGAGGCCACTGGCCACCAAAGGTCACTCTCTCTTCATTCCATTGCTTCACCAAAACATCACTTACTGCATCACTTACTAATAACATGTGGAGTCCTATTTGACTTTTGGAGGACATGATCAAATGTCAAGTCCTGCCCCAGAAATGGTAAATAGCAAACTGAAGTCACAACTGGGTTCCACTAAAGCTAAATGTGTTCCACTCAAAGTGCTGTCCTTTATCATAAAGTATGACCTTCCTAGAGTGTGCCCTTGCTGTTTTTATTTTTATTCATTTATTTTTTATTTTTTTGAGTCAGAGTCTCACTCCGTCACCCAGGCTGGAATGCAGTGGCATGCTCAGGGCTACCACAGCCTTGACCTGCTGGGCTCAGGAGATCCTGCAGCCTCCCAAGTAGGTGGGAATACAGGCATGCGCCACCACGCTTGGCTAATTTTTTTATTTATTGTAGAGATGAAGTCTTGCTAAGTTGCCCAGGCTGGTCTCAAATCCCTGGGCTCAGGCAATCCTCCCGCCTCAGCCTCCCAAAGTACTGGGATTACAGGCGTGAGCCACCATGCCCAGCTCTTCCCATTTTAATGAAGTGGTAGAATGATGCTTCTTTCATGTCCTTACATGACAAAATAAAAACTTTCAACCTTGTATTATCTCCCTTTTATAAAACACTTTTCTCACTGGTTTTTGAAATGCCAAAGTCTGCCATGAAGCCAGACTCCTGAAGACCCCGCCTTGCATGATTCTTGCCGAGGCCAGAAATGCAAGACCCCCTCCAGCAAGAGGGGCTGTCCCTTCCATAAAGCTTTTTGCAGCTCCCGGGTCAGCATGTGTGGCTTCACTGCCCACTGTAGCATCAGGAAGGCCAGTTCTATCCTTCAATTAATGAAACCAGCCCTTGCAAGCAGCAGACTCGACCATTTTATGTCCTTGGGCAAACTTCTTGAGTGTTTCCTGAATAAGCATCAGACTCAGAGGCACATGCATTTTAGCTGGGTGCTCAGTTCACAGACCTAGCATTTCTTATGTCTTTGGTCATACTTAAATGCTGTATAGTCTTCATTATGCCTCATGGTGGGGAATTCCTTTCCGTGATCTGTTTTATCCTTTCTTTGTCATGAAGCGCCGTGGCCTTTCCTCACCCCTCATCCTGAGACAGGGACCCGGCAGGACTAGTTTCCGAAAACAAGGTCACAAGGCCTGGACCCCACAGACAAGACAGGATACCTGAAAAGACCGGTCAAAGTCAGCAGGGACCAACTGAGACCAAGATGGCATCAAAAGCGACCTCTGCTTGCCCCTTTTGCTCATTATATGCTAATTATAATATATTAGCATGCTAAAAGACACTCCCACCATGACAGTGTATAATAACCATAGCAACTCCTGGAAGTTACCCTAGATGGTTCAAAAAAGAGAAGAACCCTCAATTCCAGGAACTTCCTGCCTCTTTTCCAGAAAACCCATGAATAATCCATTCCTTGCTTGGCATATAATCAAGAGATAGCTATGCATCAGAGATGCATGGCCACGGTTCTCCCTATAGGCCAGCCCAGCCTATGCAGTAATTACTTTTTGTCCTTTCAACAAACTTGTCTTTATTTTCCAGTGGAAATTCCAGCGATATACAGGGTGCTTTCTTACTATAGAGTCATCTTTTTTCTGTTCCTCTTTTCTTTTAATAAACTTGCTTTCACCTTACCTTGTTGGCTCACTCTTGAGTTCTTTCTTGTGGGAAACCAAGTACCAGCTTGGCCTTCCAGATGGGCCCCCAACTTTGAGGTCCCCCTGCCTGTATCAATCCTGCATAAAATCTCTACCTCCCCAGGCTTCTATAACTTTGCTTATTCCCTGGATCTCCTCCTTCCTCTCTGACAACACCCAGATGAAGCTCTTCTCAGAATTTCATCAGGACTCATTCAAATGGTCCGGGTAGGCTGTTGAGCACATGTCTGCCTTCTGCAGGGCCCAGGAGGTTGAGAATTAGCCAGAACCAGAGCCAGCAGAGACCTAAATTAAACAGACCCACCTGGTCAGAGGGAGCCTTTAGGGGTGACCACTTGGGGCAGGACTCCTGGCAGCACATTCATCCCATCACATCTTTTGGGAAGTCTCCTCCCAGTCAAGATGGCCAGCGTCCTTCCCTCCACAATCAGTGAGAGGCTCTCCTCAGTGCTGCCTGGATCTTCTCAACTCTTAGGGGCAGGACAGTTCTCCAAGTGTTAGGTTGAGCTAGTTCTCCCAGTTTTCTCACTTCTAGTTCTCAAGACTGACTATAGGATATGCTAGGCATGCAAAGTCCTGAGGTAAGAAGGAACTGGCCAACAGCCCGGGCTCTGTTTCTGTGTCTACTGGAACAGGATGTCCTACAATGCTTTAGCTCAGCAAGTCCTGTGACCCCAGAGTATAAACTCTGCTTTTGGGGGTTCCTCAATTGAGGTGCAGACAGGGTACCTGCAGAGGAGACTCCATTCAACTTTACAGCTCTCCTGAGCCCTGGGGGTGGGTTTGCCATGAATCTAGGCTTTTGTTATCCCTTGATGCCTACCTGAAAGTAACAACCTACTTCATGTAACTTGTTATGTGTGAGTGCTCTCACGAGACTTGTGCATGTGATAGTGATAGACACTGTCATAGTCTGGCTGGGCGCAGTGGCTCAAGCCTATAATCCGAGCACTTTGGGAGACTGCGGCGAGAGGATTGCCTAAGCCCACAGGTTTGAGACCAAACTGGGCAACATGGTGAGACCTCGTCTCTACAATAAATCAAAGAATTAACTGGGCATGGTAGCGCACACCTGTAGTTCTGGCTACTTGTAAGGCTGAGACATAAGGATCTCCTGAGCCCAGCAGGTTGAAGTTGCAGTGGCTGGGAGCGTGCCACTGCACTCCAGCCTGGGCGACAGAGTGAGACTCCAACTCAAAAAAGAAAGAAAAAAAGAAAGAAACTGGCATTGTCCAAGGGGCAGTGGGCAATGTGTTTAGAGTCTTCCCCTGTGATTGCTACTGGTGCACAGTAAACCTGCCTTACCTTGGGCATTTAGGCCCTTGTGGTCCAGGGGCAGTGGCCACTTCTCAGCTGTTTGACTCTTCCCAGAGGCTCTTGGGAGGAACAGAAACAGCTTCCATTGGCCAGATGCTCAGCCCTCCCTGAACACTCTACTTCCTGGACCATCTCGCTCACTTGTGCTTAGAAAAGTGAGTGGTCCCAAGTCAGGGTGAGGGCAGTACAAGACCCAGGAGCTCAGTGACCAAGATGCCACAACACTGGTAAACAATCAGTCTGAGGGGGGATTTCCTGGGAGGAAACAGGCCAAATTCCAGAGTTTTATTTAGCCCCTGTCTGGAAAGACTAAGGGAAAGTCCCAGGAGGTAGTAGCCTGAGGGTGGAGAGAGTTTGGAGCACAGCCCTGATTACCAAGGGCTCCTTGTGCCTGCTCAGACCTCTGGCCCCTGGAATGAAGTGAATTCTCAGACATTTACCTCCCTGCTAGAAACAGATTCTGCTTCTCTCACACTCACAGGCAGATTGGACTCCCACAGATGAAGCCACCATGCCACAGAGGACCAAGAACTGTGTGGCTTTTCACATTTAACCCAGGACCATTCCCTCCACACTGGGAACACACACAGTGTGCATGGGGCATATGTACATGTTGGGGCTCAGGAGATGACACCCCAAAGGGAAGGTCTCAGAAGCGGCCTCAGAAACAAAGTTTCTCTCCCACCTTTTTCCTCTCCCCTGACTTTCGGCCCCACTCTCCCCTGGAGGCAAGCCATAGAAATCAGAATGCCTCTTCTCCACCGCAGGTTATAGAAGAAACCAGAAACCCCTTTCCCCAAAGCCTACCATACAACCTAAAAATATCACTCTAGCCTTTCCCCACCTTTCTGTACAATAGTTGACCACAAAGAAATTCTCTGACCTACCTTGTTTGATAGCAGATCATAAGACTCCCATTCCAGAAAGGGTCCCGTCCCATCCCAGGAGAAATGAATGCTGCACAGAGAGGCCAAGAGGACAGGCCTTGCTGGGTTTGCCCACTCAGTTTGTTACCATGAGATCATATCCTTTTTCTCCAAGTACATTTCTACATGGCTGTTATTTCTTCATAGACCTAAGCATTAAAAATAGATCATTTCCCCAGTATTTGGAGGTCTCCATTTCTGAAACCTCCCCTGTCATGTACAACTTTTACTAAGTAAATGTTTAATGCTTTTCTCTTGTTACACTGTCCTTTGTTGCAGGAGTGCCAGCTGTGACCCATGTGATGGGAAGGAAAGGTTTCACACCTTTTCTGCCCCTACAAATGATGTATAGCCATGTGTGTTTGGGAGCATATACTGCTTAATTGCAGTGTGTGTATATGTGTGTGTGTGTGTGTGTGTGTGTGTGTGTGTGTGTGTGTGTGTGTGTACTTACATGGCGTTTGTGTGCATCTACTAATGTGAGCATGTATGAACATGATAGGGCACAAGCGTGCATGTGTATGTGTGTATATGTGTGTGTAACTCACATAAAGGACAAGGCAGCACAGGGTGCCACAGTATGATAAATGAAGAATATAAGAAAGCTCATAAAAAAGAATAAAAAGGAATTCAAATTGTATTTTCTCCTTCTCTTCCATGATTCCTTCTCTGAGTTTCAGCACATGGTAACACAGAAAAACTCTGAAAAATCTCAAGGCTGGAATGAAATCTTTTTTTTTGAGTTGGAGTCTCACTCTGTCACCCAGACTGGAGTGCAGTGTCCATTCCCGGCCACCGCAGCCTCAACCTGCTGGGGTCCAGCGATCCTTCCGCCTCAGCCTTCCATGTAGCTGGAATTACAGGCATGTACTACCACACCCCGGCTGATTTTTTGATTTATTCTAGAGATGAGGTCTCGCTGCCCAGGCAGGTCTTGAACCCGCGGGCTCAGGCAATCCACTCACCTCAGCTTCCCAAAGGCGCGGGATTACAGGCTGAGCCACCAAGCCCGGCTAGGAAATCGTTTTGAAATGACCCAAGTCACTGTCTATCTTCTCTAACGATTCCTAGTGCTAAGGCACTCACTGCCACTCCAGAGAGTATATCCCACCATCAGATGGCTCTGATCACTAGAAATACCTTCCTAATGTTACCTGAAATCAGCATCCCTGTAAATTCCACATGCAGCCCCTACCTGATGAGTTTCACAAGCCACACATCCCTCCTCTGTGCCTGACTTGCCATGATCTCTTGAAACATGAGCCTCAGAAGTGAGAATGGTTCTCCAGACTCAGGCAGGTCAGAGTGAGCAGGACAGTTGCAAAGTAACACCTTGTCCAAAACCAGGTAGAGATCGGGGCTGAGATCTAGAAAATTCTAAGAACTCCTGAAAACCAATACAATAAAAAAGGCACCCCAATAGAACAATGGACAAAGGATTAGGACCAGACAATGTATGGAATAGAGAACTCAAAAGGCTCAGGAGCCCTGGAAAAGGGTGCTCAAACCACATTAGTAATCTGAGAAATGCAAAGGAAAACATTAATGAAAGATGACTTCAAACCTGTGAGTTTGGCAAAAACAGAAGCCATGTTACAACAAGTGTTAGTGGGGGAGTGGGAACAAAGAAACTCTCACCGTGGGTGAGAGCATTAGGAATGGTGCACACACTAAGGTAGGAGCATGGCACTGCCCAAAAATAAGGATGCACTAGCCTCTGTTCCAGCAGATCCTCACCTGTGTATATATCCCAAATCTGTTCTCATTCAGATCCATAAGGGATGGATCGGGATATTTATCACAACTGTTTGTAGTTGCAGGAAGTTGAGAGCAGTCTGGGTGTCTACCAGGCGTGGACAATAAAACATGAAGGGAGTCAGCATTTAGGAGAGATGAAGTTGGTGCACTCATGGCAACATCGATGGAATTTTTTTTTGAGTTGGAGTCTCACTCTGTCACCCAGGCTGGAGTGCAGTGGCACACTCATGGCCACCACAGCCTCAACCTGTTGGGCTCAGGTGATCCTTCCACCTCAACCTTCCAAGTTGCTGAAACTACAGGCGTGTGCCACCACACTCAGCTAATTTTTTGATTTATTGTAGAGATGAGGTCTCACCAAGTTCCCAGGCTAGTCTCGAACCCCTGGACTCAGGCAATCCTCTTACCTCTGCCTCCCAAAGTGCTGGGATTACAGGCTTGAGTCACTG
The DNA here is from genome assembly GCA_027257055.1 of Cephalopachus bancanus. NCBI lineage: Eukaryota > Metazoa > Chordata > Mammalia > Primates > Tarsiidae > Cephalopachus > Cephalopachus bancanus. The sequence goes on from JAPVLO010000355.1 coordinate 1,611,069, forward strand.
CACCTGGCTACAGATGGAAATTTAACAACAAAATGCTAAGTGAGAAAAATAAAAAACAGAATGTGCTCTACAACACACCACACCATTTATACCAACTTTAAACAACAACAACACAGACTTTATAAGACACACAAACAAGAAGAATGTATTCTATTTGGGCAAGGAATGGAGAGAAAGGCAATACACGAAAAAACAAACAAAACAAGAAAGAAGCATTGGGTGAACTAATGGCAAAGATGTGCCATATATCTTCATTAATGTGGCCTAAGATCTTATTAGTAACTTTTATTTGGAGTTGGAGTCTCACTCCTTCACCCAGGCTGGAGTGCAGTGGCATGCATGTTCATAGCCACCCCAGTGTTGACCTACTGGGCTCCGCCTCAGCCTTCCAAGTAGCTGGAACTACAGACTCATACTACCACGCCCGACTATTTTTTTAAATTTTATTGTCAAGATGAGGTCTCACCAAGTTGCCCAGGTTGGTCTCGAACCTGTGGGCTCAGGCAATTCACTCACCTCGGCCTCCCAAAGTGCTGGGATTACAGACTGATCCACCAAGCCCCTTATTAGTATTTTTAACTACCCACATAAAGACAACCACGCATCTTTTCCAGATATTTCTACCACCCACGCTCTATACCCAAACAAATGCTTTCTTAGACCTCATCAAACCTCCATATTTAGTCCTGTTTCAGCTCATCTTGCTAGAGTTGTTCTACTTTTCCAGACTGTTGAGCTCTTTTGTGGACTCTGACTTTGTTATCCATGACCTGGCTATGCTTTCTACCCCTTGATGACATACAGGATTAAGACCTATGTGATATCTGCATTCTCTCCCTCCCTCTCTCTCTCTCTCTCTCTCTTTTTTTTTTTTTTTGGTGAGTCGAGGTCTCACTCTGTCACCCTGGCTGGAGTGCAGTGGCACAATCACAGCTAACCAAAGCCTTGACTTCCTGGGCTCAGCAATCCTTCTAGTTTAACCTGTCGAGTAGCTGAGACTACAGGTGTGCACCACCACGCCCACTGAATTTTTTTATTTTTTGTAGAGATGAGGTCTTGCTATGTTGCCTAGGCTGATCTCAAACTCCTGGGCTCAGGCAATCCTCCCACCTTGGCCTCCCAAAGAGTTGGGATTACAGGAATGAGCATTCTCCTCATAGCTTCTCTCATTCAACACCTAACAGGCCCTCACTCTAAGCTGGCTCCTGTACCAGGTGTGGGCAGTACCAAAATGTGAAGAGAAGGTCACAGTCTTCAAGGACCTCACAGTCTAGAAGGGGAGAGATGAAAACCCAAGTTTACAATGTAGACGCATCATCACTTCAAAGAAAGGGATTGTGGGAGCAGCAGGAGGAGGAGCGCCCTGGTCTCCCTGGGGCACTAGGGAGGATTTCCCACGAGAGGCTGCACCTAGGTTGCAACTTGGCTGAACAGGAGTCCTCCAGGAAGGAGAGCTGGAGAGAGAGCTGGAAAGGAGTCGTCCTGTAAGAAAGTGAGTGTGCAGTGCACATCTGGTTGGCCCGCCTGTTCTCTGTTCTAGCTGCTCCCAGAGTCAGTTCTCCATCATTTCTCGGGAAGCCTGCCCCACCTCCATTTTTATCCCATGTGCTTTGGGAAAAGCTGATTCCAGCCCCTGCTCCAGGGACAAGTTTATGACTCAGACCTGAATTCTCAGAGCATCACCTTTCTCTGGTTGCTGTGATTGGGACCTGACCCAAGGCAAGCCAGTCAGGCCCAACCAAAGCCAATCCTGGTGCTTTCCGTCAGCACCCATGGAAGAGAGATGCCCTTTTTACTGGACTGGTTCCTTGAGAAGGTAGTTGTAGGTGATCTCACCACAGGGGGAAAAGCCTGCCAGAGAATGGAACCAACGAAGAAAAGCAGATTTGAAAGATAGAAACAGCTTCCTAATAACATTGCTTGAGCCCTCGAACCCAGCCATGCCTGAAACTGAGCCAGGTCTATCCCCTGATGTCCAGTTATGTGAATCAGCACATTTTTCTTCTGCTTAAGTCCAGTTGAGTTGGATTTTATAATCCTTGCAATACAGTACTGACTGGTCTAAAGTGACAGAAGATGAAGTTGGACAAGGTGGCGGGGACCAGATGGGAATTTAGATTATATCCAACGGGAGAGGTGTTGTGGAAACTGGAGAATTCAGAGGAAAATTCCATGATCTGCACGGTTCACAGCAGACATCACCCTAGTGGCCCCAGTGAGAGATGAGACCAGAGGCAAGGAGGCCAGTTAGGACACTGATCCAATCATTTAAGCAAATGAGGATGGCATCTCAGGCGAGGGGTGAGAAGAAAAAGAAAAAAAGGATATGAGAGGGATTTAAGAGTTGGGATCCAGCCGGGCTCAGTGGCTCAGCCTGTAATCCCGCGCTTTGGGAGGCTGAGGTGAGTGAATTGCCTTAGCCCGCGTGTTCGAGACCCGCCTGGGCAACTTGGCGAGACCTCATCTCTACAATAAATCAAAAAATTAGTCAGATGTGGTAGCGCATGCCTGTAGTTCCAGCTACTTGGAAGGCTGAGGCAGAAGGATCACCAGAACCCAGCAGTTCGAGGCTGCGGTGGTTGGGAACAGCCACTGCACTCCAGTCTGGGTGACAGAGTAAGACTCCAACTCAAAAAAAAAAAAAAAAGAGTTGGGATCCACTAGATTCAGGAGGGAGATGTAGGGATAAGGGAGAAGAAGGATTCTGGAGGAAATCTTAGGTTTCTGGTACTGGTGACTTGATGGCCCACAGTGCCCTACTTGGAGACATAGAGCTCTGAAGAAGAAGCAGGTTAAGGGGGAGGAGAGGGAAGAGGTGGAAGAGGGAAGGAGGGGTGGTGATGCACTGGGTTTGGCACATGCTGAATTGGAGGTGCCTATGAGACAAACAATGAAATGTCTGATAGTAACGAGTGCCCAGGTCAGGAGTTCTAAGGACAAGTCCATGGCTGTGGAGACAAACATGGGGTCAGAGAGGACTTTCCAGAGGAAGCTATGACTGAGCTGAGAACCCACAAGTGGCTTAAAGAGAGCCTGGAGCTAGGCATGGTGACTCATGTCTGGAGGCCGAAGCAAGAGGACTGCCTGAGCCCAGGTTCAAGACAAGCCTGGGCAACTTGGCGAAACCTCATCTCTACAATGAATCACAAAATTAGTCGGGCGTGGTGGCATACACCTTTAGCTTCAGCTACTTGGAAGGCAGAGGTGGAAGGATCACCGCCTAAGCCCAGACTGTGGTAGCTGTGATTGTGCCACTGCACTCCAGCCTGGGTGACAGAGTGAGACTCCGGCTCAAAAAATAAAATAAAGAGGACCTGGAAGGGGGCAGAGGGGAGAGGGTGTTTCTGGTAAAGGTACTGGATAAGCAGAGACCTGAAGACCTGGGAAGTCCTGGCCTCTACTCTGATAGCCCAGCCATCCTTTTGAAGACAGTGAAGAGAATGGAAAGTCCTGGAAATTGTAGCACACCCCCTCTGCACATACTTGCTGCAAGTCCCCAGGAGGGCCTGTCAAGAGAGCACAGCTGGTGTTCAGGGAACCAGTCGTGGGAACTAACAAAAGCAGAGGTATTTTCTTGTCAACCTGGAGCATCAAGGTGGCAGACATAAGCAGAGAATAGTTAAAGCCGTCGCAAGAATGAATTTCCTTTGAAACATCACAAATGAAAAACAAAATCCTCTTAACCTATTGATGGTTCCCGATGGAATAAAGCACTTTCTCTGAAACCACCCTCAAATTAGCAAAACCGTAATTAGGATTACTAAATGAATAGATCAGAATTCCATAGAGAAAATATTTACTCGGGCAAAACCTCCCCGATTCAATAGCTCTTTCAATTAATTTTTTCTACAGTTTTGGATTTCCACAGACTAATCTGCTGTGTTTAGAAGGATTTGTAAACCTCTTGCCAAGTAGTTAAAAAGTGTGAAATGTCTTTGCCAGGGAGCTCTTTGGGGACCTTACCAAGAGCATACAGAGAGGCAGAGAGGTGACTGAAGGCCTCAGGACAACAGCCAACAGGATGCCACCTTCCCCAGTGCCAGTTCATCTCTCACTGGAGTATACCTTATAAACCATCCTTAGCAACCCAGTACTGTCCAATGCCATGGTCAATTTCTAAAGTGGCAATTGCCCCTGCAGGCAGGAGCCTTCTCAGCTGTAGAACTGAGGGTTCTCTTGAAAGAAGCTAATGGATTATAAGAGCCAATATGTATTGCACAATGAAGATGAACTATGTTGCTTTAAATGTGGTACAGAATCAAGTCTGGGCCACATGGAACCCAGAGATGTATTTGGGTTACTCTAAGATTTTGAGGACTGGGTGTGGTGGCTCACATTTGTGACCCTAGCACTCTGCTTGAGGTCAGGAGTTCGAGACCAGCCCAGAGAACATAGTAGGACCTTGTCTCTATAAAAAATAAAAAATAGTTAGCCAGGCATGGTGATGTGTACCTGCAATCCCATCTGCTCAGGAGGTTGAGGCAGGAGAATTGCTTAAGCCTGAGAGTTCAAGACTGAGTGAGCCATGACAGTGCCACTGCCCTCCAGCCTGGGTGACAGAGTAAGAACCTCAACTTAAAAAAAAAGAAAGAGAAGATTTTGAGTGATAGGACAGATGAAAAAACCTTTATGTAGAAGGCAAGCAAGGCCCTACCTGGAGTCCTAACCTGCTGTTATGGGCTGAATGTTTGTGAGCCCCCCAAACCCCTCAAAAAATTCATATGTTAAAACTCTACCCCCCAGTGTGATAGTATTAGGAAGCAGGACTTTTTTTTTGAGTTGGAGTCTCACTCTATCACCCAGACTGGAGTGCAGTGGCCGCTCCTGGCCACCGCAGCCTCGACCTGCTGGGCTCCAGCCATCCTTCCGCCTCAGCCTTCCAAGTAGCCGGAATTATAGGCATGTGCTACCATGCCCGGCTGATTTTTTGATTTATTGTAGAGATGAGGTCTCACTGCCCAGGTGGGTCTTGAACCCACGGGCTCAGGCAATCCACTCACCTCAGCCTCCCAAAGGCGCGGGATTACAGGCTGAGCCACTGAGCCCGGTTGGAAGCAGGACTTTTAAGGAGCCATTAGGATTTGGTGACATCATGAGGGTAGAGCTCTCAAGAATGGGATTAGTGCCCTAATGAGAGCCCTGAGAGAGCTCGCTTCTCTTTGCTCTCCAGCATGTGAGAACACAACTAGAAGTCAGCAGTCTGTAACCCAGACGTGGGTGCTCACCAGAATTCGACCCATGCTGGCACCTTGATCTCAGACTCTCAGCCTCTAGAACTGTGGAAAATAAATTTTTGTTGCTTCTAAGTCACCCAACTGGGGTGCTTTGCTAGACCTCCTGGGCTCAGGTGATGCAAGCCTCCCAAGTAACATGCACCACTTTGCTCACTCAATTTTTTTATTGTTTATTTTTGTAGAGATGAGATCTTGCTATGTTGCCTAGGTTGGTCCTAAACTCCTGGGCTCAAGCAATTCTCTTGCCTCGTCCTCTCAAAGTGCTGGGATTACAAATGTGAGCCAAGCCACCATGTCCAGCCCTTAAAAATCTTAGCATAACCCAAATGCATCTCTGGGCTCCATGTGGCCCAGACTTGATCCAGTATCACATTTACAGCAACATAGTCCATCTTCATTGTGCAATACATCTTGGCTCTTATCACCCACTAACTTCTTCCAAGGGAAACCTCAGTACTAAATGCTGAGAAGGCTCCCACCTGCAGGGGCAATTGCCACTTTAGGAATTGACCATGGCATTGGACAATGACACTGAGATACTCCCAGCACCGTCTTCTTCCTCTCCCAATCTTCTCACACACATTCCCCACCCACACCAAACTCTCTTCCTCCCTCTTCAAGTATACCTTCTCCTCTGGCTGTGCCCTCTACCTGAAATGTTCCTTTCTTTTTCTTTCTTGTTTTTTTTTTTTTTGAGTTGGAGTTTCATTCCGTCGCCCAGACTGGAGTGCAGTGGCCGCTCCCAGCCACCACAGCCTCGACCCACTGGGTTCTGGCGATCCTTCCACTTCAGCCTTCCGAGTAGCTGGAATTACAGGCGTGCGCTACCACACCTGGCTGATTTTTGATTTATTGTAGAGATGAGGTCTCATCAAGTTGCCCAGGTGGGTCTCAAACCCGTGGGCTCAGGCAATCCACTCACCTCAGCCTCCCAAAGGTGCGGGATTACAGGCTGAGCCACCGATCCCAGCTTCTTTTTCTTTTTTTTTTTTTTTTTTAGTTGGAGTCTCACTCTTGTCGACCAGGCTGGAGTGCGGTGGAATATTCACAGCCACCACAGCCTCAACCTGCTGGGCTCAGGCAATCCTTCTGCCTCAGCCTTCCAGGTAGTTGAAACTATAGACACATGCCATCATGCCTGACTAATTTTTGTGATTTATTGTAGAGATGAGGTCTCGCCGAGTTGCCCAGGCTGGTCTCGAACCCCTGGGCTCAGGCAATCCTCTTGCCTTGACTTTCCAAAGTGCTGGGATTACAGGTTGAGCCACCACACCCAGCCTGTTCCTTTCTTTAAAGAAGGAAATGGTCAGACAAGAGAACATGGTGTGAAGGAACCTAGTATTCCATGTAAACTCAAACCCAGGCAGGGTATCTTCAAGTGACAGCCTCTGCTCCACCCCTTACCAACTTTTTTTTTTGAGTCATTGTCTCACTCTGTTGCCCAGACTGGAGTGCAGTGGCATGATCACAACTCACCACAACCTTGACCTTCTGGACTCAGGTGATCCTTCTGTCTAAGCCTCCCAAGTAATATGCACCACCATGCCCAGTTATGTTTTTATTTTTTATTTTTTTGTAGAGATAAGGTCTTGCTATGTTGCCTAGGCTGGTCTTGAACTCCTGGGCTCCAGCAATCCTCCCACCTGAGCCTCCCAAAGTCCTGGGATTACAGATATGAGCTACCATGCCCAGCCATAATTGAGTCCTAACCTACTGTTATGGGCTGAATGTTTGTGAGTCCCTCACCCCCTCAAAAAATTCACATGTTGAAACCCCACCTCCTAATGTGATAGTATTAGGAAGCAGGACCTTTGAGGAGCCATTAGGATTGGTTAAGGTCATAAGAGTGGAGCTCTCAAGAATGGGATTAGTGCCCTTCTGAGAGTCCTGAGAGAACAGAGCATCTGTTTGCACTACACATTGCCCTGGGGCAAACACAATTAGCATTCTTGCCCCATTGAGGGTGGAAAAATAAGTCCAGGATAGCCCTGGACAGAGGCTTCATTTCAGAAAAAGACAAAAGTACCCTAGAAGGGGCTCCCCTGAATGCCACTAACGAAACCTGTGACTTAGAGCCCCAGGTACTGGGGCAGAGGTGGGCTGTGTGGTTGGGAGTCGAGGCTGGCACAGAGTAACTGAGCCTCTGTTCCACCATCAGGGAACAGAGAGCTGAGAGGTGCCATTTTGCCCAAAGCCATCAGGATCAGTCTGAGACTTGGGTTTTGCCTGAAAAAAAATCTCACCCTTACTTGACTTCCTCCCTTCTCTTATGCCTCACTTCCTTACCTGTTTCTCTGGGAAGTACCTCCTTTGCAAATTGCTCCCACGAGGATCCTCATCTTGGGTCTGCAACAGGGAATATGAAAACATTTTTCTTTTTTTCTTTTTTCTTTTTTGTTTTTTTTGAGTTGGAATCTCACTCCATTGCCCAGGCTGGAGTGCAGTGACACATTCATGGCCACCCCAGCATTAACCTGCTGGGCTCCAGCAATTCTTCCACCTCGGCCTTCCAAGTAGCCAGAACTACAGGCATGCACTACCACACTCAGCTAATTTTTTTATTTATTGTGGAAATGAGGTCTCACCATGTTGCCCAGATTGGTTTTGAACCCATGGGTTCAGGCAATCCTCACGCTTTGGCCTCCCAAAGTGCTGAGATTACAGGCTTGAGCCACCACATCTGACCCATTTTTCTTTTCTAAGAGGTAGGGTCTTCCTGTGTTACCTAGGCTGGAATGCAGTGGTATAATCATAGCTCACTGCAGTCTCAAACTCCTGAGCTCAAGTGATCTTCGGGCCTCAGCCTCCCAAGTAGCTGGAACTACAGGTGTGTGCCACCACATCTGGCTAATTTTATTTTATTTTTTGTAATACCAAAATGCTGAGATTACAGGCATGAGCCACCATGCTGGTTCTCAAAATCTTAGGGTAACTCAAATACATCTCCAGGCTCCATGTGGCCCAGGCGTCATTCAGCTTCACATATGTTGTCCAAGCTGAAATGTTCAACCAAGCAGAACATAACATTGGCCTATCACATCCTAGCCCCATAGGGAGCAGCCCTTGGCTAATGTGTCAGAACGGGTGGGATTTGGAGGGAGGAGAGTGAGATTTCTGTGTATAGACAACTCATTGGAGTTTTGCTCTAGAAGGGAACCAAACCCAGATGCAATCACTGGAGAGAAATGACAGTTGTCTTGATTATATTGCTGTGTAACACACTGCCCCGAAACTTAGCAGCTTAAATGTATACCACTTACTGCCTCACACAATCCTGAGGGTCAGGAATTACTCAGGGTGGTCCCAGCTCAGTTCCTCATGAGACTGCAGTCAAGATGTCAGCCGGGGCTGCGGTCTCATCTGAAGGCCTGTCTGGGGCTGGAGGACCTGCTTCCAAACACACTCACGTGGTTGTTGCTGGAGGCTCAATTCCTCTCTATTCAGGTCTCTCCATGGGACTGCTCATGACCTTGCTTCCCCTAGATGGAGTGATGAGAGAGACAGATGTTTGTAAATATATAGGCAAGAACTGGGAAGGACACACTGTTAATAGTTGTTAGGATTTTGTACTTTCAATAAGTGAATTATATGTTATGTGAATTATATCCCAGTAAATCTACTATAAAATTATTTTTTTTAAGTTGTTAAAAGTTCTTGATTCTTGAAGAGGGGTTGAGGAGCGCAGGACTGTGGGAATGGTGAAGCAGACCTCTATGTGGTACACTTCTGAATGCCTTTTGTAATTTTAAAATATTAAAGGTGAAAGCATAAATGAATTGGCAGTAGTTTATAATGAACAGAGCTGTGTCCACTGCAAAAATTTCAATGAAAAGGAGAAATGATAAGAGCAGAGAATTTGAATTGGGTCATTAAAATAATAACTGCATACGGTCAGGCACAGTGGCTAAAGCCTGTAATCCCAGCAATTTGGGAGGTCAAGGTGAGAGGATTGCCTGAGCTCAGGGGTTCAAGACTAGCCTCGGCAACTTGGTGGGACCTCGTTTCTACAATAAATCACAAAATAAGCCGGATGTGGTAGTGCACGCCTGTAGTTCCAGCAACTTGGAAGGCTGAGGCAGAAGGATTGCCAGACCCCAGGAGGTTGAGGCTGCAGTGGCCATGAGCATGCCACTACACTCCAGCCTGGGCAACAGAGTAAGATTCCGACTCAAAAAAAATACCTGCATAATGACCATTTGCATGACCCTGAATTGTACCCCACATTTTTTTTTTTTGAGTTGGACTCTCACTCTGTCGCCCAGACTGGAGTGCAGTGGCCACTCCCGGCCACCGCAGCCTCGACCTGCTGGGCTCCGGCGATCCTTCCGCCTCAGCCTTCCAAGTAGCTGGAACTACAGGCGCGTGCCACCACGCCCAGCTAATTTTTTGATTTATTGTAGAGATGAGGTCTCACCAAGTTGCCCAGGGGGGTCTCGACCCGCGGGCTCAGGCAATCCACTCACCTCAGCCTCCCAAAGGCGCGGGATTACAGGCTGAGCCACCGAGCCCAGCTTCCCCACATTTTTAAAATAAAAAAATACATGAGTAACAAGAAAATATATGTGGATGATTTTAGAAGCATATATATGTCCCGTGTAGGATTTCCTGGGAGCATGTAGTAAGCTCTGGAATTGTTCCTGACTCCTGGCAGGGTTGAGGTGGTACCTCTACCTTTGCCAAGAAAGCCCAAAACTGACTAGGCTTGGGGGCTCATACATGAAATCCCAGCACTTTGGGAGGCCAAGGCAGGAGAATCACTCGAGGGCAGAAGTTCACAACCATCCTCAGTGACATAATGAGACCCCGTCTCTAAAAATAATTATATGTTTTAAATGAGCTGGGCTTGGCGGTACACACCTGTAGCTGCAGCTACCTTGGTAGGCTGAAGCGGGAGAATTGCCTGAGCCCAGGAGTTGGAGGCTGCAGTGAACTATGATCGCACCACTACATCTAACCTGTATAGCAGAATGAGACCCCATCTCTTAAAAAAGAAAAGAAAAGAAAGAAAAAGAAAGAAAATCAAGGCCTTCTGGGAAGCTGTCGGCCTCCTGTTTGTTCCCCCATCACAGGGAGGCATCAGTTTCCTCAGCCTTCTCTCACCAGCCGCCTTCCTGGCCCTGACCGTAGGCTCCTTGGTCTAATCCCCGTAGGCTCCTCAAATTCAAGCATCTCTTGCCTCCCATGTGCACAACCTTGTGCCCTGAATGAGGGATTCTGACTCCTCCAAGCAGAGACAACGATGGAGACCCTTCAGCCCCATTTCAGCATCATTCTCTAAGAGTTAGGGCAGGTGAGCAGCTTGGTCTCACCTCCAAGAATGCATCTGCCCTCCACATGTGGCCTGCCAAAGAGGTAGCACATTCTCTGAGCTCAAGAGTCAAAGGAGCCTTCTAGAGCTGGCAGCTGGCTCCTGGCAGTCTCTGGTGCAGACAGCCAGGCCCTGGAGAGATCCTGACCAGATCCCAGGCAACATCACACTCTCAGAGTGAATCCCCAGCTCAGAAGTCTTATCTCTGGGCATGGCATTCAAGGCCCCTCATCATACATTGATCTGGGGCTACTCGAGGAGAAGCAGGGTTGCGAGGCCAGTGGAGACAGTGGGGCCCTGGGGATCTGTACCTGCATTGGGACATGAGAAAACAGAGGACTTGGCCTGAAATGACAGCCCCATGACATAAGGAAAAGTGCTGGAACAGAGACTGAATAAAGACTGTGAGACAGGAGTCAGCCTGGTACCACCCTCAGACACAGGTGAGAGAGGGTCCCTAACTTGATCTTGCGACCCAAAGCAATGTGCCACTGGTGCCAGCTCACGCGCAGTTTATTACTGTTGCCCTAGCTAGAGTGCATTGGCATGATCATAGCTCACTGCAACCCTGGCCTCCTGAGCTTAAGCGATCCTTCCATCTCAGCCTCCTGAGTAGCTGGGACTGCAGGTGTATGCCACCACATCCACGTAACTTTTTTTTTCTAAAGACAGGATCTCACTATGTTACCCAGGTTGATCTCAAACTCCTGGCCTCAAGCAATCCTCCTGTTTGACCTCCCAAAGTGCTGGAATTACAGGCATGAGCCACCATGCCCAGTCCTCTTACTGGTTCTTGATGAGTTACACACAGAGACTGAGAGTAATGTTGTATCTATTGAATCTTTAATATTTTGGGCTTGGATCTTTAAAATTAATTTTTTCTAGTGATTTATTTCTATCAGATTTTTACAAAAGAATTGATCTGTATTGGATTGGAAAATTAAAAACTGTTCCTGTGCCATAGAAAGTTGGAGATGTCCTGCTTGACAGAGCCCCACATGTCACAAACACACGCACATGTCACAAACACATAATGAATTGGTTATGGAGCACATGGGTTCAGGTGCTCAGGGCTGGCCTAGTGACGGTTCCAGTGATAACACCAGCAGATCCCAGGGAAGCGCTGCTCCTCACCTCCTGCCCTGTGTCCTCAGCACAGGAAACAGCCGTGTCTGAACGTCTCAACGGTTTCTAGGTTGTACTTCTGTCGATATCGGAGACAGACACTGCTCCAGAGGACGGGGGTGGGGGGGGAGTTTGAGCGGTGGAAAGCACTTAGGTAAGAAGAAAGACAAATTAATTAACTTGTCAAATCCTGTATCTCAGATAACGAGAAGGCAATCATTTCTTGCACAGCGAAATACCAGTTCCCAGTAGGGCCGCACGTCCATTTTCCTGCTTCTCTTTGTTGGTGGTTCAGGAGATACTCAAGGATGAGTGTGGTCTTGACTGCACAGCAACTGAGGAACACTTTATGCAATATGAACACTTTATTTTGCCTTTAAATCTGTACAGATGGAGGTATACACGTAACGTGTATGAAGCTGGCCTGACTCTAGCTATTACTTTCAGAGATTGTGAAAATTACAATATCAGAGGTAGGAATTTCTATGACAAAGGTAATATAGTTTGTGGTATTTTCTGCAGTAATTTTAGTTTATCTTACATGACTCCACTGAAATATTTGAACAGGATAAGTAAAATTCATGATTCATTTCCAAATGTAACTTTTGTTTCAATATTTTAATGACAATTCCATTTATTACTGAAACTTTCTCCAAACTGAGATTAATTTTTTTAAGTATCTAAGAGTTCCGAGTAAAAAAAGATAGTCTAGGCTGGGCACAGTGGCTCAAGCCTATAATCCCAGCACTTTGGGAGACTGAGGCAAGAGGATCGCCTGAGCCCGCAGATTCAAGACCAGCCTGGGCAACAAGGTGAGATCTCGGCTCTACAATAAATCAAAAAATTAGCTGGGCATGGTAGTACGTGCCTGTAGTTCCAGCTATTTGGAAGGCTGAGGTGGAAGGATCACTTCAGCCTAGCAAGTCGAGGCTACAGTGGTCAAGAGAGTGCCACTGCACTCCCGCCTGGCAACAGAGTGAGACTCCAACTAAAAAAAAAGTCTAATTTGGCATCACCATCAATAGAACTTAAATTGTGCAAAAAATCTTGATTATAACAACATAAATCATTTTGCAAAAAAGAAGGCAAGAAAAGCAAATGCAATAAAAAGAAATATGATAATTTATAAATTATGTGTATCTTTCTTTTATGACTTATCAAAACATCACCAGCCCATCAACAGAATATCCAAACATGTGCAAAAATAATTAAGTTTTGCTGGGTGTGGTGGTTCATGCCTGCAATCCCAGCACTTTGGGAGACCAAGGTGGGAGGATTGCTTGAGCCCAGGAGTTCGAGAGCAGCCTGGGCAACATAGACCACATCTCCACAAAAATAAAAAATCAAATAAACTTGCCAGGCATGATGGTGTGTGCCTGTAGTCCCAGATATCCAGGAGGCTGATATCCAGAACAATTGCCTGAGCCCAGGAGGTCAAGCTGTGGTGAGACAGAGTGACACCCTGACTCAAAAAATAATAATAGTAGATAACAATAATAATAATGTTCTGTCATCTGTCATTCATCTTCTGTCAACTTTCACTGACATAAAAACTATAGTGTTATACTTTTTAAATTTTTTAATCTGAGACCAGAGTGGTGGCTCACACCTGTAATCCCAGCACTTTAGAAGGCTTAGGCAAGAGGACTGCTTGAGTTCAGGAGTTTGAGAGCAGTCTGGGCAACATAGCGAGAACTTATCTCTACAAAAAAAAATTATATATCAAACAATTAGCCAGGTATGGTGGTACATGCCTGTAGTCCCAGCTACTTGGGAACCTGAGGCAGGAGAATCTCATGAGCCCATGAGTTTGAGGCTGTGGTGAGCTGTAATTGTGCCACTGTACCCCAGCACGGGCAACAGAGTGAGATCCCAACTCGAAAAAAACCTTTGACCTTAAGAGCGCATATTTTGAATATTTACACATATGTTATGTGTGTCTCCACTTAGTATTGGAGGCCTGGCTGGATCTACCTTCCTAAGCTTGGCCAGGGTTGTCCAACAGCTGACAGGATGGCAGGGAGTTGACTCGACATCTTAATCCATGTGAGAGTGAGAGAGCACCAGGTAGATGGAGATATGATTAACACAAACGAAACATGGTTTTGAGAAGTAACTGTTTGCAGCTGATTCCACGTTCCGCTTACTCTCCAGTCAGCAGAGATGTTTGCTGGACTTTGGTTTAAGCAAGCCACTCTAGGTGAGACCCACAGGGGATGCCTGTGAGAGCCACCTCTGTGACCCTTTGTTGGTGTTCCTTCTTTCATCCTAGAGGGATAGGATCCAAATCCCACCAAGAGAGGAAGCGGGGAAGCCCCCAACCCAGACAGTCACCCCCCACAATCCTGATCTGGAGTCATTGCTACCGGCCAAGGTTAGGAGGAAAAGGGTGGAGACATCCGGTGAACCAAAAAGATGAAAGCGTCCCCCCAGGCCTCCACACTGTGTGTCCTGAGAGAAAGCACTGACATCTACAGCATTTCCCTGCAGAGAGGCATCGGCTTTGTTTCGTGTGTGTGTGCACACGCACACCACGAATGTACCTCTTTAATCAATGCTGCAAGAAACAACCCCCGTACGTGGGTCCTTAGGTGAAACCTTTCATTTCTCTGGAATAGATTCCCAGGAGTGGGATCACTAGGTCAAAGGGCATATGTATTTTTAATTTTAATGGATTTTTTTCTTCAGACTGGTTTCCAAAAGGACTGTAATAATGTACATCTCTGCCAGCAATGACTGAGAGCCTGCTTCCCGCATCGCACTATAGGGGTAGACACTCTTGAATGTCGCCAACCCGAAGGGTGTCAAGGAGCACCTTATTCTTACTTTAATTTGCATTCAGCTGAATGCTAAGGAGTTCGAGTCCCTTTTCTTCAATCGGATAGTTTTCTTCACGGAATTGCCTGTGCATATCATTTTGTCTGTTTCTCTGTTGAGTTGTTTGTCTCTTCATCTCAATTTATAAGAGCTCTTTCCATCCTATAGCTATTAACCTTTACCTACCATCATTTGCATTACACATATTTTTTCCAAATCTACTGCATGTCTTTTGACATTGCTTAGTGTCTTTTGCCGTCAAAATGCTGTCAACAACATCGGCGCCATGGCTCACGCCTCTCATTCCAACACTCTGGGGAGGCGGAGGTGAGAAGATTGCCTGACCCCGGGGGTTCGAGCCTGGCCTGGGCAACTTGGCGAGACCTCATCTCTACAATAAAATTTTAAAATTAGCCAGGCGCTGGGCTCGGTGGCTCAGCCTGTAATCCCGTGACTTGGGAGGCTGAGGTGAGTGGATTGACTGAGCCCGAGGGTTCGAGACCCACCTGGGCAGCGAGACCTCATCTCTACAATAAATAAAAAAATCAGCCGGGCATGGTAGCGCATGCCTGTAATTCCAGCTACTTGGAAGGCTGAGGCAAAAGGATCACCGGAGCCCAGCAGGTCGAGGCTGCAGTGGCTGGGAGCGGCCACTGCACTCCAGTCTGGGCGACAGAATGAGACTCCAACTCAAAAAAAAAAAAAAAAAAAAATTAGCCAGGCATGGTGGTGCATGCCTGTGGTTCCAGCTATTCAGGAGACTGAGGTTGGAGAATTGCCTGAGCCCAGCAGAGACTGAGGTTGGAGAATCGCCTGAGCCCAGCAGGTTGAGGCTGCAGTGACCATAAGCATGCCACTGCACAGCAGTCTGGGTGACAGAATGAGACTCCGACTCAAAAAAAAAGTTAGCCAAGCATGGTGGTGTGCACCTGTAGTTCCAGATGCTCAGGAGGTTGAGGCGGGAGGATCACCTGAGCCCAGGAGGTCGAGCCTGCAATGAGCCATGATCATGTCACTGCACTCCAGACTGGAAAACAGAGTGAGACCCCAACTCAAAACAAGCAAACAACCATTATACATGTTGTTCTTTTTATCCTTCACAATAACTTCAGGATGGGGACACTGTTACCCCGACTTACAGATTAGGGCATGAGGCTCAGAGAGATCAAATGCCTTGCCCTAGGACACACAGCCAGCACGTGGCAGAGCTAAGATCGGAACATAGGTCAGTCCCCCTCCTGAGTCCCTCTCTTTCCCCTAGACACACTGCCAGCTCTGCCTCAGGCACATGAGCTGACTTCCAGCCTCTTCCCAAACAATGGCCCCCAGGACTAAGCAGAGATCTACAGTCCTTGCCTCAGCTGTTGCCGCCAGACCTGTGGGTGTTTGTGTCCTCCTCCCCCTTCCCATGGAGTGGTTGATTTCTTGGGAAACAAAATCACACCTGCAGGCAGCCATGGCCCCTTCGCCTCAGAGACAAGCAGAGTCCAACCAGGAAGGCCACTTTGGGCCCATGGGCAAGTTTACAGGTCTACAGAGAGAAGGGAACAAGGTAGCCTCTGGTCTCTACCCCTTTCCCACACACAGCTCTTGGTTACAGAAAGTCCAGTTGCTCTTCTTTTTCCAGCTGGGAGAGATCTCTGTCCTCTACGGTAAAACCTCCTGGTAACTTGTGCTGCCCAAGGAGGTCTCTGTTCCTCTCAGACACACAGGGCAGGCCCAGGGCAGAGGCCTGTGACCACTCCCAGAGGACCTGCCTCCTGGAATTCTCCCCGGAGAATCTGTGGGGCTCAAAGGGTTCAGACAATGCTGTGTGAGTTCTTCTGCAGAGGGAGGTCACGTAGTCATGAAGCAATTTCCCACCAAAGGGACTCTTAACTGCTGGAGATAATTGCAGAAAAGTGCACTGAAATTAGGAGGGGCAATTTTCCCTCTATCAGATTGGCTGAGATTTAAAAGTTGGATGATCCCCAATGTAGGTGTGAGTGTGAAGATATGGCAGTTTGGCAAAACTGGTAAGTGACTACAAAATACCAACAAAGTTCCGGGCAGCATTTGTTCCTAATACCAGAAAACTGGAAATAACTTTTAAAACATCTATTAACAGAAGACTCGCAAATAAGTTAAATGACATCCATACCTTAGCCATTTAAAAGGCTGAGGTGGGCCTCCATGCTCCGGCATGGAAAGAAGTCCACTTTCTATATATTTTTTGAGTCAGGGTCTCACTCTGTCGCCAGGCTGGAAGGCAGAGGCGCAATCACAGCCCACCACTGCCTCCACCTCCTGAGTTCAGGCGATCCTCCTGCCTCAGCCTCCTGAGTATCTGCGACTACAGGCATAAGCCACTGTGCCTGGCAACAATATAGTTTTTTAGTTGGAAAAAAAGTAAGATACAGAACAAGTTGTTTTTACCCTATTTGTGTTTTTAAAAATATGTGTTTGTATACATGTGTAGAGTGTCTCCAGGCACGAAAGAAACTGTTAGAGTAGGTTGTTTTGGAGTAAGGGAAGAGGGCAGGAAGGAAGGGGAAGAGAAGGGAAACTGATTTCCACCTAATCTTCTATATTAAATAAATCTTTATTTTATTTGTTTATTTATTTATTTATTGAATTGGAGTCTTACTCTATTGCCCAGGTTGGAGTGCAGTGGCATGCTCACAGCCACTGCAGCCTCCACCTGCTGGGCTCAGGCAATCCTTTCACTTCAGTTTCCTGAGTAACTGGAACTACAGGTGCACGCCACTACACCTGGCTAATTTTTTTGATTTATAGTAGAGATGAGGTCTCACCAAGTTGTCCAGACTAGTCTAGAACCCCTGGACTCAGGCAATCCTCTTGCCTCTGCCTCCCGAAGTACTGGGATTCCAGGTGTGACTCACCGCACCTAAGTAAATCTTTAAATGAGCCTGTATTAACTGTATAATGAATTATTTTAACTCTCTGAATCTTAAAAATAAATTAGTTTTCACTTAGAAAAAGTAGTTCCAGCACTAAGAAGTGTAAAAAAGCTTTATGCAACCCAGACCAGTTGCACAAGCTGCCAGGAAAAGTTGAGGAAGACTTTTGAGATGGGGACAAAAACCACCCCATGGAACGCAGGGCTGGGGGACCCTTCCAGGTAACCTGATTCTTCAGCAGTCTCCACTTTTCTTTGTCTTGGAATCTGTAAGTTGTAGACAGCTGAAAATAACACAAAGTATTCTTGTTCATGGCAATGCAAGTAAATTTTGCCTGGTGGAGATGAAAGTGACAGCCACCTCTCACTGTGGAAACAACCAATTTTATATCAATTAACATACTAATTTCATTATTCCTGATTGCCAAGTCTGTGTATCTTGTCTTTGTATTGTCCTTTGAACCAGTTTATTAACACGTTACTGGGTCCCTCATTAACTAATGAGTTAAATAAAACCTTTGGGCAAGGCATGGTGGCACACACCTGTAATCCCAGCACTGTGGGAGGCTGAGGTAGGAGGATTGTGTGAGGCCAGAAGTTCAAGACCAGCCTGGGCAACATAGCACGATCCTGCTTTGAAAAAACAATTCTTAATCTTTCTCATGTGTTCATTTTACATTTTATGACAGACATGATTCTTCCCCTTAAAAGATTTCATTTCACATAGTGGAGACAACAAAGACCAACTAAGGAGACATTTGCCCAAGATTAGGAGCCTGTTGTTGTAAATACAGTACCAATCTCCAGGACTCACATGGGAGCTTCTGGACTCTGAATTCTTGGCTGTTTCACTTACATCATCACATTTCAAGGATTGAGGACTGGGTGGCGTGGCTCACGCCTGTCATCCTTGCACTTTGAGAGGCAAAGGAGAGAGGACTGCCTGAACCAGGGGTTTGAGACCAGCCTGGGCAACTTGGCAAGACCTTGTTTCTACAATTAAAAAAAAAAACTATCTGGACATGGTGGCCCAGGGGCATAGTTCCAACTATTTGGAAGGGTCACGGGAAAGGATCGCCTGAGCCCAGCAGATGAGCATGCCACTGCACTCCAGCCTGGGTGACAAAATGAGACTCTAACTCAAAAAAAAAAGGATTGAAATAGTTTCCGATTTGACTTGCATATTTATGCCATACAGACAACATTATCCATTTGGAAGATGCTTTCCACTGATGTACACACACACACACGCGCGAAGCAGGCCCCCAGACTGCGAAACCCCCGCCCTCCAGAGCTCCCCTCCCCGACGGGAACAGGCGTTCTTCCAGCTCCAAGTCCCTCTTGGTCGTTTCAGAGGAGCCAAAGGCTGGGCATGTGTCCCGCAGGGAGAAGAGTGGCCCGTCACTTATAAGCGTGGGCCAGGGGCCAGAGTGGCTCTCGGGTGTGACGCTGAGACTCCCGAGACCGGGCAGGGAGCCCAAGCTCCGTCCTCAGAGACAACCCACGTGGAAGAGGCCTCCACACGGGCAGACCCTGGCCCTCACGGGGCGCCGCACCCCCGAGCCCTGAGGGTGTCCCGTAGGGCTTCCCGCAGGCGGTGATCTCTTCGTGAAGGTTTGAAACCCCACAGGCTACAGGGCGGCCTGACGTGCCTGGGTGGAAGGGCCGAGCCGGGGAGCGAAGAGGCCAAGGCCTCCCAGCGCGGGCCGGTGAAACTGATGGAGAGAAAGAAATCCCCCCGGAATTCGACTCCTCCCCGGGTGGCCCGCGCGGCCCCCGCCCCGCGCCAGGCGACTCTTGGGTGGGCTCGTGGCGCCCCCTGCGGGCCTCGCGGAGGAGGCTGAGGCCTGAGGATGCGGGCGGGCGGGGACGCCTCCCGGGTGCAGGCCGGACTGTCCAACCTTCCGTTCCCCCCAGCCCCCGGGGTCGCCCCTGAGGGCGGGTCTTGGATCTGTGCACACCGGAGGGCGCCGAGTCCACGCGCCTCCATCACCCCGGGATCCCACCCCCGTTCCGCAGACGACGAGATCGAGGCGCAAAGACGGAAACCGATGCACGCACCGCACCAAGAGGAGTCCCTGGTACTCCGAGGACCACCCTCGCCGGTGCTGGGCTCTCTCCACCTAGCTCTGGCCACTGACTCGGTGGTTTGCGGTGCACCCCGCGCACGCCCTCGTCCGGGCCTTGCAGCCACAACAGCGAGGTGGACAGGACGTTGCGGGGAGGGCGGAGGGGTCTGGTCGAGGCTGCTCAGCTACTGAGGGGAGGTCGCTAGACACAGGCGGGAAAGCAGACGACATCCGGGCGATTCCCCTCGTGGCTCTACACTAAGGAGGCAAGCAAGGCTGGAGTGCAGGGGCACAATCCCTGCTCACCGCAGCCTCGGCCTCCTGGCCTCAGGAGATCCTCCCACTTCAGCCTCCCAAGTAGCTGGGACTGCAGGGGCACACTACCACGTCCGGCTAATCTTTTGTTTTTTTTTTTGTAAAGACGAGCTCTGGTCTCAAACTCCTGGGTTCAAGCAGTCCTCTCACCTCGGCTTCCCAAAGTGCTGGGATTACAGGCATGAGCCACTGCACCCAGCCAGTTTTTTGTTTTGCTTTGTTTTGTTTTTTTAATTTTGGACTCAAGGGGTTCATGTGCAGGTTTGTTATGTGGGTGTTGGTAATGTTTGGGCTTCCATTCAGACCATCACCCAGGTGGTGAGCATGACATCCAATGGTTGGCCTTTCAACCCTGTTCTCCTCTTTCCCTCGCCCTTTAGGAGTCCCCGGTGTCTGTCATTCCCATCCTCAGACCTGTGTGTACGCCGTGTTTAGTTCCCACGTGTAAGTGGGAACATGCCACATTCCACTTTCTGTGTCTGTGATAACTTACTTAGAATGATGACCTCCAGCTGCATCTACGCTGCTGCAGAGGATGTGATTTCACTCTTTTTTATGTCTTCAGCAAAGATTTTGCTATGCGTATGTTTAGCCCTTGCTGTTCATAATAGCCAAAACTTGTGAACAGTCTAACTCTCTACCAGTAGGTTAAATAAATGGTGTCCTATCAGCCATGCAAAATCGTGTTGGAAAGAAAGTTTCAGATATGTCAAAATGTCCATTCTACTGTTAAGCAAATAAGCAGGTTACAGGGCAACATATGTAATAATAAGATTCCATTTCTGCAAAGATGCATGTGTCTTTGTACACACATTTTTTTAAAAAGTCTGCAAAGACATATACCAAAAAATTTATTATTAAGAATAATTTTTAAAGTAGTTGTAGGCTGGGTGTGGTGACTCATACGTGTAATCCCAGCACTTTGGGAGGCTAAGGCAGAAGGATTGCTTAAGACCAGCCTAGGTAACATAGAGAGACCTCATCTTTACAAAAAATTCAAAAAATTAGCTGGGCTTGGTGGTGCACACCTGTAGTCCTAGCTACCCGGCAGGCTGAGGCAGAAGGATTACCTAAGCCCAGGAGGTGGGGCTGCAGTGAGCCATGATTGTGCCTCTGCACTCCATCCTGGGTGACAGAGTGAGACCTTGTCTCAAAAACAAAAGTATTTGTAATTTTCTGTATTTTCCAAATATTACACAATGTATATAGGTTTGCAATTTTTTTAAAACCAGAAAGCCCCTCTGTTCACTCACCCACTGCAGAAAGGACAGAGCGGCCTAAAGGGCTAGATGGAAGAAGTAGGAAAGGAGATTTCTGGGGCATTTCCTTATTCCCAATCCCAGGACAGCCACAGGAATCATGGTCACCAAAAGCTGCTCCTTCTGAAGATCATGATCATGATGTTAAATCTTCCAAAGCGCTGATTATCAGAGTCCACAACATGACCCAACTGGTGGACCATAGATTTGCCCACATCAAGGGCTCTGAAAGAAACATTGCCACTCGGTACCTACTTGAGCTGTGATGGGTAGTCTGAGGACTGACGCGCCAGTTGGCAAGCATGCAGGAAGTGACTCACTGATCTCACACTGGCTGGGCACCTAGATGGAGCACTGAAATCCATGATCCATGGAAGAGGCAGCTAGATTTCTCTTTCCAACCCAGGTCTGCAACTCTGGATGCGAGGCCACACATGGTGAGAGTGGGACGCCATCGGGCTGATGGATTCCACAGTGACAGTAGGATGTCACAAAGGAGCAGGTTGCACAGATTCTCCCAGGCCGGGAGACAACACTGAAAACTACATGTTAGGCTTTTGCCTTCTGAAACTTGGCAAAGTAAAACTTGCTGAAAAGTAAGCCATGCGGGCTATTTTTTGTTGTTGCTGTTGTTGTTTTGTTTTTGAGTTGGAGTCTCACTCTGTCACCCAGACTGGAGTGGAGTGGTCACTCCCGGCCACGACAGTCTTGACCTGCTGGGCTCCAGAGATCCTTCTGCCTCAGCCTTCCAAGTAGCTGGAATTACAGGCGCATGCTACCACGCCCGGCTAATTTTTGATTTATTGTAGAGATGACATCTCACCAAGTTGCCCAGGGGGGTCTCGAACCCGCGGGCTCAGGCAATCCACTCACCTCGGCCTCCCAAAGTTCTGGGATTACAGGCTGAGCCACCGAGCCTGGCCTGTTTTTAATTTCATTTCTCATGAAAACCCAGCTAACTTTCATCGTGAAAGCTAATCATGTATCTTTGGGGAAATTATTTTTTAATATAACTTTGACTAAAGATATGTAGATTCAGGTATGAACATAAAATCTATTTGTTAGATTGTTTCCCAGTGAAGTACTATTCACTTTTTATTTTAAAGTTATTCTCTGTTGCTTTGAACATTAAATAGTGTCAAAACCTAAGAAAAACATGTATTATAGTTTCAACATCAGGGCTGACTCACTTACAGAAATCTGCTTGCAATAAGCTGTGATTCACTTTAAAGATTTACCAATAAATTATTATAAGTATTAATTCACTTTTTAAAAACCATATGCATAAATTGGGACAGAGTTGGGGGGATGATTTGTCTGCTCTTTCCAGGAGGTGGGGGAGAAACAGTCACATGGAAACCTGCAGTCCCTACCGCTGCTGCTGAGGGCCAGTGATCCCAAGGGTTGGTCAGTTGGGATGCCAGCTATCCCTGGTCTGGTCACTGTGGTCTGGGTCTGTGGTCTAAAAAAGGGTTAGGAAACAGCTTCAGTCTGCTCTACTTCCTGTCTCAGAATTTTAAAGCAAGTATGGTGTGTCTTTAAAGATCCGAGATTCAAATCTGAGCACCCTATGTCCCCACCACCATCACCACCCACTGTGTAGTTTGGGACAAGTCACTTAATCTTTCCCAGCCAAGTTTCTCATCTGTAAAATAGAGAGAACATTATGTGGTTGCTTTTAGATGCATTATTTTTATTATTCAACAATTATTTATTAACAAGGTCCATGTTTTCATGAAATTCATATTCAGATAGGGTGAGATCACAACAAACAGATAAATTAATAAACAAATGAAAAAAGCCCTGTCTGAGGAGGCTTTATCTGAGCAGAGATATGAGCAACAGAGAGCAACCAGGCATGCAAAGATCAAGGCACAGAGCATTCCAGATGAAGGTAAGAGCTACAGCAAAGACTCTTAGGAAGGGTATCAGGTAACTTTTACTCCATAATAAACCACTTCAAAACTTAGTGGTATATAAATAATAACCACTCATTTAGCTCAAGATTCTGTGGGTGAGCAATTTGGGCTGGGCTCAGCAGGGTTGTTCTTCTGCTCTCAGATGATCTTTCTCTTGTGTTTGTTGTCAGTTACCAATCAGCTGACTCTGCTTCTTAGGATTGGCCGACTATGGCTGGAGTGATGGGAGCAATTGGGCCATATATCTTTCATTATCCAGCAGGCTGTCCCAGACCTGTTCATGTGGCAATGCAGGGTTTCAAGAAAGTAGAAGTACATGGCCTCTTAAGGCCTTGCCTCAGAATTGGAACAATGTTGCTTTTGCTATATTCTATTGGCAAGTCCAGTCCAGATTCAAGAAGTGGAGAAACAGATTTCATTCCTTCATGAGATGATTGCAAGAAACATGGTCACAGAGGAAAAGAATTGTGATGCTCATAGTATGCCACAAGCAAGAATGAACAAAGAACAGGAAAAATGCCAATGTGCCCAGAGCAATTGTTGGGGAGTATCATGGGCTAAATTGTATCCCCCCAAAATTCATATATTGAAATTCTAACCCCTAGTACCTCAGAATGTAACTGCATTTGAAGTTGGGGCCTCTAAAGAGGTAATTAAGGTAAAATGAGGTCATTAGAGTAGCCTCTAATCCAACATGACTGGTAAGAGAATGAAAAGACTGACAAAAAAATATTTGCAAATTACATGTGTAATAAAGGACTTGCATCTAGAATATTTTTAAAAACTCAGTAATAAGAAGAAAAATAATCAAATAAAAATGGACAAAAAAATGAACAGACACTTCACCAATGAAGATATGAAATGATGCTCTATATCATTAGTCATTAGGAAAATGAAAATTAAGACAACAATGAGATATACCTACACATTGTTAGGATGGCTAAACTTAAAAGACTGTAACAAGTACTGACAAGTATGCAGAGGACCTGGATCTCTAATACATTGCTAATGGGAGTGGAAAATGGTACAACCACTTTGGAAAACAATCTGGAAGTTTGTTAAAAAGTGAAACATGCGTCTACTACATAATTCAGCTATCCCACTCCTAGGTATTTCTCGAGAGAAATGAAAGCCTATGCCGAAAGACCTGCACACAAATGCTCATAGCAACTTTATTTGTAATAATCAAAAATTAGAAACAACCCTATGTCCATCAACTGGTTGAACAGATAAACAAATGATGGTATTTTCATGCAATGGTATGAAACTCTCAGCACCAAAAAGCAATAAACTAACACAATCTACAGAAGAAAAAAAAATAATACATTAGACTGCATCAAAATTAAAAACTTGTTCTGTGAAAGACCATTAAGAGGATGGAAAGATTGGAATAAAAGATTTGAACCATGTATCTGACAAAGGACTTAAAACTATAAAATATGAATACATATCCTCAAAATTCAGCAATTTAAAAAAGAACAATTTAATTAGAAAGTACACAAAAGACTTGAAGAGACATTTCACTAAAAAAAGATATATGGATGGCAAATAAATACATGAAAAGATGCTCACATTACTAGCTATTGAGACAATGCAAATTAAGACAACAAACAGATGCCTCTAAGCCCCATTAGGACAAAAACAAAAAAATAGTGACAATATCAAATGCTGGTGAGAATGTAGAGAAACTGGCTCCCTCATTTATTGTTTGTGGTGATGTAAAAAAAAAAAAATTAAACATATACTTACCATACAGTCCAGCAACTATACTCCTGGGCATTTATCCCAGGTTGTGCACACACAACCCTGTACCATGAAAGGCTACTCAGGAATAACAACAACAAAAGAACTATTGAATTATGTCGACACATGCAACAACTTGGCTGGATTTCATGGGCATTATGCTGAGTATATGGTCTCAAAAGATCACATATCATATGATTCCATTTATAGCATTCTCAGAATGACAAAATTATAGTGATAGAAAGCAGTTTAGTGGTTGCCAGGGGTTAGGCGTGGAGGCTAGGGGTGGTGTGTCTGTAAAGGAGTAGCCCGAGGGAGATCTCTGTGGTGCTGGAACAGCTCTGTACCTTGACGGAATGGCAGCCATCTGAACCCCTACATACAATAAACTGTGCACAGCTATATATACACATTGTCCCAATGGCCATTTACTGGTTTTGAGGCTGCACTATAATTATGTAAGATATATCCACTGGGAGAAACTGAAGGGTGCTCAGGTCATCCCTGCACGGTTTTTGCAACTTCCTGTTAATCTATAACTATTCTGAAATTAAAATATTTTTAAAAAACAACCAACAATTGATATACACTACAACCTAGATACACCTCAAATTAATTATACTGAGCTTAAAAAGCCAGGTCAGAAGGAGTACATATTGTATGATTGCATTTATATAAGATTCTGGAAAGTATAAACTGATCTACAATGACAGAAAGCAGGTCACCGATTCCTAGTTACAGGGAGTTGGGGTAGGGGTGGGCAGGAAGGAGGAAGAGGGAAGAATTACAAGGACCATGAGGAAATTTTGGGGAGTGATGGGCATGTGTACTGAATTAGCTAGATTGAGGTGATGGTTACAGGGTGTATACATATGTTTAACTTGTCAGTTTGTACACCCTAAATATTATGCAGTTTATTGCATATTAATTTTACCTCAATGAAGTTTCTAAAAATATTAAGTGCTTAGAAATAAAACTTACTCAAGATGTAGAAAGCCTCCACATATAAAGTCTAATATGTTATTGGGAGGCACTTAGGCAGATCTAAAAAAATGAAAGAATCTACCATAGTTCTAGGTTGCAAAACTCAGTATTGTAAAGATGTTAATCCTCCCCAAATTGATCAAAATCCTGTTTGTTTTTTTTGACAAGTTGATTCAAAAATGTATATGGAAAACTAAAAAGGCCAAAGGTAGTCAAGATGCTCTTGAAAAGCAAGGCAAAATGATTTACACTAGCAGATAGGACAGTGAACTGCTGATATGGGATAAACAAACAGATCAATGGAACAGAATAAAGAGCCCCAGACAAATCCACATATATGTGAATGCTTGATATTGGACAGAAGTGGGAATGCAGAGTCATTGAGAAATGACCAATAAAAGGCACTGAGTCAACCAAGTATCTATAAAGATACACACAAATCAGTTCCATGATGGATTAAATACTTAAACACCAAGTGCAAAAACATATAGCCCTTAGAAGGCAGTACAGGATAATATCTTCATGATCCTTCAAGATGTTTTAAACAAGTAACAAAAACGACTCACAATAAAGGGAAACGCTAAAGGGTGAAACACCAACATGGGACAGTCTTAGCTCAAACACAGCCATTTTAACAATGCTTAGCTCTGTCATGCTTCCTTTGCAAATTACCCAGCTTGCCCTCTAATCATTAACAAAGGGTAGAACCAGTTTCTATTGATGATTGTCTTGCTACCCTCCAGGTACTGATGACTTTTCTATTCCAAGTGTTTGTCTTCCAGCCATAAAGCAACTTTTCATTGCCTACATGACACAGACAGACCCCGTCACCATGGCAACAGTTATGTGACTGACCCACCCATCCGCCTGCCATCCATCACCATGACATCAGTTACTATGCTCACCTGCCTCCTTTGTGATGATATAAAACAGATCACCATGCAATCACCTTAAAAACTGCCCACACTGAAGGAAAGCCTTAAAATCATTCAACCTCAAGAGGCCAACGCCATGCTTTTGTTAAGTTCTGGCCTGGCCATACTTTAATTCAGCTCTGGCTGAGCCATGCTTTTCTGTAAGCTCTGACCCCTTCCCTAATCTTAGGGAGGTGATTCTCCTCTCTCTCTAATCTACTTTCTAAATAAACTATTTTTCCTAATCTAATTTCTGTGCAAGTCTTTGTAATTTACTCATGGCACCAGTTTTCCCACAGACCTAACAGGTAGCAATAGAAAGGAACAAAATGCTAACTACATTAAAATTAAGAGCTTTTAGCAGGGTATGGTGGCACAAACCTGTAATTCCAGCACTTTGGGTGGCCAAGACAAGAGGACTGCCTGAGCCCAAGGGTTTGAGACTAGCCTGGGAAACTTGGCAAGACCTTTTCTCTACAATAAGTAAAAGATAGCCAGGTGTGATGGTGTACACTTGTAGTTCCAGCTACTTGGAAGGTTGAGACAGAAGAATAGCCTGAGCCCAGCAGGTCAAGGCTTCAGTGGCTATGAGCGTACCACTCTACTCTAGCGTGGTGACAGAGTGAGACTCCAACTAATAAATAAATAAATAAATAAATAAATAAATAAATAAATAGATAAATAGATAAATAAAAGAAGCACTTTACTCACTAAAGATATAAAGAGAATGGAAAGACAAGTGATGCAAGAGGCATGCAACTAACAAGATGCAACATACTTGCAACTAACAAACAAAATACAAGGTACTTCCAACTAACAAATAGAAACATGCCAAAACTACAGTGAGATACCACTACACACCCTACAGAATGACAAAACTTTAATACTCTTCAATGTGCAAGTAGAGTAACAGAAACCCTCAGGCTGCCAGTGGGAGGATAAACTAGTATACCACTTTGGAAAGATGCTGGACACTATATATTAAAGTGGAAGGCAGGCCCATCCTACGATCTAGAAATGTCACTCTTGGTGTATACCCTAGAGAAATGTCTAGGCCGGGCTCAGTGGCTCAGCCTATAATACTAGCACTTTGGGAAGCCAAGGTGGGTAGACTGCCTGAGCCCACAGGTTCAAGACCAGCCTGGGAAATTTGGTGAGACCTCGTGTCTACAATAAATAAAAAATTAACCAGGCATGGTAGTGAACATCTGTAGTTCTGGTTACTTGGAAGGCTGAGGTGGAAGGATCGCTGGCGCCCAGCAGGTGGATGCTGGGGTAGCTGTGATTATGCCACTGCACTCCAGCTTGGGTGACAGAGTGAGACTCCAACTCAAAAAAAAAAAAGAACTGTCTATACACATGTAATTAGGGTATGTACACAGCAGCATTGTGCATTATCATAAAAAAACTGGAACTTCAAATGTTCTATTCACAGTAAAATGGATAAATATACTCTGATATTTTCATTCAGTGGGATATTATTCTGAGCAGCCAAAAAATGGAAAAAGCCACTGCATAGTGATCTACACAGAAATGAGTGTTCTCCCTACTGCGAGAGTGTGACAGACTACCAAAGGCTGAGAAGAAAGTTAAATACAGCTCTCGGGAGCTCACCATGCAGGGAGTACTCTTGAGTTTTAACATGTAGCAGACACAATGCTAGACTCTCTTAAGACACCTCTGCCTCCTACAACCATTCTGTAAAGTAGGACTTATTTTGCAGATAAGGAAACTGAAGGGCAGAAAGGCTCAAGGTCTTTCCAGAGGCCACACAGGTAGTAGCAGAAGTGGAGGCTTGCAACCAGGCATCAAATGCCACCTTCCTTCCATTGAAGTACAAAATGCTGATTGCTTGAAACAGTCATTCCTCACCTCTCCTTTCTTCCAGACCCTGGTTTTGTTAGCATGCACTCTCTCTTTTGTGCTGTCATCCTAGGGATGGCAGAGCAAAAGGTAGACCAAGTCTGGGCCCTGAGGACTCTCGATGGCAAGGCTGTCATGCCATACCAGTTGGATGTTTTTACTTCCTTTTATTTATTTATTTTGCCTTTATTTTAGTTTTTAGGCTAGGTAGTTCTAGAACTGCTAGGTTTTTTTTTTTCTTACTTCCTCAGGGAACAAATACCACAATCAGTGAACATTGTAAGGGTTCTTGAATCAAAAAGAAAAGTAACAGGGTATGATGGCTCATATACCTATCATCTCAGCACGCTGGGAAGCCAAGGTAGAAGGACTGCTTGAAGACCAGAGTTCTAGACCATCCTGGGCAATGTAGTGAAATTTTGTCTCTAAAAAATTTTTTTGAAGATAAAATAAAAAAAATTAGCTGGGCATAGTGGCACAGACCTCTAGTCTCAGCTTGGGAGGCTGAGACAGGAAGATTGCTTGAACCTAGGAATTTGAGACACACCTCTGCACTCCAGCCTGGGCGACAGACTATAAGACCCTGTCTCTAAAAATAAAAAAATATTAAAAAATAAAGAAAGGGTAGTTAGAAGGCAAACTTTCCATTTCCTTCCAAACTATTGCAAGGATTACAGAAACCCAAACCAGACCACTATAGCAGATGCTTCATGGCCTACAACAGGGTTGGTCTATGCAACCTACAGACGAAGGCCCAAGCAGGAGGCCCTGGCAATCTGGCAGCAGGGAGCCAGGAAGCCTAGAGGACAGCGGCAACACAGGCAGGCTGTAAGGGCCTGAGACCTGCAAAGGGATGGGGGAAGGGGGAGGGGCAGGCTTCATCCCCACCATCTGTCCTATGACGCTATAAGCCCCTGTCAGATGGAAGACCAGTCATCTCTAAGCCTCTCACTTTCCCAGGTTCAAGGCTGCCTCTTGGTCCAAAGCAGTTCATCTCAACCTGGAAGTTCAGGGCTGCTGTCACATCCCCACAAGCTGAGAAGACCTCCATCCCCAGTGAAAGGACAGACTGTTTTATTCCTAGATCTTAACACAATGATGAGAAAGTAGAAACTATGTCCTGGAGGAATGCATACTCTTGGTAAAGATTAACCTTGCTGACTTTCTCTTTCTAGAAACCCAGATCTCTCAAGCATGACCAGTATTGGCCCATTGTAATCTTAAAACAAACTCCTGAGGGTGATAAGACTGTGTGACCTGAGGGCCTGGGGACCAGACCCCCTCCTCAGGGTCTGCAAGACATCCACAAGTTGTCAAAAAGGAAGTCTCACAGGAGTCGTCTACCTGATTGCAACATCTCCAGAGAAAGGATTTAAGTCAGGGGCTTGGGGACAATAGGACCACACCTTAGAGTTCTGACCCTCTTCCTGTCTATAGGAAGTGACCTTTTTCTTAAGTAAATATTTTCTTCCTTCATCTTTTTGTGTGTTGCAAATCTTTGCATTACTCAGATCTCTGGTTGCCAGCGCACACCACCGGCATGCTGATCCCTGTGGTGCGGCGCCCCTCTGCACCCTAACACTCAGTATGTGGAGGAAGTCCTGTGACTATCAAGGAACTCTGGGACTTTCTCATCACTTTGCTGTCACCTGGCTCCTGCCTCTGACACCCCCACCCCTCCCCTACACTGTCCAGAGGCAGTCCATCCTCTGTGTGCTTCTGGTCCCCTCCTGTCTGCAGGTTAGGGAGGAAGGGCTGTGACTGCAAAAGCAAAGCTCTCTATTTCTGGCTGCTGAGATGCTTTACCTCATCTCTTTTGTTTCCTCGGTGTTTCCTACAACTTTCAAAGCTGTGCCTTTGGTCATGGCCTGTAGTGGGCTGTGTCTCTGGCATCAGCCAGGGCCTTAACACAGTGTGGCCCTCAGAGAACAGTTTGGATGAAACCCCAGAGGCCTGAAACTGTGGAGAAAGAGAGTTAGCCCAGCTTTCACAAGGACTGTTTGCTCCTACTTTAGTTTCTGCTCTAATGTGGGAACAAACGTGTCCTTGTGCCCCTTAAAATCTATCAGATCACATGGGGAGGGGGTTTGCTGATGGGTTTTACAATAAAGTCAAAGCCTTAGGCTAATTTGGGAACCGACAGGACTCTGCTCCTTCCTTGTATGAATATGGGATCTCTCTCTGGCCTTCCAAGTCAGCGTCTTGGGTGGGAGACCTGGAGCCTCTATTTGCCTCTGAATTTTCTGGAACTGAGTTTTTTTGGGTTTTTTTTGTTTTGGTTTTTTCTCTCTCTCATTTCAAGGTCCTAGGAGAAAGAACCAATAACAAAGGCCATGTCTGGAAGCAATTTGGTGGTGATGGGGGCCACACTCCAGGCCTTTCTAGTCCTTTTCTCTTTTTTCAGACCCAGCTGCCCATTCAGGACTGTTTTGTATAACTGTCCCCAGAAATATAACTTTTAGAAAAACAACTGGTTTGCAAAGTATTCCAGACTCTCTGAACAGATAGATGGCCAGAACTGTTTTGCATTAAGGATCTGTTTCAAGAGGGGCTGCAGGACCAAGACAGCTGAGTCATGACCCTGAGCCCCTGATGAGGAGTGAGAGGACATTAGGCCCCTTGTGATTGATTGACCATGTGACCAGAAGCTGCACCAGGCTCTGCCATGACTGTCCTGGTGTTCTGTTCTTCATCTCCTGCTGCTCCCGCCTCTCCAGTCTCAGCTGTAATCAAGGTTGATTCTCTCAGCTCCTTTAGTTATTAAATTTTATTTTGTTATAAATATGTGGGATACAAGTGAGGATTAACTACACAATTAGGCTGCATACAGGTAAGTTTGGGTTCCCCCAGTAGTGGGCCGGGTACCCTTTGCATTGTCACATACCCTCCTCCCCCACAAAGCAAACCCATGCTGACGACCAACCAGGCCCAGGCAGCCCCCATAACAACCAGATGGGGACAGACCTGTGGCTGGTCTGCAACGTGCCAGCACCCCCTTTGGACTTTTATAGGAGAAACAAACTTCCATTTGGATCAGCTGAGCTATTGCTTCCTCTCTTTGACCAAAGCAAAAACTCTGACAAGCCTAGGAAGAAGCAGAAGAATTAGGTGCAAAGTGCAGGAAGCTCAGCAGCGCCTCAAGGGTGCAAGGCCCCTGGGTGGCTTCTCTCCGTGTCATGTTGATGCGGAGCAATCTCTTGGGGCTCCAAGCATATCTGCTCTATGGTCTTCCCACAGTTCAGCCTCCTATGCTCCCCCAAAACTTCACCTTGAAAGCATTTTTAACTGGTCCTATCTGACCTTCAACCCTGTGTGACTTTGTGAGTCCAAAACCAAAAGCAACTAACTATAGACACATGACTCTCTGTTAAAATTCTCAGTAGAGGCCAGGCTTGGTGGCTCAGGCTGTAATCCTAGCACTTTGGGAGAACGAGGTGAGTGAATTGCCTGAGCCTGCAGGTTCAAGACCAGCCTGGGCAACTTGGTGAGACCTCATCTCTATAATAAATCAAAAATTAGCCAGTCATCGAAGCACGCACCTATAGTTCCAGTCACTTGAAAGGCTGAAGTGGAAAGATCACAGGAGTCTAGCAAGTCAACGCTGGGGTGGCCGCGAGTGTGCCACTGCACTCCAGTCTGAGCGACAGAGTGAGACTCCAACTCAAAAATAAAAAAATTCTCAGTAGAGGTCCATGGTGCCTGGCCAGTGACTCACTGTGTGGGGGTTAGGTGCTGATTCAGTCACCTCTGGGTGACAGAGGAACATGACAGCAGGGGGCCATAAGAGGGAGCAGATTTTCTGGGAAATGAACGACATGTCTCCCTGAGGAGAGAAGGGACAGACAACTCTAGGGATGAGCTATTGCTTCCTCTCTTTGACCAAAGCACCTAATTCTTCTGCTTCTTCCTAAGCTTGTCAGAGTTTTTGCTTTGGTCAAAGAGAGGAAGCAATAGCTCGTGGCTCATCTACATGGCTTCACGTAGATCTCACTGACTCCTCGGCTTCTTTCTTTTTCAAGGTAACCCAATCTTGTCCTGTGTGAACATCTCCTTGGAGAAGGATGGTATGGGCTGGTGGGCTGGGTGTGATGAACCAGAGGAAGGCAGGTGACCAGGATGGGGAAGTGCTGGTAAGGTGGGGCTAGGGAGATGGAAGACATCAGCCCAAGATCAAAGCTTGAGAAATAAAGTTTCACTGCCAAGTCCAAAGGTCAAGGGCAGAGTGGAAAACGACACAGAGCCAAGTTCAGGAGCCAACAGAACTGGAAAAATGGAAACAGGCCAGGGAACAGTATCGGGCCAGGCATGGCAGCTGCTGAAAACGAGTTGGTACCAGCTTCAGGGACTCCCGTCCCAGACTCAGACCCAGAAGGGTCACAACCACGGAAGCCAGGGCTGGGTGTAAATGGTATCACCAAGGGGGAACAAGAGAAACCAGGTTACTTAACAGAATCCATAACCCTCCTGCGCACACTTGTGTACATTTTTCTGAGATTGGTAAAGGGAACAGCGCCCCCAAAAAGGGGTTACTTTACATTTGAATATTGAATCTGCTCATCTCTGGGGATCTCTGCCAGGTCTCCTGTCTCCACGAAGGCCCTGAGTGGCTGTGGCGACCAGAAGGGCAGGACGCCCCCCCATCGCGTGCCCAGGGTTCTCAAAGCCACCGCCTCCCGGAAGCGCCAAGCACGGGGCCTGGAAGAGGATGAGCTTAGTAATCGACGAAGGACAGACCCGGGGAGAGGGGCGGACCAAAGATGGGGGTGTTACTGGGGTCAACGGGGACACGGACCGGCTCAAATATGAACGCGAGGCTTGCCGGTTTCACAATTGATCCGTTTCGTTTTAATGGAAAGCAAACGTATTCCGCCACCCTATTTCAGGGTACGACTGGAAATCAGGGAAGGGGTGCAGCGCGCGGACTGGCACCACCACCTTTGACCAAGTTCCTCCAGGAGTACAGAACAGCACCGCCGAGCGCCGGGACCTGGACTGAAGCAGAGACCCGCCCCGCCCCGCCGCGTCGCCGCCCCGCCCCGCCCCGCCGCGTCGCCGCCCCGCCCCGCCCCGCCCCGCCGCGTCGCCGCCCCGCCCCGCCCCGCCCCGCCGCGTCGCCGCCCCGCCCCGCCCCGCCCCGCCGCGTCGCCGCCCCGCCCCGCCCCGCCCCGCCGCGTCGCCGCCCCGCCCCGCCGCGTCGCCGCCCCGCCCTTGGGGGTGGGGCTTTGGCGCGCCTTTTTGACGTAGAGCTGGTGTCCACATCTGCGAGCGCCGCGCCCGGAAGAGGCTCCGGCCGGGCGAGGAGTCAGATCGCCCTCCTCCTGCGTCTGGGTCCCCATGGCGCTGTGGCGCGGCTCCGCGTACGCAGGCTTCCTGGCACTGGCCGTGGGCTGCGTCTTCCTGCTGGAGCCAGAGTTGCCGGGCTCGGCGCTGCGCTCGCTCTGGAGCTCGCTGGGGTTTGGGCCCGCGCCCGCGTCCCCTGGACCCGTCTCCCCCGAGGGCCGGTTGGCGGCTGCCTGGGACGCGCTGATCGTGCGGCCAGTCAGGCGCTGGCGCCGCGTGGCCGTGGGGTGAGTGTCTTGGGCTTGGGTCTCTGGGCCACGCCGGGAAGTGCGGGAGCTCCGGGCCTCCAGGGTTGGGTGGCTTGGGAGCTGGGAGAAAGAGCCCGTGCGGACACAGAGCTGCCCAGAGGTCCCCAGGAGGCACTGGTGTCCGCGCTGCCCCCTGGCGAGAAGTGCTGGACATCTGGATGGAACCCGCTGTCACCTCGGGGGGCACTCACCAGGCTGTTCTTTCCACTCGGCTGCCCACTGCGCCCTTCTCTCATCCCAATAGGACCAGCCTTAATAGCTTCCTGCAAACCCAGCTGAGCTGGTACCCTCCTGTTCGGGCTCCTTCGTGCTTCCGCTTCCAGCCCCTCTTACCTCTCTAGCGACCGTCTTTTGCAGTCAGAGATGCTTGATCTTCCCATTTTGACGACACTCTTCCCCTTCTTACTTCTGAACCTCTTGAGGGTGAGTGGTCTCTGCCTTTAGCCACCGACTTTATACTATTTCTTTAAGCCTTGTTTTCCCTTCCTTAACGCCGCACCGGCTGGAGACCACCACTCCAGTGCAACCCCTGTTTGATTTTTAAATCCAGCTGCCTCCTTCAAGTCTTCATTATCAGCGCTGCAGCCGTCCGTCCACGCATTGAACACGCCCTTATCCTTGAAATGCTTCTTTCCCTGACTGCAGTGACATTGCACATTTAAGCCTCCTCCAAATCGCAGTGCCTCCTTTCTTTGTACTTTTCCCCAGAAATGTAATTATTTCCTTTACACTAACTTCAGTCCCTATCTCATGTCGACTTGACTTTCTTGCTGAAGATACCGAACAAAAACAGGCCTTCTACCAAGCGCCTTCTTACTTTCTGTGAGTGTTGGGGCTGGGAGGGGTAAGGTAGAGCAAGCCTGTCTTGAGGAGTAAATGAGATGTTTTGTGTAATCAATCTAGCAGAGTGTCTGCTTTAAAAAGCATTCCAGTGTGAACTGTTATTTTTCATATCAGCACGTTTTGGTTCTTCAGTGGGATCTCCTTTTGCCTGTTGTTTCAAGTCCAGTCCCTTCTCACCTACCTCCTTATCAGCTTTTTAATTGTCTTCCCTAGCTTTATGCATGCTCATTCAACAAATACTCATCAACTTCATGGTTAGTGTCAGTTCTGTGCTACGTTTTTCGGATATGATGGGTAAAGCTGGGTCCCTGCTTCACTTGTTGAAAACAAGATATGATTGTATTCATCTGCTTGAGCTGCTAGAACAGAATGCCACAGACTAGGTGACTTAAACAACAGAAATTTATTTTCTCACAGTTCTGGAGACTGGAAGTCCAAGGTCAAAGTGCCAGCAGAGTTGGTTTCTGGTGAGGCCTGTCTTCCTAGCATGCAGGCACCCGGCTTCTCACCATCACTTGTATAAGCAGGCTCTTGGTGTCTCTTCTTCTTCTTATATGGACGTTAGTCCTATTAAATTGTGACCTTAATTATTTCCTGTGTCTAAATGTAGTCGCATTGGTGGTTAGGATTTCAATATGAATTTGGGATGGAGAGACACAATTCTGTCCATAACAATTATGGTTAGGAGAGGAAACGTCCCAAAAGGACCAGGCAGAAGTCTTAGTGCCTTTTATGACCTAACCTTAACTTAGAAGCACTAGGAACCCTTCTTCCAGAGGCATTGGTCCACCTGGTTTTAACAGTAGGAGACATAGAACAAACCTTGATGGAAGGAACATCAGCATCACACTGTGAAAAGAACACATGGAACAGGCTCGGTGGCTCAGCCTGAAATCCAAGCACTTTGGGAGACCGAGGCAAGTGATTGCCTGAGCTCGCGGGTTTGAGACCAGCCCGAGCAACTTGGGAGACTTTGTCCTTACAATAAATCAAAAATTAGCTGGGTGCAGTGGTGAACTCCTATAGTTTCAGCTACTTGAAAGGCTGAAGCGGAAGGATCGCTAGAGCCCAGCACATCGATGCTGGGGTGGCTGTGAGTGTTCCATTGCACTGCAGCCTGGGCAACGGATACGCCAACTCAGAAAAAAGAAAAGAAAAGAACACATGGACAGAGACATTTTACTGCAACCATATTGGAAAATATACTTGACTATGGTGACTTTCATGGGATAGGCCCTAGAAAAGAAATATGATTTCTCCAAGCAAAGATGGGAACAAGTTCACCTAGTCAAGCGAACCAAATGTTATAATTACATGATTGGTTTGGGAATGGCAAGTTAGCCTTGTATTGGGGCAAGACTTTTATGGTAGAGAGATGCGAGGAGATGGTGGTGAGTCAGAGGGTTGGGCCAGATTGTGAAGGGCCTTGGACGTCAGGGCAAGTGATGGGGAAGCTGCAAAGATTTTTTTTTTTTTTTTTTTTGAGTTGGAGTCTCACTCTGTCACCCAGACTGGAGTGCGGTGGTCACTCCCGGCCACCGCAGCCTCGACCTGCTGGGCTCCGGTGATCCTTCCGCCTCAGCCTTCCAAGTAGCTGGAACTACAAGCGCGTGCTACCATGCCTGGCTAATTTTTTTTTGATTTATTGTAGAGATGAGGTCTCGCCAAGTTGCCCGGGCCAGTCTCAAACCCGCAGGCTCAGGCAATCCACTCACCTCAGGCTCCCAAAGGCACGGGATTACAGGCTGAGCCACCGAGCCTGACTAACTTTTTTTTTTTTAGTTGGAGTCTCACTCCGTCACCCAGACTGGAGTGCAGTGGCCACTCCCAGCCACTGCAGCCTCGACCTGCTGGGCTCCAGCAATCCTTCCGCCTCAGCCTTCCAGGTAGCTGGAACTACAGCCGCGTGCTACCATGCCCAGCTAATTTTTGATTTATTGTAGAGATGAGGTCTCACCAAATTGCCCAGGCAGGTCTCGAACCCGCGGTCTCAGGCAATCCACTCACCTCAGCCTCCCAAAGGTGCGGGATTACAGGCTGAGCCACCGAGCCCAACTGAAGCTGCAAAGATTTATAAGCAGGTAAATGGTGCTCAGTTCTTTTGCTGAGAATAACTGGTGGGAATGTGAAGGGTGTTGTTTTTTTTTTTTTTTTTTGAGTTGGAGTCTTACTCTGTCACCCAGACTGGAGTGCAGTGGCCGCTCCCGGCCACCGCAGCCTCGCCCTACTGGGCTCCGGCAATCCTTCCGCCTCAGCCTTCCAGTAGCTGGAACTACAGGCGTGCGCTACCACACCTGGCTAATTATTTTTTTATTTACTGTAGAGATGAGGTCTCACCAAGTTGCCCAGGTGGGTCTCAAACCTGCGGACTCAGGCATTCCACTCACCTCAGCCTCCCAAAGGCACGGGATTACAGGCTGAGCCACCGAGCCCGGCTGAAGGGTGG
Organism: Cephalopachus bancanus; assembly: GCA_027257055.1. Lineage (NCBI taxonomy): Eukaryota > Metazoa > Chordata > Mammalia > Primates > Tarsiidae > Cephalopachus > Cephalopachus bancanus. The sequence continues at coordinate 1,648,395 of JAPVLO010000355.1, forward strand.
ATTTTGAGCAGTGGTTCATACCTCTTTTACTGCTTCACATCATTTTTGTGGGTAACACAAATTCACTGGTAGCATTTCTTGTTACCCACATTTTTAGCCCAAAGATGGGAGTATAGGAGGGGTGGGAGCAGGTACAGGTACTTGTACCAGAATCCCATTTTGGGGTCGTGTGTGTTGTAGTTTGACTTCTCAGGAGAACACACCACACACACGCACACGCACACACACTCACTCTCTCTCTCTTCTCCCCTTCTCTCTCTCTCTCACATTCATACACACACACACTCAAAACACAGTGTGATTCATAATGAGAAATGTCTTGAAACCCTGACACTGGTTAAGAGGCCATTATAGGGTTTGTGCAAAGGGAGTAGAGCCTCAGCCAGGCTTGGCAATGGTGATGAAGAGGTGAGATTTGAACAACAGATTGGATGTTGTAGAGTAAAGAAAGGCAGTCAAAAATGACAGGTTTTCAGTGCTGAGGGTCTTATAATAACCTTGTGAGGTAGGCAGATACAGGTATTGTCATACAGTCTTCACAGGTGACTAAGCAGGCTTGGAAACATTGATTTGCCCAAGATCTCATAGCTGTGGAGTGCCAGTTGCAGCTTAAGCTTGATCTTTCCATGTCCATGCCACATTGTTGCCATTAAGAGAGATTTAAGAAAAAGGAACAAGTTTGTGGAGCAAGATAAGTTGGATTTCAGAGGAGGGAAAATTACATTCTTATGGGATTTATTTTATTTTCTTTTATTTGGGTTAGAAAATATCATTTATTTAAAGTAAATTAGTGAGAGAGAGAAGATTCACCTACCCAAGTTACAGGAGGGGGCCAAAGCCAAGAAACATGGCAATAGCCATAGCTCAAAGAGCACATGGCCACACAAGAATCTAGCAAGGAAATGGCCTTTTGTGGGATTTCAAATGAAGCTTTTCCATCAGCTGCTAAACATGAGAGGCTGGAGGTCAGGAGTACATTGAGGAACAGGGTTGCAGATTTTGGAGACACCAGCACTTAGGTTGCAGCCAGAGACTGGATGGGATCACCTAGGAAGAGAATAAGAAAAGAAGGTAAGAATGGCAAGAGTAGAATTCTGGGAGGCACCAGCATTTAAGGGGCTAGTGGAAAGGAATGAGAAAAGGATGGGAAGAATTTTTAGGAAATGCTTCCAAATAGGACTCTTTGGGTAAAAAGTGATGAGTTCCTCATCTTCACATTCATTCTTCCTGTTCCTGGCTTCACCCTGACCTTTGAAACCTTTATAGGACTCTCCCCTGTATGAATTCTCCATTCTAGCTAGATCAGCATTCTTAATTGTGTCCAAACACTAGGTTAATCCCTCCGTCTGCAGCTTTGCTTGTGCACCGTACATGGGTTTCAGTATCATAGATCTGGGTTTGAGTTTAGGCTCCTCCAGTCTGTGGCCTTTGGAATATTAACTGACCCACAGCCTCACTTTTTTCAGCTGAAAGCATCGATGACTAATTACCTATCTTACAGCGTTTTGCAAATTGTGTAATCGATCTGAAAATGCCTGTCTAGCGTTTCCTCCTTTCCCTGTCCAGATGTACCATTTAGGGTTCAACCCAGGGACCACTGCTTCAGCCCTTTTTAAAAATTTCTTTACAGTTCTGTATCTTAGTGTCTGTGATTAGCTCATTTGCTCTTATAATTTCCAAAGCACATAATGTTAAAGCTACAAAGAACATTTTACAGATGATGAAACAGAAGGGAGGTGATACAGATATCATTCTTGCCTTTGAGGAGCTTGCAGTCTGGAACGGATAATAGTGCCCTATGACTCTTGTTTTAGCTTTCAGCATCTGTTGTCTTACCATATTTTCCAGTGGTTTCATCTGTGTTTTCTCCAAACTCACACAGTATCTTTTATACATGTGTTCCTGAAGTGTAAAATTCTACTTACATGTCAAATAAGCGTAATTTTGTCCTCTAGCTCTTTAACTCCCTGTTTCCTTTTATTTCCCCTTGATAATAAAGCACCTTGGATAATGTGCTTGTTTACATTTGGGGATGCCAATGAGTTGAGGTAAGTGTAGAGACAAGTTCTTGATCTGGTTAGAATATTATAAAATATAACAAGAAAGCACAAGTAAATGTGCTTGTTTGGCATCTGGCACATGGTAGATGTTCAATGGTTTTTTTTTTAATTAAAAATTAACAAGTTCAACCGGGTGCGGTGGCTCACGCCTGTAATCCCCAGTACTTTGGGAGGTGGAGGGAAGAGGATTGCCTGAGACCAGGTCTTCGAGATCAGCCTGGGCAACGTGGCAAGACCTCGTCTCTATTTTAAATCAGAAAAATTAGCCGGGCTTGGTGACATGTGCCTGTGGTTTCCACTACTTGACAGGCTGAGGCAAAAGGATCACCTGAGCCCAGCACGCTGAGGCTGAGGTGGCCATGAACGTGCGTGCCACTGCACTCCAGCCTGGGCAACAGAGTGAGACTGCAACTTAAAAAAAAAAAAAAAATTAACAAGTTCTATAATCCCAGCACTTTGGGAGTCTAGGTGAGAGGATTGCTTGAGCCCACAGGTTTGAGACCAACCTGGGCAACTTGGTGAGACCTCATCTCTACAATAAATCAAAAAATTAGCCAGGCGTGGTGGCGTGTGCCCATAGTTCCAGCTACTTGGAAGGCTGAGGTGGAAGGATCACCTGAGCCTAACAGGTCGAGACTGCAGTGGCATGAGCATGCCACTGTACAGCCTGGGTAACAGTGAGACTCTAACTCAAAAAAAAAATAACAAGTTGAAAATTTTTCCTCTTTAAGACTAGTTTTTTTGGCCAAGCTCGGTGGCTCAGCCTTTAATCCCAGCACTTTGGTAGGTTGAGGTGAGTGAATTGCCTGAGCTTGCGGGTTCGAAACCACCCTGGACAACTTAGCAAGACCTCGTCTCTACAATAAATCAAAAATTAGCTGAGCATAGCAGCATATGCCTATAGTTCCAGCTATTTGGAAGGCTGAGGCGGAAGGATGGCTGGAGCCCAGCAGGTCGACACTGGGGTGGCTGTGAGCATGCCACTGTACTCCAGTCTGGGCGACAGAGTGATACTCCAACTCAAAAAAAAAAAAACAAAAAAAAACTAGTTTTTCTCCCCTAGTGTTCCTGATATGATTAGGTGGGGGATGAAAAATGTTCCTATGGTAGTTATGTTTTTAAATTCAAAAATTAGTTTTGTTGGCTTTTGTCTTGGGTTGTAAAATATGCTGAACTTTGTTCTTTTTTTTTTTTTTGTCTTTTTGTAACTTTTGCAAACTCAGCTTTCCCCATTCTCATCTTTAAGGAGTCAAACCGTGGTTAAGGCTCCAGCAGTACTAGAAATGTTTGTAGTTTTGAAGTAGTTATTTTCTTTCTTTCTTTTTCTTCCTCCCTTCCTTTTTTAGATTAGAGAACAAAGTTTATTTAGAAAGTAAATTAGAGAGAGAGAAGAGAGAGGAGATTCACCTACCCAAGATAGGGGAAGGGGCCAAAGCGTAGGAAAACATGACGGCGGCCATAGCTCTAAGAGCACTTGACCACACCACAGTTTAGTAAAGCAACAGACAAAGTAGTTATTTTGAAATATAGGTTTCCTTCAGTTTCTGAACTTTTGCTCTCTAGAGTCAGGACCCGAATCCATTTGGAACATTTTTTTAGGTAGAGCTGTCTGGAGAAAATGGTATCCCTCGTTTTTCAAACTCTCACTCTAAAGCTCAGGAACTTACTGGAGTCTGAGAGCCAGGGGTACTTGTATTCCTAGTAACAGACATATAAGGTTGCATTCAGGAGGAATAAAGGGCCCCCTGTCTGATGGAACTGAGATCGCTTTCAAGGTGAGTTTGGCTGCACATTGTGGAGAGCTGTCGCATGCAGGCCAATGTGCTTTATGCACCGAAAGGCATAATAGCTCTTAGATTCTGTTCTTCTAGTTGCCCAGAGCCTTTACATGTGTCTTTGAAAGAATAAGAAAATTTGAGTATTTAAATGCTGTTTGGTGGGCAAAAATCTTTTCAAAATGTGCATCCATAGGGGAAGAATTACTAAAAGTGTCCTTTTGGTGAGGATGCACCAGTTTGTGTCATGAGGAATGACATGTCTCCTCCTTGCCCTCAGTGCATCTTCCTTAAGTGATGTCAACAATAGTTAGCTGACATACAAACCTTTTACAAGGTATGTTGTTTTAAAAATTATAAAAGTAACACATGTTCGTAAAAAATAAAACTATATCTGACAAAAGTAAAAGTCCTCTCCTCCATCCCAGTCTCATTCCACTTCTCAGAGCTGCCACCTTTAATGATTTGGAATGTAATTTTTCAGACTATGAGACTTTTGAAGGAGACTAAAAGGGAAACATAGCTGTGTGTTTTATACTAAAATCCAATCCGTTGGACCTTTTTTATGAATGAGTGTACCTTTTGGTTCCAGAGTGAACTCTGAAGCCCAGTCACCCTTATCACTAGGAAGTGTGTCACTGGCCTGCTGTGAGCCTTGCGCTCCTCAGATGCTGGGTGCTGCTTAGATGGTCATCCAGCCCTGTTGGCCAGAAGTGACATCCTTAGTAGGCAGAAGCAGGAATAAAGGTGACTGTGACAGGGATCAGAGCAGAAAGACCTCATTTAACTACCCTAATTATTTGGCCCTCTTCTTTAAAAGAGGGATGACTTGGGCACAGTGGCTCATGCCTATAATCCTAGCACTTTGGGAGGCCGAGGTGAGAGGATTGCCTGAGCCCACGGGTTTGAGACCAGTCTGGACAACCTGGCGAGACCTCATCTCTACAATAAATCAAAAAATTAGCCGGGCATGGTGTTGCCTGCCTGTAGTTCCAGTTACTTGGAAGGCTGAGGTGGAAGGATCGCCTGAACCCAGCAGGTCAAGGCTGTGGTGGCCGTGACATACCACTGCACTCTATCCTGGGTGACAGAGTGAAACTCCGACTCAAAACTAGAAAAGAGAGATGACTTTTAGCAAAGAAACACTAAAGATATAACTTCTCCATATACACATAGGAGAGGCCATACTGGACAGGCCATACCAGACAAACCCTAATACAGGATGAGCATCCAAAATTCAAAATGCCCTGAAATTTGAGATTCTCCAAAATCCATAAATTTGGGGAGTTGACATGATGCCACAAGGTGAAAATTCTACACCTAAGAAGTTAACACAGACTTTTTTTCATGCACAAAAATTATTTAAAATATTGTTTAAAATAACCTTTGGGCTACATATATAAGGTGTATATGAAACATAAATGATAGTGCATGCCTGTAATTCTGGCTACTCGGAAGGCTGAGGCGGAAGGATCGTCGGAGCCCAACAGGTCGAGGCTGCAGTGGCCGGGAGCGGCCACTGCACTCCAGTCTGGGTGACAGAGTGAGACTCCAACTGAAAAAAAAAAAAGAAACATAAATGAATTTGGGGTTTAGACTTGGGTCCCATTCCAAAGATATCTCATTTTATATATATACACAAATATTCTAAAATCTGAAATCCAAAACTGCTGGTCCCAAGCATTTCAGATAAGGGATACTCAAGCTGTACTGTATAATTTCCATAGTGCTAGCCACCTGTGGCAGCCCCTTACAGTTCATGGATCAGTCCTGTGAACACCTACCAAGTGACGAGACGTTAAAGGCCGCCAGTGTGCCTGAGTCTCTACACACCACTCAACTCCATGACTCAGGTGTCAACCGTGAGGATTCAGGCATTTAGGCATTTAGTGTATCTTACCACCATTTTCATTTGTCTCTGGAGAGAAGGCGACCGATACTTAACTTTTGGCTAAAACAGATTTTGCTTACACTGCACCAAGCACTGTTCCTAAGTATACAAGGGGGGACTAAAATAAAAACAAACTGGAATTATCTTTTGGAGGGCAAGCCCCTTGTAGTATACTCGGATTTGTTCGTCTGCATCAAATGATCAAGTAAAGTTTGCTTTTTTTTTTTGAAAAGGCAGGATTTTTTGAGAAGACGGAAAAGCTCCACAGTGGGAGGGGACTTGAACAAGTAAAGTTTTTCTCTGAGAAGGCTGCGTCACAGTTAGTGAAGAAACATCCCAGGTTGTACCAAACAGGTGACTGGTTGTTCCACCATGACAATACCCCTGCCTATACTGCACTGAATATTCAGCAGTTTTTGACCAAAACCAGCATGGCTCCCATGCTCCATCTTCCCTATTCACCCAGTCTCACCCCAGACGACTTTTTTTTTTGTTTCTCTGGATGGGAAATGTCCTCAAAGGGAAACATTTTGCCAATGTGGAAGAAGTGAAACAAACAAACAAAACCACCAGAAGCACTAAAAGGCATCAAAATGGACGAATTTTAAAACTGAGCAGTGCAAAAAACATCTCAATAGGTGTATTGCATCTAACAGAGAGTACTTTGAAGCTCACTAAAGTTTAAACATGTAAGAATCAATACACATTTTTCTAAATAGATTCTGGGGGGTTTTGGATCTTCTCCCTTGTACATTAACTTACTTAATCTTCACGGCAGCTCTATGAGTAACATACTCATATTATGGCCATTTCATAGATGAAACTGAGACACAGAGAAAGTCACTTGACCAAGTCACACAGTCAGTGTGAATCCAGTTTGGCTTAAGCACCATTTTCTCAGAAATGTTACATTTTTGTTATAATAGCTTTGCTAAGCTGTTATTCTCTGTCTCCTTATTTTCTAACTATTGTAAAAGTTTGCCAAACTATTGAAAAGAGTCCTGTGTTCTGATCCTGGCACAGACATCCAGATAAAGTAATTTTCATTTTTCACGTGCTACTTATTTTCCAGTTCAAGTTTCAGATTCGCTTCCCCTGTTTTTCTGTTGGAATACAGTTCTCAGAAACATTTCCCCAGTGTTACATGTGCAACCGCTGCCCAGTGTTACTGCTGCTTTCTTTCACGCTGTCTCTCTTCCTCCTTCCAGAGTCAATGCATGTGTCGATGTGGTGCTCTCGGGGGTGAAGCTCTTGCAGACACTTGGCCTAAGTCCTGGGAATGGGAAAGATCACACTGTTCTGCATTCAAGGAATGATCTGGAAGAAGCCTTCATTCACTTCATGGGGAAAGGAGCAGCAGCTGAGCGCTTCTTCAGTGACAAGGACGCCTTTCATGACATTGCCCAGGTTGCGTCAGAGTTCCCAGGAGCCACAGTAAGTCAAGATAGGGTGGGAAAGGATGCCTTTTTCCTGTGCTTCCTGGAAGCAACCAGGTAACTTCTCCTCCAGTTTGCCCCAAGATGGTAATCATTGGAACCCAATTTTACAGTTTTCTCTTTTTGTAAAGCTGTATCTCTGACCTTCCGATATATAGTTGTCTTCCCCAGTTGTGACAGCCAAAATGTCTTCAGACATTGTCCGGTGTATCTTGGATACAGAAGAGGAGGGGAGCAAAATCAACCATGGCTGAAAATTGCTGGTCTAGATTGGTGGTTCTGACTTGAGTCTGTATCAGAGTCACTTGGAGGGACTGTTGAAACAGTGCTGGACCTACTTCCAGAGTTCTGATTCGGTAGATGTGGGAAGGGGCCCAAGCATTTATCTTTGCAGCCTGTTTCCTGGTTGATGCTATAGGTCTGAGAGCCTCGTTTTGACAGCACTTCTACAGGGTAGAACCTATTAGAAACAGAGAGAACCTTAGCGGTCCCCAAGCTCACCTGGTTATTATAAACAAAGCTGTAAGGCCTGTGTGGTCCAGGCATTTCCTGGAGGCTCACAAGGAGTAAGAGGCAGTACTGTGGCCAGAGACCCAACCATGGCTCTTCCTACCTCACCCCAGCATGCCTGCTGCTGAGTTTTGGTTATTTGGTTAAGCATCTCTCCCTACTCCCCAATTCTTCCTTCTCACCTAATACCTTCAGTTCTAGCCAGAGAAGCTCTTAATACCTTTCCTTTTTTTTTTCTTTTTTTTTTTTTGAGTAGGAGTCTCACTGTTGCCCAGGCTGGAGTGCAGTGGCATGTTCATGGCCATCTCAGCTTTGACCTGCTGTGCTCAGGTGATCCTTCTGCCTCAGCCTTCCAAGTAGCTGAAACCACAGGCACATGCCACCACACCTGGCTAATTTTTTGATTTTTTGTAAAGACAAGGTCTCACCAAGTTGTCCAGGCTGGTCTCAAGCCCCTGGACTCAGGCAAATCCTTTTGCCTCTGCCTCCCAAAGTGCTGAGATCATAGATGTGAGCCACCACGCCCAGCCTTAATGCCATTTTTAATTGGCATTTTTTGCAAGCAAACCTCTGTGACTACTTTTATTTTGATGACTTTTAAGATTTTAAAGCTTTTTATCCTTTGAAGCTGCTCATTTGAACATTAGAAGTGGGCACAGGCATTACCCAACTCAGTTTCTTTTTTTTTTTTTTGAGTTGGAGTCTCACTCTGTCACCCAGACTGGAGTGCAGTGGCTGCTCCCGGCCACCGCAGCCTCGACCTGCTGGGCGCCGGCGATCCCTCTGCTTCAGCCTTCCAAGTAGCTGGAACTACAGGCACGCACTACCACGCCCAGCTAATTTTTTATTTTATTGTAGAGATGAGGTCTCACCAAGTTGCCCAGGCGGGTCTCGAACCTGTGGGCTCAGGCAATCCACTCACCTCAGCCTCCCAAAGTGCTGGGATTACAGGCTGAGCCACCGAGCCCGGCTCCCAACTCAGTTTCTTAAGGAGACATCAAGTTGTTAAAATTTCAATAATGGGCTGGGCATGGATGTGCACACCTGTGTAATCCCAGCACTTTGGGAGGCTGAGGCAGGTGAATTGCTTGAGCCCAGGAGTTTGAGATCAGCCTGGTCAATATAGTGAAACCTCATCTCTACAAAAATAAAATAAAAGTAAAATAAAATAATTAGCCAGGTGTGGTAGCACACACCTATAGTCCCAGTTACTCAGGAGGCTGAGGTGGAGGGATCATCTGAGCTCAGGAAGTCGAGGCCGCCATGAGCCATGATTGTCATGATCATGCCACAGCACTTTAGCCTGAGGGACAGAGTGAGACCCCAACTCAAAAAAAATTTTTTTAATTATGGTCATTTTGACAGCTGAACTCAGAAGTGAGATTCTGATCTCTTCTTATGAGAGAATCTTGCGTTTTAACATGATGCTGAATCTACTACTCAGGTCTTTATGATCATGGTATTTAGGCCACCAGTTTAGTTTCTATTTTCTTCTCTTCTGCCTTGATTCTGCCTTTTGTTTCATGGTGAAAAAAAAAATTACAAAAACTTTATCTAGCTTCTTGATGGCCCAGATTATTTCTTAACATTGTAAAACCTAATGTAAGTGCTACTTACCATCCACTGGAGTTACACTTTAATTTGGTGCCTTCTTTTTTTTTTTTTTTTTTTTTTTTTTTGAGTTGGAGTCTCACTCTGTCCCCCAGACTGGAGTGCAGTGGCCACTCCTGGTCGCTGCAGCCTCTACCTGCTGGGCTGCGGTGATCCTTCCACCTCAGCCTTCCAAGTAGCTGGGAACTACAGGCATGCGCTACCACGCCTGGCTAGTTTTTGATTTATTGTAGAGATGAGGTCTCGCCAACTTGCCCTGACGGATCTTGAACCTGCAGCCTCAGGCAATCCACTCACCTCGGCCTCCCAAAGCACTGGGATTACAGGCTGAGCTACCAAGCCCTGCCAATTTGGTGCCTTCTTAAACTCTCTTAAACTGTTAGGCAGTTTGAATGATAAACAACAGTTAATAACCATATGTGAAAACTTTAAAATCCACTTTGTAGATATCTTAATATTTTCCCCCCAAGATTTTTTTTTTTTTTTTGAGTAGGAGTCTCACTCTGTCACCCAGGATGGAGGGCAATGGTATGCTCCCAGCCACCACAGCCTCTACCTGCTGGGCTCAGGCGATCCTTCCATCTCAGCCTTCCAAGTAGCTGGAACTACAGGCACACACCACTATGCCCAGCTAATTTTTTGATTTATTGTAGAGATGAGGTCTCGCCAAGTTGCCCAGGCTGGTCTCGAACCCATGGGCTCAGGCAGTCCTCTCACCTCGGCCTCTCAAAGTACTGGGATTATAGGCATGAGCCACCACGCCCGGCCTCCCCCAAGGTTTTTAAGTAAATTCTAGTCATTATAGTTAAATAAGACATTAAAGCTAACATGTTAAAAGGCTTCATTGCAGCCTGCATATCACAGAGAGTTTTTAATGTATCTCTAGAAAGCTGTTACTGTCTCAGCTGAATTCAGAGTTTGGTCAACACAAGCTGTGAGGCGAAAGTGATATCCAGTATCTAGAACTGTTCGTTTAGGCCATGACTCCGCATGGGCCAAGGACTAGAAAGTAATAGCATTCTACCCAGGCAAGACTATTGATTAAGCTTCTCAATTTTCATAATAGAGCAGCAAGCTTATCTCCTATTTGTCAGGTTTCCAAGGCTCACGGATCCATCCCTAGTCAGCAGCATGGGACACCAACCTTGAATTATCTGCCCTCTAGATTATCAGCTAAAGATGTGGTGCTTAGGGGGAAATATTGACATATATTGGGGCCCATGACCTTTAAAATTTTCTTCCAGGAAAGCCTTCATATTTCCAAACACATCAGTGTGTTTCTTCCTTTCTCAAAATTTAGTAACAAACATCCACTGTGCTTTAACTTAAAAGATGACAGTCCCTGCCCTGAAGAAGCTAGTTCTGTACCTAGGTGATAACAGACTAGTTGTATACAAGGACTGTATGGAAGGTTTGTTCAGGTTATGGGGGTAGGAAGGAAGCTGTGATCCTGTCTGGTGAGGGCGGTTGTGGAGAGCGAGATGTCAGTGGGGAAAGGGGAACAGAGAAGGCATCGCAGAAGAGGGTGGTGCTGCGGCTGATTCTTGGAAAGTGATTAGAGATTTATCTAGCATCTAAGAAGGGGAGAGCTTCCTAATGAAAGGAAGCAGCATGTGCCAAAGGCAGAGACGAGAGAGGAAGGCTGGCTTGCAGAGCTGCAAGCAGGTGTGGAAGAAAGGGCAGAAGGCAGAGGTGAAAAGGAAAGCACAGATCAGATAAAGAAAGGCCCATGTACCTCACTCTGGAGTTAGAGTCTAGTTCTTTATCGTATCTACTGAAGGAGTTTCAGGAGGAGAGTGACATTTTTCTTCATTTTAGAAGGATGACAGTGTGGAAGATAAGATATATTGGCCAGGCCCAGTGGCTCAGCCTGTAATCCCAGTACTTTGGGAGGCCGAGGCGAGTGGATTTCCTGAGCCCATGGGTTCAAGACTAGCCTAGGCAACTTGGCAAGACCTCGTCTCTACAATAAATCAAAAGTTAGCTGGGTGTGGTAACTCGCACCTGTAGTTCCAGCTACATGGAAGGCTGAGACGAAAGGATCGCCAGAACCCAGCAGGCCATGAGTGTGCCACTGCACTCTAGCCTGGGCAACGAAATGAGACTCCAACTCAAAAAAAAAAAATATAGCTACACTTTTCATGTTTCCTATATCTGTTTGTCTGCTTGGAAGCTCAGAGTCATATTTGATCTATAGTTAAAGCAATTGTGCTAATTTTCATGGCTAGCATATTTTTTCCTTCATCTTATTATTCATGATCTGTTTCTTTTTTATTAACTTTGTCTATGTGTCCTTTGTTGTAAAGCCACCTCAAAATGTTGTGGGGAAAAAATGGACTATGGATTAATTTTTAAAATAAATAATTGTTAAGCTTGGGTGATATAGTTATATTAATATACCGTCTAATAGCCTTGAACTGTCTTACAGCACTATGTAGGAGGAAATGCAGCTTTAATTGGACAGAAGTTTGCAACCAACTCAGATTTAAAGGTAGGTCAAATTCTCAGACTAAAACTTATGCCCTCCACTAGTGTTTCAGTAATTTGGGGAGCAAGAATGAATATTTGTTCCTTGATTCAACTTGTGGATCACCTGCTATGTGCTAAACCCTGGGCCTCTTATTAGGAAGCAACATAACAATAGAAGGAGAACAGTAGTAACTAAGACTTTGAGTGTTTACTACGTGCCTGACATTGTCTTTGGTGCTTTCCATAAATTGTGTGATCCTTGTGACGACCCTGTAAGGCTAGTTAGTACTGTCTTTTGTTTTTTGAGCAGGAGTGTCACTCTGTTGTCCTGGCTGGAGTGCAGGGGCACACTCACGGCTACCTCAAGTTCAACCTGCTGGGCTCAGGTGATCCTTCCACCTCAGCCTTCCAAGTAGCTGGAACTACAGGCACACACCACCATGCCCGGCTAACTTTTTTGATTTATTGTAGAGATGAGGTCTCGCCAAGTTGCCCAGGCAGGTCTCAAATCCCTGATCTCAGGCAATCCTCTTGCCTCTGCCTCCCGAAGTGCTGGGTTACAGGCGTGAGCCACTGCACTTGGCTAGTTGGTACTGTTAATGGTACTGTCATTGATTTTGCTTTCTACATGAGGAAGCTTGAGGTTTAGAGAGTTTCACAACTGATGAGTAACAGAACTAGGATTTTAACGTAGGCAATCTGACCCAAGATCCCATGTTCTTAAGTACTGTATCATCTAATAGTTAGGAGCATGTGGGATCTGGAGTCAGTACCTAGGACTGGGGATTATACAAGTGATGAAAGAAAACATAACTGGCTACATTGACAAGCCTGGGCCCAGACTGGCAAGAAATGAAAGCTGTTAGATGGGTGTCAGTAGGGGGTGTGTCTTCAAGTCTCAAACTATTTGGTGTTTTTTTTTTGAGTTGGTGTCTCACTCTGTCACCCAGACTGGAGTGCAGTAGCATGCTCACAGCCACCGCAGCCTCGACCTGCTCGGCTCAGGTGATCCTTCCACCTCAGCCTTCCAAGTAGCTGGAATTACAGGCACATACCACCACACCCGGCTAATTTTTTGACTTATTGTAGAGATGAGGTCTCATCAAGTTGCCCAGGCTGGTTTCGAACCCATGGGCTCAGGCAGTCCTCTCACCTTGACCTCCCAAAGTGCTGGGATTATAGGTGTGAGCCACTGTACTCAGCCCCATTTGGTTTAAGTAGAATTTAAATTGTTGCTATGCTCAAAGTAATATCTGAATAAGAAGTTTCTCGTGCGATGAGTGGGATAGGCCTGAGGAGCGGGGCATCACAGAAGTTACTGCTGTTGTAATCTAAGATGGTTAGGGTTTGGATGAGAGTGGCCAGAGAAGGAGAATGTGCACGTCTAAAATCTCTGACAGTGGAGTCACTGACTTGGCTGGACCATCCCTGGGGAGCAAAGAGATTTAACCAAGATGATTCTGGCGTGAATGAACTTGAGAAGTGCAGAATGATTGTGACTGCCAGCAAAAGAAGGGAACTATGAACAATCCTCTAGTGTTGAACGATCAGCCTAAAAATAGAAATAAGGGAATGGACTCAGAAGCTGGGAGTGAGCTCAGTAATGAAGTGTGAACATTCACATTTTAATAAGAATTAAAGCTCTCATGAAATATTAGAGAAAAAAATACAGATTTTGCAGTCATTATCCTTATAAATAGTAATTAACTCTCAAAAGAGAAGATTAGCAATTCCAGGGCTGACCTTTGGAAATACTGCCAGCTAATGTGTGAAGAAAAGAAGAGATTGATCAGAAGTTAATCTTTAGAGAGAGCGCCAAACCTTCCCATTAAAATCCCAGAAGTTTTCATAGGTCCCTAAAAGGTTGCACTTCTATCCTGATAAATAATTCGGAGGACACACCCTGGAAGTTGCAGGTAAGTGCATGATTGACCTTTCAATATTGACCTCCCTTGGGACCAGCATTTGCTCTTGGTGTCTGGAGAAGCTGGGCTTGGGACCAGTCTAATTGGAAGACATCCTGATAAAGCAAGTCTGACCTTGGTAGGAGATTGAGAAATGAAAAGTGTTATCTGTTCCTCGCAACAGTCTTATCATTTTGAAGATAAGAAAGAGGTCCAGAGAGGCTAAGTAAGGTGCCCAGTCACCTACCTACTAAATGTTGGAGCCAGGATTCAACACAAGGATCTGCCTTCACTTCACCACCTTATCTGCACTTTCAAGGGGATTCCGTTTAGACCAGGTACAGTGGCTCACACCTATAATCCAGCACTTTGGGAGCTGAGGCAGAATGATCTCTTGAGCCTTGGAGTTCAAGACCAACCTAGGCAACAAAGCAAGGCCTTGTCTCTACAAAAAAAAAAAAAAAAAAAATTAGCCAGGCATGATGGCATATACCTGTAGTCCCAGCTACTCAGGAGCCTGAGGTGGAAGGATCACCTGAGCCTAGCAGGTCGAGGCTGCAGTGATTTGTGACCATGCCACTGTACTCCAGCTTGGGTGACAGAGTGAGACTGTGACTCAAAAAATACATATACATTCTCTCTCTCTCTCTCTCTATTATTCTTTTCATATATTCACTTTACTATAATTTTTTTTTTAATTTTTGCATCAATTTCCATGAGGATATCGATATTGGTCTATATTTTTCTTTTATTGTAATGCCTGTGATTTTGTTATAGGGGTAAAACTGACCTTATAGAATGAGTTAGAAAGTATTCCTCCTCCTTTTCAGTTTTTTATAAAAAGCTTGGTAAAAGCTGGGCACGGTGGCTCACGCCTGTAATCCCAGCACTTTGGGAGGCAGAGGCAAGAGGATTACCTAAACTCAGGGGCTTAAGACCAGCCTGAGCAACATGGCAAGACCTTGTCTCTACAATAAATAAAAAAATCAGCCGGCATGGTGGCACATGCCTATGGTTCCAGCTAATTGGTAGGCTGAGGCAGAAGAATCACCTGAGCCCTGCAGGTCGAGGCTGTGGTGGCCATGAGCATACCATTGCACTCTAGCCTGGGCAACAGAGTGATACTCCCAACTCAAAAAAAAAAAGCTTTGTAGAATTGGTATTATGGCTTCCTTCTGAGTTCGTAGAATTTGCCAGTGAAGCCCAGGAGGCCTCAAGTTTTCTATGTGGAAAGGTTTTAAATGATAACCAATTTCTATAATAGATATGGGGAAATCTAGATTTTTCTGTTTTATGAATAAGTTTTGGTAGTTTGTATCTTTCAAGGAATTTGTCCATTTCATTTAAGTTGTAGAATTTGTTGATGTAAAGTTAATTATCTTATTCCCTTAGCCCTTTAAGATCTCTATAATCTGTAATACAGAGGGTACCAAAAAATGTATATACATTTTAAGAAAGGAAACATTGTATTAAAATTGTAATACTCAATGTATACCAATAACAGAAGATGAATACAAGTCATGTTTGACTTCTGTAGTTACAAGAGGTGCTCAAAGTCCAGACACTAATTGCGGTGAACTAAAGAAATACATAGATACAACATCTCTTAAAATGTGCATACATTTTTTTTTTTGGCACCCTTGGTATCTCTTCTTCCTGATACCGGTCATTTGTACCTTTTCTCTCTCTGTCTGTCTGTGTCTCTCTCTCTCTCCCTCCTTGTCTTTCTCTTTCTCTTTCTCTCTCTCTTTCTCTCTCTCTCTCTCTCTCTCTCTCTCTCTCTCTCTCTCTCTCTCTCTCTCTCTGTCTCTCTCTCTCTCAGCAGTTTGGCCAGAGGTTTATCAGTTTTATTCTTTTTAATAAATAATGAGTTTTGGTTTCATTGATTTTGTGTGTGTGTGTTGGAGTCTCACCCTGTCACCCTCTACCTCAGCCTTCCAAGTAGCCAGAACTACAGGCATGCTCTACCACGCCTAGCTAATCTTGTTTTTATTTTTTGTAGAGATGAGGTCTCGCCAAGTTGCCTGTACTGGTCTCCAATCCACAGGCTCAGGCAGTCCACTCGCCTCGGCCTCCCCAAGTGCTGGGATTACAGACTGAGCCACCGAGTCCAGCTTTCATTGATTTTTCTCTGTTGTTTTTTCTATTTTTATTTCATTGGTTTCTGCTTACTTTGTTTTTAACTTGCTCTTCTTTTTTTTAGTTTCTTAAAGTAAGAAGCTCAGGTCTGGGACAGTGTAGGCAAGGGAAGTCGGCAAGCCAGATCCGTAAAAAAAAAAAAAAAAAAAAAAAAAGAAGCTCAGGTCATTGATTTTTGAGATCTTTCCAGTTTTCAGATATAAGTGTTTAGTGGTATAAGTTTCCCCTTAAGTACTGCCATAGCTGCATTCCACAGATTTTGATACATTCTTTTTATTTTCATTCAGTTCAAAATATTTTCTAATTTCCCTTTGATTTTTTGAGATGCACCATTTAATAGCCCATTCATGGACTATTTAGAGGTGTGCTATTTAGTTTCTATTAATAAAGATTTGGGGATTTTCCAGATATCTTTCTGTTGCTTATTTCTAATTTAACTCCATTGCAATCAGAAAATATGCTTCCTGTGGCCTGAATCCTATTAAGTTTATTGAGACTTTTAGTTTTGTTTTGTTTTGTGAGTTGGAGTTTCACTCTGTCGCCCAGGCTGGAGTGCAGTGGCACATTCACAGCCACCCCAGCGTCAACCTGCTGGGCTCCAGCGATCCTTCCGCCTCAGCCTTCCAGAAAGCAGCCAGAACTACAGGTATGCGATACCACACCTGGCTAATTTTTTAATTTTATTGTAGAGATGAGGTCTTGCCAAGATGCCCGGACTGGTCTCGAACCCATGGGCTCAGGTAATCCACTCGCCTCAGCCGCCCAAAGTTACTGGGATTACAGGCTGAGTCACGAAGCCCAGCCTGTTGAGACTTTTAATGACCCAGAATATGATCTATCTTGGTAAAGTTCTATGTGCACTTGAAAACTTCAAGAACTTCATGAATCTTTCTGTTATTGGGTAGTGTTCTATAAGAGTCTATTAGATCAAGTTGGTTGATAGTGTTGTTCAAGTCTTCTGTATTCTTGCTGGTTTTCTGTCTACTTGACCTATCTGTTATGAGAGAGGGGTGTTGACATCAACTATGATTGTAGACACTTGTCTATTTCCTTTGCAGTTCTATAACTTTTTGTTTCATGTATTTCAAAGCTTTGTTATTAGGTACATAATTGTGTAAATGTTCCAGATTGTTATACCCCCTTCATGAATCAACCCCTTTATCGTTACCAAGGGTGAAGAAGGTCATTTCATAATATTATTTGCTCTGAAGTTTATTTTGATTGAAATAATCATCCCAGCTTTCTTTCTATTAGTATTTGCGTGCTATGTCTTTTTCCATCCTATTTGTGTCTTTTAATTTAAATTGCAGTTCTTATAGACAACATATAGTTAGAACTTGCTTTTTAATCCACGTTGACAGTCTCTGCAGATTGGAGTGTTTAGACCATTTGGGTTTAATTATTGATATATCTGGTTAGGTTTAAACCTGACATCTTGTTATTTGTTTTCTGTATGCCTCACTTCTTTATCTTCTTTTTTTCCTCTTTTTCTGTACTCTATCAGATTGTTTTCTATGATCTCATTTTATCTTCCCTGAATTACTAGCTGTAATTCTTTGTTTTCCTATTTAGTGGTTGTTTTAGGGCTTATAATGTACATCTTTAGCTTATCACAGTCTACTTTCAAGTGATATACCACCATGTATACTGTAAGAACTTTACAGTTATGTACAAGCTTACCTCAGAGATACTGCAGGTTCCATTCCAAACTACAACAATAAAGCAAATAATGCAGTAAAATGGGTTACATGAATTTTTTTGTTTTCCAGTACATATAAAAGTTATGTTTACACTGCACTATAGTCTATTAAGTGTGCAATAGTATCATGTCGAAAAAAAGTACATAATTTTAAAATACTTTATTGCTAAACAATGCTAATGATCATCCAGGCTTTCAGAGACTTGTAACCTTGCTTTTGGTAGAGGGTCTTGCCTCCATGTTGATGGCTCCTGACTGATCAGGGTGGTGGTTGCTGAAGGCTGGGGTGACTGTAGCAATTTCTTAAAATTAGATGACAGTGAAGTTTGCCACATTAATTGACTCTTCCTTTCACGAAAGATTTCTCTGTAGCACATGCTGCTATTTGATACTGTTTAATCCACAATAGAATTTCATTCAAAATTGGTATCAATAATCTCAAACCTGCTACTTTTTCAGCTATGTTGATGAAATATTCTAAATCCTTTGTTGTCATTTCACGTTTACTGCATCTTCACCAGGAAGAGATTCCATCTCAAGACACATTATTTGCTCACCCATAAGAAGCAACTCCTCATCCCTTCAAAGTTTTATTATGGATTGCAGCAATTCAGTCACATCTTCAGGCTCTACTTCTAGTTCTAGTTCTCTTGCTATTTTTACTACATCTGCAATTCCTTCCTCCACTGAAGTCTTGAACCCCTCAAAGTCATCCATGAGATTTGGAATCAAATTAAACTCCTGATAATGTTGATATTTTGACCTCTTCCCATAAATCATGAATGTACTTAATGACATCTAGAATGGTGAATCCTTTCCAGAAGTTTTTCAGTTGACTTTGTGCAGACCCATCAGGGGAATCACTGTCCATGACAGCTATAGCCTTTTGAAATGTATTTCTTTTCTTTTTTTTTTTTTTTTTTTTGAGTTGGAGTCTCACTCTGTCACCCATACTGGAGTGCAGTGGCTGCTCCCGGCCACCGCAGCCTTGACCTGCTGGGCCCTGGTGATCCTTCCGCCTCAGCCTTCCGAGTAGCTGGAACTACAGGTGCGCGATACCACGCCCGGCTAATTTTTGACTTATTGTAGAGATGAGGTCTCGCCAAGTTGCCCAGGTGGGTCTCAAACCCGCGGGCTCAAGCAATCCACTCACCTCAGCCTCCCAAAGGCGCGGGATTACAGGCTGAGCCACCGAGCCTGACTGAAATGTATTTCTTAAATAATAGTCTGAAAGTTGAAAATACTCTTTAACTTATGGGCTGCAGGATGTCAATGAGCAGTAATATTTTGAAAGGAATCTTTTTTTCTGAGCAATAACCCTCAACAGTGGTTTTTAAAAATTCAGTAAACCATGTGGTAAACACATGTGCTGTCATCCTGGCTTTCCTGTTCCACTTACAGAACACAGGCAGAGTAAATTTAGTGTAATTACTAAGGTCCTAGGACACTTTTGGAATGTTCGAGTAGCATTGGCCTCCATTAAAGTCACCAGCTGCATTAGCCACTAACAAGAGACTCAGCCTGTCCCTTTGAAGTGTTGAAGCCAGGCATTGACTTCTCTCTAGCTAGGGAAGTCCTAGATGGCATCTTCTTCCAACAGAAGGCTGTTTTGCCTGCATTTGACAATCTGTTGTTTAGCATAGCCACCTTCATCATTTATCTCAGCTGGATCTTCTGGAGAACTTGCTGCAGCTTCTCTGTCAGCACCTGCTGCCTCACCTTGCACATTTATGTTCCAGAGATGGCTTCTTTCCTTAAACCTCATGAGTCAACCTCTGCTTGACTTCAAGCTTCAAGCTTTTCTTCTGCTGCTTCCTTACCTCTCTCAGCCTTCTAGGATTGAAGAAAGCCAGGGTCTTGCTGTGGATTAGGTTTTGATATAACAGAATGTTGTGGCTGGTTGTTCTTCCATGCAGACCATGAAAACTTTCTCCATGTCATCAGTGAGGCTGTTTTGCTTTCTTGCCTTTCATGTATGCCACTGGAGTAGCACTTAATTTCCTTCAAGAAATTTCCCTTTGCATTCACAGCTTGGCGACTGTTTGGCATAAGTAGGCCTAACTTTCTGTCGGTCTCGGCTTTTGACATGCCTTCCTCACTAAACTTAATCATTTCTAGCTTCTGATTTAAAGTGAGAAACATGTAATTCTTCCTTTCACTTGAACACTTTGAGGCCATTGCAGGTTATTAATTGGCCTAATTTCAATATTGTTGTGTTTCAGGGACTAAGGGTGCCACAGGAGAGGGAGAGAGCCATGGGGAATAACTGGTTGGCGAAACAGTGAACACACATTTATCGATTGTTTGCTATCTTACATGGGAGCGATTTGTAGTGTCCCAAAACAATTAGAGTAGTAACATCAAAGATCGCTGATCACAGATTACCATAGCTGATATAATAATAATGAAAAAGTTTGGGAGAATTCCCAAAATGTGACACAGCATCAAGTGGGCACATGCTGCTGGAAAAATGGCACCAACAGCTAGACTCGCCCAACGCAGTGCTGCCACAAACCATCCATTTGTAAAAAGTGCAGTGTCTGTGAAGCACAATGAAACAAGGTGTGCCTGTGCTTCCACATGTTCCCCAGCTGTATTTTACTTCTAAATATGTTTTAAACCTTACACTATGTGGTATTTTTCTTCAAACAGTTAATTTTCTTTTAAAGAGATTTAAATAATCAGAACAATAATCTCATGGACTTACCCAGTATTACTATCTCTGGTGTTCTTTGTTGAGATGCATACATATTTCCCTCTGGTCTCATTCTCCTTCTGCCTGAGGACTTTTTTTTTTAACATCTCTTGTGGTGCAGGTCTGCTAGTGACCAGTTCTTTCAGTTTTCACATTTCTGGAAACTCTTATAGTAATATGCTGAAGCATCTGTAGGGCTTACTCGGTTTATTTCTGTTTCTTAGGGTTCACTGTCCTTTGTTGTTTAATGTCCAGGTGTTTCGAAAACTGTTGTTTCACATATTTTGTCGTCGTTGTTGTTGTTTCTTCAGGCAGGAGGGTAAATCTGGCCCTTTTTGTCTCATATTGGAATTGAAGTTCTAGCTAAGAGTTAGAGAAAGGAAATAAATTGGTCAGGGCAAGACTTTTCAGAATTGGCAGGTGATGGGCACGTGTCAGGACAGGAAGGGGAGAGAGGACTATTTTTACTCAGAAACTGGGATTTCTTAGATAGATACAAAAGAAACTCTGTACAAAGTAGTGTACAAACAAGCAGTTAATCAGCAAGCAAAAATAACTTTTGAAGCTCCTGGGTGCAGCATATTAAATCTGAAGCTATGCTGATAGTCTCTAGGGACTTTCCTTTAAATGCTGGTCCAAGTCCCCATTGTTTCAAGTGTTTGCCTGGCCTTGAGTGGTGTGGCAGAAGCAGCAACTTATTGGAGCTAAGGAACAGAAGCAGATGTGACATGGCTTCTAGAAAGACTAGCTGGGGAGGCTCAGGTTGGAATCAAAGGAAGAGGTTTTAGAAACGTCGCAGAGCACCTCCCCTGACCTTCTAATGGAGATATTCTTTAATTCTCTTAGTTGAGAGGCTTTCCTGTCCAAGAACTGCTAGGTAAAGTGTTGAGATTAGGTCCCCTGGTTGTTAAGGGCATGGTGATCCAGCAACTTTTTCAACAGTTGCTCCATCTGACAACTTTGGCAAACAGCAGCTCATGTCTGTTTTCTCACACAGTAGTCATGAGTGAGTCTCAGTCTGCTTGGGCTGCCATGATAGCAAAACACCATAGACAGGATGGCTTAAACAACACAAGTTTATCTTCTCACAGTTTTGGAGACTGGACAGCCCAAGATCAAGGTTCCAGCAAGGTTGGCTTTTGGTATGAGCTCTCCTCCTGGCTGCCGATGGCCACCTTGCCACTATGTCCTCACATGGCCTTTCCTTGGAGCATGTGGTAGGGGAAGAGAGCTCGGTCTCTGTCTTCCTATCTGATTAGGTCCTCATTTAACATGAATTACCTTCTAAAAGCCTCATCTCCAGATACTATCACACTGGGACTAGGGCTTCAACATCTAAATTCCAAGGAGACATAGACATTCAGTCCCTAACAGGGAGTTTGGGGTACAGCAGCTGTACGGGTAACTGACAACCGCGATGTGGGTCCCTTGTCAGCCTCTCGTTTCTGGATAAGTTGTGGCCATACCCTCGAGGCCTAGGCCCTGGTAATGGCCCTCATATTGTATCCTTCCAGACCAAGAGCTTTCACAATCAGATTTGGTGTCCAATATTTTGTTGAAATGAGTAGAGTCACTGTGGAGTCTGGGAGGAGCAGCAGGTCTCCTGATAGGCTGTCTGTCTGTCGCTTGTCTCCAGGTTCTTCTTTGTGGTCCAATTGGCCCAAAGCTGCATGAGCTTCTTGATGACAATGTCTTTGTGCCACCAGAGTCACTGCAGGAAGCAGATGAGTTCCACCTCATTTTAGAGTACCAAGCAGGTAAGGAAATGCGTAAGTAATGGTGGCAAGACTGGTTGCTGGACTGTGTGTTGTCAGATTGGGGTGTGACTGTGCTGAAAATGTATCGTTATAAATTGGTGGGACCCTGTTCTTGCCATACCAAGATTTCCTGACGCACTGGCCCTTGCCTCAAGGGAGGGGGTGGAATATCGCCACACAGAAGAAAATTTCACATATACAAACAGAATTGCTCTAACCCAAGAGAATGAGGCTGTAGGGGGGCAGCCATCTTGAAAAGAAGTGAAAATGTGTTAAGTACACATATATAAACTTTTTCTTTATTACAAAGAAAAGAGAAAGGCAGGTGACGTCGGCTCGCTCTATGCTGGTTCCGCCTGAGGCCTTTCTGACTGTTGTAGCTGCTGAGAATTGACTCCTGAGCATTTTATTTTTCCTGGGCTGTGTGAGTGGAGCTGGTTTGTATTTAATGTCCCTTACACCATTTCCCATTACATCATGTCCCAATGTTTGTGAATTCAAAGTCTATCCCATCCCACCCTACCTCCTGCAGATGTTAGGTATTACACAAACTCAAGATCTGATTTCTGAGAGAATTTTGAATACTTGGACATACTTTGCTTCTGTGTATTTCCTGCTGCATCTTTCTCTCTGCTCAGAACTCAGACTCTTGACTTTCTGATTCAACACGTTGTTAATTTAAGTTAAAGACTTAAGCCTTTTAACAGACTGATTGGTATCTTAAAGTAGTTCTTAATACTCTCCAATGAACTGCTTCCAAATCAGATGATTAAGAGGACCTCCCCTCTAAGTAATTACCTTTAATGTAGAGGTGAGCTATATTGCTTCTTGAAAATTATGCCTTTCTCCAGGTATAAGAACGAATTGTTTCTTGTTGCTGGTTCTCTTTTGGGTGCTTACTGGGATCACATGGGAATTACGGAAGGACGAGATCTGAAAATTAGGAACACAGTGTTGAAGTTGGCAAGTCACATTTAAGTTTGTAGTTTCTCTCCATTGCGGTAAGGTTTAAAGGTTGGTGTGTAGAAACCTTGTGAACTGCTTGAATGAAAATTGTGACGATGACTGTGGACGGGAAGGGTCTGGAATGAGTTAGGAGGTACCTCTGAGGTGCTGCTGCTATTCCAGACTCGTCTCACTTCTGTTGGCACCCACAGCATGAACTGGGGACATGGATGGTTCCTGGAGTCTCATTCTCCCTGGCGACTAGAATAGAAAGTCTAGCATCCTTGACAGGACCGTGACACTGTTGGACAGCTGTACCTTGCATGTAGTTGAGATGGTACAGCTGAACTCAGAAGGAGACTTCTCCATCCTTGGGTCTATACGCTTCACACTCCAGTTTTTCTTTCCTGTGCTCTCTTTTGCTGAGTACACAGCAGCAAAATGTGAAAATATGTGAAGCAACATTTTCCTAGGCTCCAGGAGGGAACCTAGTCAGGTGGCAGCAGCCCTCAGGTCAGCTCTCTTAACAGAAGCCCATCCCTGACTGTTCACTAACCTAGATGGGTAAATTCCAAGGATTTGCCAACTTTTTTCTCATTCTCTCCTATCAGAGCTCCCCAGAGAAGCCCATGTTCAGGCTTAGGCTGGGGATCCTGTGAGTCACCCTATAGAGGTCTTGCTGACTTACTGGCTGAGGGCAGGATGATGTATTGGGAGGAGAGATTACTCGCAGAAACAGTTGAGAGCTTTGTGAGAAAAGGGGGCACTAGCTTCTCCTGAGCTGAGTTTCAATCCCTTTGCTTCTCGCCACTCCATCTGTCCTGTGTCCTGTGGAAAGTGAGCAGCTCTCCACCTCCTCATTCTTGCTTTGCAGAAGCCTGTTTATTTTTTGCCTCTGTCAACTTCCCTGAATAAATCGATTCATTTTGAATGTTCTGTGGCTCTTTTCTCCCAGGTGAAGTTAGGCCTTGTTTTGTTTCCTAGCAGTGTCACTATCTAAGGGTTGGGTCCACATCTTGCTGTCTGGAGAGTATCCATGTAATATGTTTTTCCCTGTTGTACAGAGTCTTGTCAGTTTGGGAAATGTTGGCTTTGAAGTTCATACCCATATTTTTTTGTTGCCCTTAGGTCATCGGGCTTCTCTCTTACTCACTTGTTCTTTTGCTAATTCATTCCCATGGCTATATATATGCCAGGTGCAGTGTGAGGCTATAGGAGTATGACGATAGAAGATGACACGAGAGCCCCCCTCAGCTCACAGTTTGCTGCTGGGGATGGACACTGGAATGCATTGTCACAAAGTCATGTGCCCCATCCTATAACAGGGTCCAGTGGTAGCCCTGGGAAGGAAGCAATCAAGTCTGCTTGGAGTGGTAGAGTTAGGGAAGGCGTCACACTGAGGGAGGAGGTAGCCCTTAACCTTGATCTTGAACAGCCGTGACTCCAAAGCAACTGACGCAGAAGTGGCTAGAGCAGACAGGCAGTCTTACCCTGTGGACCAGGTACCCCAAAACCACCAGGGGCAGCAGGGAAGAGGCGGTACAGTCAGTTTGGTGCTTGGGAATTCAACCCGCTTAGGTTCCAACTAAATGAAAAGTGCTCAGGGCACTGCTGTGAGGGGGCATGTGCTCTGAAAAAGTAGCCTGTCTTGTCTAGAGGGGCACGCGTGGTGTGTGCTGTGTGCTGGCATCTGGAAGTCCTGCCACTGCTGTGGAACTGTGTCTCCTGTTGAGAACTCAGTGGACAGGAGCTCTCCTGGGACTCTAGGGGAGCTGGCTACCTTGAAAAAGGCGTCTGGCACCCAGACTGTGTTTCTGTTTCTTTGTTGGGTTTGGGTTTAGGCTTTTGGCTTGTTTCTTGCAGTGCCGTGCTGACCTTAGACCATTGTAGCTGGGTCCACTCAGCCTGCTCGGAGCCAAGGCTCCCATGAGGCACCTGGAAGTCCCTCCACAGCTAGGAGACTTAAAGCCTCTTCCTTTTCTTCCCATTGTGTTGACTGGGCTTTTCTAGGGGAGCAGTGGGGCCAGTTAAAAGCTCCCCATGCCAACCGATTCATCTTCTCTCACGACCTCTCCAACGGGGCCATGAATATGCTGGAGGTGTTTGTGTCTAGCCTGGAGGAGTTTCAGCCAGACCTGGTGGTCCTCTCTGGATTGCACATGATGGAGGGACAGAGCAAGGAGCTCCAGAGGAAGAGACTCTTGGAGGTAATGGCACCATCACGACGCCCCAGATCTCAGCTGCAGGTTTTCTTCAGGTTCAGCCACTCGTGGCCTCTAGCTCATGCGGCCTTGCCTCGGGTCTTGGCCTCCCAGGGACACATCTTGGCAGCTGGCTGTGAAGCTTGCCTCCTGCTCCAGTGAGGCACCTCCCTGTGTCCCTTCAAACATGGTGGCAGCTTGAGTAGGACAGGTCAGAGCATCTCCTTGCTGAGCCTCTGCATCCTGTGCTGACTGGAGCATGGCTGCAAGATGCAGGGTGTGTGGTTGGTGTCCTTCGTGTCATCTGTATCATCTCACTTCACGTCAGCTCTGCTGCAGTTCCTACAGACCTGTCCAGCAGTCAACGCCCACTGCTCAGCTGAGGCCCTAGGAGTAGGCTGGCAACAGGAACATACGGGGCAGGGCTTTGTCATCTGATTCCATTGCCCTGATGGCTCTTTGCAGAGCCTCGTCTGCCCTGTCAGGAAAAGCATCCCTTGTCCACAGAGGCGGAGGGGGACCCATACTGCTTGTAGCTCTCATGGGGATGCACAGAAGGCGGTCACCAGGAAGAATTGCCTCTCAGGACCTCTGTCCTTCCGTCTTCTTGACTTCTGTTTCTGATGGTACCTCTGTCCTCCTCTTGGCAGGTTGTAGCCTCCATGTCTGACATCCCCACTGGCATTCCAGTTCACCTGGAGCTGGCCAGTATGACCAACAGGGAGCTCATGAGCAGCATCGTGCATCAGGTAACCACACAGGCAGCCTAGGCCACGTTTCAGCCCTGACCCTCCCAGGGCCTTGAGCAAAGCTCCCCCGTCCAGAGGGACATGGCTCACTGAAGTGTAGGTTTGTGTAACTTAGACCCAAGTCCATGGAAAGGCTAGCAGAGATCCGGACCCGATCTGGAACAGGTTCTCCTACGAGGTTAGGAATATGGCAGCGTAACTGATGGAGTCAAGGGTCACACTTCTCCCTCTGGGATAGGGAAGTTGCAAGTGAAAGAACTCAAAAGGAGAAAGCTGAAAGTCCAGCCCAGCTGCTCGAAGAAGCTTTGTCAAAGGAAGGAAACTGGGGAACGTCACTGCCTCACCAGGTTCCAGGTGTTCAGCTCCTGCCTTTGGACAGCAGCAATGATGAGGATACATGTGAGCTAGTGAAGTCTTAGAACACCTAGAAGACGTGGTGGTTGGTTGGCAGCCAGCTTTTGCCACTGGCTTCATGAGCTTAGGCAAGTGATATCACTGTCAGGTCACTGCCAATTAACCTTTTTAATTGCTAATACATGCATGTGATTAATATATACATATATATATGAAAAGATACACAATGACATCTCCCACCTTCTAGTTATGCCCACCTGTCCCCAGTCTTAGTCATCTCTTTATTAATGTCATCCATATCCCTCCAGGTGTACACAGATGATATGGAAATATATCTTATTTTTTCATTTCTTTTTACCCAAAAAAGATAGCACAACACACTGAATATACTTTCTGCACTTTGGGTTTTTTCACTAAGTGTGTCTTGGAGACCTTTCCTGCATCCCAACGTGGAGCTTGTCCTCAGCCTTCTCACAGCCACATGGCCAAGATGACTGTGGAGGGACCTCAGCTTATTTAACCCAACCCATCTGGAAGGACGAATGCTTACTGCCCTTTGCCATTACATGCAGTGCTGCAGTGAATTACTTTGTAGGTGATTTTATTTTGCCTGCAAGAACATGTGTGTGTAAATTCCCAGATGCAGCATAGCTGAATGGAAGCATAAGAAAGTACTGGCAGCCGGCGCAGTACCTCACACCTGTAATCCCAGTACTTTGGGAGGCTGAGGCAAGAGGATTGCCTGAGCCCACAGGTTCAAGACCATCCTGGGCAACATGGTGAAGCCTTGTCTCTACAATAAATCAAAAAATAAGCCTAGTGTGGTAGTGCACGCACGTAGTTTCCAGTTACTTGGAAGGCTGAAACAGAAGGATCGCCTGAGCCCAACAGATCGAGGCTGTGGTGGCCATGAGTGTGCCACTGCACTCTAGCCTGGGTGACAGAGTGAGTGATTAAAAAAAAAAGAAAGTATTTGCAATTCTGAGATTGCCCAGTTGCCCTCTACGAGAATTGTACTCATTTACTTCCCACTAGCAATATTTACAAATGCTCAATCCCTCTTACCTTTGCTACCAGCATGTAATTTAAAATGTGCATTTATATCAGTCTGACAGTGAAAGATGGCATTTCAGTATACAGTCGCCCCTCAGTATCCACGGGGGTGGAGGGTTCCAGGACCCCTACAGATACCAAGATCTGCAGGTGCTCGAGCTGCAGTTAGCCTCTGGATAGGAAGTCCACCCTCTGTGTCTGCAGGCTCCACGTCCCTTGAGTACTGTATTTTCAGTCCAACTTGGTTGCATCCACAGATGCAAAACTCAGGGCTATGGAGGGCTGAATTTAGTGGTTTGGGTTTAAAAATGCCTTTTTTTTAGGGTAGTTCTGGGTTCACAGCAAAACAGAGCAAACATTCAGTTCCCGTCCACCTCATGCCCCACACGCACAGCCTCCCCCGATGTGACACCCTGCACCGGAGCAGAACGCCTGTCACAGCTCATGAACCTCCGTGGGCACATCATGTCCCCCCAAGTCCACGGTTACAGTCGTATTCACACTTGGTGTTTTTCAGTATAGTTTTTATTTGCCTTTCTCTTTTTGAGGAATCATCTTTTCACTTATAATTCCATTGTCTCTGTCAACTTAACCCCCTGAGCTTTAGTCTAAAATGGAGACAGTTCCTCTTTCCCTCAGGGTTACAGTAAGAATTGGATGAAACACAGCCTTTAGCTCAATGCCTGGCGCAGAACATGTAGCAAAAACCACTATTGCACCAGTGGAGGTATAGGCCATAAATTTCTTTGAAAAATGTATTCTCAGAGCCGGGCTCGGTGGCTCAGCCTGTAATCCCGTGCTTTGGGAGACTGAGGTGAGTGGATTGCCTGAGCCTGCGGGTTCGAGACCCGCCTGGGCAACTTGACGAGACCTCATCTCTACAATAAATCAAAAAATCAGCGGGCGTGGTTGTGCACACCTATTCCAGCTACTTGGAAGGCTGAGGCGGAAGGATCACCGGAACCCAGCAGGTCGAGCTGCGGTGGCCGGGAGCGGCCACTGCACTCCAGTCTGGGCGACAGAGACTCCAACTCAAAAAAAAAAAATGTATTCTCACATACAAGTATACTCATCTTTCCATCAAAAACCAAGCCTTTATGTGTGGGCCTCTGGTTCTGAGGAGGGAAGTGCTAAGAAAAAAAGATGGGCTAGGCTCGGTGGCTCAGCCTGTAAACCCAACACTTTGGGAGGCCGAGGCCAGTGGATTATTTGAGTCTGAGGGTTCAAGTACAGCCTGGGCAATTTAGTGAGACCTCGTCTCTACAATAAATCAAAAAAATTAGCTGGGCGTGGTAGCGCGTGCCTGTAGTTCCAACTACTTGGAGGGCTGAGGTGGAAGATTGCCAGAGCCCAGCAGGTCAAGGCTGCAGTGGCTGGGAGTGTGCCTCTGCACTCCAACCTGGGTGACAGAGTGAGACTCCAACTCAAAAAAAAAAGATGGTGAGGTATAACAGTGGTTTCCCATGAGACAGAGCAGGCACCTTGGCTCCAGGTGGGTGGGCCTTCTTTACACAGGATTACAACTAAGTGTAGACAGCCTTCCTACCTACCCCTGCTTTTGAAGCCCAGCTCTAACAGGACACTGTATTCTTCTTGCTTCTTGGTGTTGTATTCAAAGAACCATTGTGACCCTGACCATACATTACTAAGTTCTCCATTTTCTTTTTTTTTTTTTTTGAGCTGGAGTCTCACTCTGTCACCCAGACTGGAGTGCAGTGGCCGCTCCCGGCCACCGCAGCCTCGATTTGCTGGGCTCCGGCAATCCTTCCGCCTCAGCCTTCCGAGTAGCTGTAACTACAGGCGGGCACTACCATGCCTGGCTAATTTTTTGATTTATTGTAGAGATGAGGTCTTGCCAAGTTGCCCAGAAGGGTCTCGAACCCGCGGGCTCAGGCAATCCACTCACCTCGGCCTCCCAAAGTGCTGGGATTACAGGCTGAGCCACCGAGCCCGGCTAGCTCTCCATTTTCATGCCTGCTGGCATTGAAGAACTGAGAGCCACGTCCTGTCAGTGGTAAGAGTACATGCTATATGTGCAAAGGCAAAAACCAGGCACCCTGGAAGGAAACAGAAACATGTTCAGCTCTGCCCTTGACACACAGTGGCACACGATAAAAACCTGGGTCTGAGACACCATTACTGCAGCTTTCCAGTTTCTCCCAAGTGATAGTGACAGTGGAGATTGAAGTGTCATGGCCAAAATAGTGACATCAGGTGCGGGGAGCCCTACGGTAAGGAAGAACAATGACTGCCTGCCTTCTCTGTTATTTAGTCATTGACTAAGATATCTTGGGAGCTAGATGCTGTCCATCAGAGAGAGACTTGTCCTTGTTTCTGTTAGCAGGTCTTCCCTGCAGTGACTTCCCTTGGGCTGAATGAACAGGAGCTGCTATTTCTCACCCAGTCGGCGTCTGGACCCCACTCTTCTCTCTCCTCGTGGAATGGCATTCCTGATGTGGGCATGGTCAGTGACATCCTCTTCTGGATCTTGAAAGAACATGGGAAGAGTCAAAGCAGAGCCTCAGACCTCACCAGGATACACTTCCACACACTGGTCTACCATATCCTGGCAACTGTGGACGGACATTGGGCCAACCAGCTGGCAGCCGTGGCTGCAGGCGCACGCGTGGCGGGAACACAGGCCTGTGCGACAGAAACCATAGACACTAGCCGAGTGTCTCTGAGGGCACCCCAAGAGTTCATGACATCCTACTCAGAGGCAGGCTCAAGGATCATATTTAACCCCAACAAACCAGTGGTAGAATGGCACAGGGAGGGAATATCCTTCCATTTCACACCGGTGTTGGTGTGTAAAGACCCAATTCGAACTGTGGGCCTCGGAGATGCCATTTCGGCTGAAGGACTCTTCTATTCAGAAGTACACCTTCACTATTAGGAAGGTTGTTGTGGGCCATTTTTCAGAGGAAGGAGAACTAGCCAACTTGAGAATTACAGGAAGAAAATGGTTTGGAAAATACAGTTGAGGGTGTCAGAACCACTAGTAGAGCTAGTTGGAAGACAGCCAAAGAAACAAAAGCAGATTAAACTGTGTCAGATACATTCCAGCCTGTTGGTAATTACATAAAAACATTTCAGGTTTTAATCAACAATTTAGCTGAGACTGGATTCTTGTTTCTTATGTTTTGTGTCACAGGGCTAAAACCTTAATTCCCAGATCCCAGTTGATGCAGCAGCATCTAGCATTTTAAGCCAAACCTCTTCACCCTTGAGAGCACGTCAGCTGGAGAAAGCACTTGCCTCTTGCCCACTCGAGACGCACACGCCTGCTCCCCGCAGTCCTGGCCTCAGTGAAGCCTGAGGTCCCGTGTCCCTCTGCTCCCTGCTCATGGGCAGAATCATGACTTCCATTCAGTGTTACAGTGACAATATTTCATGACATACCTTCTCAGTCCCCTCTCAAACATAGAGCCACACGTAAGGACAAAGCCACCCTTCTTGTGTTTTGCAATCACCCCAGGAAATGGGAGCCTTGGAGGGAGTCGTTCCTTCGGCAGTTTGGAAGCCTGGGTGGCGCTATGAGCTGAGGATGAGCCTTCCTGTCCTGGCTTCTTAGACTGACTGGGCTCAGCGTCACTGCCCAGCTCCGGATGCGCTTTCTGCGGTAGATGTTTTTGTTCATTCTGAGTCTTCGAGGAAATCTGCTCTTACAACTGGAATATGTTTGTGTGTGTATCAGATCATGTATGTTTTATGTTTTCATTCATCCATTAAAGAATTTGACCTCATAAGAGCCCCAGGATCATGAACAAGTTTGTCATGTTATATATTTATTTTTTTATAAATAAAGATTTCTGTTTGCTTTTAAATATATTAAAAACAATTTACATTTCAGGATCCTAAGCCTGTGTGTAATTGATTTTGTTTCCACTGTCACTCTGGAGCCAGATAAAATATAAATCATTCTGATCTTCCCTCGTGATTTACATGTTACTCTGCCCTTGAGGTGTTTGACTGTTTTGTCTTCCCCGGTCACTGGGCTAGGTAGTCCCTCACCCTAAGCCTGAGCTGCAGGCCTGCCCCCTGGGGTTTAACGTGTCAGAAGGACCAATGTGAAGTAGCCCAGTTAAAGCTGAATTGAAACACAGCAGTTTGAAGCATGGTGAGATTTTCAGCTTGTGCCAAGGGCAGCGTGGACATGGCAGTCACTGGCAGGCTTACCTAGCTCAAGGGTCATCATCTCCCCCCCGGGCCCATAGCAGCTCCCAGACTTGGAAGTACGCAAGCTCTCATTTATGACCTTCCCCTGCTTTGGGTGAGAAGGCTTGATCACTCCTGCAAAGAAAATTTAAGCCTAGAGAATTATGCGGCTTGTAATGCAAAGCAAGTTGCTTATTAAGGAACTCTGGCTGCTACCTCATTCTTCTCTATCTCCCGGATCAATTTAAAATAATTAACCACAAACCTTATAGCCTATTTTTATTAGAAGTTTCCATGAGGAGAGATTGTTTTCCTAAGAAGAATTAGAATAATTGTGATCTAAACCTAGGAAGACTATGAGGAGTCCTGAAATGTTTTCCACATGACTTGTTTTGGTTTTTTGTTTTTGATTTAGCATCTTACTCTGTTGCCCAGGCTGGAGTGCACCGGCACGCTCACGGCCACCATTGCCTTGACCTGCTGGGCTCGGTCAGGTGATCCTTCCAGATCAGCCTTCCAAGTAGCTGGAACTACAGGCGCACACTAGCTAATTTGGTGATTTACTGTAGAGATGAAGTCTCACCAAGTTGCTCAGTCTGGTCTCGAACTCCTGGACTCAGGCAGTCTTCTCATCTCCACCTCCCAAAGTGCTACGATTACAGGCATGAGCCAACATATCCGGCAATCTTTTACTTTGTCTCTAAGTTTCTACTCAGTCCCTGGCCCTGAGTGTATTCTCAACAGGTTCTCCATGGTGTGTGTGTGTGTGTGTGTGTGTGTGTGTGAGATGTCAATTAAAAACTAGTTCAGGAAGTAGAGTCAGCAAATATCCTAGAGCTATGATTTTTTTTTTTTTTGAAAAGTCTCACTCCGTCGCCCAGGCTGAAGTGCCATGGCACACTCACAGCCACCCCAGTGTCGGCCTGCTGGGCTCTAGTGATCCTTCCGCCCCAGCCTTCCAAATAGCCAGAACTACAGGCATACGCTACCACACCCGGCTAATTTTTTATTTATTGTAGAGATGAGGTCTCGCCAAGTTGCCCAGGCTGGTCTTGAATCTGCGGATTCAGGAAATCCACTCGTCTCAGCCTCCCAAAGTGCTGGGATTACAGGCTGAGCCACTGAGCCTGGCCTTTTTTTTTTTTTTTCATAGAATAGGCATATACATGTATTTAATGTGTATAACACAGGAATCTTCCGTATAGTGGCCCAACTTCCCAATGAATTACAGAAACTTAAGTACTATATCTCAGGGTTATGAAAAGAATGAGGCTTGGATTCTGGTTAAATAGGTTGTGGAGGGGGAAGAAGAGGATCTCTACTGAGAGACAACTAGTGATTGGGGGAATGACTGGCAAACAGTTCTCTGAAAGTTGAATGAACCCGAGAGCCGGGCATCATGTTATGAAATGGTTGGCCAGGTCGATGACATTCCTTTTCTCCTTTCCTGTAACAGATAAAGAGATGACAAGGAAGGGAAGGAAAAGTCATTGTTCTTGGTGGGCCCATGCATGCAGCCTTTATGAGGACAAGGGAAAAGTCTCTTCCAAGTCCTGGTGATTCTTCAGGATTTGAGTACTTCTTTATTTTTAAGCCAATAGTTGGATCCAAACAGTGGGTTTCATCTCAACATCAGTAGAAAACAGCATATTTAAAACCAGAAAAATGAAAACACAGAGAGAGACACAGGTGACTCTGTATTTAAACTCTATAGTAGGAGGTCAAACTTTGAGTTCTGAATTTCCCTTGATGTAATATGCCCTTCAGTTTAAAAATGCACACACAAGAAAAGACTATAATATGTAACCAGTTGGAGTACTAGAACACCTGGTATGCCCTTGAACTTTCCCATTTACACAAATGTGCCGAGCACAGTGGCTCATGCCTGTAATCCCAGCATTTTGAGAAGCTGAGGTGAGAGGGTTGCTTGAGACCAGGAGTTTGAGACTAGCCTGAGGAACAAAATGAGGCTGAGGGAGAATCTCTTGAGCCTTGGAGTTCGAGACTGCAGTGAGCCATGACAGGGTCACCACACTCTACCACCAGGTTGCTCAAAGGGGGTTATGCTTCTTGTCTTTTCTCAGTCTCAGAGGATTTGTTTGCCCCTTCTTTTTTCTTTAAGAGAGGAACCACTGTAGCCAAGGGTTTGGTGCAGTAGAGCTGAGAAGTTTGGTTTCTTGAGCAAATGCACAGATGAGCCAATTGAGATTAATTTGGGGAGAAAAGACAATGGAAGACCCTTTAGAATGTACCTACTCAGCCTGTAATCCCGCGCCTTTGGGAGGCTGAGGTGAGTGGATTGCCTGAGCCCGCGGGTTCGAGAACCTCCTGGGCAGCGAGACCTCATCTCTACAATAAATCAAAAAAATCAGCCGGGCATGGTAGTGCATGCCTGTAATTCCAGCTACTCGGAAGGCTGAGGCAGAAGGATCGCCGGAGCCCAGCAGGTCGAGGCTGCGGTGGCCGAAAGCGGCCACTGCCCTCCAGTCTGGTTGACAGAGTGAGACTCCAACTCAAAAAAAAAAAAAAGAATGTACCACTGAATCAAAATTGGGATCCCAAACATATTCCTAGTTAAAGACCAGCTCAGAATAAACAAAAGGACTGTCAACTAAGCATGAAATCAGGGGCTCAAGAGGAATGACCAGTTCCACCCAAGGAGAAGCTCAAAGGGCTCAGGTTGGTACCTTAGTTCCAAGTTTAGGCAACTCCTTGGGGAGGATCCTGAGTCCTCTCTGAGGTTGTGCGTTGGGCACCTAACTAATGTTGACGAAAATGCCAAACACATAAAGAGGTTTATTCTAAGCCAAATATGAGTGACCTAGGCCAATGGCACAGTCCCAAGAAATCATGAGAACTTGTGCCTCAAGCAATGTTTTTAAAATAATAGGTCTTAAGCTATTAATAGACACTACCTCAATTTGGTGCTTAGCACACAAAATATCAAAACACATCACATAAGGGGAAGTATTATAAGTGCTCTTTTGTATAACGTGAGTGAATGTATGTCTCAATGAGTATGTATAGATTTGAATGTACATATACCCTTTTGCAGAATGTCCACTGTGGTATTATGATACATACATTGGTTTTTGTCCACAGTTCCTAGCTCTTGATTCCCATAGCCCTTGTTAGAGTCTTCTGTTATAATGTTGGGGTGCTTTAGGCCTTGGAAGCAGGTGTCAGGAAATATAATCTCTCTGACCATCGCCTACCTTCCTTTCACCTTCCCCAAGGCAGGACTCTAATCTTCCCTCATCTTCTGACTGTGGCTTGTTTTTTGTGTTTTTTGTTTTTGAGTTGGGGGTCTCACTGTCACCTAGGCTGGAATGCAGTGGCATGATCGTGGTTCACCACATGGTCATGGTTCACCACAGCCTCGAGCTCCTGGGCTCAGGTGATCCTTCCACCTCAGCCTTCTGAGTAGTTGGGACTATGGGCGCACACCACCACAGCCAGCTGATTTAAAAAAATTTTTTTGTAGAGACCAGGTCTTGCTCTGTTACTCAAGCTGGTGTCTAACTCCTGGAATCAAGCAATCCTGCTTTGACCTCCCAAAGTCAGCCAGCTTCTTCCTTTATAAAATGGAGATAACAGTACCTTTCCGTTGGAAAGGTCCAAAGAGGTTAACTATTCCTTCCTAACCTTTTCTTCTTGACCTTCCATAATATCACTCTCCTGGTTCTTTGACTGTATCACTTGCTTGTCTTTTGTGTGGGCTCTTCTGCATCTCTCTTTAAATATTTTCCTTCTTTGGTTCCTGTCTTATTCCTAGTTATCCTTGGGTAGCTCCTTTTAAATCTATGGCTTCAGCTATCACTTGCATCCAAATGACTCCTAAATCTTTATCTTCAAACCAGATTTCATTCCTGAGATCCAGCTATTCAGATGCCTAATGGATATCACCATTTGGATGTCTCAAAGATAAGCATGTCTAAAACCAGACTCCACAACCAACCATCAACCCTAGCCCAATAT
Organism: Cephalopachus bancanus; assembly: GCA_027257055.1. Taxonomy (NCBI): domain Eukaryota; kingdom Metazoa; phylum Chordata; class Mammalia; order Primates; family Tarsiidae; genus Cephalopachus; species Cephalopachus bancanus. The sequence goes on from JAPVLO010000355.1 coordinate 1,683,779, forward strand.
CCTTTTATTCTCCCTGGTCATCCAAGCCCAGAAGTGGGTATCCATCCCACAGGCTTTTCTTATCCAATCAATCCCTAATTTCTGTTGAGTTTGGCTCTTAAATCTCTTATATCCTCCTCCTCTCCATCTCTGTCTTGGCTTTTACCCTCATTATTTCCCACTGAGACATTTTCAGTAATCTTTTCAGTTTCAGTAACCAGACTGGTCTAGTACACTAGACTCCATGCTGATGTAAAAGGGAGTTTTCTCAATCCTTCGGGTGCAAATCTCATTTCTGCCACATATCAGCTACAAGGGCAAGGGTATCACTTCTGATCCTTGCTCTTTATTTATTTTATTTTGTTTTTTTTTTTTTTTGAGTTGGAGTTTCACTCTGTCGCCCAGACTGGAGTGCAGTGGCCGCTCCCGGCCACCACAGCCTCGACCCACTGGGCTCCGGCGATCCTATTTATTGTAGAAATGAGATCTCGCCAAGTTGTCCAGGCGGATCTTGAACCCGCGGGCTCAGGCAATCCACTCACCTCAGCCTACCATAGCATGGGATTACAGGTTGAGCCACTAAGCCTGGCTCCTTGCTCTTTATTTCAGAGATTTGAGAACTGAAGAGGCTTCTGCTCAGCTGCTTTTTCAATGTCAGAACAGACTAGTCACAAAATCAAGAACTCCAGACACAGTTTGGTTTAAGAGCAGATCAGTGGCTGGGCTCGTGGCTCAGCCTGTAATCTCAGCACTTTGGGAGGCTGAGACGAGTGGACTGCCTGAGCCCGCGGGTTCGAGACCAGCCCTGGCAACTTGGCGAGACCTCGTCTCTACAATAAGTCAAAAAATTGGCCAGGCATGGTATAGTGTGCCTGTAGTTCCAGCTACTTGGAAAAGCCGAGGCAGAAGGACCACTGAGGCCCATGGGTCAGGTTGACGCTGGCCGTGAGTGTGCCACTGCACCCCTGCCTGGACGATGTAGTGAGATTCCAACTCCAACTTAAAAAAAAAGTAGATTAGTTTCCTACCTTCAAATTCGATAATTCTGGCTAGACACGGTGGCTCATGCCTGTAATCTCAGCACTTTGGGCGGCTAAGGCAGAAAGACTGCTTGAGCCCAGGAGTTTGAGACCAGTTTGGGAAATACAGCGAGACCTCAGGCATGGTGGCATGTTCCTGGAATCCCAGCCACTTGGGAGGTTGAGGCAGAAGGATCACCTGAGCCCAGGAAGTGGAGGCAGTGGTAAGCTGTGATCATGCCACTGCCAGCTTGGGTGACAGAGTGAGACCACATCTCAAAAAAATAAATAAATAAAAACAAAAAATTATGGCGATTATGTGTAAAATGGGGACTGACCCTCAGTAAGCAAACTGCCAGCCTATCACCTGTCAGAGCAGCAGCAGTGGCCGTGTGGCGCCAAAGGGGAACCTGATCCTGAGGCTCCTCTGGTTTCAAACTAGACCTGCAAACAGGCAAGACAGGACTCGATCCTGGGCTCTTTAAGAGGCTTTTATTGTGATCTCTTATTTTTATCCCTAAATAACAACGTTCCTCAAAGGAATAATGATGCAAAGTATGTATTCTAAAAAGTACATATAATGTATTGATAGTATCCAATCAGTGGTCATCATTGATTACCTTGTAATAAGAAGCTCTTTTTTTTTTTTGAGTTGGAGTCTCACTCCATCGCCCAGACTGGAGTGCAGTGGCCACTCCCGGCCACCGCAGCCTCGACCTGCTGGGTTCCGGTGATCCTTCTGCCTCAGCCTTCCAAGTAGCTGGAACTACAGGCGTGCGCTACCATGCCCGGCTAATTTTTTGATTTATTGTAGAGATGAGGTCTCGCCAATTTGCCCAGGCGGGTCTCCAAACCTGTGGGCTCAGACAATCCACTCACCTCGGCCTCTCCAAGATGTGGGATTACAGACTGAGCCACCAAGACCGGCCTTTTTTTTTTTTTTTTTTTTTTTTAATTCTTGGTGCTGATACCAGACCAGCCCTTGGCTCCTACTTCTTATACTGACATGATCTGGCTTCTAGACTCTGACCCATCTCAAGGACAAAACATAGGGAGATTCCCTCTGGGCAAATGCAGCTGAGATACTCACCAGCCTGGGTTTCAACTTAGCTATCTTTCCTTATTTTTTTCTTTTAAATTTAGACTATTAAAGGTAAATTATTAAAGAGATCTGTTTGCCTTGGAGACTAACATACCCCAGAGTCGAAGGATCGTCCAGTTAAGCCGAGGCTTCATCGCCACAGGGCGCTGAGCAGAAAGGTCTGTCTCAGCCTTTCCTTGTACAGAGAAAGGGTTGGCCAGCCAGAAGAAGTTCTTGTAAAAGCAAACGGCACAGCATGCCTTCCTGACTTGAAGCTACATACATGGAGCCTCAAGCCTTGCTCCTATTTCTTAAGGGATCTGTCTGTGTTGTCCTCTCCCTACCTCCTGGCTTGTGGGGCCCACGGAGGACACCCTACCCAAGTGCTGGCAGGCAGGGTCGAAGGCTCCTCACAGGCGCCTCATGAGCCTCAGCACACACCCTGCATTTGATGTTTTCAGTTCTGTGTTGCTGGCCTCCATTCTGTCTGTGCCATGTGACTTTTTTTAATCCAGGACATCTTTGCCCAAGGAACTCCTACTCTGGGATCATCCTGCTCTTATTTCTCTCTTGTCTGTGCTGAGGTTTCAGTTGGGCTTGCTTCCACAGCAGGCTCTGGCTCCAGAGGGAGAGATGGCGGCTTTGTAAGCTGAGATGTTCCTCCAGCACCTGGTAACAAAATAAACAGCTTGAATCTTCAGTTCTACAATGCTAGAAGAAATCATTATTTTTGCTGTTCAATTTCAAGAGGAAACCCCACATTTTCTGGGACAAGTGGAAATGTCCCACTGGTCAGCTATGAGGGAAGACCATAACTGAAGAAATAAAGCAACAGTTAAGTTTGCCTTCAATGAGTCACTGAAAGAAATCTTTTAATTACTTACACCATGCCAACTTATGATAAAGCAATGAAAATTAAATGGAGACTGCATAGTAGAATGTACTTAAAACATATTTCTAGCCAGGCTCGGTGGCTCAGCCTGTAATCCCGTGCCTTTGGGAGGCTGAGGTGAGTGGATTGCCTGAGCCCGCGGGTTCGAGACCCGCCTGGGCAGCAAGACCTCATCTCTACAATAAATCAAAAAATCAGCCGGGCGTGGTAGCGCATGCCTGTAATTCCAGCTACTTGGAAGGCTGAGGTGGAAGGATCGCCAGAGCCCAGCAGGCGAGGCTGCGGTGGCCAGGAGCGGCCACTGTACTCCAGTCTGGGCGACAGAGTGAGACTCCAATTCAAAAAAAAAAACATATTTCTAAACTTGCAAATTGTAGAGACCAGTGTGCTGCCCATCCAACTAAGCCTGCTACTAGCAGTTACCTATGACATACCTTATCTGAAGGAAATAAGTACCAATGTGGCCACTCTGCAGTTTTTCTTCCCCCTTGTGGCCAATACTATGTTGGACGTGTTATGAGTCTAAAGAGCACAAGCCTCACTCAAAACTGTAATCTCTTTGCTGGCACATGTGGCTTATACCTGCTAGGGCTTTCTTCCCAGAGTTCTGAATAGTCTTACCTAAGGGGAGCTTCCTGTATGCAGCTGCTGAAGACATTGCCTGTCCTAGAGCTTGATTAGAGCCCAGAGGCTGCTGGAAACTGGCAGGCTTGCTGGTTGAAGTAGTCCGGTGCTTTGATTTGGGATCTTTAACTGGTTTAGTCCAGACCAGTGCCTCCCCAACCTGGAGAGCCACTCCCAACTTCTGAGCCATCTCCACCATCTTGTGCCCACAAAGGAAGAAAAAACGTCAAATGCATGACTGTTAGTGACAAGCCAGCCCACCTCTTCTTTGGTCTTCTGCCAGGGAGGTTTTGCTGAAATAGTGTCTGCTGGTAGTAGCGTTTGAGGTAGGAATGCTTGTCACAAGGAAAGCATTCTCCAACAGCAGAAAATGTAGACTGCCTCTAGTGGATGGCAAGGGGGCTCACACAGGATCTCAAAACCCAACAATTCAATTTTGGTACATTTTTGGGCTAAACTCTGCCTTTCCTAGATGAAGGGAAGTGGGAGGAAGCTACAAAGAGACACAGACCTCAACTTCGATGAGTTGTATTAGCAACAGACAACTCAGTAAGCCTGAATTTCCTTTTTATTATTCTAGGAAAGTCTTTCTCAGGCTGTTACTAATTGATGAACTCATGCTGCCAGGCACATCAAAGCCCATAGAGCCATGAGCCTATAATGCCTTGCATTTGTATTATTTGAACTTGATCCAAAAGTCTCCTAACAGCTTGCTTGTGACTCCTGGGAGTTAATAAAAGACATACATACCTCAGGGTCAAAGTCCAGAGAGCTGTTGTCCTTGAGTAGGATGACTTTCTTCTCCATCTCCTGATACTGGGCCAGGGCACCCCTCTTCTCACCCTGGTTGTACAGCAGCACAGCGTAGTTCAAGTTGACTAAAGGGTTACACCTGTGGCAGACAGACAGGGACTTTTTGGAGCTGGGGCTCTGCAACAAATGGTCATTTAGAGAGCCTTCTCACTGCACAAAACAAAACAAAACTGGGTAAGTAGAGGTTTCTCCATTATGCAGCAGGGGAGGAGCACACGTGCTGAACCTGTGGAGGAGAATCAAGGAACTAACTGCCCAACCAGCCAAGCAGGTAAAAGCAGGTCTGACATCTCAAGGGTCAACAGAGATCACCATGGCCAGGGATGAAAAAGCGATCTCTGTCTTGCTGTCTAGCAGATGCCAGAGGAATAAATCCTGGAAGAGTCAAACTTATCTTCAATTAAGCCGAGTCCACAGTCTCATCTGATATTCCAGCTAGCCCATGGCTATCGGCAATCCAAGCCCACGCCCAGCTCTGGCTTTCTCTGGCTTCCTGACTATTAAACTTGAGACTAAAAACATTTTCTCAGAAAGTGTCAATTCTTGCTGAGCCACCATGTGCACAGGAACCACATCCTTCATGCTCGTGCCTGCTGTGTACATAGGCCAGAAGACCAGCCCTCCTCAGTACCATTCCCGACAAAGCAGCTTACTTGTCCAGGCGGATTGCTTCTGCGTAGGCTCTCTTGGCATTCTCTACATCCTCCAGATTGGTCAAAGCCACTGCAACAAAGAAAGTGAGCACTGCAGCTAGAGAGCTCAGCTAAGAAGACAAGAGGAATACTTCAAGATTGCCCCCATACCGAACTCCTTCTTCATCCTCTCAGCTCACAGCACCATAGTTGACCAGTCATTCAGCTTATATACCTGGTGCAATCTTCAATATCCTTCTCCATAGTCAGTTGCCAAGTTCTGTGCACCCAATTTTGGCAGTTTCTTTTCTGACACGGCCCTTGTTCAGGCCCAAGTAGTTTCCAGCTTTCCATTTTTTTCCCCAGTGGCAATGTCCCCATCTGCCTCCATTCCACTTCTATGATGCCACCAGGTATCCCACTGACTCACAAATCAATCTGGCCATGTCACCATCCTATTTACAAATCCTCACTGGCTCCCCATCACCTACAACCATAATCTTTAAACTTTTATTTAGCAACAGAACACCCCCTACCCTTTTAAATCAGTATTTCCTTGATGCCTAATATATAAAACAAACAAAAACAGCTTTTTAGAAGCCCTGCCCCCTCCACCTCCACCAGCTATTCAACTAAGAGCAGATCTAGGGACACAGTTAGACAAACCCGGCCTCTAAGATGAAGTCTAAAGTCCTTGCACTGTAATCATGGCCCTCCATAATGTGACCCCAACTGTCCTTCCTGACTCATCTCTCACCACGTTCTCTAACACTCTTGCCCACTAACTACAAGAGACACTGCCGTTTCATGGCCTCGTATCTTTGTGCACAGTGGTTTCTCAGCCATCCTGAACTGTTCCACACTAGTTTGTCCTTTGGGATCCAGCGTGAATGCCACCTCTACCTTGTCAAGTTAGAATCACTGCTTATGTCTTGCATCATGGCTGTTTACATTCCACTTCCCATTAAGATGGTCTCTGTATTCAGGCAAGCTCAAACAATCACCAATACATTGCTTTTGCAAGTTTTCTCATATAAATAAGGACCCCATAGTAAGGGCCAAAAAAACCCCACCAAAGACTACTGTCAGTGAGGACATGCAAAGTGCTTTTGGGCTTATATTTAGTAAGTTTAGTATACAGATAGAATATTCCCTGGAAATAATATTTAGTTAGTACTTTTAAATTAAATGGTTTTATATATAATGTTTAAAGTGTTTGAGTATAACTTATTTTTGTGATCAATTTTAGTATTTACATGGCATAAAATGGAGCTTCAGGAACGATACCTCATTCTATATAAAATTATACTCGGAGGAGAAAAGGGTTTCAATATAAAGTAGCTTGATGTGGAACTACCACCTAGGGACCAATTAGAGTAAAAACAACAATACTGATAATAAGAGACCGATTATGTAACCAAAACAAAACTGATAGTTTTCAAAAACCAGTATTTCAACAAAAACAACACTATTCACTGAGTGTTTAATCATGTAATTCACATCAACTCTAGGTATACACAGTAAGTAGAGTGGCAGGATCCCTCCCAATGCCCAAACTCTGAACACTCACTGTCTGGAACTTAGTTGAACTCAATGTATATATAAATGAATTGTCAAGCCAAGAGGAAAAAATTGGGAAAAGGTGAACTAGGGATGAACTTGATTTAACCTGTTGGCTTCGGAGTGAAATTCTCCCAGGTTAGAAGCAACCAGTTACTTTGTCATATTTTTGTTTTATGTTCTTCAAGCTCGAGGATAGTAGCCCAGATTCCTGCATTCCTATAGGATCTCCAAGGGAACAGCTCCAATGGGACACTTAGCCCCTGACCTCCTATAATTCCCATCCGTTTTTCCCTCATGACAAACCGTGGGGAGGGGTTCCACATAAATGTCTCTTACCAGCCAAGAGCATGTAGAGCTCCCCCATCTTTGGCTGGAAGTTGATGGCTGCACTGAGAAAATGAAAAGCGGACGCATACTGCTGCATGGTCAAGTGCACAAGGCCCAAGTTATACAGAATCTTCCAGTCGAAGGGTGCTAAGTAGTTGGCTCGTTTCAGGCAGCTGATGGCCTGTGGGAGAGAGGGGGCACTCAATGAAGGGGTGGAGCAAGCTAGGTAGACCCAATAAGCACATGTATGAACACAAACAAGGAACATGAGGGGACACTCACTGCCACGTATTTCTTCTTGCCAAAGAAACACATTCCAATATTATTCCAGAGCGGAGGACTTTCTGGAGCAGCACAAGCTACAATTCGGTATTTGGTGAGGGCAACATCAAAATCCCCATGGGTCTGCATCATGCTGCCTGCTGCCAAGATAGCCTGAAAACGTGGCAAATTAGAAAGCAATTCCATCATTCCGAAAGGCTGGAGCAGTAAGGTAGCCAAGGTAGCCTTCCTGAGTGCAGACACTCAGCAGGCCCGTCAGCATAGATGGGACTGAGAATTTCTCCCAAGGACAAAAATAACACATCCAAACCACTGGGACAAATGCTCTTGAACAGAACCCTCACACCACACATCCTTGGCAAAGCACACACAAAAAAGATAAAATGTCACTGGTTTCATTCATTATATCCATTCCCTAATTCTAGCCAGGAAAGTCAGTATTTCAGAGTGAATACCAGGGTCCTTTAAGTAAAAGCCCCTTTAGTCTGTTCTCTGCAGCCCCTACTAGGTGCACTGAGCGCTCTAGATACCTTAGATATACCTGTCCCGAAGGTACAGCTCTTTTTGCCACAGAACAGAAGGTGAGACAGCTTTAGGCCTCATCGACCTCTCTAATGAAAGGAAAGGTGACAAGACGTGGAGCCAACAGTCAGGCTACTATGGCTTCCTGAATCAAGTTTGTGAGTTTGTGTCCTTCAATAAACAGCCTCTTACTGCATCTCCCTCAATTATATTCATCCATTTGATGCCATTTCTTCTTATCCCAGAGCCACATCTAAACAAAAGTTGTAATCTCAAATTTATTAGGAATCTCTAGAAATCATTTTACCAGAATTTTTATTATTATTCTTTTAGAGACAAGTTCTCATTCTGTTGCCCAGGCTGGAGTACAGTGGCACAATCATGGCTCACTGTAGCCTCCAACTCCTGGGCTCAAGTGATCCTCCCTCCTCAGCCTTCCAAATAGCTAGGACTACAAGCATATGCCACCATACCCAGCTAATTTTTAAATTTTTGTGTAGAGACAAGGTCTTGCTATGTTGCCCAGGCTGGTCTTGAACTCCTGAACTTGAGCAATCCTCCTGCCTCAACTTCCCAAAGTGCTGGAATTACAAGTATGAACCACTGCACCCAGCAAAATTATTTTTGATAATAGCTGTGGAGGTTGCTAATTTCTTAAGTAACACATAAGCAATAATAAGAATGACTTATTTGACCCGCCTGGGCAACTTGGCGAGACCTCAACTCTACAATAAATCAAAAATTAGCCGGGTGTGGTAGTGCATGCCTGTAGTTCCGCTACTTGGAAGGCTGAGGCGGAAGGATCGCCGGAGCCCAGCAGGTCCCACTGCACTCCAATCTAGGCGACAGAGTGAGACTCCAACTCAAAAAAAAGAACTGCTTATTTATAATTTTTCTAAGAAAAGGGTAATTTCTCAGGTATTCACAATGAAGAAGCTATTCCCTTGCTTTCCAGGATCAGATCACCTCCAGGAGCAGTGGGGCCATCTATGTGAAGGTTCTGGGGTTTCACAGCCCACAATACCTTGTAGTTGGTAGGGTCATAAGTCAGTGCATTTCCAAGATGTTCAAATGCCTTCTGGTAAATGCCGAGCTTGGGAAAAAAGCAAACCAGAGAATTTACATCGGAGGGTAGATGATAGTTAAAAAGTCTGGCCAACCACACTCAGAACAGAAATGCCTGCCTTTTATGAGTTTTTGCAACAACAAAATGTACAGAATTACAGTTACCAGACAGAGAAAGAAAACTAAAAATCCCCACATTTATGGTTTTCCTCCTATTTTGTTGGTCTGTCTTCTGATAAGGTCAAAGTATCTATCTGCCAGGAACCATCTCTGCCCCACTAGTGCTGTTCCATATGAGGAAAGAGGCTGGTTAGCCTCATCTCCCTTGGGGCCAACCGCCCAAGCCAAAGCCCAGAAAGACCTTGGGTTAAGCTCCTGATTCCTTTTAAAGAAAAATAAAATAGGCTGAGTGCAGTGGCTCACACCTATAATCCCAGCACTTTAGAAGGTTGAGGTGAGAGGATTGCCCGTGCCCATGGGTTCAAGACCAGCCTGGGCAACTTGGTGAGCCCTCATCTCTACTATAAATAAAAAAATGTGGTGGCGCATGCCTGTAGTTCCAGCTATATGGAAAGCTTAGGCAGAAGGATTGCCTGAACCCAGCAGGTCAAGGCTGTGGTGGCCATGAGCATAACACTTCACTCCAGCCTGGCAACAGAGTGAGACTCCAACTCAAAAAAAAAAGAAAGAAAGAAAAGAAAAATAAAATAGACATAAAAGTCACCATAGAGGAAGAGCTGGAGGCAGAATCAGTTGAACAAGGAAATTGGGATGGGGTGGAGAAGGTCCCTCAGGGATCTCTGGCCCTGGGTCCTCAGACTGATACAGAGAAGCAAGAGAACTAAAAGAATCCCATTTACACTCAGGAATGTGGAGTGGAGAAGAGACTTCTTATTCTACATAAGGTATGCTTTGCCCTCTCTCTTTCCCATAACACCCCGCCTGGAATGAAAGAGCAAAAGAAATGGCTTTGCCCCAAGGCCCTAGGAAGTGTTACTGTGTAGCCCAATTTCTTCCCCCCAACAACAAAATAATAGCCCCCATGACCAGTTAATTCTCATATACGCTCTTCTCTCCATTAGAGAAGAATTACAATTGCACTAGGCTATAAGAGAATTATTTCCTATTAAGAAATTAAGTTAATTTCTTTAGCAGAGTGTCAGATAGAGAGGGGGAGGTGCATGTGCTTCCTATGACCTTTAGAAAAATGTGTTAAATATCAAAATGCAGGAAAATCACTATACACACAAACCCACAAGTACATCTAACAACGATGCATGACTGAGAAGAGTTTTCATTACCTGTAAGTAGAGTAATCCTAAAGTTGTAAGAAGTTCTGTATTTTCTGGTGAGAACCTGCAACACAGAGATGCTCAGAAGGAAATACTACGTGGATGGGAGACACAGATATACATGTATAGGAATCTGCCCTTGTGCAACATTTAAGAGACTCCATTGAGCCTCCAACTCCCCATGGAAATCCCTCGAGGCAATCTGGGAATTTCCTTCACAAGTAGGTCATTTCAACCCTGGCTATAGGAGGGATTGGGACTTAGAATCCAGACTCCTTTCTTAGGGCCAAAGTCCTAAGAAAGAACCTATAGAATGTTTTGTGTGACTATCTTGACCACACTGATAAAATTAGAGAATTATACTTTCCAAGTCAGTCTAGAACACACATAGTTTAGCCAGTTCCCTCTTGTGGGATTTTTTTTTCTTTCTATTTTTACTGTGCTCACAATGCCAGGCAGCATAATTTTCTATGTAATTTAGGATCTCAAGGCTCCTAATGCTGTGCTGTGCAAATTAAACAAAAATCCATACTAAATAGCCAAACTAAAGAAGGAGGACACATACCAATCCTGGGAAAGAATTAGCCAATGGCCTTTGGGAGTAAACACTGGCTTAAGTAAAATATTATCTGCAGGCTGGGCACGGTGACTCAAGCACTTTGGAAGGCCAAAGTGAGGATTGCCTGAGTCCAGGGGTTTGAGACTAGCCTGGGTAACTTGGTGAGACCTCATTTCTACAATAAATTTTTTAAAAAATTAGCCGGGCATGGTGGCACATGCCTGTAGTTCCAGCTACCTGGAAGGCAGAGCTTCGACCTGAGCCCAGCTGGTCGAGGCTGCAGCAGGTTGAGGCTGCGGTGGTTGTGAGTGTACCACTGCACTCCAGCCTGGGCAACAGAGTGAGACTCCAACACAAAAAACTAAACTAAAATAAAATATTATCTGCCCACTCAATCCCTCACTAATATTTGTCTCTGTCACAAAACCAAAGCAACACTGAGTTGAGATGATGTGACTCCAGCAGGGGTCCCCAACTCCCAGGCCAGGGACCACTGTAGGAACTGGGTCACACAGCAGGAGGTAGGGGGGGAGCAAAGCTTCATTTGTATTTACAACCGCTCCCCATCATTCGCATTACTGCCTGAGCTCTGCCTCCTGTCAGATCAGCGGCAGTACATTATCATATATTACAATGTAATAATAACATACATAAATGTAATGCACTTGAATCATCCCGAAGTCACACACCCCCACCAGTCCTCTGGTAATTCCTCTGGTTCTGGCAGCATCTATTCCCCCACCACATGACTACCCCCTCCCAAACTGAGGGTCATGAACAATGGTCTATCTTCTCAGTGAGGCTCCAGATTTTCAGCTGTCTTCATTTCAACCATGGGAAATTTAGTAATTTAAGTACTTGACCAGTCATTAGAAGAATGTTTTGGCTGGATTTGGTGGCTCAGCCAGTAATTCCAGCACTTTAGGAGGCCGAGGCAAGTGGATTGCCCAAGCCCACAGGTTCGAGACCAGCCCGGGCAACTTGACAACACCTCACCTCTACAATAAATAAATAAAAAATCAGCCGGGCATGGTAAAAAAAAAAAGAAGAAGAAGAAGGAGAAGAATGTTCCCTCTTGAGATTTGTGTATGCTAATCTCAGAGCCAATTTTTAAAAGGCAGAGGTCAGGGATCAGGGTTACAACCTAGTATCACAAAGGCACTTAACATGTGTTACACTGCTCCTTACTACCTGCCCATATAAATAGCCTCTTTTTTTTTTTTTTAGTTGGAGTCTCACTCCATTGCCCAGGCTGGAGTGCAGTGGCAAGTTCATGGCCACCGCAGCCTCCACCCGCTTGGCTCAGGCCATCCTTCTGCCTCAGCCTTTCAAGTAACCAGAACTACAGGCGCATGCTACCACATCCAGCTAGTTTTTTGATTTATTGTAGAGACGAGGTCTCACCAAATTGCCCAGGCTGGTCTCGAACCCCTGGGCTAGTCTCAAATCCCTGGGCTCAGGCAATTCTCTCACCTCGGTCTCCCAAAGTTCTGGAATTGCAGGCTGAGCCACTGCACCCAACCTATAAACAGTCTCTTTATGACAAAGGCCTCTTTTGCAGCTTAACAAACCAAGGAATTTTTCTGTCTTTTTAGACACAAATGTAGTTGAAGAAAATTAAAAAGCAGTGTTTTCTGATATAACCAGAAAATTTACTACCAGGGTAGAAGACAAAGGTAATTAATAAATTCATAAACATCTAAATTTAGTTCAGAGTCTAATTATTAGGAATAGTAGGCATTGAACCAGAGACCAGACAGTCAATTATGTGACCAAACAGATTAGATACTTAAAGCATCCCACTTAAAAGAAACAAGACAAATCCCTGTACAGAAAAGATAAGATAGCATGGGTCTCTAGAAAGGAAACATGAAACACCATCACAAGAAAGCCAATTAGTTCCATTATCTACAGGAGTTTGTATTACTCTTGTGATTTTTAAAAAAAACAGGATACTGGTTTCATGCTACTTAGACCAGATGTTTATTTCTGAACCAGGAGATTTCTGTCCCTAACAATATCTCTGATAACACAAAATCTGTTAATGTATAAAACAAAAAGGCAGACTGTCCGGAGATCTCAAGATCTGTTCTTTCCTTTCTCCTTAGTGCATGTCTGCCTACTTACCTTGCAGTTATCACCTGATTAATTTTGAACCATGGAATGTGAGCAGGAAAAATTGTTATTAGAAATGGGTGCAATTTCTGGTCATTTAAAACGTATTATCAGATGCTTATTCCATACTTAGCTTCTCCCCCACCATCGCCTGGAACATGGGTGTTACAGTTCAGCTTCAACCATGCAGGTGAAGACAACAGTCTAAGAAATGATGAGTTAACAAGGAAGGAACTTGGATCCCCGGTTGACCCTGTGGAACAGAGCTGCCCAGCTAACCTTGAGCAGCCATCCTGATAGGTGAGAAAGAAACAATCTACTGAAGCCATTGGGAGCTCTTAAACTAAACCTCAGCTTAACTTTTACTCTAACTCATACAACTAATAATCACAAACATATTCTCTCGCTTAGGCTTGAAAGTTCATATATACACTTGATGATTTTTAGTTTCTCATTGCTCTAAAGGAAACATACACACTTACTCCACTGCTTTCTTGTAGATTTCGATGGCCTTGTCCAAGTCTCCCTCCAGCAAGTGGATCTTCCCCAACATTACATAAGTCAGATCATGCCTATTAAGATGTAGGGCACTGTGCAACTGTTCTTGTGCCTGATAAGTATGATAGAGCAAAGAAAACCAAATCACCACGACCAAAAGAAAAACGGCTTCATATGGCTAATGTAAAGATATGGCTCTCATCGTACTGATGTAGGAACATCACATTTCAGCTAATATCTCCCCCTTACCCAAAGACCACAATATACCAAGACTGTCCTTGTGGAAGGACAGCTGGGACATCTGCTTCAGGTGTGAATTTATACAAAAGTATTCATCTTTCTGAATGTTTTCTGCTTGACATTCGCACCTACAGCATACTTCATAAGTCAAAGGGGACATCAGAGTGGCGTATGGTGACTCACACCTGTAATCCCAGCCCTTTGACAGGCCAAGGCAGAAGGATCACTTGCGCCTAAGAGTTCAAGACCAGCCTAGGCAACATAGCAAGACCTCGTCACTACAAAAAAAAAAAAACTTAGCCAGGCATCGTTGCATGCACCTATAGTCCCAACTACTTGGGAGGCTGAGACAGGAGGATCACCTGAGCCCAGGTGGTTGAGGCTGTGATGAGCCGTGATCAAGCCACTACACTCCAACCTGGATGACGGAGACTCAACCTCAAAAAAAAAAAAAGGAGAAGGGGACATCATAGTACAGTGCAGAGTGCTGCACTAAACCCAGTCTTAGCCGGGCATAGTGGCACGCGTCTGTAGTTCCAGCTACTTGGAAGGCTGAGGTGAAAGGATCACCTGAACCCAGCAGGTTGAGGCTGCGGTGGCCATGAGCATGCCTCTGTACTCTACCCTAGCCTGGGCAACAGTGACACTCCAACTCAAAACAAACAAACAAAAAAACTCAGTCCAGCTGCACTGCTGACCAATTGTACAACCTCCCTCAGGGTGAGTCTTGTTTTTTCCCACCAATATGATAAATGAATGAACAGATTGTTCTCATTTATTCACCCAACAAGTATTCGTTGAGTGCTTGCTGTTCTAGGTTCTAGGTGCTAGGTATATTGGAATTAATGAAACAAACTTCTTGCTCTGGAAGAGCTAACATCCTAGGAGATAAACAAAAGGGCTTTGTTCAGTCATTCACTGATTCAATAAGTATTTATATAAATGACAGGCACTGTATTTGCTTAGCCTTCTAGCTTTACAGTAAAATCTAAATATAACCCTTCTCCCCAATACAGATTCAACCAAAACTAATCCCTCTTTGCCCCTTGCTTAGAATAATCCTGTAAATAGAAATGTACCTGCTCAAAATATTCTCTGAAGAGAAAAATCTCCAAACCAAGCATATATGACTGTAGACTCATCCAGCAAACCTAAGAGCCCCAGTAAACATATTTTATTGACACACATTGATTATCTATCTCACAGGACAAAAAGTTACTCTTACATCTCAATTGCTGACGTGCAGATATTTTTCACAGTCATGAGGGATAGATTAAGTTATACCAGTTTGCAAATTGATACAAACTAAACACTGTCAAATGGATATTAACTCATTTACATTCTCAGTCTTAGTGGCAATGGAGAAAAGAGAATAAAACCTCATAATCATTAAATGGGAGCTCTATGAAGGAAACCACCCAACCCAATCTTTACTAACTTTGAGTTCTCAATTATTATACAAACATTTTATAAATCTGAGTACCAAGGTAAGTCCATATTGTTTTCTCTGATATAAGAGCCTTAACACCTATCACAGCTTAATCACAATGAAATATGAATTCTCATCATGAAAAATAACTAAAAAAATTTAAACTGAAAATTCTCAGAAATTAGATTCACTTAATTTTTTTTTTAATTTTTTTTTTGAGACAGGGTCTCACTTTGTTGCCAAGAATGGAATGTAGTGGCATTATCACAGCTCACCAGCCTTGACCTCCTGGGCTCAAGCAATCCTTCTGCCTCCATGCCACCATGCCTGGCTAATTTTTTAAATTTTTTGTAGAGACAAGGTCTTTACTATATTGCTTAGACTGGTCTCCAACTCCTGAGCTCAAGCAATCCTCCCGTCTCAGCCTCCAAAGTGCTGAGATTGTAGGCATGAACCACCAGGTTCAGCCCCACTTAAAATTTAAAATTAGTTTGAGTTTTTAGCAACCTTAAAAACTCAAATCAACTGCTGCTAGAGCATGAAATAGCTCATATGGTCATGATTACACCTTTAAAACTTAAGAGTCCACTTTTTAATATTTACATTTTAGCAGGGCTCGGTAGCTCAGCCTGTAACCCCGCGCTTGGGAGGCTAAGGTGAGTGGATTGTCTGAGCCCGCGGGTTGGAGACCCGCCTGGGCAACTTGGTGAGACCTCATCTCTACAATAAATAAAAAAAAAAATTAGCCGGACGTGGTAGCGCGCGCCTGTAGTTCCAGCTACTTGGAAGGCTGAGGCGGAAGGATCGCGGGAGCCCAGAAGGTCGAGGCTGCGGTGGCCAGGAGCATGCCACTGCACTCCAATCTGGGCGACAGAGTGATACTCCAACTCAAAAAAAAAAAAAAAAAATTTACATTTTATTAGACATTCTTTTCTATACTAAAAACTTAAATTGGAGGCAGAGAAAAAGAAAAGAGGAGAAAAGCAATCAGATGCTCTTCCCTCATATCACCTCTAAAATTTTTCATTTTCTTGTTAAAGCAGAAAAAAGCAAATGAATAATGACAAGAGTTAAAATAGGGTTAAATGTATAAAGTCACTTTCAATTTTCACTCTAAAAACTTCTGCAATCACTAGAGGTAATACAAAATGAGCAATGGAACTTCTGTAACAAGTATCCCTCACTGAAATCCATCACTATTTTATAAATTACCTTGTTGAACTGCTTCAGATAAATGTAGCAAACTCCTAGATTATGGCAGATTTCCTACAAAAGAAAGGAAAACAGTTTGGGTGTAATTTCACAGGTAGTATTTGAGTGAAACAGACATCTAGAGATTGTTATTTCTCAGTAAAGTTTAAACCATAAAACATGCACTACAGCAGTTTTTTTTACTAGAGCTCATACTCGAATATATTTATTTCTGCAAAATTAGTTTCTTAATATAAAAAAATAGATTATAAGAAATACAAGAGGAATAAACAAGTGATCTTCCTAAATCTATGTGCTACCCTGGAGTACATACCCAGTCCATTCTCATACCTCTTTTTTCCAAGAGTTGCCCACCACACACTTTGCACCTTCTTTTCAGAAAAGTCTTGCCCACATCCCTTGCTGAAAAGGCTGCTAACCATCACAGTTCCACCCTTAAGGCAAGACTGACAGATACACCTGAGTCCACTGAAGTCTGTTCCCTAGGAATCTGGAATTGGTACGGAGCTAGCCAGTTGCAAGCACTACATTCACTAGGTGATGTGGACTTAAGGACTGAGGACGCCATCTGGAGGCCACTATGTTGGAATATACATAACTGGAGCCATCTGTAGAAGTCTGGAGCCCTGTGCAGAAGTCAGAAAGCTATGTATGTATGGCCCAAAGGTCAAATTCATTCCCTGCCCTTTTTTGTAAATAAAGCTTTATTGGAACACAATCTCAAGCATTTGTTTTTGTATGGCTATTGTGCACTAGAACTGCAGAGTTAAGTAGCTGTAACAGAGACTGTATGAAACTGCAGAACTTAAAATATATACTAACTGGCCCTTTACAAAAAAAAAAGCCTGCCAGTCTCTGATCTACAGAAATAAAAAATGAAGCAAAAATGCAGAGTAGCTAATTTGGTTGCTGATAGCTTTCCAGTTAAGTAGAAGACAAATGTTTATTGCCTGATACTATTTTACAGATTCTTTCAAGTTTCTTTTCTTTTTTTTTGAGTTGTCTCACTCTGTCGCCCAGACTGGAGTGCAGTGGCCGCTCCCGGACACCGCAGCCTCGACCTGCTGGGCTCCGGCGATCCTTCCGCCTCAGCCTTCCAAGTAGCTAGAACTACAGGTGCGCGCTACCACGCCCGGCTAATTTTTGATTTATTGTAGAGATGAAGTCTCGCCAAGTTGCCCAGGCGGGTCTCGAACCCGCGGGCTCAGGCAATCCACTCAGCTCAGCCTCCCAAAGGCACGGGATTACAGGCTGAGACACCGAGCCCGGCTTCAAGTTTCTTTATAATAAGTTTCTCTTTAAAGTAGTTTTAGAGAAGGAGAAAGCAAGGGTAAGGAAATGGATCTTGGGAAACAAATAAGAACCACCCTGTTAGTAGTGGGCATGTGTCCCTACACAAGGAAACATGGACCCCTCAGGCTCAGAGATAACAACCGTTTTAATGTTTTCCAACCTTCCTAAAACAACAACAAAATAGCAATTATTAATTAACTACATACTATACATCAGGCTTTATGCGAGGTGTGTGTGTGTGTGTGTGTGTGTGTGTGTGTGTTTAATTTTCCCAGCAAATCTGCAACATAGTTATAATTTTTCCAATTTTACAAGTAAGGAAGTTGAACCTCAGAGAGGTTGAGTAGTTTACTTAAAATAGTTAGAAAGAAGCCGGGCTCGGTGGCTCAGCCTGTAATCCCGCACCTTTGGGAGGCTGAGGTGAGTGGATTGCCTGAGCCCGCGGGTTCGAGACCCCGCCTGGGCAGCGAGACTTCATCTCTACAATAAATCAAAAAATCAGCCGGGCATGGAAGCGCATGCCTGTAATTCCGGCTATTTGGAAGACTGAGGTGGAAGGATCGCCAGAGCCCAGCAGGTCGAGGTTGTGGTGGCCGGGAGCGGCCACTGCACTCCAGTCTGGGCGACAGAGTGAGACTCCAACTCAAAAAAAAAAAAAAGTTAGAAAGTACCAGCACTTTACTTTCCAATGACCAAATGAAATTTTAAAAAAGAGAGAGTCAGCATTGTTTTTTTTTTTTAACTTTTCTCTTTTTAGTTCTCCTCTTCTTCCTTACTAACAGAACCCTGATTTTGTTTAGAATGAAAATGTGGTCAGATTAAGAAATATATTTTCAGGCTTCCTCACAGAAGGAGTAGTTGATATAACATCAGTAAAAGTCTGTTGGAGACTTCTGGGAAAACTGTGCTTTCCTGATATAGTCTCTGTTCTTTTCTTCCTCTTCCTTCCTCCCTAGAATGCAGATGTGATTTAAGAGCTGCAGCAGTCATCTTGTAACCATGAGGAAAAACTCTCAGCTTTGCTTTCTTTGGACCACCAAATCAATGTCAGCAGCTACTTACCTGGACTTCCTGTTTCATGAAAATAAAAAATAAATGCATACTTTGTAAAGTCAACGTTCAGTCAAATTTTCTGTTGCAGTTACACACAATCTCCAACTGATACAAAGAGATAACGGAAGGAAAAAATAATCAAAAACTACTCAAAGAAAACTTCCCTGACTCAAAGAAAGACAAGGGTCTTCAGAGTGAAAGAGTCAGCTGAGTGTCAAACAAGTGGGAAAAAAAGAAAAACAGGAGAGGGTGGAATAAAAAACACACATACACACACAACTAGATTGCCTATTGCTGACATTTTGGAATTCTGATAATAAAGAAAAAAATACCCGAAATTTCTAGAGAGAAAGTTGAGGTCATCAATAAGAATCAGACTGGAAAGTGGCTGTTCATCAGCAACCTGACTGCTAGAAAACCATGCAGCAATGACTACAGACTGATGAGGAAACATGCTTTTTGATCTTATACTTTTAGACAAATCACAAATCAAGCATGAGGATAAAACAAAAACATTTTTTGCATGTAAGAATTCAGAAATAATAAGACAGACATATGATAAATGGAACCATCAGCATGTTTACTAATAAGAAAGATCTGAAAGTTGCCTACTTACCCAATCTTTCTGGTTAAGTTTAGCTGCTTCATTATATACTTCAGTGGCAGCTTTATGTTTTCCCAAAAGAAATCTGTAGAAGATATATTTTCCATAATTATTATGTCAAAATTCTGAGAAAACTAGCCCTACTAGCCCCACATTTTACTCATATTTCTTCCAGCAGAGAATTCTGGGAGCTCTTCTCTATGAGTTGGTTTTGCTGGTTTGCTAGCAAGGCTGCCACACACCAACAGCAGAAGCTCTCTTGGTAGGGACTGTGCTGGCAGCTGCTTCTGGGCCTGGTTCTCATTCTACACCAATTTTAGTGAAAGTCTTGTGTAACCTTTTTCCTACCATGTACTATAAATGTTAACCAAAAGGAAACAAGCCAAACAATATACCATGTTAAGCAACAGTTGCCATCATTTATCATCATCCATTAAGGACATGTCCTTCCCTTCCAAGCCCAAGTTTCTTCACAGGGAAAAACTGGGGTCTGTATAAAAACAATGCAGGTATGAATGAAAATGTAGATAAGAAAGTAGAGATGGGAACTCCATGGAACAGAGTACTGGAAAGGGGTTATACCTAATAGTTTACAAAGACTTTGGACGTTGTTTCCATCTAAGAATCTTCAGCACATTTACTCAACAAATACAGATGCTTCTTGACTTATGATGGCGTTATGTCCAGATGAACTCATCATAAGTTGAAAACATTGTAAGTCAAAAATTAATTTAATAAATCTAACCTACTGAACATTATGACTTAGCCTAGCCTCCCTTAAATGAGCTCAGAACATTTACATTAGCTTATAGTTGGGGGGAAAAAAATTATGAAATACCTATTTCATAATAAAGTCTTGAATATCTCATGTAACTTACTTAATACTGTCCTGCAAATGAAAAATAGAATGGCTGTATGTGTACTTGAAGTATGGTTTCTATTGAATGCATATCAACATCATACCTAATCATATAAATTGGAAACATTTTAAGTCAGGAACTGTCTATACTTACTGAAAACTTACTGTGTGTCAATTTTTTTTTTTCCTTTAGTAGGAATCTCACTCTGTCACCTAGGCTGGAATGTAGTGTGTAGCACACTTATGACCACCATAGCCTCAACTTACTGGGCTCAGGTGATCCTTCTGCCTCAGCCTTCCAAGTAGCTGGAACCATAGGCACGTGCCACCATCCCTGGCTAGTGTTTTGATTTATTATAAAGACGAGGTCCTAGCCGGGCTCGGTGGCTCAGCCTGTAATCCCGCGCCTTGGGCGGCTGAGGTGAATGGACTGCCTGAGCCTGCGGATTCGAGACCCGCCTGGACAACTTGGCAAGACCTCATCTCTACAATAAATCAAAAAATCAGCCGGGCGTGGTAGCACACGCCTGTAGTTCCAGCTACTTGGAAGGCTGAGGCAGAAGGATCGCCAGAGCCCAGCAGGTCGAGGCTGCGGTGGCCAGGAGCGGCCACTGCACTCCAGTCTGGGCAACAGAGTGAGACTCCAACACCAAAAAAAAAAAAAAAAAAAAAGACGAGGTCTTGCCAAGTTGCCCAGGCTGGTCTCGAACCCATGGGCTCAGGCAAACCTCTCACCTCCACCTCCCAAAGTGCTGGGATTACAGGCATGAGCCACTGTACCTGGCTTATGTCAAGTATTATGTCAACTGTTGGAAGAGTAAATGAGAAAAACTATTTGGGTTGCCAATATGATTAGAGGATTTAGGGCACAAGATGTCACTATTTACATGATAAACAGTATCAGCATTCTCCCATCAAACTACAATATGCAGTGTATGAAATAGTTCCTTAATACTAATTATCTCATTTTCTCAAATTTCAAAATCAATCCATGCTCTTCAAAGGGAATCCTTCCTATTATTATACCTATTAAACCACTTTTTCCCTGTGTAACAGGCTGATCAGGCTGCCAGCAGCAGGCTGTGCTTGAGAATGCATTTTATATAGTTCCCTGGGAGTGCCCTATGCCTCCAGGCTCACAATACTCACAAAGATCTGGCCACCTGCTTGAGGTTATCAACACACTGAGGGTTGAGAACTGCACATGTCTGAAAGAGTTCTAGGGATTCTTGGATATTTCCTTCCAGGCGAAGTATCAATGCTGTCAAGAAACAGGAAATACAGAAAATAAAACCATGTTCTGGGAAGAATGGAACCTGACATCAGAAAAATTGGAGAAGAAGAAAGTGGAAAACCACATCAAGGAGAGCCTTTGGATAACTGTATCCTTAATACAATCTGATATGACTTCAGACAGGTTGAAACAACAAGCAAAGCTACTGACAAGCTAAAACCTTTTTTATTAATAAGGTAGCTCAAATCTATCTACTTCTCTCTATGCCCAATATCAGCCACATACATAGCAGTTCCTTTGCAAATTATCACACAAATTTATCACAATTAGAACAATTTGGGGCTCCCCCATTATATTCTGTCTCTCTCTCTCTAACTCCTGTTTGTTTGTTTTTAGAAATAAGGTCTCACTCTGTCACCCAGACTGGAGTGCAATAGCATGATCATAGCTCACCATAACCCCAAACTCCTGGACTCAAGTGTTCTTCTGCCCTCAGCCTCCAGAGTAGCTAGGACTACAGGCATGCACCACCACGTCTAGCTTTTTTTTTTTTTTTGTAGCGATGAAATTTGCTATGTTACCGAGGCTGGTCTCAAATTCCCAGCCTCAAGCAATCCTCCTGCCTCCACGTCCCAAAGAACTGGGATTACAGGGATAAGACACCTCATCCAGTCCAGATGCTTTATTTATCAGGATAATTCAGACTTCTACCTATAGTTTTCAAAGAGAACCCCCAAACGGAGCAAGTGAAATCAATACCTCAAGACTAACAGGAATATTCTGGCACAGAATACAGCAATATTTCAGGCTCTGGTTTCTAGTCATCCAATAATTTTTCCTAGGCCTAAGTTTTTAGAAGACTGTCTGAAGTACTGAAAGAATGGCAGTTGTGATACTGGGAATAAAAAAGCATTTTTTGCCATGATGTCCTAAATGTGTCAAATCTTACTAATTATGTCAGAAAATTATTTATTATTCTGAAGACTACAAACACAATGAATGGTAAAGAAAACCATTCATTTACACCAAAGAGTAAAAAAAAAGTTCCTGGAAGAACCAAAGATGCTACTTATGGCACTAAAGAGTAGAATTTAAGTCAGTGGTTCCTATATTTGGTTTCTGATGAGTTTATTTTATTCTCTGCTGTATCCTCTGTACCTATAGACTTCTTCCCCTTATCCTCACTTATCTTGCAAAAATCCCCAAGCCTTTCCTCATTTCTTTTAGCTTGACTATAAGCATCTTCTGGCCCTGAAATCACCTCATGAGACAGAAATCCTAAGCATCTATTCCAAAAAAACACTTACCAGAAAATACAAAAGGGGTGAATAATGGTTGCAATTTTTTTTTTTTTCTTGAGTTGGAGTCTCACTCTGTCGCCCAGACTGGAGTGCAGTGGCCGCTCCCGGCCACTGCAGCCTCGACCTGCTGGGCTCCGGCGATCCTTCCGCCTCAGTCTTCTGAGTAGCCAGAATTACAGGCACGCGCTACCATGCCCGGTTGATTTTTTTTTTTTTTTTTTTTTTTGGTTTTTTTTTGAGTTGGAGTCTCACTCCGTCGCCCAGACTGGAGTGCAGTGGCCGCTCCCGGCCACCGCATCCTCGACCTGCTGGGTTCTGGCGATTCTTCCATCTCAGCCTTCCAAGTAGTTGGAGCTACAGGCGCGTGCTACCACACCCAGCTAATTTTTTGATTTATTGTAGAGATGAGGTCTCACCAAGTTGTCCAAGAGGGTCTCGAACCCACGGGCTCAGGCAATCCACTCACCTCAGCCTCCCAAGGCGTGGGATTACAGGCTGAGCCACCGAGCCCAGCAATTTTTTTATTTATTGTAGAGATGAGGTCTCACCAAGTTGCCCAGGCGGGTCTCAAACCCTCAGGCTCAGGCAATCCATTCACCTCAGCCTCCCAAAGCGTGGGATTACAGGCTGAGCCACCGAGCCCGGCTGGTTACAATTTTTTTAACAGTGCTAGTCATTTCTGAAGTCAAATTTAGCAAAAGAACTATGTTCAGATTTCAAAAAAAGATAATACTGAATAAGCCCTTTGTGGAACATTTACAGTCATGCATCACATAACAATATTCCAGTCAATAACAGCCATATATGCCAATGGTGGTGCCATAAGATTATAACGAAGATGATAAATTCCTATCACCTAGTGACATCACAATCACTGTAACAGTGCAACGCATTTCTCAACTATTTGTGATGCTGCTGGCATAACCAAACCTACTGCACTGCCAATCATATAAAAGTATAGCACATACAATTATATATAGTATAGACTACTTGACAATAATAATAAATGACTATCTTACTGGCTTACACATTTACTATACTATACTTTTTAATCCTTATTTTAGAGTGTATTCCTTCTACTTATTAAAAAAAAAAGTTAACTGTAAAACAGCCTCAGGCAGATCCTTCAGAGGGTGTTCCAGAATAACAGCTCCATGCATGTTATCGCCCCTGAAGACCTTCAGTACACCAAGATGAAGAGGTGGACGACAGTGATATTAATAATCCTGACTCTGTAGGCCTAGGCTTGTGTGTGTGTGTGTGTGTATGTATGTGTGTGTATGTGTGTTTGTGTGTGTGTCTTAGTTTTCAACAAAAAAATTTTAAAGTAAAAAAATAAAAGTTAAGAAAAAAATTTTAAGTTCATGGAGTCAAAGTTACAGTAAGCTTAAGTTAATTTACACTGAAGAAACTGTTAAAATACATCTAGTGTACTCTAAGTGTGCAGTGCTTATAAAGTCTGTAGTAGTATACAGTAATCCCTAAGCCTTCACATACACTCACCACTGACCAACTTCACTTACTCATAGAAACTTTCAGTCCTGCAAGCTCCATTCCTGGTAAGGGCCCTATACAGGTGGACCATTTTTTATCTTCTATACCCTACTTTTACTGTAACTTTTCTATGTTTACATACACTTACTACTGTGCTACAACTGTCTACTGTATTCATTACAATATATGTTGTACAGGTTTGTAGCATAGGAGCAACAGGATAGAGCATATAGCCTAGGTATATAGCAGGCTCTACCATCCAGTTCTGTATAAGAACACTATGATGAGCTGCGTGTGGTGGATCACACCTGTAATCCCAGCACTTTGGGAGGCCGAGGTGAGAGGACTGCCTGAGTTCAGGGGTTTGAGACCAGCCTGGGCAAGTTGGTGAGATCTCGCCTCTACAATAAATCAATGGTGGCACATGCCTGTGGTTCCAGCTACTTGGAAGGCTGAGGCGGAAAGATCACCTGAGCCCAGCAGGTGGAGGCTGCAGTGGCCGTAAGCATGCCACTGCACTCCAGCCTGGGCAACAGAGTGAAGACTCTGACCCCCCAAAAATAAATATATATATATCAGAACATACTTCCATTTTTGTTACACGGTGCCTGACTGTACTTGACTTTAAGTATTTCATAAGTTGTTTGCACTTTTTCCAAGAACCCAGGCAAAGTGTATTTCTCTAGCAAGAAGAGAAGAAATCTGTCTTACCTTGAACATAGATAGCATATTCACACAACCCCTGAGTCTTCTGAAGCTGTTCTTTGATAACTGCCTGAAAGAGAAAGAAAAATACTTCTGAGCAGAGGTTAAGTTTCCTCAAGTGTCTAAGAAAAAGTTGACATGGACAAGGGGAATACGTAAAAAACCACCCGAAGTACTAACAATGCCTAATAAAGTAGTTACATTTAGTTTTTAAAATTTCAATTCTCAGCTGGGCTCAGTGGCTCAGCCTGTAATCCCAGCACTTCAGGAGGCCAAGGCGAGTAGATTACCTGAGCCCACAGGTTCGAGACCAGCCTGGGCAATTTAGCAAGATCCCATCTCTACAATAAGTAAAATATTAGCCAGGTGTTGTAGCATGCACCTGTAGTTCCAGCTACTTGGAAGGCTGAGGCAGAAGGATCACCAGAGTCCAGCAGGTTGATGCTGAGGTGGCTGTGAGTGTGCCACTACACTCCAGCTTGGGCAACAGAGTGAGACTCTAACTCAAAAAAAAAAAAAACCAAGAAAATGACAAAAATGAGGTAGAGACTATATGTGGCCTGCAAAGCCTAAAATATTTACAAACTGGCCCATTACAGGAAAAGTTTGCCAACCCCTTTCTAAAACCTAACTAAGCTAGCTAAGAAAAGATTTCCAAGTAATATCACAAAAGGAAAAGAAAGAGAACCTTTCAAGATTCATACTGGTATCTGCCTTCAGTACCCCAAAAATAAAAATAAAGAAATAAAGACAATAAAAAGATTAATCCTGGGACTAAATGTCATTAGTTCTGTGCATTGCCATAGGCATAAATGTCACAGATATAAAATTAAAACCTTAGAAGGGTCAGGTGTGGTAACTCAAGCCTGTAATCCCAGCACTTTGGGAGGCGGAGGTGAGAGGATTGCCTGAGCCCAGGGATTTGAGACCAGCCTGGAAAACTTGGTGAGACCTTGTCTCTACAATAAATCAGAAAATTAGCCAGGCATGGTGGTGTGCGCCTATAGTTCCAGCTACTTGGAAGGTTGAGGCGAAAGGATCGCCTGAACCCAGCAGGTCAAGGCTGCGGTGGCCCTGAGTGTGCTACTGCACTGCAGCCTGGGTGACAGAGAGAGATTCCAACTCAAAAAAAAAAACAAAAAACAGCAAAAAACAAAAACAAAACCTTAAAAGAATCAAAAAGCTCCGAATGCCAAAAAAGACAACACCAACGCTATATTGTGTATGTTTTTCTTTTCTTTTTTTCTTTTTATTTCAATGCATATTAATATTACTTCCATCTGCCAGCAGGTTTGTAACATATATGGTAGGTGACCAATGATATAAACAGAGAAGGGGAAAAACAAATGGTTTTTTCATAATAAGAGAATTATAAAACTCAATGAAATACCATTTTTCGCCTATCCAAATACCAAAATTAGATGATATGCTGAGCTGAACATCTGTCTCCACCAGAAGATCAACAAGTCTCAAGACTGGCTACCTTTTCAGTTTGGTCTTGACATGAAAAGACACGTGGAACACACCTGAACCTGACCCACATCTGCTGTCAAACCTAGCCAACCCACAGGCAATCTAAAAGCCCATGAGCAATTAAAAAATGTCTGTCTGTTGGGGACCACTGAAATTTTGAGGTTGTATGCTAAACATCCCTATCATAACAAAAGCTAACAAATACACAAAGTGTGGGGAAACAGGAATTCCTATATCATCACTGGAATTTAAACTGCCACTCTGTGTGACACTGTTAGTTGACCACCCCACATCCTGCCTTTCATTTTCTCTATCATTGCAGTCTCTTACCTTGCATGCTTCATAATCTTTCCGGATATAGTGAAGATGAATCAACCAGTTCTGCTTCTCCAAAATAGGAAACTCTGGAGCTAGGGAGCATATTTTGACCAAAAAAACACAACGCAGTCATTAGATTTTCTTCTTTAGCACTGTCCTCATGTCTAAACTAACCATAAGCATATTGCAGTATCACATTATATTCTTCATGCTGAACACAAGAATATATTGTACTGCATAAAACTGCATAGGCTATTAAACTAGGAGATACTTGTCCTACATGCTGAATATGTTTGAGTTTTTGTGGCTTATAATGTCAGTTTTTCAAATGATATTAGCCTGAAAAAACATAAAAATCATCCTTTCTCTCTCTCTCTCTCTCTCTCTCTCTCTCTCTCTCTCTTTTCCCCCTGGTTATAGAAGATGAATAAAAAGACTTTCTGAAGAAAGTTTCAGGAATGTTACAAACAAAATATATAAGATAGTCAATATCACATCTCACAGATCAGAGTACCAAAAAATTTTTAAATAGTTAAACACAATCTTTAGAAATAGTTCAAGCCGGGTTCAGTGGCTCAGCCTGTAATCCCAGCAGTTTGGGAGGCTGAGGTGAGTGGACTGCCTGAGCCCGTGGGTTCGAGACCCGCCTGGGAAACTTGGCAAGACCTCAACTCAACAATAAATCAAAAAATTAGCCGGGCATGGTAGCGCACGCCTGTAGTTCCAGCTACTTGGAAGGCTGAGGCGGAAGGATCGCCGGAGCCCAGCAGGTCAAGGCTGCTGTGGCCGGGAGCGGCCACTGCACTCCAGTCTGGGAGACAGAATGAGACTCCAACTCAAAAAAAAAAAAAAAAATAATTAAGAAATTACTTTTCTGTGATAACAAAGAGTAGAAGGATCTATATAAACCTCAGAATAGTGAAGACCTCAATGGAAGGACAGGGATTAGGAAAGACAAAAAGGAGACTTCAACTCTTTAATGCTTATTTCTTAAAAAAAAAAAAAAAAAAAAAAAAGCTTTAAAGTAAACATGGCTATATGTTTTTATTTATTAAATCTGGTCAGTTAGTATATGCGTGTTTGTATTTTTTCTGCACTTTAATATATGTTTGAGATAGTCCTTGATTTTTAAAATGGAAAAGAAAGGGAAGAGCTGGAAAAGAGAGGGAAATGACTATCAATCCATTTCTTGATGTTCCAGAACTTATGGAGAAACAACTTACAGAAAACCTAAGACACACGTCCATAATATGACAGGAAGGGAAAAGAGCTAACTGTAACCCAGAATTAATGTTGCCCGAACACAAAAATTAGGAAGTAATGCTGCTCACTGCTTCCCACGAATAGGAAATGTCAATGGAATTTGTAAGATAAAATTATGACAAAGTATGAATATAATCTTATATGCCAGGAAAAAGATAAAATTTTAAGCAAATGACTCTTCATCTTCCAATTACACACATTCTCTTAATAGAACCACCTTCTAGTCAGCAGGGCCAATTTGAGATTCTTCTAAGACTTGTTTCCTTTCTTCTCTTTCCCCAGGTCTCATCAATCACCAGATTTTAGCCATTCACATTCTGTTTAACCACTTTCAGAATTAAATTTCTTCTAAAAGCCACAAAATCACCAAAATTAAAGATGTGTGTGTGTGTGTGTGTGTGTGTGTGTGTGTGTGTGTGTGTGTGTGTGAAGTGAGTAAAGTGTACCACAATGAATAGTTCTGGGAAGTGGATTACTGAGTACTCTTGGACCAAGTCTCAACTGCACGGCTACCTCCCTCTGTCACTCACCCACCTAAGGAAAAGCATAAAAGAGAAGGAGGCACTGAAACCTTTTGAGTTTATAATATCACTAAGTATCATTTTTAGGCTTCTAGGGCCTAAAAAGAGAACACTCACAAATGCTAATTTCCAAGCCTTCCCTATTATTAAAATCTCACAATAAAAGACCAGTCATGTTTTATGATCCCTGCATGAACACCAGAGGAAAAAAATGTTCAATCTGTAAGGCAGCATAAGTGCCCAGAGGCTCATGAAATGGAGCTATAGGGATCAGTAGAAGAGAAGGCTCCACCAAATTCAGGCACTAAAGGCCATTTCACACTCCTGGAGATGTAGTTAGCCCAAAAGCTAGAAGAACTTTAGTTTCATCAAAGATTTTAGAGACCATTTCAATGTCCCATTATTGTCCTATTACCAAATATGTGACCTTGGGAAATTTACAGTTTCCTTATTTATACAACAGAGACTCATTCACTCATTAACTAATATTCATGTGCCAGGCATTGTTCACACTGGGGATACAGAAGTAAAAAAAATTGATTTCTTGATTTCAAGAAGCTTATAATGGGGGTAAAGTGCTACCAGAGGAATAGACAATAAAATAAAATGTTATACTTATGAGTAATATTTTTCTATGGAGAATAAAAAAACAGGAAAGAGGGACAGAAAGTATAGGGCAGGGGATTACACTTTGAAATAGGAGGGTCAGGGAATCGTCATCTTCATAGATTCTCATCCTCATAGAGTTGTAAAGATTGAATGACAATGTATATTAAGGAAGTTCAAACAGTGCCTGGTACATAGTAAGCCCTAAAGAAGTGTTAGCTATTGTTGTTGCTGTATTTTTATGATCATTATTATTTAGTTATTCTCACAGATGAAGGAATTATGAATACCTTAGAAATCCCTAGAGTCTAAATCCTAAATTTACAATGAAAATTTTACCTGTAAATGTGTAAGCTGAATTTCTTGTAGTGTAAATCATCGCTCACTCTAACTCTCCCTATGGATAGGAATACTGGTTCTTATATGCTTTCTCAAGGTATTATGAGAATTACTGTTTGAAAGATCCTTCAAAAAAGATGGACATGTAAATGCAAAGCACAGACTCCTCTACTTTACAACAAAGCATGATGGTCATCTCCAGTGCTAACTTTAGGAACCCATGTTGCCTCAGAAGTCAGGTAGCCTCCAATGAGGTGAAGACAAGGCAGTGCCTCCCAGCAGGTTGTAAAATAGACCTCAATCATATCCTAGCTCCCACACTACCCCTCCACTATCACAAAGGCAGTACAGGTGGAAGGCTGGCAACCTAGCAACAATATTCCCTGGCCCCTTATGTTCTCTTGCCCCATTCTATTCTTTTGTGATATCTCTTCCCCTTCTTTCCCCCTTTAAGAATACACCTGAAATACTTTAAACAATTCCATAACTGAATAAACATCACACCTCGAGAATTCTTCCTGTAATTTGTCCTAGGTGCTAAATTATCTTAGGAATAGCCCTAATACAAACCTCTACGTTAAACTTTAATTAATGCTAGTGATAGTAACCTGGCCATATGAGGGCTAAGTAGAAAACTACTGTGGTTCAGATTTTTAGTTGAAAAATTTCCTAAAGTGATTAAGGCTTCTATAAGTATTGTAAATGAAGCTTTCTTTTTTAAAGGCTCTCTTCCAGGACTAGCAGACATGTAACACATGAAAGTTTTCATATGTAGAATTCCAATCTTGATTCTGTACTAGCCTTCTATGGGACCTAGGACAAGTTATTTAACTTCTCTGAGCTTTCATTTTATCCTCCTATATTTTTCACTGGAAAATATGAAAAATCTGAAAGTAGCCATTCAATAAATGTTAATTTCCTCATGCCAAGTAGAAATTAAATACTTTTCTATCTCAAGATAATATCTGGGACATCAAAAGATATTCACAAATCTTGAATCTAAGTGTAAGACATTTTTATTTTATCATTGTGAGCCCTGTATCAATCAGTCAGCCTAATGAGAAACCACTTGAGGATTGGAAACAGAAGAAATTTAAT
Organism: Cephalopachus bancanus; assembly: GCA_027257055.1. NCBI lineage: Eukaryota > Metazoa > Chordata > Mammalia > Primates > Tarsiidae > Cephalopachus > Cephalopachus bancanus. The sequence goes on from JAPVLO010000355.1 coordinate 1,714,084, forward strand.
GCAGAGAACAGGTAATGGAAGAAATGAGAGACCCGACAGAAAATTGTGTGACAAATCAGAGGTTTGCACAAGCAAAAACTCACTATTACTCCCAGGCCTGAAGGATAAAGGGAGGAAATGTGTTGATACCAATATCAGGGCCGAAGTTACCTGAAGGATGCTGAAAACAAGATAGCCTAACTGGCAGAAGCAACAGGAGAGAACCTTCCAGAGACAGCCCAACAGCTCCAATTTTTCCAAGAAAAGAGAAGGGGGTGGGGAGGGAGGCCTGTCTTCTCCTTCCTCTTGCCCTCAAATCTGCCAATTCCTCTTACTTGCTATTCCAACCAGAAATTGCTGACACAGGAGTCTGGGAAGCAAAGGAGCCTGCAAGGGTCAGCTGCAACGCCGAGCAGAGAAGAGAAGGCAATGAATGAATTCGAGGGCAAACAGGCCCAGGAGGAGCAGACACATCGACTCTGTACAGGAACGTAAATGATGATGGAGGAAGAGGAAGAGACTCAAGGATACATGCTGGAAGCAGGCTTTTAATTTTTTAATTAAATTGCTGCTATCCAGCTTGTTTGTTTCTCATGAACTTAAAATGGGATAAGAATGGAAAAAAGTCTTAAAAAGATCAATTAATTATATTTTTACTGTATATCCTAGATTATTTAAAATTATTTATTTCTTCAAATCAAAATTTATTAATTAATTATACTTTATTCTTTTTAGGGGTGTGTGTGTGCACATGCACACATGTGTGCACAAGCATATTTTGAAGTGTTTTGTCCCCTATTATTTCACTGAATGTTCCCATGAGGCCAGTGAATCACACAATTCAGGACTAAGTCCCATATTACAAGTGAGGAAATTAAGGTTCCAGAGGTTAAGTAATCTATCTACATTCAATAGCTAGTTAATCAAAGAGGCAGGACTATAACCCAGGTCTCCAAGGATACTCATTAAACTTTACCAAGTTTCTTCCCAATTGTAAAGACTTTCTAATTTTAAATGTAAATGTTTGGGCTGTCAACTAAATATAACTTAGCAACACAAAATTAATAATAATTTTTAAAGCTTTTCTATTATTAAAAAAGGCAGAAAAGGACTTTTAGCATATTAAAGTAGCAAGATTTTCAAATGGTTTTTAAAAATAACTAGTTGGTTTTCTTAAAAAATACATACTTATGGTAAAACAAAATTCAAAAGGAATATATTCAATAAAAGACTCTCCATTCCTCCCTATCACCAGAAGTAAATAGCTTTTTGAGTATTTTTTAAAATTTCTATGCATATATGGGCAAAGGTGTGTATATGTGTTTATATACTTTTATTTTACACATAGGGATATTAAACATATTTGGAAAATTGTTTGCTAATATTTACTGAATCTAAATATGTCCTTCCCAGTGACCCTGCAAGTCCTATTCCTAGGTATGTATGCATACCTTCATGGTGGCATTTTTCATAACATTTCAAAATTATCCCAAATGTTCATCAAGAATAAAATGAACATATAATACTGAGTGACCTCTCACAGAAACAAAGATCCGAGTATCACATGTTCTCACTCATATAATGGACCTTGAACATTCAATGTAATACTATAAGAAAATGACTGACGGTACTGGGAAACTATGGGGGGGAAGGGGGATGGGATTAACAGTAGCAAATATCTGTCTGGGGATGGGGAAACACCTCTTATCAACAGGGTGCCTGAATGAAACATAATTGTACACCTAACCCTTAACTGTACCCCACAAAACCATAATAAAAAATATTGATTAAAAAAAAAAAAACCAAAAGTAAGGTTGCTGAGGGATGAGACTCATTCACTGTTATATTTCCAGCCCTTACAATAATATCAAACACAGGATGGTCCTCAACAAACATTTGCTGACTAACTCTTGAGTTTGAAAAAAAAAAAAGAATAAAATGAACAAACTAAGGTAGAGCCCAACAATGGAAAACTATGTAACAATGAAAAAAACAGCCAATCATTATTACATCCAACAACATAAAGCTCACAAACAGAATATTAAGCAAAGATAGATATTAAAAAGGTCACACAGCTGGGCTCGGTAGCTCAGCCTGTAATCCCGCACTTTGGGAGGTTGAGGTGAGTGAATTGCCTGAGCCCACGGGTTTGAGACCTGCCTAGGCAACTTGGCGAAACCTCATCTCTACAATAAATCAAAAAATCAGCCGGGCGTGGTAGCGCATGCCTGTAATTCCGGCTACTCGGAAGGCTGAGGCGGAAGGACTGCCAGAGCCCAGCAGGTCCAGACTGCGGTGGCCAGGAGCAGCCACTGCACTCCAGTCAACTCAAAAAAATTTAAAAATAAAAGGTGTGAGCATGGTGGCTCACACCTGTAATCCCAGCACTTTGAGAGGTGGAGGATTTTGATTGCTTGAATCCAGGGGTTCAAGAACAGCCTGGGCAACTGGACGAGACCTTGTCTCTACAACAAATCAAGAAAAATTAGCTGGGCATGGTTGCCCACACCTGTAGTCCCAGCTACCTGGAAGGCTGAAGTAGGATCGCCTGAGCCCAGCAGGTTGAAGCTATGGTGGCCTGTAGCTGTCACTGTACTCCAGCCTGGGTGACAGAGTGAGACTCTGACTAAAAAAAAAAAAGTGTACATACTGGTCAGGTGCTGTGTCTCATGCCAGTAATCCCAGCACTTTGGGAGGTTGAGGTGAGAGCACTGCCCAAGCCCAGGGGTTCAAGGCCAGCCTGGGCAATTTAGTGAGACCTCATCTCTACAATGAATAAAAAGTTAGCTGGGTGTGGTAGTGCATGCCTATAGATCCAGTTACTTGGAATAACTGCCTGAACCCAGCAGGTTGAGGCTCTGCGGTGGCTGTGAGTGTGTCACTACACTCCAGCCTGGGCAACACAGTGAGACTCCAACTCGAAAGAAAGAAAGAGGGAGGGAAGGAAAGAGAAGGAGAGAGAGAAAGAGCAAACGAACATACTACATGATTCCATTTATATTAAATTCAAAAGCAGGCACAATAGAGCTACAAGATAAAAGTTAAATACAAGTAACCGCCTGTGGGAGGGGTAGTCAATGATAGGAAGGAAGCAAGAAGGAGGCCTGTGGTGCTGGTGATGCTCTGTACCTTAATCTAGATGGTGATTACATGAGTATGTTCACTTCACAGATGCTCACTGAGCTACATAATTATGATTTATGTATTTTTCTGTATATATGCTGGATTTCAGTTAAAAGATATCAAAAATTACTGATAGAGTAAAAAAAAGTAATTTCTGAAATAAATGCAGAAGGAGGAGGGGATACATAACTCAGTCTGGGGAAAGGGTCAAGATTCCCTAGACAAGACACAGAAGGCATTACACATAAAATAAAACAAAATAAATTAGACTTCATCAAGATGAAAACTTCTGATCATTAAAAGATGCATAGGCTGGCAAAAAATATTTACAATACATATAAGAGATGAAGGACTAGGCCGGACTCAGTGGCTCAGCCTAAAATCCCAGCAATTTAGGAGGCCGAGATGAATAGATTGCCTAAGCCCGCGGGTTCAAGACCAGCCTGGGCAACTTGGTGAGACCTCATCTCTACAATTAAAAAAAAAAATAGATGAAGGACTTATATCCAGAATATATAAAGAATTCTCACAAATCAGTAATAGAAAACAACCCAGCCGGGCTCGGTGGCTCAGCCTGTAATCCTGCGCCTTTGGGAGGCTGAGGTGAGTGGATTGCCTAAGCCCGCGGGTTCGAGACCCGCCTGGGCAACTTGGCGAGACCTCATCTCTACAATAAATCAAAAAATCAGCTGGGCGTGGTAGCGCATGCCTGTAATTCTGGCTACTCAGAAGGCTGAGGTGGAAGGATTGCCAGAGCCCAGCGGGTCAAGGCTGCGGTGGCCGGGAGCAGCCAGTGCACTCCAGTCTGGGCGACAGAGTGAGACTCCAACTCAAAAAAAAAAAAAAATTGAGATGCATAGGCTGGCAAAAAATATTTACAATACATATAAGAGATGAAGGACTAGGCCGGACTCAGTGGCTCAGCCTATAATCCCAGCACTTTAGGAGGCCAAGATGAGTAGATTGCCTAAGCTCGCGGGTTCAAGACCAGCCTGGGCAACTTGGTGAGACCTCATCTCTACAATTTAAAAAAAAAATAGATGAAGGACTTATATCCAGAATATATAAAGAATTCTCACAAATCAGTAATAAGAAAACAACCCAGCTGGGCTCGGTGGCTCAGCCTGTAATCCCGCACCTTTGGGAGGCTGAGGTGAGTGGTTTGCCTGAGCCTGCGGGTTCGAGACCCGCCTGGGCAACTTGGAGAGACCTCATCTCTACAATAAATCAAAAATTAGCCGGGCATGGTAGCACGCGCCTGTAGTTCCAGCTGCTTGGAAGGCTGAGGCGGAAGGATCGCCGGAGCCCAGTAGGTCAAGGCTGCAGTGGCCGGGAGCAGCCACTGCACTCCAGTCTGGGCTACAGAGTGAGACTCCAACTCAAAAAAAAAGAAAACAACCCAATTTTTAAATGGGCAAAAAACTTGAGCAGGCATTTTACAAAAGATATGACCAGTAAGTATATGAAAAAGTATTCAACATCATTAGTCATTGAGGTAATGCAAATTAAAGTCACAATAAGATATAATATGCCAGGCGTGGTGGCTCACACCTGTAATTCCAGCACTGGAAGGGGGAGGCAAGAGGTTTGCCTGACCTCAGGGATTCTAAGCCAGCCTGGGCAACATGGCGAGACCTCGTCTCTACAATGAAACAAAAAATTAGCCAGGCATGGTAGTGTGCCCCTGTAGTTCCAGCTACTTGGAAGACTGAGGAGGAAGGATTGCTTGAGCCCAGCAGGTTGAGGCTGTGGTGGCCATGAGCGTCCAGCCTGGGCCACAGAGTAGAACTCCGACTCCAAAAAAAAAAAAAAAATACAACATACCCACCCACCAGCATGTCTAACATGAAGAAGACTGATAGTACCAAATGTTAACAAGAATATATAGCAATCAAGATTCTCATATATTGCTGCTAGGAGGATAAAATTGTACAACCACTTCGGAAAATAGTTTGGCAGTTTTGTATAAAGTTAAAACATGTACTTCATATATGACTCAGCAATTTCACTACCTAAGCACTTACACAAGTGAAAATATATGCCATATGCACACCAAAAAGGCACATAAATTAATGTTCATAGAAACTTTACATAATTGTCAAATACTGAAAACAATACAAATGTTCATCAATAGAAAAACAGATAAACAAACTGTGGCATATGCATACAATGGAATAACAGACAGTCTCTTTTGAAAAATAAAAGAACTCTAGCCGGACATGGCGGCGAATGTCTGTAGTTCCAGCTACTTGGAAGGTTAAGGTGGAAGGATCACCTAAGCCCAGCAGGTAGAGACTGCGGTGGCCATGGAGTGTGCCATTGTACTCCAACCTGGGTGACAAAGAGTTAGATTCCAACTCAAAAAAATAAAAAAGAAAGAAAGAAAGAACTACTGATACATATAACAATATGGATGAATCTCAAAAACATGGTGCGCAAAAGTTGTCAAAAGCTGTATAATAGATACTGTGTGATTTCCTTTGTATGAAATTCAAGCACAATTTATAGGAAAGTTCAAAATCAATTTATACAGACAGAAATCAGAATGGTGGTTGCAAACTATGATATATACATAAAACAGAATATTATTTAGCTTTAAAATGGAATGAGGTTTCAATACATGCTACAACATGAATGAACCCTGAAAACATTACATTCAAGACCATCCTAGGCAACATAGTGAGAGACCTGGTCTCTACAAAAAAATTGGGAAACTGAGCCAGGTGAGGTGGCATGTGCCTGTAGTCACAGCTATGTGAGAGGCTGAGGCAGGAGGACTGCTTGAGCCCAGGTTTTGAGACTGCAGTGTGCCATGATTACACCACTGCAGTCCACCACTGCAATCAATTAATCAGGTCTCTCTGCTACTCCAACTCCTGTGTGAGTTCTTCATGTTATACTTTCTGACTTCCTCCCTTCTACTTTCAAGTATTACACTATTTACCACAGCAGTGGTTAAAACTGGGAGCAATTTGGCCTCACAAGAAACATTTGGCAATATCTGGGAAGATTTTTGGTTGTCACAACTGAGTGCTACTGTTAACTACTAGACAGAGACCATGATGATACTGTTAACCATCCTACAATATACATGACAACTCCCACAACAAAGAATTATCTTGTCCAACATGTCATTAGTGCCAAAATTGAAAAAACCTGAACTAGAGGTTAAAAATAAATCTAAGGATTTCACAGCAAAATATGAAAGCTTTTTGTTCAAAATACTACTTTGACTTTTAATTTAATTAAAATTCATTAATCCTTAAGAATATTTTTCTGTGTTTTTTTTATTTTTAATTTTAAAGATGTGGGGTACAGTTCAGGGTTAGGTATACAAATGTTCATTATGCAGGTACCCTTGTTGAAGAGGTGTGCCCCGCCCCCACGCAGTTTCTCACTACTGCTAATCCCGCCTTCCTGTTTTCTTAATACTTCTCTATATTTACAAATTTCAGTAATGAGCTTATGTTAATTTGTAATGAGCTTATGTTGATTTTCTTATCAGAAAACCAAAAACTTATATTTTAAAATAAAAAACCATTTATCTTTTCCCTTTTCTGTAATACTGTACTGTAGACAACTTTCCAACTGGCCGTGTCTGTATTTTTTTTCTACTCACATTTTAGCTACGACTGCTCTGTATCTGGAACAGAAGTGAGCAAAACTTGAGTTTACTGCACCATCTTAACTGAATGCCCAATTTGACATCAGAATTCTGGAAGTTACTGAGTAATATTAAAACAAAAGTTTTGCCGGGTGTAGTGGCTCAAGCCTGTAATGCCAGCACTTTGGGAGGCCAAGGAGAGAGGATTTTGCCTGAGCCCAGGGGTTCAAGACCAGTCTGGGCAACTTGGTGAGACCTTGTCTCTACAATAAATTAAAAAATCAGCCAGTCATGGTAGCGTGCGCCCGTAGTCCAGCTACTTAGAAGGCTGAGGCAGAAGGATTGCCTGAGCCTAGTTGGTGGAGGCTGCGGTGTACATGAGCATGCTACTGCAATCCAGCCTAGGCAACAGTGTGAGACTCCAGCACATACACAACCCCACCCCCTAACCCCCACAAAGCTTTATACAAAACAAAGTACTTTCTCTCTCTCTTTTTTTTTTTCTTTTTTTAAGAGACAGAGTCTTATTCTGGTACCCAGGCTGGAGTGCAGTAGCATGAACACAGCTCACTGCAGCCTTGAATTCCTGGGATTAAGCAATCCTCCTGCCTCAGCCTTCTGAGTAGCTGGGACTACAGGTACGTGCTACTGTGATTGGATAATTTTTTTTTTCAGTTGGAGTCTCACTCCATCGCCCAGGCTGGAGTACAGTGGCATGCTCATGGCCACCCCAGCGTCGACCTGCTGGGTTCCAGTGATCCTTCCGCCTCAGCCCTCCAAGTAGCCAGAACTTCAGGTGCACACTACCACATCTGGCTAATTTTTGATTTATTGTAGAGATGAGGTTTCGCCAAATTGCCAGGGCTGGCTCAGATGATCCACTCGCCTCGGCCTCCCAAAGTGCTGGGATTACAGGCTGAGCCACCGAGCCTGGTCCTGGCTAATTTTTAAAAAATTTTTCGCAGAGATGTAATATTGTTACGTTGCCCAGACTGGTCTCAAGCTCCTGGCCTCAAACTCCTGGCCTCAAGCAATCCTCCTGGCTTTGCTTCTCAAAGTTCTGGGATTAAAGGCAAGAGCCACCATGCTTGGCCACAAAAGACACTATTTTCTGATATCTTATTCTTCACAGTCAACCAATTTAAATGCCTGTACAGTTGCTAAAATTTGTGAATCAGATATTTATACAATTATTTACATAACAACAAGTTTTTATCATAAAAGGCAGAAGGAAATAAAAGAGAAGTAATCAGTAGCAGCAATACAGGCAGAGTCAGAATAAAACAAATTTTACAAAAAAGAGATAAAATATATGATAGTGGAAACAACTGCATGCTACAGTCGCTGCTGGTTCTTAAAACGACACTGTCAGGTTAGAGGGTGAGGGAACTGTCTGAATTTCCTGTGCATTCTCATTTTCTCCTGTATCTTTACAATACTTACAACAGGTACTTATCTGTTTTACTGTGCTTTGTAGCCAGTAATAATAATCTTTGGCTCCTCAAAATTCATTCCACTCCATATAAGTTGATTCACTGAAAGTAATCAATGGTAATCGTATCTCCTTTATCCATGACTGGTTCACTGACTGGCAGTCCAATCAATTTGGTACAATGAAGAGTATTCCTAGTAGAATCTGGGGAAAAGGGCTTCTTATTTTTAAGCACACTACTGGAAGCTAAATCATATCCTCACCATTGAGAAAATGAAGCCTGAATGCCATTGGCAGCTATAATTCAGGAAATGGCAGGCACTGGGCAGCAGAATGTAAAGGCAGAAAGAACTAAGGCCTTGATGACATCATTGAGTTGCTGCACCAAACCTGGAGCCCCCTCTAATTCTGGACTGCCTCTTACATAGGCCAGTAAGTTTCCTTACTATTTCTGTTGTTTACTGCTGAAAGCAACTCACTAAAACATAGTCTGAAAAAGATTAACACATCCTTCAAAAATCCTGTATTCCACATTTTATACGTATTATCCTAGCACTTTGGGAGGCCAAGGCGAGAGGATTGCCTGAGCCCAGGGGTTCAAGACCAGCCTGGGAAATTTGGTGAGACCTCATCTCTAAAATAAATAAATAAATAAATAAATAAATAAGCAGGGAATGGTGGCATGTGCCTGTAGTTCCAGCTACTTGGAAGGCTGAGGCGGAAGGATTGCCTGAGCCCATCAGGCCGTGAGCATACCACTGCACTCCAGCCTGAGTGATAGAGTGAGACTCCAACTCAAAAACAAAAACAACAACAACAACAAAACTAGAATAGCTATATTATTATTATCAAAGTAGACTTCAAAGAAAAAATATCATCAGAAGTTGAAGAGGAATATTATATAATGATAGAAGGGTAAATTCATCAAGAAGACAAATAATTCTAAATATATATGCATCCAACACCAAATCTTCAAAGTACACAAATCAAAAATTGATAAAACTGAAAGCAGAAACAGACAAATCCAAAATTATATTTACATACTTCAAAACTCTTCTATCAATACCTGTATCGGTAAGAATATCAGTATCTGTAAGTACATAGAACCACAACATCAACTAACTTGGACCAAGTGACATTTATAGAATATTCCATTCAACAAGAACAGAATACACATTCTTACCAAGTGCACATGGAACATACATCAACATAAACCATATGGTAGGCTATAAAATAAATCACATAAAAAGTATGTTCTCTAGCCACAATAGAATTAAACTAAAAACCAATAACAAAAAGAGATCTGAAAAAATCCCCAAATATGTGGAAATTAAACCCAAGAAAATACTAAAGAGCAGAAATCAATGAAACAAACAGAAAAAGCAGTATTTGGGGGGGAAACAATAAAATAAAAAGCTGGTTCTATGAAAAGAGTAACAAAATGTACAAACCTCTAGCTAGATTAATCAAGAAAAAAAAAGAGAACACATAAATCACCAAACCATGAACTAAAGGAACATCACTACAGATCCTACAGACAGTAAGAGGAAAATATAGGAGTATTATGAACTTTATGCCAGTAAATTTAATAATTGAAATAAAATGGAGAAATTTTTTTACAAAGAAAATATTGACAAAGCTCTCAAAAAAAAAAAAAAAGGATAGCCTGAATTAGGCCTACATGTATTAAGTAAATTGACTTTGTACTTACAAACCTTCCAACAAAGAAAAATCCAGGTCATGACTGCTTTACTACAACATTCCAACAAACATTTAAGAAAGAAATAACATCAATTATATATAAAATCTTCCAGGAAATAGAAGAGGGAATAATTCCCAATCCATTTTATGAAGCCTGCATAATACCTGATACCAATAACAGACAAAGGCACTGCAAAAAAAAAAAAAACAACAAAAAAAAAACAGACCAATATCCCTCATGAACACAAATGCAAAAATCCTTAACAAAATATCAGCAAACTGAATCCAACAATATTTTAAAACTTTAATACAACATGATCACATGGGGTTTATTCTAGGAATACAAACTTGGTACAACATTCCAAAATTTAATCACTGTAATTTATCATATCAATAGATAAAATCAGCCAGGCTCAGTGGCTCAGCCTGTAATCCCAGCAATTTGGGAGCCAAGGTGAGTGGACTGCCCAAGCCTGCAGGTTCGAGACCAGCCCAGGCAACTTGGCGAGACCTTGTCTCTACAATAAATCAAAAATTAGCTGGGTGTGGTATTGCATGCCTGTAGTTCCAGCTACTTGGAAGGATGAGGTGGAAGCATCGCCAGAGCCCAACAGGTCAACGTTGGGGTGGCTGTGGGCGTGCGTGCCACCGCACTCCAGTCTGGGAGACGGAATGAGACTATAACCCCTCAAAATAATAATAATAATAGATAAAATTATAGGTTACGGAAGACAGAAATTAAGGGCAGATTGTATCCTGGACATTTTAGGTGTCTGTGTCATCACCTTGCACAACTCCAAAGGTATCATTTATACCACAGTCAATGTATTCTACATGAATCATGACTTTGCAATAGTGGAATTGCATATTTGTGAAATGGTTGCCCAAAAGGTAATGTAATCTTTGAGCTCAAATAACAGATACAAAAGATCCAAATGAAGAGATAGTATCTTCCATATATTCCACTTAGCGGTGTTCATAACATACCTAGAATATTCTTTTTTTTTTTTTTTAGTTGGAGTCTCACTCTGTCGCCCAGGCTGGAGTGCAGTAGCACACTCATGGCCACCACAGCCTCGACCTGCTAGGCTCTGTTGATTCTTCTGCATGAGCCTTCCAAGTAGCCAGAACTACAGGTATATGCTACCACACCTGGCTAGTTTTTTTATTTTTTTATTTTTTTGAGTTGGAGTCTCACTCTGTCACCCAGACTGGAGTGCAGTGGCCGCTCCTGGCCACCGCAGCCTCGACCTGCTGGGCTCCGGTGATCCTTCCGCCTCAGCCTTCCAAGTAGCTGGAATTACAGGCATGCACTACCATGCCCGGCTGATTTTTTTATTTATTGTAGAGATGAGGGCTGGTCTTGAACACGCAGGCTCAGGCAATCCACCCACCTTGGCCTCCCAAAGTGCTAGGATTACAGGCTGAGCCACTGAGCCTGGCCTAAAATATTCTATTTAGTCCTGAATTCTACTTCCAAGAAGAACACCAAATTTCACCAGAGGATCAAGGCAATTATAGCAAAGGGGTGCTAAACATCTCACATTTAATTTTTTTTAAATTGCTGGACTGGAGATATTGAACCTTCAGAAGAAAGAACCTGGGAAGAAAACACTGTATTTTAATTATCTGCTTATATTCTATATTCCCTGAAGACTGTAAATTCCCTGAGAAAAGAATCTATGGCCTATTTATCTTTGTATTCCCAGTATCTATCACTAGTCCTGGAACATGGTAAGTATCATATGTATGAGGGTTCAAAAACAGAAAAAACTAAACTTTAATAATATAAATCAGAAAGTAGTTGCCCTGGGATGAAGAAAGAAGAAATAACTGATTAGAATAAACCCCATCTCAGGTTCTTTCTTCTGAAGGTTCAATGGCACTGTTAAAGTTTATAGTACAACATATCAAATGTATCCCTTTCCCCCAAAGTCATAAACATTGTATTCATTAACCTGAAATGTACATTGATCAATTATTGATTGGTAAACAATTCTCTCCTGAACCTGGAGGCAATGGAACTATACGGTTTGACTCTAGAAGAAGAGTGGAATGAATATTGGAGAGACAATCACAATACACACTAGCCCCATCTAACTAGCCAAATCACCCTGGTAATTAAATAAAGTAACAGATATCGGAACAAGATGATTTTCATGTCCCCCAACAGTATAAAGAATATTAACAATTATATTAGATATTGGCAGAATTACATCTGAAATTTACAAATAATCTAAATTATGTATGTACAGCTCTTTCACCAAAAGATGTATTCCTGAAAAACTCTGTAAAATAAATTTCTGAATGACAATCATATTTTCCAGTAGCCTGCATTATAATTTCAAAGCGTGACAGAAATGCCCTATGTAAACTAAACAGTTATTGACAAAATCAACTTTAAGACTCTTAGTAACTAATAGGAAAATACATGGTACAACAGGATGGATAGCCTGAAAACTGTAAGTCATGTGTGCAGACAACAACCACACACAAGACCCTGGACAAGTCACTCACTTTACACTCAACCCTGGATGTCCTCACCCGAAAATAATTAATTATCAAAAATAGATAAATGGGTAATGAATGTCTCTTCTGTTAAAGACAAAGTTCAGGTATTTTTCTAATGTCTGATGAGTAAAAAAGACACCCTATCAGACATGGGAGAATATCAAATATAGTCACCCTATCCATCAGACATGGGAGAATATCCAATATAGTCACATCGCTGATGCAAACCCTTCTAAGACTTTACAGGTTAGCAAATGAAGGAATCCTATTCTTCTAAATAAAATTTATATCACATCTCTATTAGATTATAAAATTTAGCTCCTTATAGTTTAGGTCCTAAACTATAGTATAGTACAGGTTTTCACCTAGTTAGTATCCCCAGACTCAATTTTTATAAAATTCCAGATTTATTTAACATACACCTAAGATTACTTAAGGCCTGAGTTGTATTATGGGAAGTTCACAGAGTGGTTTTTTTTCACATGAAGAATATTAGTACACACTTAGATAATAATCAAACCCCATTTAAACGCATTTGCAGGTCAAATGAATCCCCTAATAGCTAACAACTCTGTTAAATAAAAGCTAGAACGTGATAGAACTTTTAGACTATTATTGCTTTTCCCAACACTCACATTTTGAAAAGCTCTAATGCAGGGTAACCCCGTTGGGTCCCCGCCCACTGTGGGAGCTTTTCTGTCCTCTCAATAAATCCTGCCTTAAAAAAAAAGAAAGAAAAGCTCTAATGTATTTAGAAAAAAGGAATTAACAAGACAGAGTAATCTGTGCAAATATACACATACATACCTTTTTTCAGCCGAGGTTTTTGGGGTTCAGCAGATGTAGGAAATTGACTTCTCTGAAATGAAATAAGCAGTCTATATTAAAGCACCACAATATACCTTGCTAACTTTAAGATGCATTCAAATAACAAGAATAATCAGTAGTTTAACAATCATATAATTAATCCATTAAATGTATATTCTGATACAAAGAATTACTTGAAATATGGTTTAAAAAATAAATGCCAAGCCAAGTGTAGTGGCTCACACCTATAATCCCAACACTTTGGGAGGCTGAGGTGAGAGAACAGCCTGACCCTGCAGGTTCAAGACCTGCCTGGGCAACTTAACGAGACCTCATCACTGCAATAAATAGAAAAAAAAAATTAGCCGGGTAGTACATGCCTGCAATTTCAGCTACTTGGAAGGCTGAGGCAGAAGGATCGTCTGAGCCCAACAGGTCAAGGCTGCAGTGGCCAAGAGCGTGCCACTGCCCTCCAGCCTGGGTGACAGAGTGAGACTCCAACTCAAAAAAAAAAAATTGAAAGTGAATGTCAAGTCATACATTTGCTATCCAATAATAGGTGCTGGCATCGGTGCATAGCTTCCCAAGGGGAGTACTTCCAAGGTGAGCACAGTAATATTCAGCAATGAGGTATGTAGCACTTTTTCTAAGATGAATTCATGAACTCAATTGTCAGACTGCATATATAATAATGTTCATAGCCAGGGCTAGGACTAAAGAGAGGCAGTGAGGTACCTAGGATGCAAATCTTAAGGGGCCATTTACTCCTACTTTTTTAAAGTTGTACCCTAAGCACCTTGCTTGCCTTACCTAGTCCTTGCCCTGTTTATAGCAATATATCAGAGATGAGGTCTCGCCAAATTGCCCAGGCGGGTCTCGAACCCGCGGGCTCAGGCAATCCACTCACTTCAGCCTCCCAAAGGCGCAGGATTACAGGCTGAGCCACTGAGCCCAGCTACATATACATTTATATGGCAAAACTATAACGAAAAGCAAAAATATAATTAACAGAATTAAAGAGATTATTTCAGATATGAAAGAAGGAAGATGCAGTAGGGGAAAGGCATTTAAGAAGTTTCAATGTGATTATTAATGACCCATTTCTCAAACTGTTGTGGTAGGAACACAAGTTTCTATTATATTATTCTCTAAAGTATACCTATAATATTTTTCTACTTTTTCACACCTGCAATCCCAGCACTTTAGGAGGCCAAGACGACATGATTGCCTGAGCCCATGGGTTCGAGACCAGCCTGGGCAACTTGGTGAGCCCTCGTCTCTACAATAAATCAAAAAATTAGCTGGGCATGGTAGTGCATACCTGTGGTTCCAACTGAGCCCAACAGGTCAAGATTGCTGTGGCTGTGAGCGTGCCACTGCACTCCAGCCTGGGCAACAGTGAGACTCAAAAATAAATAAATAAATAACCACTTTTATAGAGATATGATATATATCATAATATCAAAATTTTACCCTCAAAATAAAAAGAGAATATATAATTTGCTAATTTGGCTCTGTTATGAACTTGATTTTCTTTCAATTTTTTTTTTTAAGTATCTTGCTGTATTACCCATGGTCTTGCCATGTGGCCCAGGCTGGAATCTTGATTTTAAAATGCACAAAAAATTTACAGAGACATTTCACCAAAGAGATATGGATGAAAAACAAGCACATAAAAGGATCCTCAATATCATTATTCATTAGAAAAATGCAAATTAAAACTACAATATAGCCGGGCTCGGTGGCTCAGGCTGTAATCCCGCGCCTTTGGGAGGCTGAGGTGAGTGGATTGCCTGAGCCCGCGGGTTCGAGACCCGCCTGGGCAGCGAGACCTCATCTCTACAATAAATCAAAAAATCAGCCGGGCGTGATAGCGCATGCCTGTAATTCCAGCTACTTGGAAGGCTGAAGTGGAAGAATCGCCAGAGCCCAGCAGGCGAGGCTGCGGTGGCCGGGAATGGCCACTGCACTCCAGTCTGGGCAACAGAGTGAGACTCCAACTCAAAAAAAAAAAAAAAAAACTACAATATACCACCACTACACATCCACTACAATGACTAAAACAAAAAAGATTGACATATTAAATGTTGACAAGGATGTGGAAAAACTGAAACCCTCATATACTGCTTGTGGAAATATAAAATTGTTATACAGTCACTTTAGAAAACAGTCTGCAAGGTTTTTGGTTTTGTTTCTAAACACACACCATACAACCCAGAAATTCCACTGACACAAGGAAACTTTTTGGAGCAAGAAACATGCTCTAACAGTGGGTTGTGGTGGCAGTTGTGCAACTATGTACACTTTCTAAAACTGATCAAATTATACATTTAAAATGATTAAATTGTATTGTGCATGTATCATACTTCAAGAATACTGCTTTTTAAATGGTAAAGAACTCTTTTTTTAATCTAACTAGAATTATTTTTTAACTTTGGGGAATATATTAAGAATCTGAAAGGCTCAAAAAGCATTTTCATAAGTCAGCAAACATCTTTCTGCACAATGCAGAATTAAAATTTTAAAAAAGCCGTGCTTGGTGGCTCAGCCTGTAATCCCGCGCCTTTGGGAGGCTGAGGTGAGTGGATTGCCTGAGCCCGCGGGTTCGAGACCCGCCTGGGCAGCAAGACTACATCTGAGCTGGATCAACTAGTGCAGTAATTTTTGTTTCTGTTCTAAGCAATTTAATCCTTTAACAGGAAGACACATGCTTATACAAATACATCAAATGGGAATAAGGCGTTACAAAAAAATTTCATAAATACGAGAAAGGACACCAAAAAAACAGAATTTATTTATAAAAATTGTGCATTTACTCTTAGATGTTTAAACATAGGTCACCTTCAAAGTACTCTTTGTTTGATGCAATACACCTATCGAAATGCTTTTTCCACTGCTTAGTTTATGAACTCATTCATTTTTATGCCTTGTGGGGCTTCTGCCATCTTTTGTTTCATCTCTTCAATATCAGCAAAACATTTCCCTTTGAGGACTTTTTTCATCAGGGAACACAAAAGAAGTCATTCAGGGCGAGTTGGGTGAATAGGGAGGGTGGGGAACGGGCGTCATGCTGTTTTTGGTCAAACTGCTAAACACCAGGAGTGGTGTGGGCATGTGAGCTCGTAAATCACCCATCATGAAATAGGCAAACACATTGAAAGAATCTTCAAAAAAAATTCACTGAAGCCAAATGCAGCCTTTCACAACAACCCTAGCTGGTACACAGATGCCGATAGGTTCCTAAAACACTCACCAAGCAGGGAAGCCTATACCACAAAGGGGCCGCCCTCTAAAAAATAATTCAGATTTTGTTGGGGTCTCCTTCATGCAAATCATGAAAACCAGAGCTACTTGCTTGTTTGTTTTTTAAGAACTCTAAATTGGAGGGCAGGTGTGGTAGCTATGCCTATATTCCTAGCACATAAAGAGGCCAAGACAGGAGAATCACTTGAGCCCAGGAGTTTGACACCAGTCTGGGCAAAATGGCCAGATCTTGTCTCTACAAAAAAAATTTTTTAATTGGTTGGATATGGTGGCACATGCCTGTAGTCCCCGCTACTCGGGATGTTGAGAGGGAAGATTCATCTGAGTCTAGGAGGTAAAGGTTGCAGTGAGCCCTGATCATGCCACTGAACTCCAGCCTGGGTGACAGAGTGAGACCCTGGCACAACAACAACAAAGAACTCTAAGCCAGCCAGGTTCAGTGCCTCAGCCTGTAATCTCAGCACTTTGAGAGGCAGAGGTAAGTGGATTGCCTGAGCCCATGGGTTTGAGACCAGCCCAGGCAACTTGGCGAGACCTCGTCTCTACAATAAGTAAAAAATGAGCCGGGCACAGTAGCCAAGCACTGTAGTTCCGGCTACTTGGAAGGGTGAGACAGAAAGACTGCCAGAACCCAGCAAGTTGACACTGGGGTGGCCGTGAGTGTGCTACTGCACTCCCGCCTGGGTGACAGAGTGAGACACCAACTCAAAAAAAAAAAAACAACAAAAAGAACTCTAAGCTATTTATGATATATACTTAGAACTATCAGTCCTCAAGTTTTGTCTAAGGAACTGGATATAATATATATATAAAATATATAATACATAAGGAATAATCTGTGAGTGATTTTGGTAGCATATTAAAATTTCTGTGTGTCCCACACCAGACTAGTTTCACTCAGTTTTGCTGGGACATCTTCTGGCCTCAGGGGTTTTACTGTAGCATTCTCAGATTTTTACTTACACATTTATTCAAAATTTTCTGTGTATTTTGAAACCTTAAGTTTTCTCTCTTCCATACACATATATCCACATCCTTTGTGTCACAAAATTAAGATCACACAATATATCCCATTCCACATCTACCCTTTATTTAAATGTACACCATGGAAATCCCTCCAAATCAACATTATTTTTAATGGCAGTAAGATTATTTTTAAAGGCTGCATGAGAATGAGATCCTGAATCAAAAGAAAACATACAAACACTAATCTATACGGGCGACGGACACTAGAACATAAACTATATTTATAGCAATGTCATGTTACCCACATCTTACATTTAAGATTATTTAGATGGAGTATTTTCTTTCATATATTTTTAGTATCTAAAACCCAGTAACATTAATCATGCTATTTAATTTTTTTAAATGCCTAATGTAACAAAAATCTTTGTTTTGTGTTTCCTTCTCGGAAGTATTTAGAGTTTCAGACTAAAATAAGGTGATTACTCTGCAAATGAAAGAATAGAAAACAAACAAAAGGCTCCTGTCCAATAACACCAACCTTGCTTCTTAGCCAAAGCAAAGTTGTAAATCAGGCAAAGGCTGCTGTTGCATTGTCTGGGTTGTTATTTTATTACGTATTGTAGCTATTGATAACAAATTATGAATAACTAAAATCATTCTAACTACAGGGCAGAACATACTTTTTTTTTTTTTGAGTTGGAGTCTCACCCTGTTTGCCCAGATTGGAATGCAGAGGCATGATCAGGGCTCATTGCAGCCTGACTTCCTGGGCTCACATGAACCTTCCCTCTCAGACTCCAGAGCAGCTGAGACTACAGGCGCATGCCACCATGCTAGGTCAATTTTTTTATTTATTGAAGAGAGGAAGTCTCGCCAAGTTGCCCGGGCTGGTCTCAAACTGCTGGGCTCAGGCAATTCCCTCTCCTCCGCCTCCCAAAGTGCTGTAATGAAAGGCGTGAGGCACCATACCTGGCTAGAACGTGCTTTGAAACCTAGTAACTAAAGCAACGTCGACAAGGTTTCGGACTGGGACTTTACAGAAATTACATCCAATGATGGAAATATGCCTGGGTCATCCGGAATTCACCAGGGCTCCTCTGCATCAGCAGTTCTGTGGTGTTAACATCTAACTCAGACTTTGACTGAATTCCAAAACAGCATTTCCAAATTTAGTCACCACGGAGAAACGATGGACTTCGCAGCAACTTAGATGCATTTAGCGAGCCTATCATACTCAGCGATGTATCACAGAAACAAAGATCTGAGTACCACATGATCTTACTCATAAGCAGACCCTGACCATTTATCACTGCTGTAAGAAAGGGATTGGTAGTAGGGGGATACTGCGGGGGATGGGGGGGAGAACAACACATAACATCAATAAGGGCACCTGATCCCAAACTAGGAGAAGTAGGGACCAAGGGGAGGCCCAAACTTTACCTACCTGTACGATACCCACTTATGTACCTAACCCTGAACTGTACCCTCACATCTTTAAAAATATATTTTTTTAACTCGGAGTCTCATTCTGTCACCCAGGCTGGAGTGCAGTGGCAGGCTGACAGCCACCACAGCCTCGACCTGCTGGGCTCAGGCGATCCTTCTGCCTCAGCCTTCCAAGTAGCTGGAACTACAGGCGCACACCACCACGCCCAGCTAATTGCTTGATTTATTGTAGAGACGAGGTCTCGCCAAGTTGCCCAGGTTGGTCTCGAACCCTAGGCGCAGGCAATCCTCTCGCCCAAAGTGCTGAGATGACAGGCGTGAGCGACCGCGACCAGCTAAATATTTTTTTAATTAAAAAAAAAAATCACCACGGTGAAAGCGCTGTTCTGTCAGCTGGCAGAAGGCATCGATGGCTTAAAGCTGCCGGGCTGTCGCTGTATTAAACTCCTAATCCCCGGGATTAACAGAACCCGTCTACATTAGTGGTAGTGATCCCAGTCCCAACCCCGAGAGAACGCTGGGGCTAGAAGAGACATTTCTAGGGAAAATGTTCCCTGTCCGTCCAGCACACCCAAGAGGGCCCGCCGCCCAGTGGGAACAAGCCCGGAGCCGCGGAGGAGTCACTTGGGTGACCCCAGGCCACCAGCTCCCGAGAGCAGGAGCGGGATCTGGTCGCCCCGCCCACCCCAGCCACTCGGGACTCGGCTTCGCTTCTCCCCAGAAGCGGTCGCGTGGGACAGAGGCCGCCCACCGCCCTGCCTCGCTGCCCTGCTCTGTCCTGTCCTGCCCGGAAGCCGGGACACCGCGCAGAAACTCGGCGCTCACCGTCCCGAGTGTCTTCTCAGCCATCTTGGCTCCACCCACCGCTTCGCGGCCGGAAGTCGGCCGTTTCCCAGACGACGGGGCAAACGGAAGTCGGAGGACTGTGGCGGAAGGGGAGGAGCCTGAGCAGGAAAGGAAGCAAATTGCAGAGTGACTTCGGGGAGTCGAGGAATCTTGGGTCCAACTCGCCGACAACGTGGATCTGGGAGAGTTCCCTTCTTCCCAGGATGTCCCGTGCCCCTCGCCGTTGTCTGTATGCTGCTGGGGAAGCCTCCGGCCACGCGGGCTGGATTGGCCACCCCACCTGAGATGGCGGCGCGGTCCTCCACCCCCTTGCCCAACCCTCCTCTGTCTCGAATGTGCATCTAATTCATTCCTCCTTCCGGGACCCTCGGGCAGAGAATCTTGTTCTCGCCTTATAGTCAGACCTCCCCGTTTCTTGACTGTCACTGTGCAGCCGAGGTATTCACCCCATCAGCCTCTTACTCTTGTTAAAGCCGGAGTTTGTAAAGTGGCTGCCGGTGGGCTGCGTTTGAGCCGCGGTCTGTTGATTGGAAATATTTAAAGATCGAAAGATTTCACAAGAAATCCGGCCTCGGGATAAAGGGCCGACAATGGGCCTGCATTCTTGCAAGGCAGTAAATTAGATCTGGATAGCGGCTGTGGATAAACATGCTTTCGCCTTTTTTGCCACGGTCCTCACTTCCCAACATGCTTCTGGCGTTTTCAGTTACCCATCTGGCTCCCAGTGCGTAGTGTTTCCACTGGGAAACGTGTTTTTTGGGGTGAGACGTGAGTTTTGATCTTGAATCCTGCATGACCTCAGCCAGTCGTTTTTTTGAGCCTCATTCATTGGAGTGCCTGGAACTATGAGATTAATAATACATACAGGGTCCCTGCACCTCAAGGACCGAGTTTGAAGTGTAGCGAGTTAGTCAGACATTAAATGTTACATAAGCAAAGTTTATCAAGAAACAGTTCACCAACTAAGAAATAACAAGCGGCACTTAAACATGAAAATATAACTTTGCAAGGAAGCAAGAACTTGCAAATAAAGTTGTCAAGAGATACTTTCCATCTCTTATATTGGCAAAGAACAATTTTCGCTGACATAGTTGTGAGGAAACAGGCATTCACTAGTGGGAATACGAATTCATTGAGAGCAGACTGGCGGTAATTACCAAAATTAAAAATGCACATAAACTTTAACGCAATTATTTCAATTCTACTAATTTATTCTATAGGTATAGATGTGGAAAATGATTTTACATACAATGGTATTCAGTGCAGCATTGTTTGTAATTACCAAAAGCCTGAAAGCAACCTATATGCCCAGCAACAGAGGTTACATAAATTATGGTTAAGTCCGTACTAAGCGGCACGTGAAAGAGGCAACTATTTACATATTAATATAGAATTGTCAAGATATGTTAATAACAAAACAGTGCAGAAAAATGCATATAATACCTGTGTTAGAAGGCAAAAAATAAAGAGGAATATTATGTACTTGTATACTTAGAAAATATTTCAGGAAGGATATTCAGCATGCTAAAAGTGGTTACTTCTAAGGAAGAGAAATGAGTAGCAGGGGGACAGGAAAAAGAAGACTTTTACTCTGTACCTTTTGTATAATTTGAATTTTGAACCAAGATGGTTGGGCATGGTGGCTCATGCTTGTAATCCCAGCACTTTGGGAGGCTGAGACGAGAGGACTGCTTGAGCCCAGAGTTTAAGACTAGCCTGGACAACAAAGCGAAACCCTGTCTATCCAAATTGAAAAAAAAATTAGCCAGGCATGGTGTGCATTAGCTGTGCATGCAGTCCCAGCTACTGGGGAAGCTAAGGCAGGAGGATCACTTGAGCTCAGGTGTTCAAGGCTGTGGTGAGCTGAGATAATGCCACTGCACTCCAGCCTGGACAACAGAGTAAAATCCTGTCTCAAAAAAAAAATCTGTAGTTCCAGTTACATGGAAGGCTGAGGTAGAAGGATCACCTGAGCCCAGCAGGTCGAGGCTACGGGGGCTGTGAGCATGCCACTGCACTCCAGCCTGGCCAATAAGAGTGAGACTCCAACTCAAAAAAAAAAAATCAAAATGCTAAAAGTGGTAATTCCAAGGAGGAGAAATGAGTAGTAGGGGGACAGGGAAGAAAAGACTTTTTACTCTGTATCTTCTGTATAATTTGAATTTTGTACTACGTGGATGTGCGACATAACTGTATCGTTAGGATTGTGGTAAATGCTAAAAAGGACAAACAGAAGAATAACAAGGGGGATCTAGTCTAGACTTGTTTGAACAGGAACGTTTTCCCTGGGTAAGAGATGTTGACGACAAGACCTAAAGGATAAGGCATTAGCTTGTGGTAAGGGGACAAGAAAGTGTACAGACCAGGAAAGAATTCTAAGGCAAAGGAAGAACTTGTGCAAAGGCCCTGAAAAATGGAAGAAACTTGGCCAGTTTGCAGCACAGAAAGACCAGTATGTCTAGAAAGGAGAAAGGGGGAAAGGGTTGTAACAATAGGAAAAGAGGTAGGAGAGACAAGTGGTGCAGATCCACAAAGGCCATTTGAGGAATTTCTTGTAAGGGCATTGGGAAGGCACTAGAGAGTTTTGAGTCAGGAATGGCATGATCAGAATGAACATTTAGAGTTCATGTTGGCTAAAGAGCCAAAAATGGGCTGGCTCGTTTGCTCAGCCTGTAATCCTAGCCTGCGGATTCAAGACTAGCCCTGGCAGCTTGGTGAGATCTTGTCTCTACAATACATTTTTTTAAAAAATTAGCTGGGCATGGTAGCGCACACCTGTAGTTCTGGCTACTTGGAAGGCTGAGGCGGAAGGATCGTCGGAGCCCAGCTGGTTGACGCTGGAGTGTCCATAAGCGTGCCACTGCACTCCAACCTGGGCAACAGAGTGAGACTCCAACTCAAAAAAAAAAAAAAATGTGGAGAATGGATTGGCAGGGTGACAAGGATTGATAAACCAGAGGAAACTAAAGGATACTGCAAATGAGACAATGAAACAGTTCATTTGTTCTGGTGGGATGGCAAAAGAAATGGAAAAAAAGTAAACAGATTCTCAAGAAATGGAGGAGATAGAAAAAAACACCTTTTATGGTGCAGAATTGGATGTGAGGGAATGAGAGGAAGGGAGATGAATGTCAAAGCAAGATTGCCAGGTTTCTAACTTTAAAAGAAGCTGGATGAATGGGACAGCCAATTACTAAGACTGGAAGTCTTCAGGATGAAAATGTGTATAGAAAGCTCCTGAGTCTATTTCACAATATGTAAAATCTCCCTGAAAGTGGGCCTGTGCGGAGTAAAGGAAACTTTATTTAATGAAACAATATTATTGTATGTTTTAAAATCTCTCCTTTGCCTGGCTCAGTGGCTCAGCCTGTAATCCCGCGCCTTTGGGAGACTGAGGTGAGTGGATTGCCTGAGCCCGCGGGTTGGAGACCCGCCTGGGCAGTGAGACCTCATCTCTACAATAAATAAAAAAATCAGCCGGGTGTGGTAGCGCATGCCTGTAATTCTGGCTACTTGGAAGGCTGAGGCGGAAGGATCACCAGAGCCCAGCAGGTTGAGGCTGCGGTGGCCGGGAGCGGTCACCGCACTCCAGTCTGGGAGACAGAGTGAGACTCCAACTCAAAAAAAAAAAATCTCTCCTTTAACTCCAGATCTTGGGAGGAAGATAGAGCACTTTCAGTGCAAGGGACTTTCAATAAGAAAGCACATTGGTTTCTCAAATTGCAATCACCAAAGTTAAAGTGCTTTAATTAGAGACATACTTAGAAAAATCTTTTAAAAACAGAATATCGGCCGGGCTCGGTGGGCCTGTAATCCTGCACCTTTGGGAGGCCGAGGTGAGTGGATTACCTGAGCCCGCGGGTTCAAACCCGCCTGGGCAACTTGGTGAGACCTCACCTCTACAATAATCAAAAATATTAGCCGGGCGTAGTAGCGTGCGCCTGTAGTTCCAGCTACTTGGAAGGCTGAGGCGGAAAGATCGCCAGAGCCCAGCAGGTCAAGGCTGCGGTGGCCGGGAGCAGCCACTGCACTCTAGTCTGGGCGACGGAGTGAGACTCCAACTCAAAAAACAAAAAACAATATCTTCACAAGAAAATTACAGAAATCACAAAGAGGTATGTTTCTTGTGTTACAGATGGGTCTTCATTTCCCTTAGAAAGTCTCAAATGTGACCCTGCTTATCAGGATCATTCAAGTCATATATCTGTGCTAGGTATTCTAACAAAATGGCACTGATCTATTTTTATGATAGGGGCTGAGTAGGCAGAAGAGAAATCAGGCATCAGTGGCTTTTTTAACATCCCCAATCTATGTATAAAGAAGGTGCTACTGTTGAGTTTCTACATTTTAAATATATTAATATGTCATTCATACTCAGTGTTCACAACCAGTTTTGTTCTGATGCCACCTGCTGGGCAAGTCTCTAACATCTCATGCCTCTTTTGAAGTGTCCAGTCCTCCCAAAAACCCACACCACAGACTCCTGAGAGCCCAGCCAACACTTTGGGAAACACCACTAAAATGCCACTAAAAAGCTCCAGGGGTTTCATGAATCATTTTAAATATGCACATCCTGATACCATGGATATACTCAATAACAATCAATGTGGGCAAAGGCATATACACTACCTTGTTTTAAGAAAAAATACTGGAAACATCCAAATGTTCATCACCAGTAATGGTGTAAATAAACCAAGGTACGTCTATACTAAGCATATTATGTAACCTGTAAAAGTTCTCAAGATGGTAAAATAGTTTCATGAAACAAGTGTACAGAATACAGTATGCTTCCATTTATGTTTAAAAAATGAGAGATAGGCTGTGTACAGTGGCTCACACCTATAATCCCAGCCCTTTGGGAGGCCAAGGCAAGAGGATTGCCTGAACCCAAGGGTTCAAGACCAGCCTGGACAACTTGGCAAGACCTCGTCTCTACAATAAATAAAAAAAATTAGACGGGCATGGTGGTGCATGCCTGTGGTTCCAGCTACTTGAAAGGCTGAGGCAGAAGGATCACCTGAGCCCAGCAGGTCGAAGTTGCAGTGACCATGAGCACACCACTGCACTCCAGCTTGGGTGACACAGTGAGACCCCAACTCACAAAAAAATAAAAAAATAAAATCTCCAGGTATGCATCTGACACCTGAAAAAGTTAAATAAATACAGTTTTGAGAAGGAAACACAAACTGGTAAGACACTTGTCTCTTGGACGGGCACGGTGGCTCAAGCCTATAATCCCAGCACTTTGGTAGGCCGAGGTGAGAGGATTGCCTGAGCTCAGGGATTCAAGACCAGCCTGGGAAATTTGGTGACACCTCAATAAATCAAAAAGTAAGCCAGGCGTGGTAGCTCATGCCTGTAGTTCCAGCTACTCGGAAGGCTGAGGCAGAAGGATCGCCTGAGCCCAGCAGGTCGAGGTTGTGGTGGCTGTCAGTGTGCCACTGCACTCCAGCCTGCGTTATAGAGTGAGACTCCAACTCAAAAAAAAAAAAAAGATACTTGTCTTTTAGGGGACTTAAGATAGAAGGTGTTTTTATTATTTATGATTCTATCAAATTTAACTTTTTACTATCCATGTACTTGTAATTTTAAAAAACTAGTTAATGAAATAGCCGGGCTCAGTGGCTCAGCCTGTAATCCCACGCCTTGGGAGGCTGGGGTGAGTGGATTCCCTGAGACCGCGGGTTCGAGACCCGCCTGGGCAACTTGGTGAGACCTCATCTCTACAATAAATCAAAAAAATTAGCCAGGTGTGGTAACGCGCACCTGTAGTTCCAGCTACTTGGAAGGCTGAAGCGGAAGGATCGCCGGAACCCAGCAGGTGGAGGCTGAGGCGGCTAGGAATGGCCACTGCACTCCAGTCTGGGCGACAGAGTGAGACTCCAACTCAAAAAAATAAATAAATATTTTTAACTCATCAGAAAGCTGAGGACATAAAGAAACCTAAATGAACCAAACTCCAGAAAATGCCAAGTCCTTCATATGAGAAAAGAGGCCCATAGCTATTGACATTCTTAGTTGAGCTATGCTAGGAAGAGGAATTCACCATAGGAGAAGTAAAAAGAAACCTCCTAAAATGTAATAAAATTTTAACAGTCCCATGGAGTCTGGCTTGGCGTTAGAATATGGAGGGACGATCCACAGAAAAAGGCTGCACCACCCACCAGTTTTACCTCTTGGATCTTAACCAAGTATGAGGGAGGTCATACACCCAAAGAGGGGAGGTAGGTGGATAACAAGGAAAGCTGAGAGAGAGCCCCCACTCTGGGGTAAGTGGAGCCTGTCCCAAAGGCAAGATACCCTAAAAATGAAGGGATGGGCTGGGCTCAGTGGCTCAGCCTATAGTCCCGGTACTTTGGGAGGCCAAAGTGAGAGGACTGCCTGAGCCCATGAGTTCGAGACCAGCCTGGGCAACTTGGCAAGACCTCATCTCTACAATAAATTTTTTAAAAAATTAGCCAGGCATGATGGTGCAAGCCTGTAGTTCCAGCTACTTGGAAGGCTGAGGCAGAAGGATCGCCTGAGCCCAGCAGGTCGAGGCTGCAGTGGCCATGAGTGTGCCACTGCACTCCAGCCTGGGCAACAGAGTGAGACTCCAACTCAAAAACAAAAACAAAAAAATGAAGGAGTGTTGGCAGTAGCGGAATACTGCCAGGGTGGTGGAGGCACTTAACATCAATAAGGGTACATGATCGCAAACCAGGCAAAGTGAGGAACAAAGGAAGGCCCAAACTACCTGTATGATGTTCACTTGTATACCTAGTCCTGAAATGTACCCCAAATCTTTAAAATAAGATATGTAAAAAAATAAAATAAATTTGGAAATTAAAAAAAGGGGGGGAGGTGGCCATGTGGTAGCTCATGCATGTGATCCCAGCACTTTGGAGAGGGAGGTGGGAGGATCCCTTGAGCCTAGGAATTATGATCTTGCCACTGCACTCCAGGGTGATAGAATAAGACTGTCTCTCTTTAAAAGAAAGAGGGAGGAGGAGAAGGAAGAGAAGAAGAAAAGAAGGTAGAAGAGGAGGAGCAGGAAGAAGAAGAGAAAGAGGAGGAAGAGGAGTAGGCAGCAGCAACAAGGAAGGAGAGCTGAAAAATCCATCAGAGACATTTTTGAAGGCGGGGCCGGGGGTGGCAGAAGAACTGAGAAACCACCCGGCAGGCATTATGGGCATTCCTCTACAAAACACTGAGAGCCAGGCAGGCATAATAGCTGAGAAAATCGCCAGCTTGTCCCCCATCCTCCTGACTAAGAAATTTTTTTATTTTTATTTTTATTTTTGAGTTGGAGTCTCACTCTGTCGCCCAGACTGGAGTGCAGTGGCCGCTCCCGGCCACCGCAGCCTCGACCTGCTGGGCTCCGGCGATCCTTCGGCCTCAACCTTCCAAGTAGCCGGAATTACAGGCATGCGCTACCACGCCCGGCAGATTTTTTGATTATTGTAGAGATGGGGTCTCGCCAAGTTGCCTGGGCGGGTCTCGAACCCGCGGGCTCAGGCAATTCATTCACCTCGGCCTCCAAGGTGCGGGATTACAGGCTGAGCCACCGAGCCGGCCTGACTAAGAAATTTACAAAGCAGATCTCCTGACCAAGCCAAGTTGCAAAGTTTGTGGTTTAGTTATAAAGCAGTCAGATCTCTGGAATCCTGTCAATGCTCAAAACTCAAGGCAAGCTGAGGTGGCACTTCTGATTCTACTGACATTCAGAATATTTAGAGCTAGATGCAAATTGAATCAAACTAGAGCTGCAATAAAGCCCAGATCTAGGTCAAATATACATCAGATTCAGCCATTACTAAGTGGCCTAAGGGAAAAAAATGAACTTGCCCCATTTTGAAGGTAGATAACATTTACTTTAGTCACTCATGTTTTTGTAATATAAAATGTCCATTATATAATCAGATACACAAGACATACAAAAGCAAGAAATTAGATCCATGGTAAGAGAGTGGAAAAGTTCAATAGAAGCAGAACTAGAGAAGAACCAGATGTTGAATTGTCAGCTGGGATCTTTAAAATAACTTATTAAAATTATTTGTAAAAAAAAAAAAAAAATCGAGTGGAGGCCAAAATATTGGAATCTACAGACAGAGTTTTAAAAATAACTATGATGAAAGTGCTTACAGGCTGGGCTCGATGGTTCAGCCTGTAATCCCAGCACTTTGGGAGGCCGAGGTGAGTGGATTGTCTGAGCCCACGGGTTCGAGATCAGCCAGGTGTGTTAGCGTGCACCTGTAGTTCTGGCTACTTGGAAGGCTGAAGCGGAAGGATCACTGGAGTTCAGCAGGTCAAGGCTGCAGTGGCCGTGAGCTTGCCATTGCATTCCAGTCTGGGCGACAAAGTGAGACTCCAACTCAAAAAAAAGAAAGTGCTTACAAATCTAGTGGAAAATGTGGACAAGATGCATGTAGAAACAGGAAGTTTTTAGCAGAAAATGGTGACTATACAATGAAATGCTACAAATAAAAATATCAGAAATGAAGAATCTGATACAACTATCATGTATCCATAATAACTAAAAACACTTAAAAAACATAGGCTGGGCATGGTGCCTTACACCTGTAATCCCAGCACTTTGGGAGGCTGAGGCAAGAGGATTGCCTGAGTCCGCGGGTTCGAGACCAGCCTGGGCAACATGGTAAGACCTCCTCTCTACAATAAATCAAAAAATTAGTCGGGTGTGGTAGCGTGCCTGTAGTTCCAGCTATTTGAAAGGCTGAGGCAGAAGGATCACCTAAGCCCAGCAGGTTGACGCTGGGATGACCATGAGCAGACCACTTCACTCCAGTCTGGGCAATGGAGTGAGACTACAACTCAAAAAAAAAAAAGAAAAAGAAAAAGAAAGAAAAAATCATGGCATATATAGCCATCAAAGGACTTGTGTCCAGAATACAAAAAATAACTGGGCACAGTGGCTCATGCCTGCAATCCCAGCACTTTGGGAGGTGGAGGTGAGAGGATTGCCTGAGCCCACGGGTTCAAGACTAGCCTGGGCAACATGGTGAGACCTCGCCTCTACAATAAATCAAAAAATTAGCAAAGCAGGGTGGTAGGCACCTGTAGTTCCAGCTATTTGGAAGGCTCAGGCAGAAGGATCGCCTGAGCCCAGCAGGTTGAGGCTGTGGTGGCTGTGAGTGTGCCACTGTACTGTAGCCTGGATGACAGAGTGAGACTCCAACTCAAAAATAATAATAATAACATTAATATCTATAATAAAAAACACTCGACTTTAAAATGAGAAAAGACATAGATGTTTCATGAAAGATTTACAAATGGAAGATCAGCATATGAAAAAGTGCTCAGTATCAACCATCAGCGAAATGTAATATACATTAAAATCAGACTTATTTCACCCCCACTAAAATGGCTAATATAAGCCGGGATCGGTGGCTCAACCTGTAATCCCGCGCCTTTGGGAGGCTGAGGTGAGGGGATTGCCTGAGCCCGCGGGTTCAAGACCCGCCTGGGCAGCGAGACCTCATCTCCACAATAAATAAAAAATCAGCTGGGCATTGTAGCGCATGCCTGTAATTCCGGCTACTCGGAAGGCTGAGGTGGAAGGATCGCTGGAGCCCAGCAGGCGAGGCTGCGGTGGCCGGGAGCGGCCACTGCACTCCAGTCTGGGCAACTGAGTGAGACTCCAACTCAAAAAAAAAGGCTAATATAAGGCGGGCTCAGTGGCTCAGCCTGTAATCCCATGCCTTTGGGAGGCTGAGGTGAGTGGATTGCCTGAGCCCGTGTGTTCAAGACCCACCTGGGCAGGTGAGACCTCATCTCTACAATAAATAAAAAAAAATTAGCTGGGCGTGGTAGCACGTGCCTGTATTTCCAGCTACTTGGAAGGCTGAGGCGGAAGGATTGCCGGGGCCCAGCAGGTCGAGGCTGTGGTGGCCGGGAGTGGCCACTGCACTCCAGTGTGGGTGACAGAGTGAGACTCCAACTCAAAAATAAATAAATAAATAAAAATAAAATAAAATGGCTAATATAAAAAACACGACAGTAAATGTTGAGAGAGGTGTGGAGCAACTGGAACTCTCATATAACACTTATAGGAGTACAAAATGGTAAAATCATTTTGAAAAACAGGAGGGCAGTTTCTTTCATTCTTTTTTTTTTTCCTGAGTTGGAGCCTCACTCTTTTCGCCCAGGCTGGAGTGCAGTGGCATGCTCACAGCCACTGCAGTCTTGACCTGCTTGGCTTAGGCAATTCTTCTGCCTCAGCCTTCCAAGTAGCTGGAACTACAGACACATGTCACCACACTCAGCTAGTTTTTGTGACTTATTGTAGAGACGAGGTCTAACCAAGTTGCCCAGTCTGGTCTTGAAGCACAGGCTCAGGCAATCCTCTCGACTTGGCCTCCCAAAGTGTTGGGATTACAGGCTGAGCTACTGAGCCTGACCAGGTGGGTAGTCTCTTAAAAACATACACTTACCATATGAACCAACAATTTTCTACTCTTAAGTATTTTTCCAAGAGAAGTGAAAATATATATCCACCAAATAAATAAATAAATAAGACCAAACCCAAACACCTTGTATAAGAATGTCCATAGTGAGCCAGACTCGGTGGCTCAGCCTGTAATCCCGCGATTTGGGAGGCTGAGGTGAGTGGATTGCCTGAGCCTGCGGGTTGGAGACCCGCCTGGGCAATTTGGCAAGACCTCATCTCTACAATAAATCAAAAATTACCTGGCGTGGTAGCGCGCACCTGTAGTTCCAGCTACTTGGAAGGCTGAGGCAGAAGGATTGCCAGGCTGCGGTGGCTGAGAGCGTGCCATTGCACTCCAGTCTGGGCAACAGAGTGAGACTCCAACTCAAAAATAAAAATAAAAAAGAATGTCCATAGTAGCCTTATCTGTAATTGCCCCAAGCTGGAGACAACCTAAAAGACCATCAAGAGGAGAATGGATAAACAAATTGTGGTATATTTATAAAATGAAATACTATTCAGCAACAAAGAAGATCTACTGATACATACAATAATAAAGAGTCTTTAAAATATTGTAAGTGAAAGAAGTCAGGTACAAAAGAATACATATTATATGATTCCATTTATATAAAGTCCACAAGTAGGCAAAACAAAGATTTAGTAATAAAAATCAGCAAGGGATCACTAGAGTGGGAGGGGCTCAGGGAGAATTTTAAAGGTAGCTACCCAAGAGAACTTTATAGGTTAATTGTAATGTTCTGTATCTTCTTCTAAGTGGTTATTACACAGGTGTATATGATTGTCAAAACAGCAAACTGAACGGTTAAGATGTGTGTAGTTTACTATATTAATTTTTCTTTTTTCTTTTCTTCACTCTGTCACCCAGGCTGGAATGCTCATGGCCACTACAACCTTGACTTACTGGGCTCAGATGATCCCTTCTGCCTCAGCCTTCCAAGTAGCTGGAATTATAGGCATGCACCATCATACCTGGCTAAATTTTTTATTTATTGTAGAGATGAGGTGTCATCCAAGTTGCCCAGGCTGGTATCAAACCCCTGGGCTCACGCAATTCTCTCACCTCCGCCTCTCAAAGTGTTGGGATGACAGGTGTGAGCCACCATGCCTAGCCTATTAATTTCTATGTATCAATTTAAAATAAAGGTCAAGTGGTGAATTTCTATTCCAGGAGCATCTGTCCCCAACCCTTTACTGATCTATTTGATTTGTTTGGTTCAGTGTGATTTGGGGGCTCTTATCTATTCAGGGCTGGGTCCTTGACTATGGAATTCATATTAAAGAGCACATAATCTAGTGTCCCAAAGAGATAGCATTTAGAATCTGTGAAGCAATTCTGTGGCACCAACAGTCTTTTATTTCCATTGGATAGTGAGTAACCATTTGGCCATTGTAAGGCACTGACTTGTACTAATTTGATTTTTACATGAATATATGATGGAGTTCCTTAAAAGTACAATGCTTAACCTACTTTATTGCAGGAAAGTCAAAATGATAAGGCAAAAATTAATTATTCAAAGACATGCATAATACTATCAATTTTCATTAAGCCCATTCTCTGGCATTTTTTTGCCATGACCTTTACAATGCTCCAAATTAGTTACAAAATAATTTCCTATCCAAAGCAGGCATCAATTGACCTTCCATACAACCCAGCAGTCCCCTTCTGGGAATATACTGGGAATATTCCCAGAGGAACTCAAATCACTCTATGAAAAAATACCTGCACACGCATGTTTATTGCAGCATTATTCACAATAGCAAAAACTAACCATGCTGCCCATTGAAAGTGGACTGGAATTTTTAAATGTGATACATATACGTGATGGAATATTACACAGCCATAAAGGACAAAATTATGAACTTTGCAGCAACTTGGATGGATTTAGAGTCTATAATACTCAGTCTATAATACTCAGAGTCGGTGATCCATCACAGAAACAAATAACTGAGTACTACATGTTCTCACTCATATGTGGACCCTGAACAATTATCATACTATAAAAAAGGCATTGGCAGTAGTGGGACACTACCAGGGGACGGGGGGTGCACACTTCATCAATAAGGGTACCTGATCTCAAACCAGGAGAAGTGGGGACCAAAGTGAGGCCCAAACTTTACCTGTACAATGACCACTTGTATACCCAATCCTGAATTGTACCCCACATCTTTAAAATAAAAATTTTTTAAAAACAAAGCAGACATCTTTTCCAAAGCAGGTGGACACTCAGGTCATTCTTCCTCCCTTATTAGAAAACTTACTGGTTTTTTCCCTCATTAGTTAGAAACAAACCGGAAGTCAGGGTATGTAGTAGGAATTTATTAACAAGCAAACAACTTTGTTCATACCAGAAAGACCAGCAACTGGTTATAAATGACTTGAGAGCAGGTACAAGAACTTAACACTTTTAAAGCCTTTCATTCAAATGTCTGCTGCTCAAGTAGGCGCACAGGAAGTGCTCTATAAATGCTGTTATTATTTAATGCTACACTCCCTCTGAGAAAATGATGTGCCCTGAAGAGGTGGGAGTACACATGGCAAAGGAGTTACCCTTCAAGTGGAAGGTGGGAAATTCAAGGAGTGGTGTTTTTGGAAGTTTTCCTAAGAAAACTTGGGATGAAAGCCTACTGCATGTATGTTTGCTCAATCCTCAGGAATCCTACCTTGGTCAATTGACTCCACAGAGTTAGATCCTCCCTGCACAAGTCCTAGATTTGTTAACTCTTAAGAGCCATTTAAAGTGCCCTGAGGCCAGGCTCAGTGGCTCAGCCTGTAATACCAGCACTTTGGGAGACTGAGGCAAGTGGACTGCCTGAGTCTGAGGATTGGAGACCAGCTGGGGTAACTTGGCGAGATGGCTCTACAATAAAAAAAAAAAAATAAAATAAAAAAATCAGCCAGGTGCCTGTAGTTCCGGTTACTTGAAAGGCTGAGGCGGAAGGATCACCAGAGCCCAGCAGGTCGACACTGGGGTGGCCGGGAGTGTGCCACTGCACTCCAGTCTGGGTGACAGAGTGAGATTCCAACTAAAAAAAAAAAAAAAAAAAAAAAGTGCCCTGAAGTGGCTTCCAGGACTGCTTTGTTACCTTGCATATAGAAACAAATTTTAGCTATCAGAAGGATCCCTAAAACTTACAGAAACAAGTTTTAAGCCTAAAGAGCTTTCTGGGGAATAAACTGGCTACTGTAAAAAATTGGTTTTATATTTCTATCATTACTTTCCAAATTCTCACACTGAAACTTGAATACTCCATGGCAAAAGGCAGGTGACTTAAAGAGCAAATACTGAACTTTTAAACAGATGTAGTCAGTGAAGGGGGATATACAAGTGTCAAGAGACAAAATATTACTTAGGAAGTGTTAATTTATGCATATACAGCCAATGTCAGTTGGGGGTGATGGTGTGTACCTGTGGTCCCAACTACTTGGGAAGTTGAGGCAGGAGGATGGTGTGAACTCTGGAGTTCAAGGTTGTACTGAGCTATAATTGTGCCTGTGAATAGCCACTGCACTCCAGCCTGGGCAACATTGTGAGAACCCATCTTTTAAAAATTTTTTGTAAAAAGCCAGTGTCAGGAGCTCAAAATAAGTAAGGTTGGCCTTCTGGAAAGGGTTTGGAAATATAAGACTTGCTTCTTAACTCATTAAAATGACTCTCAAAGGTGAGAAGAAGAAGGCATATTTTGAGTCCTTAGCATTATCTGAGGTTACCAACAAAAGAAGCATCTGTTTTGAACATAGAAGAGCCAAGATAAGAATTGAGTTTCCGGGGGAATCTAAGTTTGAAAGTCTCCTAATCAGTCTATATAATTTTAACAGGTGCTTTTGATGAGTCTTGTGTGAAAAGCAGCTATAGTATGGTGAAAATAATATAGGGGCCCAATGAGGTTCCGGTTCTGCTATTAACTGACTGGGAGACCTTAGCTCTCTTCATGAAATCCAGACTCTTCATAAAATCAAGGTTAAATGTTTAAGGTAACCCAACAAAGCCTTTGTTCATTGCTGTATCTCCAGTGCCTGGCACTGCAGATGCTGACTTAAGAAACCTGAGTTTGAAGCCACCACTTACTAATGGGATGAACTCAGGAGAGTTATCCAACTTCTTTGAGCTTCTATGTTCTTATTTATAAAATGAAGATGATAACTACATCATAGGCCTGTGAGAAGTAAATGAGATGGAAGGTCCAAGAGGGAGTGGTGCATGTCTATGGTCCCAGCTACTTGGCAGGCTGAGGCAGGGTTGCTTGAGCCTAGGAGCTTAAGACCAGCCTGGGCAAACATAGCGAGACTGTCTTTTTTTTTTTTGAGTCGGAGCCTCACTCTGTTATCCAGGCTGCAGTGCACACTGCAGCCTTGACCCGCTGGGCCCAGGCGATCCTTCCGCCTCAGCCTTACAAGCAGCTGGAACTACAGGCATGCATCATCATGAGTGGCTCATTTTTGGATTTATTGTAGAGACAAGGTTGCCAAGTTGCCCAAGCTGGTCTCAAACCCCCAGACTCAGACAGTCCTCTCACTTCAACCTTCCAAAGTGCTGGGATTACAGGTGTGAGCCACTATGCCCAGCGAGACTGTCTTTTATTTATTTTTATTTTTTTTTGAGTTGGAGTCTCACTCTGTCGCCCAGACTGGAGTGCAGTGGCCGCTCCCGGCCACCGCAACCTCGACCTGCTGGGCTCCGGCAATCCTTCCGCTTCAGCCTTCCAAGTAGCTGGAATTACAGGCATGCGCTACCATGCCCGGCTGTGTTTTTGATTTATTGTAGAGATGAGGTCTCGCTGCCCAGGCGGGTCTCGAACCCACGGGCTCAGGCAATCCACTCACTTCAGCCTCCCAAAGGCGCGGGATTACAGGCTGAGCCACTGAGCCCAGCTGAGACTGTCTTTTAAAAAAAAAAAATTTCTTTTTAAATTTTTTTTAATGAGATGGACATGAAGCATTTGGTAAACACTATTTAGTCATAATTTCATGACATTTCAGTTTTTTCAAAGACAATTTTCAGGATATGAAACCAGTTAACCATGATCTCCAAGATATCCCTCCCAATCCACTGGGATAAGGTCCCAAAAGCCATGTTTGTATTGATGATTCTGCCCCATGAATCTGACTGGTTCTGTTTACATGTGTCCAGAATAGAGTTAATATAACACCTGGAGCTATGGGGTAATTGACAGGAAAAGCAGAAGCTGTTAAAGACGTACAACTATAGATGGAAGATGATACCGGTTCAGGGGCCCAGAATAGCTTTCTAGTTCCTGAGTTCAATCTCATCCCTGCCTTTGGAAGTCTACCAGACAGGTCTGAATCCTTATTTCTTGCCCATCTTAGCACTGATGTCCTTATTATTATTTGTAACTAGGCTTTGTTATTGCATTTTTTCTGATCCTCATTCTTATGAAACAGACAACATAGCACAGAAGTAGCCTATGGAATCTGACAAGCAAGACCTTGCTATTCACTCAGTATGTAACTTTTGGGTGAGTGAACAGTCTTATTTCCTCACTTAAAAATAGCATAGCAATGCCTACTTTGTTTTAGGGCTGCTTAGAAAATACAGTAAGGCATCTGGCAAGAAGCACTCAACAAATTATGATTCTGTTAGTATCCCCATTTTACAAAAA
Organism: Cephalopachus bancanus; assembly: GCA_027257055.1. NCBI lineage: Eukaryota > Metazoa > Chordata > Mammalia > Primates > Tarsiidae > Cephalopachus > Cephalopachus bancanus. The sequence continues at coordinate 1,749,832 of JAPVLO010000355.1, forward strand.
AGAAAACTATGGCTGAGAAATATCAATATTCTTTCTCCTACACTACACTGGGAATAAACACACAAGATTATCAAAACAATGAAAAATAAAAATGAGAAACTTGTGAATTTTTTATTTTATTTTTTTTGAGTTGGAGTCTCACTCTGTCACCCAGACTAGAGTGTGTGGCCGCTCCCGGCCACCGCAGCCTCGACCTGTTGGGCTCTGGCGATACTTCCCCCTCAGCCTTCCAAGTAGCTGGAACTACGAGCATGCGCTACCACGCCCGGTTAATTTGTGATTTATTGTAGAGATGAGGTCTCGCCAAGTTACCCAGGCGGGTCTCGAACCCGTGGGCTCAGGCAATCCACTCACCTCAGCCTCCCAAAGGCGCGGGATTACAGGCTGAGCCGCTGAGCCACCGAGCCACCGAGCCGGCTACTTGTGGACTCTTAAGTGCTCTGAACTTTAAGTGATTAAACGGTACTGTGCATTGACTTCATGCAAATAGCTTAATGGCAGCTTTGCTTATAACCACTCAACTTCATTTGGTTCGGGTCCTATATACTGATTTACTCTCCCAGATCTCTCTGCCTTGGAAAGAGAACATACTGCCAGCTGACATGTTTCTCATTTCTACTTCTCAGTAATGAATTTGTGGGCCGGATTCGGGGGCTCAGCACTTTGGGAGGCCGAGGTGAGTGGCTTGCCTGAGCTTGCAGGTTCAAGACCCACTCAGGCAACTTGGCGAGACCTCCTCTTTACAATAAAAATTTTAAAAAAATTAGCCGGGCATGGTAGCGTGCACCTGTAGTTCCGGCTAATTGGAAGTCTGAGGCGGGATTGCCAGAGCCCAGCAGGTCGAGGCTGTGGTGGCCAGAGCGTGCCTCTGCACTACAGTCTGGGCGACAGAGTGAGACTCCAACTCAAACAAACAAACAAAAAAAGAATTTGTGAATTGCTATCTCCAAGGGGGGCCACTTTCCAGAAAACTGACAGAAGACACATTGGGCACTGCACACCGGACCCTTGGGAGACACCATTCCACAAAACCCACTCAGTCAGGATATCCAGTGAAGCCCTACCCTAAGCCTGTGAACTTGCCTTCAATTCTTTTGTTCCTTACGACCTAGTGTTGCTGGCCTCTACCCTCTCTGTAACTATAATCATCTAAATCAAGGGTCTCAACCTGGTCTGCACATCAAGGGTGGCTATGAGAAAAGAGATTTTTAAAATACTGATGCCTGGTCAAAAGTCAAAGCAATGAAATAATTTCCATGAGGGGTCCACCTAGCCCAGGGTAGTCTATTTCAGACAAGTATTTACCTGGCTCTTTTGACATTTGCATTTGAGACTCCTGGATTACTTGAGACCCCTGAATTACTAATGGCGTCATTAGAGATGCTACATACATATCAGCATGTTATTGATTTACAAGCAAAGTAGCTCCTACCCTGAAAATGGCCATATCATTGCCTGAAAACTGCCCTTCACAAGAATTTTATATTATCCTTCCCATCCTAAATACTACAGCCTAGAGAAAAACTAACAAGTTGCCTTAAAAATTGGGTTTAATTCCACAAAAGCAAAAAACAAAAACCCTGAAGGTGCCTTTCTACTTCAATGGTAGGGACTGTTTGATTTCCAACTGAGCATCTGAGTTGTCTATCTTGGGTAAATAGAAAAGCAAAACTCTTCAATATGTACCAATTTTATCCCCAAAGATATATGAAAAACCTGAAGGGTCCACAGATTTTCCTGTTTCTGAGAGTCAAAACTGTCCCACAGTGCTACTTACTATCTTCTTTAAAGGCCCAGAGGTCATCCTTTGTAAGGATAAATGGTGAGATCAAATCGACATTGGCTGTTCTGTGTTTGTAGCTATTAGGTCTGAAACAAATCCCGTAACAAGTTCCAGTAGACTATCCAAAATTCTTTACATTGGAAATTCATTTGAATAACTACACTAACTACTACATATATTACTTGGGTATTTGTCAAATCACCCTAAGCCATTTAGTCTCAACCGTCATACGCGGCAGTCTTCACATAAGGACTGCTTGCCTTCACCCGCAAGATGAGGACTACTCTTCCATGGACGGCTCCTAATAACCAGCCAAAACACGGGCTCAGATTAGTTGCTAACTCTGCACAGGGATCACACATGTATCCTAGTAGGAGTGATGGGTATTTCTATAGTCTTTGATGTAGTTTTTAAAAAGTACAATGTAGTTAAGAGCCACTAGGTCATTCTGAGACCAGAATGAGAAAATATGCCACAAAGAGGTAGTACAATGCCTAGTCCCAGGCAGAAGAAATGGCGAACTCTTGGACAAGTTACCTAGCCTCACTGAGCCTTATTTTCTTTCTTTGTAAAACCGAGCAATTTCTCCTCCATGCATTTTAGACAGTACTGTAATACAAGTTAAAGTGCTTTGACGATGAAAGTGGTAAGTGAACTCTCATAGTTACAGAGCTAAGTAAGACTAAATTGTTCTAAAATTTGGACTTGGCTAGAATCTCAATGACAAAGTATCTCCAACTTTGGGATCTTCTTTTAAGACAACCCTCCCTTCATCCCTGTGAGCTTAAAATGGAAGTATTATGAAGTAGCTTTGAGGTTAACTGAGAATGACTTTTAAAGTATTTTATGTTTAGAAAATGGACATATGCAGGCCTACTGAGCATTTAATATGTATCACTATTACAACACAAACAGCAATCTAAATTCAACGTTCAAGACAAAAATTGGAAAGCTTTCAGAAAATGCTAGGAAGGTTTCAGTAACCAAACGTTGGGGAAGGTCTCATTCACAGTTCCCTGCAAAGAAACTGAACCAAATCTTGACATCTTATATTGAATAGGAACAGTGAATAAGGCACATGATACAGGTAGCAGTTAGCCACCTATAGTAGTTTAACTATAAAAATAAACGTAAGTAACTAATGGAATAACAAAATAAAAGTTTATTTTATTAGAATTAGGAATGTTCTTTCCCTCTGGGCAACCTGAACAGTCCAGTTACAATGAGATCTAAGAACAGTTATTTCCACAGCACAGGGTGCTCTATGCACAAAGTTACAGGGTTAGGAGCATTTAATCAATTTACCGATCTGATTGTCTCACCAACCCACCCCATCCCATCCCCCAAGTGCTCTATACTGGGTTTTGTAGCTAAGAGTATTTGTTACAGTAAGTTCTTTTCTCTCTTGTACTAAATCTCAGTTCTTAATCATGGCTGAACCACTCTGCAGATTCAGCCATTTCAAATGAAGTCAGTCAGTCTTGGAACTGTTGTATATGTGTGTATGTATACACATGTGTATTTAATATATTTATTTAAACACACATAAAACACATACAATCTGGGTTGCAGCAAATTATACAGAATTTAGAGTCCGATGATATTATATGCTTCTCAATTTTACCACTGCAGTTTGTGTCCTGAGCTTTGGATCAAAATTTTTAAATAATTGAAAGTCCATCTACTGCTCAATGAATTGTTCAAATGAAGCATGCACTTTTCAAAAGATAACGTAACTGACCTCAAGAAGACATGGAGACCCTCGTGCTTACTGTGAATAGAGCCCTCTGATAGAAAGACAGTTAGGTGAAATAGGGAAGCTGTCCTACAGTATGGCTTGCCTATCCCAGCGGGGGGCACTGAAGCTACTAACAACGAAAGCAATCAACTCTGGGTATTCTGTCAAATATGTTAGTTGTTAAAAGCTTGGAAGTAGAAAAGGCCAGTTCATCTTGATCCATACAAATTAGGGAACGCACCCACAACTGCACTACCCTCAGGTAGTTTGCCAACACTGAAACTAGAAAGCATCTCTAAAAAGCACTGTTCGTCCATGGGCAGGGGTTGATTATTACCAAGTGTACACACTGTTTTTGGATACTTGTTGCAAGGGGAGCATGTAAAGAGGATTTCTGACAGTCAAACCTAGATACTGCAAAGTTAACTGGTAAGATTTGTTTAAAAACACCACACATACACAAAGCATTTTAAGGGAGCCACATGTATCTATATAGCAACTCTGGCTGCTTTTCAATGTTACCAGGGAAAGGAACTTATTCAAGCTTTCTAAAAAAAAAAAATCTCCTTAGTTTTAATAAATGTCTTTTAAGATTGATTCAGTCATTTAAAGTAAAATAAAGTAAAATGGATGATGAGGGAAGAGCAGGGGAGACAAGAATCTGGAAGAAGCAGACACTGAGTTCAGATCTGCACCTGAGGTGGCAAGGGAAGGAAGGAGAAAAGGTACAGGTCGAGTTGATCCTAAAGCGACAAGTGGTTTAAGGAAGCAGCATAATATACTCAGCAAACATTCACTGATTTTTGATGGGAAAAGAACAGTTGCAAGTACATCTCATGTAACAACCTTTTCTAAAAGGAAAAGTAGGGTTGATTTAGCAAAGCCTAACTTAGGCAAAAGGCCAGAGGAAAGTGAACCTACTTCCCAATGGAGTAATAAGATGTACAATGCAAGAGCAGACAAAGCTGCCTCACAAATGGTAAACACTCCCTAGGCACAAGACGTTTAAAGGAAGACAAAGAGGTCCTCAGCCCAAACTGGTATTATTTCATATTGAGACCTCTTAATCTAGTTGCCTAGTTCACTCTGCACTCCTGTATAAAACTGACAGATTTAGGGATGCTGACCTATCGAAAAATACCACAGCCAGAATGGCCTAAACAGATATAGAGTTAATAAAACCACCACCATCCTTTACTTTTAACATAGCTCTTAGTAGAAATTTCATAAAAATGGACATCACAGCTAAAATGCATTATTAATTCTCCTATCTGCTGACAATAGAAAAGAAGCAAACTCAGTGATTTCTATTTAAACGTACTAGATGGGAATATCATGTTCTAGGGGTGTTCGCCTCCAAACTGAAAACTGAACCCACAGCAACACACACAAGCAATTTCAGTATCCGTCATTTTAAATTCACAATCTGAGACTAAGTGAATGGCTATTTATTTATATTTAAAGCAAAACATTCTATTTGACACCCTAATGTAGAGAAGGGGTGAGAGATGAGCCTTAACTAAAATCTTAAAAGGCTCAAAGCAGCAATTAAGGGAAAACAAAAAAGGAAAAGGAAAAGAAATTCTGAAATGCTTCCTCTGGATGTGATGGGGAGCCTAGGAAACCTACAGCTGTGTGCACAACATGGGCACACAAGGGTTTGGGGTAGAGGCATGAGGCCACGGAGGGAGACTGGGTTGGGGACAGGATCATTCAAAAAACTGCAGCAACAAAACTCCCTGTTGCAGCCCTTACTGGGCCACAGCATTTAGTTAAAGCTTGACCTCCCTGTCCCTGTCAAGAGCTGGGAATTCAAGGCATGAGGCCCATGATCAGCAACAGACATACACAAACCAGAAAGAGCAAAGTAATGTCAGGAGAATGAAAACTGAAGAGCTCTAGTTAGGTCTTTCAGAGGTGCAACCAACATACCTTTATCCCAACCCCAACCCTGGAAAGATAAAGCAAACTGAAAGAAAATGCACAGCAAATAGACATAATCTTGAAGATTTTTAAAGAATAAATATTTTTTGTAATTAAACATTATGCAAACACGTGCCACGCTTGCTTTGTCCATGCATATGCGCTATATACAATTTTGAAAAATACTGTGTTGTCCTCTTGTTTTAAAAGTCATATACAAAGTTTTTTTGTTTTTTGTTTGTTTAATCCTTTTACTGTCTACCCCCTTCCCCATCCCAAGATTTTCTTTACAAGGAACTAATCATCATTCACTCATGACCTTGGGGTATGAGAGAAAGAGACTCAGTCTGTGTGTATGGGTGTATTTGCATGTGTAGGGGAGGAAGGGGACGAGGTCCTTTACCAAAGTACAACAAAATGGCTGGTTTGGACATGAAAAGCAGTGTCAAGGAGCTGTTTGAAATTTTAACTGTACTACACTCAGGAAAAAGAAAAAGAAAAAAGGAGTCAGCTTTGAGAATGAAGCTACGTTACAAGTTAAAGTTGGAGGGCTTTGAGTGTGTCTGTCACACTTTTGTTGGAGGCCTAGAATACTGTTGTACAATGGTTTATCTACCTTTTTTATTACAATATAATTTACTTAAACTTTCCGTTAACAAAACAGAATTCTGGTACTACAGCCCAGCAGTGTCAGAATAGGCTTAGTGCCTCCTTGTTTGTGTTGTTTTGTTTGTTTTAATTGCACGAGCACTCTAGATGGTAAAGTTTTCAGAGTTCGTTTTATGCAGGGCCACTCTCAGTCCTCAATGTACTCCCACAGATCTTTTTCATAGCCTTCATGCACATGCTGTAACAAAACCCTTCGCCGACTCTCACAGTATCTGTAATCAAAGAGAAAAAAAACTTGTCATCAGCCTCCAGTAATAAAAAAGAGGCACTTACTTATTTTTTAAGGCACCCCTACAGTTTATCCAGACTTGGAATCAAGCACCTGTTTTAATAGGCACGTGATCAGGTCTAGATGTACAGACACATCAAAATGCTTCAAACATTGAAATAGTATTTTTCAAAAGCCATAATCCCTAGTCATAGGAATTAAGTTTAAAGCAATAACGTGTTAGAAGTTCTGATAAACCTTAGAAATCATGATTCGATACCTTAGTTCTATAGCAAAGTAAACAGTTTCAGAAAGAATTTATTGGGTATTTATTCGCATCTGCAAAATCTTTGTTAACTTTATGACTACTAAAAACATAATATACTAGTTATAGTTTGCTATGGGAAGTGAAAATATTAGTCTTCAAAATTCCCAAAGTTCCCTATTACTTTAAAAAAGGCATTAGCATCTCCCAGGAAAAAAACTTTGAGGGAAAGAGCTTCATGTTGAGAAATCAAACACTTTGCATCTTTACCTTAAGAGGCAATATATCTTCAAGTATCATCTACTCCTAGGACAAAGTAAATCTCTCTTCACAGATTAAAAAAAATCTAATAAAAACACTAAAAAGTCAGTCTCCACGGCTCACTTGTCAACAGCCACAACTCACAGGATTCCCTAAGATCCAACTCTTTCTCACCCCTCTTCCTGAAGGCCACTTGCCCTATTGGGACTCTTTCTTCCTTGCAAGGTAGTAAATAGTTAGAGCTGAACAGAATGAGAATAAGCCAGTGAGATAAATGGCTGAATTCCTCCTCTTGGCTTGAAAACTACAACCCACAATGCAATGCCCAATGGACAGAAGTAACCTGGGACATGGCAGCACCTCAGCTACTATTCAGCAACTAAACCCAGTTTCACTATCACTGAACTTCACTGCTAAGGCATGCTAAGACCACCACTGGCAGAAAGCTTTATTCAACAGCTACTGAAAAACATCTTACCTGTACTTATCTTGTACTTTCTGCTTAATATCTTGCAGAGAATCTTGGGAAATATCTCTTTCAAGGTAGCCTGAAAGCACCTCTGTGGCATTCTCTAGATCTGCTTGGTTATTCTGCAAAAAGAATACACAGCAATAAATTCTGGTTTCAAAATAAAGCTAGAGGATAAACCATTACAGATGTTTTGTTGACTACAGTCTACTCTCAACACTAATTCCAAAAATTTTCATAGATGGTTTCACCGCACCTGTAAAGCTCTTCATGGTTTCTACCTCCAACAACTTGTTTGCTCTTTTTCAAGAATAATTTTTAAAGTGTTAAAAGAACTAAAGGTTCACCTACTACTTTTGGAAGAATATTGAGGACAACTTGGAAGGACTTAAAGTGTCTACTGGAATCTTCTAGTTCTGATAAATGTTCCTTGCTATAAACACAAAGGGAAATTTGAAGAAAAAACAGAAACCTATTTTTGCTTATGTCTGGTCACATCTATTTCTTATAAAGAGGACTGTGTGGAAGATTAAAATTCTCATCTGCTAGTCAGTCTTACTGTCTAGTCATCTATAGACAACAATGTTTCATGCATCAACTTTATTTTTTGACTTGGAGTCTCACTTGGTCACCCAGGATGGAGTGCAGTGGCACACTTATGGCCACCACAGCCTCAACCTGCTGGGTTCAGGTGATCCTTCCACCTCAGTCTTCCAAGTAGCTGAGGTTTCAGGCAGACGCCACCATTCCCAGCTAATTTTATTGATTTATTGCAGAGACAAGGTCTCACCAAGTTCCCCAGGCTGATGTCAGGCAATTCTCTCGCCTCAGCCTCCCAAAATACTGGGATTACAGGCGTGAGCCACCATGCCCGATTTGCATCAATTTTAAATGAGCATCTTTACTTAAAAATCTTTACAGCTAAAAACCAGGCTTTTTTTTTTTTTGAGTTGGAGTCTCACTCTGTCGCCTAGACTGGAGTGCAGTGGCCACTCCTGGCCACCGCAGCCTCGACCTGCTGGGCTACGGCGATCCTTCCACCTCAGCCTTCTGAGTAGCTGGAACTACAGGCGCGAGCTACCACACCCAGCTAATTTTTTTATTTATTGTGGAGATGACGTCTCACCAAGTTGCCCAGGTGAGTCTCGAACCCTCGGGCTCAGGCAATCCACTCACCTCAGCCTCCCAAGGCGCGGGATTACAGGCTAAGCCACCAAGCCTGGTTAAAGCCAGGCTTTTATTTATTACTTCTCCACCAAAGTCAATCACCCTATTAACTTCTAATACCATAGAGTTTTTGCTTGAATAAAGGCTTTTATTGAGAACTTATGATGTGCCAGTGCTGTGTAGAAAATTACCACAAATATTCCCACTTTAAAAGAGAGAAACAAGAGGCTAAGTAATTAGCTCCACATCAACAGAGCTTAAAAATGATGAAGTAAAGATTCAAATCTAGGGCTAACTCCAGAACTCACATACTTAGTTGGTAGTAGGCTAAACCATATCAATTTGAATGTAGTTTAGGATAAGAAATAGAAATTTCTTGTATTTTCGTAATACTGCATTTACCCACATTTTCTGAACAGACAGGACTATGTAAAACTTTATGTAAAGGATGAAAGACCAAAGAGTGCTATGACATAGGGTGGGCTTTTTACCCACCCAGGAATGATTCCTACCTCAAAGATTATAGACTGGTTATTCTTTTTGAGGTAGAAAGCGAAGACATAAGTGTACATGAGTGTGGCACGACACTGGCAGAGGACATCAACTGCTTTCTTCAGGAACTGCACCTCAATCCAGGACATGTTGTGCTGTTGCATCTCTTCCATCTTCTGTTTCACCTGAGCATATAGTTTGTGCTCAAAGCGTAGACTCTGCATGTGGTTCATATAGCGATTACAGTAGAACAGGTACCTCTGCAGGGCTGCCCTAGATCGCTGTCCCATAGGAAAAACAAGGTCACATAATTATAACATATAAATTATACAAAAAAGTTAATATCAAATTGAAACTTCAATGAGATCATAAGTGTTAGGATAGCTTTTATCAAAAGGATGAAAGACAAGTGTTGGCGAAGATGTGGAAAAAAGAGAATTCTTGTAAACTTGATGGAATGTAAATAAGTGCAGTCATTACAGGAAATGGTGCAGGGGTTTCTCTAAAAACACAACTATCACATGATCCAGCAATCCCATTATTGAGTATATATCCAAAAGAATTAAAATCAATATGTCAAAGGGAAATTTGCACTCTTATGTTCACTGCAGCATTACTCACAATAGCCAAGATATGGAATCCATCTAAGTGTTCGTCAACAGATGAATGGAGAAAGAAAATGTAATACACACACACACACACATACACACTATAGAATATTACTCAGTCTTAAAAAAGAAGAAACTCCTGTCATTTGTGACAACCTGGATGAACCTAGAGGATATTATGCTAACTGAAATGAGCCAGACAGAGAAAAGACCAATACTGTATGATCTCACCTATGTGTAAGAATGAAAATAGTTGAATGTATTTAAGTAGAGAGTAGAATGAAAGGGCGAAAAGAGAGGGGAATGGGGAGGTGATGACCAAAGGGTCCGAAGTCTCAGGCAGAAGGAATTGGTTTTGAGAGCTACTACACTGTAGAAAGACTATAATCAATAAAAATATATTGTGCATGTCAAAATAACAAAGTAAATTTCAAATGTCTCACAATAAAAAAATAGTAAGTAAAAAAAAGTGAGGTGACACATTAGCTTGATTTAATCATTCCACATTGTATACCTATATCAAAACATGACTGTATTCCATATATGTAATTACGATTTGTCAATCAAAAAGTTATAATAAAAAACTAATATATTTACCTATAAAACAGTAATTTATGCTAAAATCAGAAACAAACATCTACCTCTGTTATTTAATATTGCTTTGAATGTCCTGTAGCTGTAATTTCCAATACAGTAGCCACTAAAATTTAAGTTAATTAAAATTAAAAATTCAGTTCCTCAATGCTCAGTAGTCACATGGTCATATGTGGTTAGTGGATACCAAATTGAGCAGTGGTGATGAACATTTTTTTACTTTGAGTCAAGGTCTCACTCTGTCACTGGAGTGTAGTGGCATGACCACAACTCACTGACCTCAGGCTCAGATGATTCTTCCACCTCAGTCTCTGGAATAGCTGAGACTACAGATGCGTACCACCATACCTAGCTAATTTTTTGTAGAGATGAGGTCTCGTTATGATGCTTAGGCTGCTCTCAAACTCCGGGCTCAAGCAATCCTCCTGCCCCGGCCTCCCAAAGTGTTGGGATTACAGGTGTGTGCCACTGCACCCAAACATCTCGATTATTACAAAAATATTCTACTGAATAACCACTGTTCTAAGAGGTAAAACAAGAAAGAAGCAGAAATATTTTTAAGTGGAAAACTACAGAAGCACCTGATATCATGCAACAGAAAGTGATCAATTAAGTGTTCTATGTCCCTCTTCCCTAACACCACCAATGAGTTTGAATTTGATCAAGTTTCTTGAGTTAAACACCAGTTTCAGAAAATATAAGGGTAGAAAAACCTATTAAGTTGCAATCAGCAAGTTCCCTTATCCATAATAAAGGAAACTCTACAGGACAAAAAGACCTAGTTTCCACAACAAACAAATGGCAAGAAAAAGAAAGGGAGGGGGCAGAAGGACCAACAGAAAAGAGGAGAGTCAAGACAGCAATTAATTCATTATGGATTTGATTTGTATGGATCCTGATTTGAACAAACTATAAAATACAATTTTCAAGATGACTGGGGACATTTGAATAGATAACCAACACTAACAATGTATTGCTTTAAAATATATACAGCTGACCTTGAAAAACAAGGTTGAACTGTGTGGGTCCACTTATACTTTTTATTCTATTTTATTTATATAGAGTTAGTATACCACTGGGTCACCGTCACAGGTCCACTTATATATGGTCTTTTTATTTATTTATTTAGAGGCAAGGTTTTGCTCAGTCACTCAGGTTGAAGTGCAGTAGCATGTATCTACCATGGGCTCATTGCAGGCTTGAACTCCTGGCCTCATAGGATTCTGCCACTTTAGCCTCCTGAGTAACTATAACTACAAGCATGAACCACTGCACCCATCCAATTTTCTGGGACATTGTTGCTGATTTAAAGAAACTAGAAGACAAACCGAAATTAAGAAAAAATTATGTATGCCATTAATGCATGAAATGTAAAGAAAATTCATACAAACACAGACTGTTCATGGCACCATTTGGCTAAGAGAAACAAACAAAGATGCAGTATTAAATCACAGCTGCATGTGGTCATGCACTCTTTGAGCTATGGCTGTCACCATGCTTCCTGGCTTTGGCCCCCTCCCCCACCTTGGGGAGGTGAATCTTCTCTTTCTTTAATTTACTTTTAAATAAACTATATTTTCTAATCTAACTTCTGTACAATTCTTTGCATCTTTCATGCAGCATCGGACCGCACCTCGACACTCATACCGCCAGGGGGCCTGACCTAACATTCTAGGGGCCAAGCGGGGATAAGTGTGATCCTAACTATTTTGGAGGCCCCAGTGAGATGACCCTAACCTTTTTGGAGGTTCCACTTGAGATTTGCCGCTCTCTCTCATCTTCTCTTCCACTGAGACTTGCCATTCTCTCTCCTCTCCAAAAGCCCTTAAATATACCAATTTTGTGGCCCTTTGAGGCCACACTTGCTCTGAGTGTCAGCCTCCTTTCCAATCTGTGAAAAGTGAATAAACTTTACTTTTTTCTACTTTAAAAAAAAGAAAAAATCATAACTGCATAACATTAACTATAGTACATACCATTCTATCTAATAATGTTGTGGCCACTTCCTATTGCAATTGTGGTGAGCTCAAGTGTTGTGAGTATTCGTTATTATCATGTGATGGGCACCTTCTCTGCAGGAGCAATATGCTTCTCCAGTAATGTGCATATCACAATAAAAAACTGATCTCTCGTGGTTTTCACATGACTTTTCATCTTAGTGCAATACCGTACACGTTGAATAACACCAAGGGACCCATACAAAGGGCTATTAGTGATGCTAGAAGTGCTTCCAAGAAGCAGAGAAAAGTAATGACATTATAAGAAAAAGCTGATACTTGGAAGGCTGAGGCGGAAGCATCGCCGGAGTCCAGCAGGTCGAGGCTGCAGTGGCCAGGAGTGGCCACTGCACTCCAGCATGGGCGACGGAGTGAGACTCCAACTCAAAAAAAAAAAAAAAAGAAAAGAAAAAGCTGAATCAGCTGGGTGCGGTGGCACATACCTGTAATTCCAGCACTTTGGGAGGTGGAGGTAAGAGGATTGCCTGAGCCCAGGGGTTCAGGTTTGAGACCACCCTGGGCAACTTGGCAAAACCTCATCTCTATAATAACTTTTGTAGAAATTTCAAAAAATTAGTTGGGTGTGGTGGCATGTGCTTGTAGTTCCAGGTACTTGGGAGGCTGAGGGGGAAGGACTGCCTGAGCCCAGCAGGGTAAGGCTGTAGTGGCCGTGAGCATGTGACACTGCACTTCAGACTGGGCGAAAAAGTGAGACTCCTATTCAAAAAAAAAAAAGAAAAAGAAAATAAAAGAAAGAAAGAAAAAGCTGAATCTTTCTTATGTATCATATGAGGAGGGGCTGCAAAAAATTGGTACTTATAAAACATGTTTAAACTTCAGTCACTATAGTGCTCTCTGTCTGATACAATATACCTATCAAAATGTTTTTTCCACTGCTCAAAACATTTATTGAACTTGTCAATTTGGATTCCCTTTTAGGGCTTCTGCTGTTTTAGTTTTACCTATTCCACACTGGCAAAAAGTATCCCTTTGAGGACTTTTTTTATCCAGGGAAACAAAAAACTGCTGAACACTCAGCACAGTGGGGGCAGGTGTATTGTCATAGTGGAAGAACCAGTCACTTGTTTGCCACAACTTGGGATATTTCTTCTGCAAGTCGTGATACAACCTTCTCAAAACTTCCAGATAAAAACTTTGGTTGACCGTTTGATCCAGAGGGATGAGTTCCAAGTGTATTACATGGGGCCCTGCCCTTCGAAAGATAACTCCGTTTTCTTCTTTTTTTGGGGGGGGGGAGTCTACCCTTGTAGATTGAGGTGTGTAGCTGCAGTTGCTCATCATTTGAAGTTAAATGAATCCACAGTAAGGACCATTGAAAAAAAAGAAAAGACAATTCATGAATTCATCACTGCAGGTATGCCAGTAAGCATGAAAACTTTGCACTTTTTGTGAAAATATCTTTTTGTATCATATTGAAAATGCACCTTTATGTGGATGCAGGATTGCTACAAAACAGGTTTACTATAGACTTGAATATGATTTGAGAAAAAATGCACTATACAACAACCTAAAGCAAAAATAAAGTGAAGGATCTAAAGTTAGAGAATTTAATGCCAGCAAAGGATGGTTTGATAATTTTAGAAAGAGGTTTGGCTTTTAAAAAATTCCAAGATAATAGGAGAGGCAGCATCTGCCAACCAAGAGGCTGCAGACAAGTTCCCAGACACCATTAAAAAAATCCTAAGAGAAAAAAATCTCTGCCTAAACAGGTTTTTAATGCAGACAAAAGTGCCCTATTTTTGAAGGGAAAAAAAGTGATGAAAGACATTTTTTTAGAAAGGAAAAGAAGTGAGCACCAGGATTTAAGACAGAAAGACACAGGCTAACTATATATTTTGTTTTGTGCAAAGCAAATGTAGTTGAGTTTATGATCAGATCTGCCTTTATGTATAAAACTGCTAACTCCTGAGCCTTGAAGGGAAATGATAAACACCTGCTGCGACTCTTCTGGTTGTAAAACAAGAAGGCCCAGCATTAAGAACCCTTGTTCTGGACAGGTTCCTTAGGTGATTTGCCCCTGAAGTTTACTTGCTAATAAGAGACTGCATTTTAAAAACCTTTTAATATTGAATCATACTCCCTGGCCAACAGAACCCCATGAATGAAACACCAAAGGTGTGTGGAAGTGGTCTACTTGCCCCCAAACACAACATCTCTAAATTAGCTTCTAGACCAGGGGATCTTAAGGCCTTTAAGGATCACTAACATATGGTACTCTAAGGAAATTATTGTCAACTATATGGAAAAGAGACCCATCAGAGAGAATGTGATAAAAGTCTGGAAGGATTACACCACTGAAGATGCCACTGTTGCTACAGAAAAAGCCATGAAATCATCAAGCCTTGAAACAATAAATTCCTGCTGGAGAAAATTGTGTCCAGATGTTGTACATGACTTCACAGGATTTATGACAGAGCCAATCAAGTAACTCATGAAGAGAATGTGAATACGGAAAGGAAAAAAAAAAGGTAAGAGATGAAGGGTTAAGATGCGAATCCTGGAGAAATTCAAGAGCTAACAGACACCACAACAGAAGAATGAATAGAAGACAACTTGATGATGATGAGTTTTCTCTACCACTGCAAAATGAAGAAGATGCAGAAGAAGCAGTTCCAGAAAATAAACTGACATTAGACAAATTGGCAGAAACATTCTGATTACTTAAGACTGCTTTTGACTTCTTTTATGAATGGACCATCCTGTGATATGAGCACTGCAACTAAAGCAAATGGTGGAAGGAGGATTGATATCACCTAGAAACATTTTTGAGAGAAATGATAAAGCAAAAAAGTCAGATAAAGATTATGATGTACTTCTGTAATGTTACATCTAGGGTGCCTGCCTCTCCTGTCTTCCTTTCCACTTCTATTTCAGCCACTCCTGAGACAGCAAGACCAACCACTCTTTCTTATCTTCAACCTACTAAATGTGAAGACAATGAGAATAAAGACGTACACGACGATCCATTTTCACTTAATGAATAGTAAACATTTTCTCTCTTCCTTGTGATTTATTAAAACATTTGATTTTTCTCTAGTTTACTCTGTTTTAAGAATATAGGATATATGAGGTCTGACAATTAAGTTCATGAGCTCCATCCTAGAAAAAGTGCTACATACCTCACTCCTGAATATCACTACAGCCACCTTCAGAGTACTCCCCTTGAGAAGCTATGCCCTGACTTAAGGATCTAGTCCACCTGTCAAAGCAATTCTGGAACTGTTTTTTTCTGGAATGGCTGTCAGAGCTGTCACTATATTATCCTTGATGTCCTGAATGTCATCAAATTGTCTTCCTTTCAGTATTTCCTTTACCTTTGGGTAAAGAAAAAAAGTCACTGGGAGCCAGATCAGGTGAGCAGGGAGGATATTCCAATACAGTAATCTGATTACTTTAAAAACTCCCTCACAAACAGTGCTGTGTTGTAATGATGCAAGAGCTCCTTCAAGATCATTTTTACACACACTTTTCTCATGTCAAGATTTTCAGTTAAGACTGTCCCTAACTGTTTCTCTATTAATGCTTATTTGGTCTGCTATGTTTCTCAGTCAGCTGGCAATTCTGAGGCACAACTGGAAAAATTTTTGCGATATTTTTCAGCTCTGCTCGTTCCTGGCCATCCTGACCTCTCTTCATCAGTTTTCCCCTCAAAAAAAGTTTAATTCATTTACACACTGTTTTCTTCATAACATTATCCCCATAAACTTGGACTTACATGTCCCTGATTTCATTTTCACTCTTGCCAAGTTTAACAAAAAATTTAACGTTTGTTCGTTGCTCTAATTCAAACTCTGACATTCTTGTGACAACAGCGCTAATGGCCATTCCAGAAAAAGAGTTCCAAAATTGTTTTGACGGGTGCAAAAGGCACTGGTGTTGGTGCATAGCTTCCCAAGGGGAGTACTTTGAAGGTGACCGTAGTGATATTCAGCAATGAGGTGTATAGCACTTCTTCTAGGACAGGTTCACAAACTTAATTGTCAAAGCTTATAATACACAGAACACATAAAATGTGTGTTAATCTACAATTTATGCTATTGGTAAGGCTTCCGGTCAATAGTAGACTATCAGTAGGTAAGTTTTTGGGAAGCCAAAAGTTATATGGGGATTTTCCACTGAGCATGGAAAATCCAACCCCTGCATTGTTCAACCACTGCAGTTGTAATATAAAAGAGTCTTGTCTTTCAGAAATAAGTATTGCCAAAGAAATAATATATCTTGTTTAAGATTTGGTTTATATTAGTACCACAATGGCAAAAATTAATCATGTCAGATCTCTCTCAGTATATTATTAATCTCTAGAGGGATGGACTTTTAAAAAAGCAATCTTGATATCTCCAGTACCTGATATGCAAAAAACGATAAATGCTTGGTAAATGCAGCCACTATTAAAGTGGTTCTTATAACACATACATTATTTCTGTTCTATTACCCTCACCTTTTCTTTCTCTCCTTCTGCTTTAAAGTCTACAAATAACACAGGGACTAAGTGGCCCTATGGTTGGTCTCTTGCTTGGAAATACTAATTTATAACCACATAACTAGTCAATCACATGATCCTGCATCATACAACATTGAAACACCTCAAAAAAAACAACACAAGCCAGGTATGATGGCTCACACCTCTAATCCCAGCACTCTGGGAAGCTGAGGAGGGAGGATCGCTTGAGGCTAAGAGTTTGCAACCAGCCTGGGCAGCACAGGTAGAACCTGTCTTTACAAAAACGAAAAAACAACAAAATAAATTAAAAAAAACACAAACCATGTTATTTCAAGTGTCAGGTAAGTATCAAACCAATTCACATGAATTGGAAAATTCTGCCAACCTGAAAATATGTGGAAAATAATCTGCTTAGCATTTTATCCTCCCAAAAAGCACTAATAACTTCAAGCCTATCAAATTCTCAAAATGGAATGGAAGACCTAACACACCATATTGAAATATAGAATGCTAGATAACTTGATTTATCTAACAATTCTGAAATAGCTTCTCACTAAAATTCAACATGAAAGAAGAAAATCCACACAACCATTGCAAACTGACAAACTTTCTAATCAGATGCCAGAATCTGGAGTGAGAAATGTAACCAGTCACCTGAAAACAGAATGGAAAAACAACAAAAAACAAAAAATCCACAAACCTGACTGCTTAGAACAGGGGTAGACCAACTCCAGCCTGCATGCCAAATCCAGTTGCCACCTGTCTTTGTAAATAAAGTTTATGTAGAACACCGCTGCATTCGTTCATGTAAGTCTACGGCTGCTTCAGCATTATAAGGGCAGAGGCAGACAGATGAGTAATTGCAATAAAACTGAAAATATTTATTATCTGACCCTTCACAAAAATGTGCTGACTCTAGTCTAGAAGATTAAAATGTCCAACCCTGTTAGCAGTGTGGTGCAATATAATAAATCAACAACTTTCTACAACACAGGCAAATCTTTTCCAAGGCACTCAAAGTACCATCTAAGATCTCTCTCGACTATGTATCAATCTTCTAGTATTTTTACAGACTACAACTCCCAGCAAACACTAGGCCAAGGCATGACAGAGAGGAAAGATGAGAAAGCTATCTAGGCAGGCAATGGTGTGTTCTATTTGGGAGGCGTGGCCCCCACTAAATAAACAAAAGAAGTGATAGGAAATCTTTCCCAGTATTCCTACAGGTTCAGAAGATGTGAGATAGAAAAACAATATATTCTAGCATCTAGAATCTAAACATTAGGCTCTGGCTCAGAAGCTATGTACATAACCCAACCTCCCTACATATTGCAGAAAGGGATTCTGGTCAGGTGTGGTGGCTCATGCCTGCAATCTCAGCACTTCGAGAGGCAGAAGTAGGAGGACTGCTTGAGCCCAGGAGTTCAAGACTAGCCTATGCAACAGGGTAAGACCTCGTTTCCATAAAAAAAAAAAAAAAATTAGCCAGGCATGGTGGCATGTACCTGTAGTCTCAGTTATTCAGAAGGCTGAGGAGGGAGGATCACCTGAGCCCAGGAGTTTGAGGTTGCAGTGAGCCATGATCATACCACTCTGGGCGACAGAGTGAGACCTTGACCTCCCCCACCAAAACAGATGTGGGAGTGGGGAAAGAATTCTACCAGCACCCAAATGAAGACCAGGTAAGGTCAAGGATAAACCAAGATATACTTTCTCTGCTGGTAAATACGATATCTGGCTAGATCTAGCCACACTACTCTTCATTAAGGATTAGTAAAAACTGAAAGTCTGCCATGGTAATTAGGAATAATAAAATGCAGCACAGGAGAAAAAGAACACTCCTCTGCAGACTAAAGAGAATTATTTTCAAAATTAGAGAAAATTTTTAAAAAATGGATGGTCTCTTTCTCCAGTAGGATTTTATTTGATTATGACTGCTTAAAACAGAAGCAGAAAGCCAAAAAGGAGAAAAAGTTAAGATAAAACAACAGTAACAACAACAATAGATGTAATGACAAAATCAGCTAAATTTAAAAATGCACCAGTAGAATTAAGTCCTAGATTAGAAAAAGCATGACTATCACTGAACAACTTTTATATAAAAAGTATATGGGGCTAGATGCGATAGAGGTCACATCTGTAATCCCAGCACTTTGAGAGGTTAAAGCAGGTAGATTGCTTGAGTTTACAAATTCAACACAGCAAACCCTCATCTCTACAAAACATTAAAAAATTAGCCCAGCATGGGGGTCTGTGTCTGTAGGCCCAGCTACTCAGGAGGCTGAGGTGGAAGGATCGCCTAAGCCCAGGAGGTCGAGGCTGCTGTGATTGTTGTGATAATGCTACTGTACTTCAGCCTGGGCAACAGAGAGAGAACTCGACACAAAAAAAGGGGGGTGATATATCTTAATTTATGTAAGGATCACCAGATGAGAGTGGAATAGGAGCACCAAATGACCTGGTTGCAGCCAACCACAGAATTTTTTAATAATTAAATTTTAAATGAGTTGTAAAATCTGATGGGAATAAAACAAAAAACAAAGAACACTCAGCCAATCAGGCGTGGTGGCTCAAACCTGTAATCCCAGCACTTTGGGAGGCCAAGGTGAGAGGACTGCCTGAGTCCGGAGGTTTGAGACCAGTCCAGGCAACCTGGTGCGACTTTGTCTCTACAATAAATCAAAAAGTTAGCCAGGTGCGGTGGCACACACCTACAGGTCCAGCTACTTAGAAGGCTGAGGTGGAAGGATTGCCTGAGCCCAGCAGACCAAGGCTGCGGTGGTCATGAGCATCCCACTGCACTCCAGCCTGGAAGACAGAGTAAGACTCCAACTTAAATAAAATAAAATAAGATAAAATAAAAACATGCTAGATCATCTGAATAAACTCCTTTTAAGTGAGAATCAAAATTTAACTTCAGGTCTTACATTTGTGAAACAGCTAAAATTAACTCCAAGTAAAATTACTTGATGTCAATAACTGTACCAAGTTAATGATAAAGATAAGTGACAGGAATGTATACATCAATAATAAAATCTGGCCAAATCAAATTATGATGATACACTGTAGGAATGTAGGAATGTGTACTGGAGATACATAGAATACAGAAAATTGGCAGGAGAACAAGTTATCACATGACACTTTGTAGGACAGTAATACTAAATTAAAAAAACCCCAACCATCAAGCAGTTTATCAACAGCAATTTAATTTCAGCAAATGATATTATCTGCCACATTAACATTTACTTGAGTTTAACTGAACTTTTTGTTGTTGTTTTTAAGTTGGGGTCTCACTGTCACCCAGGCTGGAGTGTGTAGTGGCATGCTTACAGCCTCGAACTTTTGGGCTCAGGTAACCCTTCCACCTCAGTCTTCCAAGTAGGTGGAACCACAGGCACACGCCACCAGGGTGGGCTTGTTTTTTGATTTACTGTAGAGAGAAGGTCTCACCAAGTTGCACAAGGTGATCTCGAACCCCTGAGCTCAGGCAATCCTCTCACCTCCGCATCCCAAAGTGTTGGAATTACAGGCGTGAGCCACTGTGCCCAGCCTTTTTTCCCTTTAAAAAGATCCCCAAATTGTGAATGTCTGTGAAACATTATTTACAATCACCAAATATAATTTTCCAGTCTTTTATAAGTAAGGAACATGAAGCTCATGTCTGTAATCCCATCGCTTTGGGAGGCAGAGGAGAGAGGATTGTTTGAGTCCAGGGATCTGAGATCATGCCGGGTAACTTGACAAGACTTTGTCTCTACAATAAATAAATTTCCCAGGCATGGTGACGTGCACCCTGGGTTCCAGCTACTTGGAAGGTTGAGGTGGAAAGATCACCTAAGCCCAGCAGGTTGAGGTTATGGTGGCTGTGAGCGTACCACTGCACTCCAGCCTGGGTTACAGAGTGAGACTCCAACTCAAAAAAAGGAAAAAAAGGTGACACACAAAATTTTCACTTCTAACAATATGACAGATTGATAAACACACACATGCACATTCTTCCCTATTTGTGGTATTTTTGTTAGAAACAAATATTTGGAAAATGTTAAAGAAGTGACACAGTAAAAAAAAAAAACAGATGCAAATCATGTTATGGATTGAATCCTGGCTAGGAAAGTCATTTGAAAAGAATACTTCTGGGACCACTGGAGAATTTCAATATGGAATGGATGAATGTGTAAGAACTGCTAAAGCCCCTGACTCTAAAATTATGATGGGATTACCACACTGAAAGGAACTGAAAGTGTCGCAGAATCTAATAACAGCCAGTGGTTGGATTTCTTCTATAACAATGGGTCATTTTCCCATTTCTCAACTCCTGAGAGTCCTTTTCAAATCAGCTCATCTATAATCATTAGACTTGTTGTTGAAAAATGAGTTTAAAACAAAATTTAAAAATAAGTAAGACGTTGCCTATAAGAAGCAGCAAGGCCATTTAACAAATGCTGTTTTATACTGTCCTTGCTTGAGGTGGGGGAAATCTTCAAACCAAGCTCCTAACAAAACCTGTAATGTGCAACATGACTACATCAATTGAAAGAAAATAAATGTATAAGTAAATAATAATGCTACTGATAAGTATTTTAGACAAAATTCCTGCTCTAAATGTAAATAGATATCCAGTATTTACCGGAATGTCCTTCACAAATCTTTCAGAATCGAAAACTTCTGCTCAATTATTCCCTGATGCATTATTCCCTGACGAATATACAATGTACATTCCTATTCACATGTTACCCTGTAATAAATATACTTACCTCCTGTGCGTCTCTTGCTGCCTTTGCATCATCCTCATTATAGCGGTTACAGTTGTACCTTAAAGAGAATTCCGTAAATAAATGAATCAATGAAAAGGGAACAAATAACAGAATTTTAACCTGGATTTAGAGATGACCTAAAACCAACATTTTCTTTTATAATAAATAAACTGAAATGTTAAAATACACAGAGCTCTACTGTTATGATGATAGATTTAGCAAGCTGAAAGGAACTGAAAATTGCCATTGAATCTAGTCCACACCCAAGTGTATTTAAATCCTCTCCTTAATAGATCAGTTCTCTATCCAGTAACAGGAAATTCCCCACCACCTGAGGCAGAGACCATTCCATATCAGCTTATCTATCATTATAAAGCACTGTCATTCTAGAACTTTTACTGACTAGTATAAAATTCTAACTCAAGTTTTTAAGAAAGAGATAATCTTATCTCCTAGGTCATCTGTTATTTAGGTCAAATAATCTCAATTATCCAGGGTTACTCACCTTCTTATATGCTCCTTTATAAGACAAAACGAACCAATAGCTGACAGCCTACCATGTAACAGATGCTGTACTATGTGCTTTACATACTATTACAGTTCATTAAAAAACTAAATGATATACAAAATGAGGGAAAGGGGAAAACATGCCTAGAGACGTCAGCACAGAGTGGAGATTAGTAAGAATGGCACTTCCCCTGTCCTGATTACTATCTCTCTTTTATAGAAGCCTACAGTATAGGAACAGCTATTTACTGACTGCTCACTACATGCCATGCATTTGGCTAAAGACTTTAAATGTACTAACACATTTAATCCCCTCAAAAACCTGATGAAATATGAGAAGATTTAGAGAGAATAAGTAACACACTTAAGGTCACATAACTAGAGAGTTTTTGAGCTGGGAATTAAACTTCTGCCCATCTGCCAACTGAGGCTCATGCTCTTAACTACTGAGTATAACGCTCACATGCTGTTACCATGTCGTCAGAATCTTTTAACTCATCTTTTTAGATCTAAAGAAAGAATTTTGAGTTTAATTTAAATCTTGTTAAATTAGAGCTGCTGTTCCAGTTTGTCAAATTTTTCAGGATTTTAAGAGATAATATATATGGAATATCTTTCCTTGATGTTAACTCCAAAATGAGTTTAACATTCTTTTAGTAGTTCAAGCAAGTCATCAATAAAACTGACCAGGAATGCAATTTATACTTAATACCAAAAAAAAAAAAAAAAAAAAAAACCAGACACAAACAAACAAACACAAAAAATGATGAGGACAAAGCCCTTTAGTAAGGCTTTAAAGTATTCCACAAGGAAGACGCAAATCTATTATCTGTACTCTAAGAAATGGTCATTCAATCAATCCAAATATCCCTGCCTATATTCAATGCCTAGGCTACAAACTTCTCAGTCTACACTAAACTACCTTGCTGAAATCTAGAAAACATCCCCTAATCCATCATCCTATGATATCATTTGATTCTGGGGTTTCACAAGAAAATTTAGTTAAAATTATGTGGTTTTTATAGAGTTTGTGGAATCAATCACAAATTTTGGAAGTCTGGGATTACATTTTATGTTTCCAGTATTTGGTATGTCTCTTCCATAATTACTCAGAAATAACCAATAGCACACTGATCTCATCTTTTAAGTTTTTAAAGTAACCCAGATGACAATTCATCTAGGTCAGGAAATTTATTATTAATTTTCTCTTAGCTTGGATTATAATCCTCTTTTGGCAATAATTACTCAACCTAGCCCCGTAACCTCTACTTGTCAACTTTTTTTTTTTTTTTTGAGTTGGGGTCTCACCCTGTCACCCAGATTGGAGTGCAGTGGTACAATCTCAGCTCACCACAGCCTAAACCTCCTGGGCTCAAGCGTTTCTTCCACTTCAGCTTCCCAAGTAGCTAGGATTATAGGCACACCACCACACCAGGCAAATTTTTTGATTTCTTGTAGAGATGGGGTCTCATCCTGTCACCCAGATTGGAGTGCAGTGGCACAATCCTGGCTCACCACAGCCTAAACCTCCTGGGCCCAGGCGTTTCTACCACTTCAGCTTTCCAAGTAGCTAGGACTATAGGCACACCACCACACTGGGCAAATTCTTTGATTTTTTGTAGAGATGGGGGTCTCACTATGTTGCCCAAGCTGTTTCTCAAATTCTTTAGCTCAAGCAATCCTCTTGCCTCATTTCCCAAAGTGCTGGGATTACAGGCATGAGACACCATGTCCGGCCTACTTATCAACTGGTAACACATCTTCCTATCTAATGTATCCTTTAAAACTCTCCTTTTGATTTTTTTTTTTTTTTTTGAGTTGGAGTCTCACTCTGTCACCCAGACTGGAGTGCAGTGGCCACTCCTGGCCACCGCAGCCTCAACCTGCTGAGTTCCGGCGATCCTTCCGCCTCAGCCTTCCAAGTAGCTGGAACTACAGGCGCGCGCTACCATGCCCGGCTAATTTTTGATTTTTATTGTAGAGATGAGGTCTCAAACCCGCGGGCTCAGGCAATCCACTCACCTCAGCCTCCCAAAGGCGCAGGATTACAGGCTTGAGCCACCGAGCCCGGCTTGATTTTCTTTTTTTTTTTTTTACATATTTATATGCATCACCTCATTCTGGGCTTTATTCTGCCCATGTTATTACGAATTTTTAGGGCGGTAAGGCAATAATTAAGGATTCATCTACACTTTTAATTCACATGACTGTGTTACTTGAAATGTTATTTTGAGGATTTTAAGGCATTTTCACATATAAATAGGAAAGCATAGCATGATTCAACTTGCAATGTCAGCATGGAAAGGCAAGACACAGGAAGCATTTCTGACATCCCTGGTCCAGGTTACTTTTCATTCTCATGCAGCAATCATTTGTTTTGTGCCTTTTCCAGGTTCAATATAGTTCATTTAAAATCTGAGTTGCAATTAAAGATTTCATTACACAAACATGTATTTGTTTAAAAAGTACAGGGTGAATTCAGTTTCTGGGAACTGTTTCTAATAAGCCAGTTTGCATTTTTAAAATCTGGAGTACCTGTCTGACTAAACCACAAATACCCCTTCTTTGGCCTTGACAAAGGCATTATTTTTTTACTTTCACTTAACAATCAGTTCTTACCTGGCTCAGAATTAATTTCAGAGAAATAATCTGGCTAATTAATACAACCATAGTGAAGTCACACCATTGTCTTAAGTTCAAAAACTCCCCATCTTGTCTTGAATCTGCATCTCTTCCCATCTAGTCTCTACAAGCAGTCATAATTATGAGATAATGTATGTAAAGCATATAATACAGAGCGTTTTCCTCTAAATTACAGTTCTAACCATGTCAGTCCCACTTAATAGCCTTGTGGTAATAACCAAATTACCTTAGGTCCAAGTCTACTTTCCTATTCCTTACAGCTTACTAGGGGCATAAACTCAAATGCCAAAAGGGGAGAGTAGGTAACACAAATTACTGAAGTGAGTTATGTGCATATTATAACACAAATATTTTCACTTTTATCAGGAAATGTGCTCCTATTTTTCTCAAAACTTTTAAGTACCCTCAGTCTAACTTGCATTTCCCCAAACTAGTAAGAAATATGCATGTATTAGTAGCTATATAATTAGTAGTTATATGTATGTGTAGCTACTAAATGAAAAGCAATGGTGCCATGTGATATATGCAAATGACATTAACTTCAGTCTTGGGGAAACCTATTAAAGTGGAAAGCAAAGGTCTTTAAAGGACTGCTTCAGGTCCAATGACTGTTGCCAAATAGTAATGCAAGTCTGTTCTTAAGATTTTTTTTTTTTTGAGTCAGAATCTCACTGTCACTCACACTGGAGTGCAGTGGCATGTTCACAGCCACCACAGCCTCAACCTGCTGGGCTCAGACGATCCTTTCACCTCAGCCTTCCAAGTAGCTAGAACCACAGGTGCCACCACACCCGGCTGATTTTTTTGATTTACTATAGAGACAAGATCTTGCCAAGTTGCCCAGACTGGTCTTGAACCCCTGGGCTCAGGCAATTCTCTCACCTCCGTCTCCCAAAGTGCTGGGATTACAGGCGTGAGCCACCATGCCTGGCTTCTGTTCCTGTTTCAAAGAGAAGCTAAAAACATGGATTTGGGGGGACAATGTCCCAATTTTTACAGTTTGGAAAAGGTTTCTGTCTACTGATGTGCCGGGTAAATAAAATAACAGGCCAGGTTGGGCTTGACAAAAGTCTCTTCATTTTCAACTTTTGCCTAGAGAGACATATTTGACAGTGCACTCTTCTCTGAAAAAGCCATGTACTTCACATCACTCTACCTTTGCTCATGGGGAAACTTTTGCCCTAGCTGTATTTCCTACTACTTTTATAGCTAATGAACTCTTGGTCGTCCTTAAAGTTCATCTCAATTATTACTCCTGGAATATAACTAACCAATCCCTCTCTGAGGATATCTTGCATGTATTTGTTTTTTAACTCTGATCATATATTGTATTTACTTATTTAGCTTCCAAGTTAGATGGTGATCTCTATGAAGCAGAAATTTTATTCATAATACGCAGTACATATCACATACTTATGTGAACATATTCTTCCCTTCATTTCCCCAACCTACCAGGCAGATCCATGTGGTTCCCAAGGGCCAAGACACACCCAGCAAAACTCTGCTTTACAGTTCTGGTTACGACAGACCATGTGATTACAACCGCCATCCTTCTCAATTGTGACATGGCATTTGGGACATTCCTATGAAGAGAAACTATAAAGTTGGTGTCAATGCTACACTAGGTTGTATTACTACCAATGAGGAGAAGCCAGTTCCAGATTAGATTTATTTTTAGAGACTATATTTATTGTGGTTAACACATGTAAAACACTTAGAACAGTGTTGAACACTTAAGTACTATTAAA
This sequence comes from Cephalopachus bancanus, assembly GCA_027257055.1. Classification (NCBI taxonomy): domain Eukaryota; kingdom Metazoa; phylum Chordata; class Mammalia; order Primates; family Tarsiidae; genus Cephalopachus; species Cephalopachus bancanus. The sequence goes on from JAPVLO010000355.1 coordinate 1,776,120, forward strand.
AATAAGCTGTTATTATTATTATTACTGGCTTTTAAGATGTACAACAATTTAAGGATTTTTTATTTAGAGACAGGTTCTGGCTATGTTGCCGGGGCTGGAAGGCAGTGGCTAATCACAGGCCCAATCATGGCTTGCTATAGCACTGAACTCCTAGACTCAAGCAATCCTCCAGCCTCAGCCTCCTGTAGCTGGGACTATAGGCATGTGCCACCTCACCCAGCTAGGATTCTTTTTAAGTGAGTTGAGGGAAAAAACATTTTAAGTAATTTTAATCATATATATAGTAATAATAGTTTTATGGGAGGCAAGAATGATTTGCTTATGTAAATATAATATACTCTCTAGTGTCACCTAGAAATAATTATCAAATACTTCCTATATCCCATGCACTGTTCTTGGTGTTCCATATGCATCAACTTTTAATTCTTATAGTGATGCTATTCCTACTTATAATTCTTATAGTGATGAATAAACTATGGGAGAGGAAAAAAAAGAAGCCAGTCTAAGGTCACACAGGTAGTAAATGACAGTCAGGATCCAAACTCAAGCAATCTGACTTAAGTCAGGCAAGTATGAAATCTGGCCAAGATTCCTACACTCATTTTGTGACTAGTGAATTTCTAAACTTTCTTCTGCCAAATACCCATGCTTTAAATTATTTTCATTGTGTCTCATTAATAACTATGCTACAGAGATCATGTTAGATTGTTTTTCCAAATCCACATCATTTTCTTGGTTGCCAGTAAACCAAAATTACTGCCCTGCAAGTTGACTGTTTTCTGCTTCGAAAAATCGAGAAAAATCAAGCTAACTTATTTTTTTTTACTAAAACTGTAAGTAAAGTGTACTTTTTATTACATTTGCTGTATTTGTGTTTGACGCCTGTAATCCCCACAAGGAGGGAGCATCACCCACTATATTATTATTCACATAATTTGGCATTCTTTTCATGAAACAGACTTCACTGTCCATTAACTATATCAGTTTTACTATCGATGAGGAGAAGCCAATTCCAGATTAGATTTAGAGACTATATTTATTGTGGTTAACACATGCAAAACACTTAGAACAGTGTTGAACACTTAAGTACTATTAAAAATAAACTATTATTATTATTGTTATCCTCAATATAGCAATTTTTAATTATATGTCTTAAATCAAATTTTTGAAATCATCCATGTAAGAAGTTTTACATTTTTCCAAACAAGCAAATTTCAGGCATAAATTACCTGTTTCACTGTATATTTCTTGGTTATGATTAACCATACAGTATTAATTAAGCCCTCAAAATGTGAGGATATCATCAACAATCTGTAAATCTGTTTAAGGAGCTAATAATAATCATAAAAGCTTCCATAACCTCTCAAAAGAAAAATTCTTCAGTTTCATCTCACAAGTACCAAGTAGAAAATTTGTGTTTACAAACTGCCATTCTTCCTTGGTAATCTACCATCTAAACAAAGCCAAACGTATCTAAGCCTCTGCTTTATATTTTAAACATTGGGGGCTTAGACTTTTGGGGGAATTTCTCTAGATGTAGAAAGAAGGTTATCACTTAATCAAAATACTTAGTAAAAATATAACTGCCTTATTCTAAATACTGGTTCTTCAGAGCATATTAAAGGATCCAAGGACTTTTATGCTCAGAGAGCACATGCTTTAGAGAGCAAAAACATGCTAAGTCCCACCTTAGACTCCTTAAAGATTCAGGCATTTGTTTTATGTGGCAGGATACACTATTTCACTGCTAATACTTTCCTTACGTCTTATCTCTTTTGGCCTTCATCATTTAAGCATGTCATACGCTTATCATTTCCTGTGACTGAATGAGGGAACATCACAAAGCTGTAACTACTCTTGGTAAAACAACTCAGCCTTCTTTAAAGCACTACTGTCATGTGTAAAAGACAATACTAAAAATGAATAACCCATGAGTCACCCTATCATTCATTACCCAAGTCACTTATTTTATGAAGAGGATATAAGATGAAATTAGATAAAGAACAGATATTTATATAAGTTTCTATTAAGAGACCAGCTGGGTACACAGTGGGAACTCAAATGCTTGCTTATTAGCAATAGAGGTAAGGAGTGCTCAAGATCACTTGTACTTGTTAAGACATTTGTCTGGGGCCAGGGAAGTCGTTCATGGTCACAAAGAGATTGAATCTTGAAACTGGTATCATGAACAACATACTTCAAGCAAGAACAAAAAACCAAGAGCTATCCATATTGTCTCCAAATTTTTATTTCTCAGGAGTCAAGTCTCTTTTCCTCTTTTTGAGCCAGAGTCTTATTCTGTCACCCAGGCTGGAGTTCAGTGGCATAATCACAGCTACCACAGCCTCCACCTGCTGGGCTCAGGCGATCCTTTCGCTTCAGCCTTCCAAGTAGTTACTACAGGAATGTGTCACCATGCCTAGCGAATTTTTTAAATTTATTGTAGAGATGGGGTCTTGCCATGTTGCCTAGGCTGGTCTCCCAACTCCTGGGCTCAGAAAAAACTCTTGCCTCAGCCTCCCAAAGTGCTGGGATAATAGGCATGAGCCAATGTGCCCAGATCTCAAGATTCTTTTCTTTGGAGTCTCACTCTGCTGCCCAGGCTGGGGTGCAGTAGCATGCTCACGGCCACCCCAGCGTTGACCTGCTAGGCTCAAGCAATCCTTCTACCTCAGCCTTCCAAGTAACTGGGACTACAGGTGCACATTACCATGCCCAGCTAATTTTTTGATATATTATAGAGATAAGGTCTCACCAAGTTGCCCAGGCTGGTCTTGAACCCCTGGGCACAGGCAATCCTCTTGCCTCGGGCTCCCAAAGTGCTGGGATTATAGGCTTGAGCCACCGTGCCCGGCCCAGTTCTCAAGACTCTTAATAAATCATATTGTAGAAGTTTAACATGAAGTAGATTTGAAGAATGTGTTTTGTTAAGCAAAGTTCAGTTACATAATAAAAACTTAACAGTTGCTCAGTTACTCTGCTCAAAACTTGCCCCTAAAGAATGGACTCATGGTTGGGCTTGGTGGCTCAGTCTGTAATCCCAGCATTTTGGGAGTCCAAGGCGAGTAGACTGCCTGAGCTCACAGGTTTGAGATCAGCTCGGACAACTTGGTGAGATCTCGTCTCTACAATAAAAAATTAGCTGGGCATGGTAGCGTGTGCCTGTAGTTCCAGCTACTTGGAAGGCTAAGGTAGAAGAATTGCCTGAGCCTAGCAGGTCGATGCTGGGGTGGCCGTGAGCGTGCCACTGCACTCCAGCCTGAGCAAAGGAATGAAACTCCAACTAAAAAAAAAAAAAAAAAAAAAAGGAATGGACTTGTGCCACTTCTTTGCTAAGCACTGGCCAGGCCATGTTCTCAATGAGCTATGGTCAGACCATGTTACCGTTCTGGCCCCCTCCCCTATCCTGAGGGGGTGAATCTACTCTCTCTAATTTATTTTCTAAATAAACTATATTTTCCAATCTAAAAAAAAAAGAAATGGACTCATAAACCCTATAATACATTTGTATACTAAAAGACAACCAAGCACAAACCCGACCTGAAATATTATCAGCTTTTTTCTCTATAGGAAACTATGTTTTTCCAACAGAAGAAGCTTAAGGTAGAGAACTGTACATACTGTAGTATAGTACTCAGTACTCTAAAATGAACTCGAATTAAAATAAAGAAAAATTATTAATAGGTAAGCATTCTAGAGGGTAAAAAAAAACTTCATGGAGAGAAAGGTGAAACAATGCCTAATTAGGTAATTTTATTGCTTTTGCTAATGCCGAAGCACTTATCCTTATCAGGTTTATTACTAAGAGTTATTAAAGCAAAACACCAACCTTTGTGTTGGCTGCAATCCAATTGGAGGTTTCACTGTCATCATCACACTTTTTAATCCATTTCTTTAACCACTGTTTAAAAACAACAACTGTTAGGATACAACAAGACTTTAAAAAAAAAAAAGTAAATCACTTCAGCACTCAACTACAGTCAAGCGTAAGTGTAAAAGCCAATGACTAAGACTATCACTAGGTTTAAATCCCATAGCTGTAATATCTAGTATATGTAAAATCAATCAAAGGAGGATTTTCTCTAGTAGAAACTGAGCAGGAAACCTAGAGCTTGATGAAAAGCCCAGCTACAAAGTATATTTTCACCTAATTATAAAGCCTGTCAAAAAAGTGCCTTCACTGTGGCTATCCTAACAATACTCAATAGCAGACTTGACTTATCCTAAGTAATAACCCCTGAATACTTGCAATCATCATCTGAGATTAAAAGGGCAAAATAAAAACTACTAATAAATAGATAGCAAAATAATCAGCTGTAATTTGCAGTCATCAAGTCTTGGAAGTATTTCATCACATTATTAAAAAAATGAAAATGTCAGACAAACTCACCTTACATTTAACAGGATCATGCCAATTTTCTCCACAGTTAAAGCTGTTAAGTGACACAAGAGTTAAAAGAATTAAGACCTACCTACTGTAAGTGAATAAGCCAATCATTTCACGTTTTATAGTTCCATAGTATTGTCACTAGTTTCTAGTGTCTGGCAAATACAAGGGCAAGAATATCCTTATTTTATAGTTAATTACCTAGAATTTAGTATTAGAATTGGCATATAGTGGGTAGTCAATATGTATAAAGTATAGAATGATTACAGGCATGAAGATAGGTATTGATGACAATTTCCTAATAATTGCTGCTAAGGCATTTCAATTATACTGAGAAATTAAATTTCAACCAATGCTTGATTGGTACATATTCAATCTTTTACTTGGCACCTCAAATGAATAAAAGCCTGCCTTTATAGGTGAACTATATAATTTAGTATTAACAAAGTGAACAACATATGGGAAGCAAACAGATCATATCTTTGCATAATTTAAATAAACTAACCTCAGCACTGTAGAGAAAAATGGTACTGGGCAAGGTATAAAGTCAAAAGACTAAAACTAAGTATACGCTAATTGATAATTCACTTGTGTCTTCTAGGCTTATAGCACATGCATTTGTAAAAAAGGTGTAAATTAACAATAAATACAAATGCTTAAAAAATAACCATAAAGTAGCTAATCAAGTAATTTATGAATGACCAAAAAATCCTTTGCTAAAGAGAGGTACAAAGTAGTACTGATTTAAATGAAGTCAGAATAATGGTTATTTCTGGAAAGAAAAAGATAGCAATGGGCTGGAGCAGGGAACCAAGGAACTTCAAATGTGTGTGTCATGTTTTATTAAAAAAAAAAAACAAATAAAATACTAATTTTGATTAAGCTAAGCTGCAGCTATATAGGTATTTGTTGTTACTATTCTCTATACATTTAACATGTTTAACACTAAAAATACATTTTCCTGTATTTATTTTTTGAGTTGGAGTCTCACTCTGTTGCCCAGGCTGGAGTGTAGTGGCACGATAAAGGCTACTGCAGCCTCAACCTGCTGGACTCAGGCGAACCTTCTGCCTCAGCCTTCCAAGTAGCTGGGACTACAGGCAAGTGCCATCATATCTGGCTAATTTTTAAAATTTATTATAGAGACAAGGTCTCAGCATATTGCCCAGGCTGTCTGGGCTCAGGCAATCCTCTTGCTTCAGCCTCCCAAAGTCCTGGGATTAAAGGCGTGAGCCACCATGCCCAACCTAAAAATACATTTTAAAAAAGTAGGTAGGATCAAACTTCAAAAGGGTAAACTCTAAAGCAATGCATATTTAATCTATTAAAACAGCATGTACTTCGCACACATCTAATCTGAGTTTAATAGTTTACACACTATTAATTAATAATATTTATTATTAGTAGTGTGTAAGTAATTCTATAGCAGTTTGGAGGGGGAAAAAGGCACAGAGTATCAATAAAATATCTGTTTGCTAGCTCTAGACCCCTTGACTTGACTGACTTCTCATTTCTAAAGATATCCTCAAAGAAACAAGCAATCATCTTAACTTCTAGTATGACTTGAATTTTTGTGCCCTCCTAAAATGTTAAAACCCAATTACCAAGGTGATGGTATTAGGAGATGGGATCTTTGGGAAGTGATGAATGACAGCAGAGCCCTCCCGAATAGGATTAGTGCCCTTATAAACAGGCCTCGGAGAACTGTCTTGTTGCTTCCACCATGAGGACACAGCAAGTAGGTACCATCTATGGACCCAAAGACAACAGATATGCTGGTGCCTTGCTCTTGAAATTCCCAGGCCTTCAGAACCAGGAGAAATAAATTTCTCTTGTTTATAAGCCACCAAATTTATGGTATTTTGTTATAACAGCTCGAACAGACTAAGACAGAAGAAAACTGGTACCGAGAAGAGAGGATACTGCTCTAACAAAACCAAAAATGTGAAAGATGATTTGGAAGAGTTTGAAGGTACATGCCTAGAGTACCATGAATGAACTTTTAAGGGTGAATTTGGTGAGGGTTCAGAAAGAAAGGGGAAATACAGAGAAAACCTCAATGACTTTAGACAAAACCTAAGTGGTCATGAACAAAATGTTGACAGAAATATGGACAGTAAAGGTCACTATGATGACATCTCAAATGAAGATGAGGAACATGCTACTAGAAACTGGAGGAAAGGTCAACCTTGCCGTAAAGTGGTAAAGAAATTGGCTGCATTGTTTGTGTCCTACAGTTTTGTGCAAGGAAGAACATATGAGGAATGAAACCAGATATTTGGCTGGGAAAATTTTTAAGTAAAGTTTTAAAGATGCAGCAGCTTAGTTTCTTGAGTGTTTATATTAAAATGCAAGAAGAGATAAATAACTTAAATTGTTAATCACAGAACTCCAAAAGCCCGAGTTACCAAGATAGTTGGGACCAGAAAAGCCATAAGAAAACTTAGTTTAAAAGCACACCTAATCAGTCAAATTTACCCGCACATTTTCCTTCTAGAAGATTAAAATTAGACAGAATGAAGGACAACTTATAGCCCCATATTTATATGTTTGCTTATAGAATAAGCAATAAGCTTAAGAAGAAATAGACAAAAAACTATATGCACTATTACATTTCAGGAAATCACTTGCATACCAAAATTGGCGCCCACATTTGCAACGAACAGGCTTAGCATCAGGATACTGGACTTTAACAACATGGTGGCAATCTGGAGCAGGACACCATTTTAACAGTCGATTGCACTGAAATACAAGTCAGAAAATAAAAAATGACAGCAAATTAAATCATAATGCAAGAATTCCTAGCACATCAAGCAATTATTTATATTGCTTCCCTAGCACAAAGGGCCACAAGTATATAAAAACCTGCTATTATCTTAAATAGCAGTGGTTTTGGATGCACTGTTTTTCTAAGAGCATTGATCCCCGAAGACCTAGTTTTAGAAAATATATGGTCTTTTTCTGTCTTCAAAGTTCCCCTGAAAAACATAAAAATAATTGCCTATTATGTATCAATTACTTTTGGTTCTACTTTAGAGCAATTTTCCTAAGATGCAGATATGCTCTTATTCAGGGAAGGTGTTTAGATGCTACAGAACAGTTTGCAATAAGCTAAAGGATATAAATGCAACTTCCCCCTTTACCATAAAAAAGCTCTTCTAAGAAGAAAAGCCAGTCTAAACCATAGGCAAAGACTGCATTTTAGTTCCTCAAAAGGAAATATAACTTTTAAGGAATTTTTATCATGAAACAAAACATGGCTCAAGTAACACTTTGCACCAGAATTTAAAAAATTTTTTAAATATCATATTTCTAAAATATGCTGTTTTCCAGTTTAATCTGTAACAGAAATATTTTTCAGAATTAAAATACCAAGTAACACTGATGCTCTCATACGAGTACTGGCAAATTCCTCTGTAAAGAGCCAGTAAAGATTTTTAGTTTTGTGGGCCATAACAGTCTCTGTAGCAACTACTCAACTCTGCCATTGTAGCACAAAAGCAGTCATAGAACAAATGGGCATCAGCATGTTCCAATAAACTATAGCATTCTTTATTAACAAGATTTACTGGTAATGAAACCTAAAACAAGCGAGAAATAGCAGGGTTAGAATCCCAAACTGATTAAACATTACATGATTACTAATCAACTACAGTTCTCTGCTAGGGATAAAGAGGAGTAAAGAACTGTAACAACAACCTTATTCAAGATCTATAGATGAAGAGGAGTAAGGAACTGTAACAACAACCTTATTTAAGATCTATAGAGAGAGACATGTTGATTTGTCACATTCCTTTGAGAATAAATGTGTTTTGTATGCTTCATAAATATGGTAAAGCTGTTTCTTTCTTTCTTTCTAACTTTCTTTCTTTTTGAGTTGGAGTCCCACTCCATCGCCCAGGCTGGAGTGCAGAGGCACGCTCATGGCCACCCCAGCGTCGACCTGCTAGGCTCTGGCGATCCTTCCACCTCAGCCGTCCAAGTAGCTGGAACTACAGGCGTGTGCTACCACACCCTGCTAATTTTTTATTTATTGTAGAGATGAGGTCTCGCCAAGTTGTCTGGGCTGGTCTCAAACCCGCGGGCTCAGGCAATCCACTTGCTTTGGCCACCCAAAGTGCTAGGATTACAGGCTGAGCCATCCATCGAGCCTGGCCAAGATGTTTCTTACTGTCAATATACTATGTTAAAAAAACAACATTTCTAGTAATAACATTCCTTTTAAAAGAAAAAAAGTGTAAATCACTTACCTCTACAAAGCTATTTGTTATTAAATGCTGATACTTTAATTTAACTTTTGAATCTGTGATCAGGCGCCTGAAACCAAGAAAAAAATACATTATTAGGAAGTTTTCAGCCAAGAGTATACTTTCCAGATTTATAAAATACGATGTCATAAACTGTGTATGCTACATAGCACATTTAAATCCTAAGTTGAAAATACTGAAACGTATAGGCTATCTACAAACGTAACTGTACTAATCAAATAATGTCAAAGTTCCTATAGTTCTGATATTTCTTCCATTATTTCTTAAAATATCCTGTTTTCACCTGGCTTTTATTACAGTCTAACAACTTCCCAACTAGTGTCAAGCTCAGACCCATTCAGTATTCTGACTCTGATATCGTCTTATGACAGCAATTCTCAGCCACCTTCCTTTAGAACCCCACCTAAATCAGTGTGTGAAATGAGACAGACGTTGTTGACAGAAATGTTAAAAAAAAAAAAGATCCAGGTTTTGTGATACCTAAAACATACATAATTTTGAAGGCCTTAATGACTGCATTCTGGCTTTCACTCAACACACTACAATTCACTGTAATTTCTAGAACTCACAGAAGCCCCTGATAGTAAGGAAACTTGAAGCTTAAGTTACATTAGTTTTATGGTAAACATCCTTTTGAATGTGTTGTAAGAAAACTGTGTTGGGGGAGCAAATAACCACTAACAAAACCAGGAAGAACTATATCAAACATGTACATAGTCCAACCCTATTGTCTTTAAAATGAACAAACAGTCTGTACAAATCAGCCTCATCTAACTCCTGAGTTTCATATCCTCTCTCTCTCCTTCCACAAGATGTCATTCTGTCCTGTGCTACTGGCAGTGTACTCCTGTCACACCTATATTCTTGTATTTCCTCACAAATCGCAATCACTGCTCTTCCTCAGAGCCTTTGCTTGAGGCTACCTCCCTTGGAAAGGAAAGCAAAGTAGAATATCATGATGGGGGGCTCCGAGATGGGACAACCTAGGCTGGAATACTGGCTTCACAACTCACCAGATAGGAATAGAAGGCAAGTTCTTTGACCTCTCCAAGCCTCAGGCTATTAATTTGTAAAATACATGGCAGAAATAAAGAATGGTGAGACTAAAACAGTTTCTGGCAAATAGTAAGCACTCAATAAATATTAGATGCTATTATTATATTACTTTACTGAGTTAAAAGATACATTACTCATTCAAATCAGTCTTTCCAGAGTATCCACACCAGTCTAGATATAGATCCCCTGTCAGTTTTCATGGCACCTTAAACATCTCCTTTATAGGATATATCATAATTTTAATTAGACAGCTATCTGTATAATCCTGCTCCCTAGCTCTACAAAAGGATCTCCTGGGTCCAGTACATATGTGGCCTGTAGAAAGTGTTCAATATTTTTTAAATTAGTAAACCTTCATATTTCACTGAGGTTGAATTAAAATTGGTCTAAAATAATTCGTGCATTTGGAATTTCTTCAAAAAGTTAATAGCATCACCATATGACCCACCAATTCCCTTCCAAGGTATATACTCAAGAGAAACAAAAACAGGTGTTCAATAAAAAACTTCTGTACAACTGTTCATAGGTACCATACACGTTTCCACAAAAAGTAGAAACAAGCATAAAATGAAGTATTCAGCAAAAAAAAAAAAAAAAGGAACAGGCAGGCGTGAAGTACTTTGGGAGGCCGAGGTGAGGGGATTGCCTGAGCCCAGCCTGGGTTTGAGAACAGCCTGGGCAACTTGGCGAGATCTCATTTCCACAATAAATCAAAAATTAGCTGGGGGTAGTAACGCGCAACCGTAGTTCCGGCTACTTGGGAGGATCGCCTGAGCCTAGCAGGTTGACGCTGGGGTGGCCATGAGCATGCCACTGCACTCCAGCCTGAGAGATGAAGTGAGATTCCAACTCAAAAAATAAAATTAAAAAAAAAAAAAAAAAAGGAACAAAGTGCTGATTCATGTTACAACATGGATAACCCTTTAAAACATTAGGCTAAGTAAAAGAAGACAGTCACCAAAGGCTACATTACAAGATTCCATTCATATGGAAATGTACAGACTATGCTAATCCATAGAGACAGAAAGTAAATGAGTAGTTGGCTAGCGTCTAGGGAAGTGAGGATATGGGGAGTGACTGCTTAATCAATGTGGAATAATGAAAATACTCCGGAATTACGTAATGGTAGCACATTACCCATGTACTAAAAGCAACTGGACTGCATACTTCCACTTATACACAGATGTTATTAAACCAAAAATGAATTGAAAATACAGGGGGAACAAAAAAACCCAGAATTAATTTTTTTTAATTGTATTTATTCTTACATGTTTAAACTTCAGTCACCTTCACAGTACTCTGTTTGATACAATACACCTATCAAGACACTTTTTACATCACTCAAAACATGTTTTTGAACTCGTCAATTTGGATGCCTTCTAGTGCTTCTACCATTCTTTGTTAACTTCTTCCACATCGGCAAAACATTTTTGAGGACTTATTTCATCCAGTGAAACAAAAAAGTCACCCAGGACAAGATCTATTGAATAGGGAAGGTGGGGCACGGGGATCATGCTGGTTTTGGTCAAAAAATGTTGAACCCTCTGAGCAGTGTGGGCAAGTGCGCACTCATAAACCACCTATCATGAAATGGACAAACACATTGAAAGAATCTCCAAAAAAATTCACTGATGCTGAATGCAGTCTCTCACAACATCTGTTACTAGAACATTTACCTAGCAGGGCCAGCCTGTACTACGAGGGGCCTGTACTCCAAAAGATAATTCTAGTTTTTTCTGGTTCCCCCATACAGTATTCCTGGGACATGAAACAAGGTTCCACAGGGCTGACTTTGGGACCTAAGCATTCACAGGTTTTGGTATGCATGGAATAGGGAATGGGGATCCTGGAACCAATCTCCCATATCATATAACTAGGGATGACTGTAATTTATATGGTGAGTTTTAGATTTAACATCAACTTTAAAAAAAAAAAAAGAAAAGCATCAGACCCAAAATCAGCTGACCTGATTCCCAAACAAGCATATTACCTTCTCTAATACGACATAAATCTGTCTAAACCTGGCATAGCCCACCAGGAATGGTGAGAGGAAAGGTCAGTCACAGTTATTAGGCCATAGTTCTTATCTTAGTTTATCTGACGATAAGGAAGTCAAAGAAAGTGATCTTCTATCCTTGAGAATAGGCATTCTCAAGAAGGCGGCAAGGGTCATTTTGGTCATTAATAATTCTCTTAACAAAGACTTGTTGTCATCATTTAAGTTGAAAATAGTTATGGCTGGGCACGGTGGCTCACGCCTGTAATTCCAGCACTTTGGGAGAGGATTGCCTGAGCCCACAGGTTCAAGACCAGCCTGGGCGACTTGGTGAGATCTCATCTCTACAATAAGACAAACAATTGGCCAGGCATGCCTGAGCCCATGGGTTCAAGACCAACCTGGGTGACTTGGCGAGACCTCATCTCTACAATAAATAAAAAAATTAGCCAGGCATGGTGGTGTGTGCTTGTAGATCCAGCTACTTGGAAGGCCGAGGAGAAAGGATCGCCTGAGCCCAGCAGGACAAAGCTGTGGTGGCTGAGAGGGTGCCACTACAATCCAGCCTGGGTGACAGAGTGAGACTCTGGCTCAAAACAAACAAACAAAAAATTTTGCCAACTCTCCTAGTGGAAGGCAGCTCTCTAAACAAAATGACTCCTATTGAATGCCTATTATACATGTGTCAGATATATTAAGTCATCCTTGAGTTTGGGGATAACAGCAAATTTTTTTATTTAATTAGTTTATTTATTTTGAGGTGGAGTCTCACTCTGTCCCCCAGCCTGGAGTGCAGTGGCATGCTCATGCACAGCCACCACAGTCTCGATCTCATGGGCTCAGGTGATCCTTCTGTTTCAGTCTTCCAACTAGTTGGAACCACAGGCATATATGCCACCAGACCCGGCTAATTTTTTGATTTACTGTACAGACAAGGTGTTGTCACATTGCTCAGGGTGGTCTTCAACCACAGAGCTCAGGTAATTATCTCGCCTCCACCTCCCAAAGTGCTGGGATTACAAGGCGTGAGCCACTCACCTGGCTAATAATAGCCCATTTAAAAAAATAACTGGAGAGTTGTCATTTGAAACCAAGTAACTTTAAACACAAGTTTTTTTGGTTTTTATTTTATGTCAGAGTCTCACTCTGTCACCCAGGCAGAAGTGCAGTGGCACAATCATGGTTCATCACAGCCTCAACCCCCTGAGCTCAGGTGATCCTTCCACATCAGCTTCCCGAGTAGCTGGGACTAAGGACGCACACCTCCACACCTGGTTAATTTTCTTAATTTTTTTTAAAGAGACTGAGAGGCCTCATTATGTTGCCTAGACTGGTCTCAAACTCCTGGCTTCAAGTGATCCTCCAGACTCGGCCTCTCGAAGTGCTGGGATTACAGGCATGGGTTACTGCACCTGGCCAGTTTTTTTTTTTTTTAATTAGTGCCAACTGCTAAATTATACCTGAGTAAATCAACAATATTATACTTCAATTTAGAACTAATGATAAAAATATTTTTTTCCTGATGTACAAATAACAGAAAGACTAAAGGGCATAAAAATCACTTATAACTATCACTCAGGAGGAATAACCACTCAAAACTTGTGAATCTGGACTTTTTATTAAATATACGATAATTTTACATAGAGAACTTACTATATACAATTTCGTGTCTTAGTTATTTTTTCCTAATATAACTGGGGTCTTAGTTATTTTTTCCTGGGGTGTCAAAAACATGTATACACATTTTAAGAGATGTTATGTATCTGTGACAGTCAGGACAGTTAAAAAAAAAAAAAAAGCAGAAGCATGGTTGTTGTTCAAAGAGCGGAATCCATTTTGAAGTGGTATTTGAGATTAGAGAACATTATGGAAATACAGTGGAGATGTGAGTATGCAATACAACCTCTAACACGCCTAACAGCTACACACATTCATGATAAGTTTAATATGTCTGGTCCTGTGTGTCATGTGCACAAGGGAAGATCTGAGAGGCCTCGCACAGCAATAAGTTCTACAGTAGCTCACTGTAATCAGAAGTATCTGGATACTGATGGTAACCATTTTAAACATCTCTCGTAATTTTGTAGGTCAAACATGATGTGTATTCATCTTCTGTTATCGGTATATATTCAGTATTACAATTTCAATAGAGTTTTATTTCTTAAATTGTGTATACTTTTGGGGGGCACCCTCTGTACTATTACAGGCATTTTCCGGAACCATTAAAATAATTTAGAAACCATTTCAATGGCTATATTACATTCCATTTTCCCCTACTATTGAGCATTCGGGCTACAGAATTATGATAATATGATTAAAACCTTCAAATAGGCCGGGCACAGTGGCTCAGTCTATAATCCCAGCACTTTGGGAGGCCGAGGCGAGAGGATTGCCTGAGCCCACAGGTTTGAGATAAGCCTGGGCAACTTGGTGAGACCTCGTCTCTACAATAAATCACACAAAACTAGTTGGATGTGGTGGCATGCGTCTGTAGTTCCAGCTACTTGAAAGGCAGAAGGATCGCCTAAGCCCAGCAAGTTAAGCCTGTGGTGGCTGTGAGTATGCCACTGCACTCCAGGTAGACAGAGTAAGACTCCCATTCCAAAAAAAACCCAAAAACCAAAAAACCTTTAAATAAAGCTTTGCTTAAATTTTTCATTATAAAATTATAACAGTTATGTGCCAGGCACAGTGGCTCGTGCCTGTAATCCCAGCACTTTTGGAGGTGAGAAGACTGCCTGAGACCAGGGGTTCAAGTATGAGACCAGCCTGGGCAACTTGGCAAGATCTCATCTCTACAATACATTAAAAAAAATTAGCTGGGCATGGTGGTGCACGTCTGTAGTCTCCTACTCGGAAGGCTGAGGCAGAAGGACTGCCTGAGCCTGCAGGTCGAGGCTGCAGTAGCTGTTGAGTGTGCCACTGCACTCTAGTCTAGGCAAGAGTCAGAGTGAGACTCTGACTCAAAAATAAAACAAATAAAATACTGAATCATGATCAAAGGTCAAAATAATCTTGTAGTCATTCTTGACTCTTCTCTTTCCTTAGTCCCATATTTAACCGGAATCTGCCTTGAAAATATATCCAATATTGTTGTTCAGATTGCTGGGCTCTCTCTTCAAAGTGTCTGATTCAATGAGTCTGGGGTAGGGCCTGAGAATGTGCATTTTTAACAAGTTCCTAGTTGGTGCTGATGTTGCTGGTCTGGGGACTATACTTTGTACTATACACATGGGCACTGAAATCACCCTGAATTATAGCAAGCCTTGGAAAAGAGAAAAGACAGTGAGTTAGTGGGTAGCACTATGAAGATAGTGCTGAAATTATTGAATGTTAGGCCAAAGAACACAAATGTTTATAAACTGTCAAAAAGCTTATAACTGTAATCCCAAAAGCTTATAACCGTTTATATTCCTACTTTACTATAGTCTCACTCACATTAGACATTACCAAATTCTTTAATCCTTACCAATCTGAATGCCAAAAATAATTAGAGTACCTAATTTGGATATACATGTATTTAACTGGGCATGATAGCTTAACTTTATGGT
This sequence comes from Cephalopachus bancanus, assembly GCA_027257055.1. Classification (NCBI taxonomy): domain Eukaryota; kingdom Metazoa; phylum Chordata; class Mammalia; order Primates; family Tarsiidae; genus Cephalopachus; species Cephalopachus bancanus. The sequence continues at coordinate 1,791,378 of JAPVLO010000355.1, forward strand.
CATTTAAATTTCTTTCACTATGAACTGCTTGTTCAAGTCCTTTATAGAGAATTATCTTCCTGCTGATTTGTAATAGTCCTATGATATCAAGGAAATTAATCACATCTGTTTTACGTGATGGAAATACTTCATCCATTTCCCATGTAGTTTTCCCCCAAATAAAACCTTATTCAGAAATCCATTATTTAAGACAGATATGAAAATAAAAATTTTCTCTGGTTGATCCCAAGGAAGGACCCCAACAGAGCTCCTAAAGTACTTCCAGAAAACTCATGACTTCACTTTAAACGATTTAAAAAATGTTTGCCATGCTGTCAGGACAAAGTCCTAAGAAGACCTGAGTAAACTGTAGAAGTTGTTAAACCTAATGGACATTAAACACATGTGTGAGCCCAAATCACATCAGTTTCTTTGATTTACAAGGATGCTCTAAGTATGTGTGATGATACAGTCAATAGCAATCCACTGGGGGAGCAGGGTATAATCAAGAACTTTCCTTTTCCTAAACTACCTCAGCAGTCTCCATTTTCCATTAATGCCTGAACTCATCACAATCTGACTTTCTCTTTCACCATTCTAGTAAAGTTACTTTTATGATGGGGAAATCTAATGGTCTCTTCAGAGCTGTTTTCTTTTATCTTCCTGCAGGACATGATACCATTAGTGACCTCTTGCTGACATTTTCTACTCCCTTGGTTCCTATATTATTCTCTTAAAGAATCACCTAATATTTTTTGCTGATTCCTCCGCTTCTTCTAACTTCTGCTTAAATGTTAGTCTCTAAGACATCACTCTTTTCTCACTCTACATTCTTTCCATGAGTGATGGCTTCCTCTTCCATTACTTCAATTGTTACTGAATTCCATCCAAACTAGGAGGTTACTAGCTTCTACCTAATGGATCCAATTAAAAATTGCAGATTCATACTGCTGTTTTTTTCAGACTTACAACAAACATATCTCTAAATTCTGTTATTTCTTTGGGCATCCCATTAGAATTCCAACCGCCACTTATCTTTTTTAACCTACACTATAATAGCCAAGTCTGACAGCCCAAATGCCTCCCAACTCTAAACGAACCTCCATTACACACCAAAGTTGTAGTTATAAAATGCAAGTCTCATTATCAGAGCCTTAACAACCTCTACGACAAAACTCATTATAAACTGTTAAAAGTCTTTTCATTCTCATCTCCAATAACCACTGACTCTGCGCTCTAGTCACCATGGAATACTTAATAAAGTTCATGATCTATTTTTAAAATATTAACATTCTTTCTTTAACCAATTTTACACCTGCCACTCTCAACTTCAGTTTTTATTCCTATTATTTTATACCCTAAGTAAAGTCTCTCTAAATTCTTTAGGTGGAATAATTTGCTTCTTTCTAACAGTACTTTAAACATGCTTTTATATACAAAATTTAAATACTTGCATTGCAGTTATTTATTACTGTGAACCTCTTGGAAAAAGGCACTGTATCTTAATTTTTTGTTCTCCTGTACATGTGTTAGTAAGTAGGTGCCCAGTAAATGTTTGTCAAATGGATAAAGGGATATAGTGATCTGTACTGATGAAATATACTGATGAATCTACACTGATGAAATTGATGTACTGATGAAAGAATACAAGGAATCAGAAAGCATTAGGGGACAAGGTAAAGACAACTATAAGAATGGTGGTACTACAAGACGATGGCTTATTTTGGACATGGGTACCCAAACTTTACTTGTATGATGACCCACTTATGTACCTAACCCTAAATTGTACCCCCCCATCTTTAAAATTAAAAGAAAGCCAGGCTCAGTGGCTCAGCCTGTAATCCTGCGCCTTGGGAAGCTGAGGTGAGTGGATTGCCTGAGCCCGCGGGTTCGAGACCTGCATGGGCAACTTGGCGAGACCTCATCTCTACAATAAATAAAAAAATTAGCTGGGCGTGGTAGTGCGCGCCTGTAGTTCCAGCTTGGAAGGCTGAGGCAGAAGGATCACCGGAGCCCAGCATGTCAAGGCCACTGCACTCCAGTTTGGGCGACAGAGTGAGACTCCAACTCAAAAAAAAATTAAAGAATAATAAAAATCCCAGTGCTTAAATACAGACATACTTCTGTACAGGCAATTATCCATGACTAATTATGCAATATGTTTGTGGATCATTCAGATCCTCAATCTGTTTATCCTCCTGGAGTGAAGTTAATTAACTGGGCAACCTGAGGTTATAAAAACAGCCCTGACCCAGGAATCAAACTCAAGCTCAAGAACTTCCTTCTTCGAGTTTCTTCCTTGAAAAGAGAACCTTTCACAAGGAGAGCTGTTAGGTGAAAAGTCACCAGCTGCAGTGCATTTGGGATTGGCAGCAGTGTTCCAGCAAAGACATGATCTCCCCGGCTAGTTCCAGTCAATGACTAAGCACTGTAAGGGTACATGGGCTGGGCCCTTTCTACTTATTGAGATGCTCCTCCATGGACAGTCTATGTACTGGAGTTCCTCACAGGACTGCCAGAGACTCTTGTAGCTGCATCATGGTGAGGCTCCTCCTCTTGAATCCTCTCTTAGCTTCTCCCTCTCCTATAACAAGTGTCAGACCTGCATCGATGTCTGTCTGCGTCTTCTACTATACTTTTTCCTGCACAGATGCTATCCCACGATAAGTCTCTTTCTCTTTAAATTCTATATTGGCAACTGCTTCCTAGAGGACCTCAAATGACACACTGACATATCCTATTCTCCAATTCCAAGGTTTAACAAAATTTAGCTATTATATATTCCCAAATTTGTAGAAATAGTGACTAGGTATTTAACCAAGTTACAAATGTATTACAAAGGAATGCAGATTGCAACATCTCTTCAGATGTAAAAGTTTCACCTCCTCTGAGGTGCTAAAAGTTCATTTGGTTAACCAACTAACCAATATTCAACATGCAGAATCTATCAGACATACTTACATAACTGTGTTGTCATCCACTAAGATATCACAACCATGAGCAGGACACGAAATAGTCTGAAAAAGATTGAAATTTAAACTGTCTTCATTCAACAAATATTTAATGAATGCTTACCATTGCCAGGCACTTTGCTAGATTCTAGGGATAGGTTAATGTTTACAGAAATTCAATCCCTCCCTTTCTATTTAAAGGAAATGTGTGCTTATCACCATAAACTAACTAGAAGTGCTGATGTGAGTAAATGGTTTTTCAATACAAAACTTGAAAGGCAAAAGAAAAGTATCTGACAAAATTACTCAACAAGTTTAGCCTGATATATACCAGTACTAACTAATTCTTGCTGAGAAAACATTACCTGGACTGGCTCTTTAACTGGAATGCCACATTGCTTTAGGAAAAAAAAGTCAGTTATCTTTTAGTTATTTTAATGTAGAAAAATGTTCCCCATGAGAGTCACAATCCAGAAGGCTTCACCTGTTTTTATGGGTGCAAGGTTCTGAACACTATAAAAATCCAACAAAAACTGAAAAAGAAACTGGCATCATTACCTGTCCCATGCCTTCCTCCATTATTTTGGTAGTTAAATATTCACTCCAGCACTGCATACAAAACTTATGTCCACATTCAAGGCCAGTGAAATACTGCAAGAAAAATAAAACATGAACTTAAATCACTGTATACAGTGGCTCAGAAAGGCTCTATCAGGCCACATTTCTCATAGTGGCTAAAATGTCCATTTTGACAGGAATAGATGAGCTCCTAATATGAACTTCTTGGTGGAGAAGTTCAGACATACAAATAAAATGGACACAAAACACCTAATTAATGAGAAATGCATCTATGGTAGATGTCAACAAATATTAGGAAAGGCAGGCAACAATAAGTTTGTATTAAATATAAGAACATATCATATGCCAATAAGTATATGAAAAGATGCTCAATATCATTAGCCACCATGGAAAGGCAAATTAAAACCAACTGACACTCAACAGAACGGCTATAATCAAAAAGACAAATAATAAGTGTTGGAGGGGATGTGGAAAAATTGGAACCCTCATTTACTGTTGATAGGAACGTAAAATGGTGCAGCAACTTTGGAAAACAATCAGGCAGTTCCTCAAAATATTCAACAGTTACCACATGATCTAGCAATTCTACTCTTATATATACATCCTCATAAAAACTGGCACACAAGTGCTCACTGCAGCAATATTCATAATAGCCAAAAAATGAAAACCCAGATGTCCATCAAATGGACAAAACGTGGAATATCCATACAATCAAATGTTATTCAGTCAAAAGAAGGAATAAAGTACTGATACATGGTACAACACAGATGAACCTTTAAAACATTATGTTAAGTGAAAGAAGCCAGTCACAAAAGACCACATGTTGTTTGATTCTATTTATATGAAAAGTCCAGAATAGGTAAATCTGCTAAAAAAGAATACAGTCTGGGCACAGTGGCTCAAGTCTATAATCCCAGTACTATGGGAGGCCAAGGAAGGAGGACTGTGTGAGGCCAGGAGTCCAAGACCAGCTTGGGCAAAACAGCAAGACCATATCTATACAAAAAATGTAAAAATTAGATATTTTTTTATGTGCCTGTAGTCCAAATTTCTCAGGAGGCTGAGGCAGGAGGATCGCTTGTGCCCAGAAGCTCAATGTTTAGTGAACCATGATTGTACCACTACACTCCAGCCTGGGCAATATGGTGAGATACTGTCTCAAAAAAACAAAAACAAAAAGAAGAAAGAGGGAAAAAAAAAAAACCAGATGAGTGGTTGTTTAGGGCTGGGAGTGTTGGGAGTGAATGTAAAAGGGTAAAATGTAAAGGTTTCTTTGTGGGGGTTATAAAAGCATTCTAAAATTAATTGTGGTGATGGCTGCACAGCTCTGAATACACTAAAAAACATTTTAAATGGGTGACTTGGATATTATGTGAATTATATCTGAGTAAGCCTATTACATTAAAAATGTCACACAAATACAGGATTTTATCCAACTGTATGGAATGTAGTTAACCTAGAAAATAAAATGTTACAGCAAATTAAAAGATTTATTTGGAATAGCTAAGAATAAAAGTAATCTTTTAGCTGGGTGCAGTGGCTAAAGCCTGTAAACCCAGCACTTTGGGAGGCTGAGGTGAGAGAGTTGCCTAAGTTCAGGGCTTCGAGACCAGCCTGGGCAACTTGGTGAGACCTCGTCTCTACAACAAATCAATAAATTAGTCGTGCATGGTAGTGCATGCCTGTAGCTACTTGGAAGGCTGAGACAGAAGAATTGCTGGAGCCCAGCAAGTCAACACTGGCGTGGCCAAGAATATACCACCACACTCCTGCCTGGGTGACAAAGTTAGACTCCAAAATTAAATTTAAAAAAAGTTTTTAAAGTGTGTGAGTTTAGACTTCATGTTGCAAAAAAGTTTCCCTCGTTCCCATCTGTGTCCTTTGTTTTTTCTACCCAAAGGCAACTGCGATTTCCAATTTCTTACATATTTTTCCATAGGTATTCTAATGCACACATATACACAACCTCTCTTCTTTACCTTGTTGTTTCTATTTTTAAAATTTAATAGATTTTTGATGTGGCACTACACTGTTAAACATGGGTTTGTCTCTTTTTAAAGTATGTATATGAAGCCAGGTGCGGTGGCTCATGCCTGTGATCCCAACACTTTGGGAGGCAGAGGCAAGAGGATTGCCTGAGTTCACAGGTCCAAGACCAGCCTGGGCAACTTGGCAAGACCTCGTCTCCACAATAAATCAAAAACATTAGCTGGGTGTGGTGGCACGTGCCTCTAGTTCCAGCTACTTGAAAGGCTGAAGTGAAAGGATTGCCTGAGCCCAGCAAGTCAAGGCCATGGTGGCTGTGAGTGTGCCACTGCACTTCAGGCTGGGAAACAGAGAGACTCAGACTCAAAAGAAAAAAGAGAAAAATTATATATATGAAAATACCACAATTTTATTTAAAAGTCCACTATTAATGAACATTAAGACTTCCTTTTTTCCCGCAACTATGCTATTGCATTGACTATATATATATAACTTTGTGATCCTATAAATGTATCTTGGGACACATTTGTAGAAGGGACATAATAATAAGCACACACTTACAATTTGATAGATAGTACCAGGTTTCCCTCCAAAGAGGTTGTAGCCATTTATACTGTCCAAGAGTATTTAGCTTCTCACACCCAAGTTAATGCAGTATAGTACATATATTTTATATATATATAATATATATAGTTTGCGTGTCTACATATGTACATCTATATATCTACATCTATATATACTATATATTACAGTATACATCAAGTAGTATACAACTCCTTGGTCTTTGCCAATTAAAAACTAACTTCATTAGCTTTTTAACTTCCTTTATTATGAGTGATTTTAATACTTAAAAAATTTTACAATATAGATTTTTTTTTATATATATGCTCTTCAAATATATTGCCCATTTTTTTTCTGAGTTTTTTCCCTTAATTATTTAGCAGAACTTTATTTAGGGGATTGGCCATGTATAAGCATGGAAGATGTTTTCTCTCAGTTTCAATTCTGAATATTTTGTTGCCATGTAGAGTTCTTTACTTATATACAGTGAAATGTATAATCATGAGTCAGGGTCTCACTCTGTCACCCAGGTTGGAGAGCAGTGGTGTGATCACAGCTCACTGCTGCCTCACTCTCCTGGGCTCAAATGATCCTCCCAACTCAGCCTTCTGAATAGCTAGGACTACAGGTGCATAGTACCAGGCAAGATATCTTTTAATCTTTTTGTAGAGATGGGGTCTCACTATGTTGCCCATAGTGGCTGGTCTTGAATTCCCTGGCTCAAGCAATCATTCCTCCTCAGCTTCCCAAAAGTTCTGGGATTAGAGGCATGAGCCACCTCGTTCAGACTGAAACATATCAGTCTTTAAATATATGGTTTTGGAATTATTCAACTTTGCTGTAAGGAGTTAGGCAGGAATCTAAGTTTCTACCACAGATGGCAACCAAGTTGTTCTTACAACATACATTGAATAATCCACCTTTTTTCAAATGCTGCCTCTATAACACATTAAATTCTCCTCATGCATTTTGATGCTATCCTGTCCACTGCTCTGTCTATTCTTGTATTTGGTTGAACTAGTCCTCACTCTGCTCTTCTGCCAATCTCCTCTTCTTCTTCAATATTTTCCTATTTATTATTCTATCTCCAAATACGCAAGTCATCCTTTTTTTTATTTTTATTTTTGAGTTGGAGTCTCATTCTGTCACCCAAGCTGAAGTGCAGTGGCACGTTCACGGTCACCGCAGTCTCGACCTGCTGGGCTCAGGTGATCTTTCCACCTCAGCCTTCCCCGTAGCTACAAATACAGGCATGGGCCACCATGCCCGATTAATTTTATTTATTTATTTTTTGTAGAGATGAGGTCTTACCAAGTTGCCCAGGCTGGTCTTGAACTTGTGGGTGGACTCAGGCAATCCTCATCTCTGCCTCCAAAAGTGCTGGGATTATAGGCATGAGCTACCGTGCCTAGCCTGAGTCCTTGATTTTCAAAGCTATTATAAGAAGGGGTATTCCATAAAAGACAAATATGATAAGCATATCAACTGCTGGGCACAGCGGCTCAAGCCTGTAATCCCAGCACTTTGGGAGGCTGAGGCGAGAGGATTGCCTGAGGAGTTCAGGGGTTCGAGATTAGATTGGGCAACTTGGTGAGACTCGCCTCTACAATAAAGAAAAATAAGCCAGGCTTGGTAGCGAGTGCCTACTTAGAAGTCTGAGGCGGACAGATGGCTTGAGCCCAGCAGGTCGAGGCTGTGGTGGCCATGAGTGTGCCACCGCACTCCAACCTGGGTAACAGAGTGAGACTCCAACTCAGAAAACATATAAACTCTAAAATGTTTTATTCTAAACTTAAAAACATATACGCATATCTATGTGCTTTTTCAAATAAGAATCCTTAAAACTGAGAGATTAACGGTCCAATGGTTACTAAGTGATCTTTTTAAGTTACAATCTTAGTGACTTGTAGTCTTAGGTCATTATAAGAGTAGATAAAAAGAGATCCTATAGTTGTTCATAAGTGGAATGACAAGGTTTCCACTTGTGTGAAATGTGCCGCCCTCAAACCTTGTGAAGAAAGTTGGCAGGTTACCTGTCTGATGTAAAAAAAAACAAAAAGAAAGCTTTTTTATTCTTTAAAAACTTATTTTTCAATAAATTTCTAATCAGATAGATTAAACAAGATAAATTAGAAAAATAAGTCACAGATGCATTATCTAACAATAAAGTAAAAGGCACATATTGTGTATCTAATCTCTTCCTGTGTCTGATCTCTTCCTGTCTTACTTCCCTTTCCCTCCTTCTCCTCTGGTGTTTGTTCCCTTACTACCTCATGCTCACCTACTTGGCTACCCAGGCTTTTCTCTATCTCAAAGAGATTATTGATTCGCTGAACTTATTTCTGTTTATAGCATAAATAAGTCTGATCAAGAAAGAATATATTACAAGTATATCCAGTACTATATATGACAGAAACTAATGCACCTAGAGAAACTCAAAGAACATACCCACTCTTTTTTTTTTTTTTTTTTTGAGTTCGAGTCTCACTCTGTCGCCCAGACTGGAGTGCAGTGGCCACTCCCAGCCACCGCAGCCTCGACCTGCTGAGCTCCGGCGATCCTTCCGCCTCAGCCATCCAAGTAGCCGGAATTACAGGCATGCGCTACCATGCCCGGCTGATTTTTTGATTTATTGTAGAGGTGAGGTCTCGCGCGGGTCTCGAACCCGCAGGCTCAGGCAATCCACTCACCTCAGACTCCCAAAGGCATGGGATTACAGGCTGAGCCACCGAGCCCGGCTCATACACACTCTTAAAGGTTTTGTTTATGTCACTTTACATACACAGCAACTAATGTCAAACAGCAGTAAGAACATTAAGAATTATCTTTCTTCCATTAAAAGTTGTCCATGTAGTTTCTAAAGATGAAGTCACTTTGGTTATAAACTGAGTAAGTAATATAGGCATCAATTACCTTGTGTGTAAAATGGAATGGGATAAAAAGGAAGACAGGGTTGGACTTAGATCACATGTTTTCTTCCTTTCTTTTTTTCAGTCGGAGACTCAAATCTGTTGCCAGGTTACAGTGCAGTTGCATGATCACAGTTACTGTAGCCTTGAACTGCTGGGCTCAGGTGACACTGCCGCCTCAAGCCCAATTAATTTTTTGATTTATTGTAGAGACGAGGTCTTGCCAAGTTGCTCAGGCTGGTCTTGAAACCCTGGGCTCAGGCAATCCTCTCGCCTTGGTCTCCCAAAGTGCTGGGATTACGGGTTCGAGAACAACCTGGGCAACTTGGCGAGACCTCATCTCTACAATAAATTTTTAAAAATTAGCCGGGCACAATAGCGCATGTCTGTGGTTCCGGCTACTTGAAAGGTTGAAGCGGAAGGATTGCCTGAGCCCAGCAGGTCGACACTGAGGTGGCCATGAGCATGCCACTGCACTCCAGCGTGGGTGACAGATTGAGACTCCAACTCAAAAAAAAAAAAAGATACTACAGTCCAAGCTAGATTTTCCAGTAGAGTGATAGATTAGTACAGTTCCATCTTAAACTTCTTTTTTTTTTTTTTCCTGTCTCAGGTTTATTTGTACAAATAGCACAGGAGGACACCAGCCCCACGCAGACAGCATCCTGGGGGCCAAATCAGTCCTTCTGTCCACACATTGGCAGACAGAGGCCTCTACTCTGGAGCTTTTGTGGGGGTCTGGGCAGCTTTGGGAGCTGAGCAGGAACTGGAACTGAAGCTGGAGTTGCAGGTGAAGCTGCGGCTGGGGCCTTAGTTTGATCCTTGGCCTTTGGCCGGCAGAGCCTGCGGCTCTTGGCAATACGGGCACGAATACACTTCCCAAGCTTGGGGTGGGCAATGTATGCAAGTCGAGTAAGCTTGCGGCTAGGACCCTTTGGGATCTTGGGCTTAACCTCCTTGGGCTTTACAAGGGCCTTGATGGCCTCAGCACGTGCACTCATGGCACTGGCGTTGTTGGCTTGCATCTTCTTCAGTCTTTCTTGTTGTGCTTCTTGGCAAAGCGCATATTCCTCAGGAACTTGGGGTCCACCCCTTAAGAGACTCGTATCTTTGTGATCGGGGTTTCTTGATGCCATTTCTGTGCCATTTTCGGGACTGGTTGTGTGTGGTATGGTTCTTGGACTTGGCCATGTCTGCACCGTAAGCCGCAGATCCTGAAGCGCCTCGGACCAGCCATCTTAAACTTCTTTGATCCAAAACATTTATTATAAAGTAACTACTGCTGGGCTAAAACAAACAAAAACCTCTGCATTGGCTACAACACAGGTGTGCTTACATGTGAGGGAGGAGGATGTAGGAATTTACAAAGTCTCAGAAAAGTGTTTTCTTTTGTTTTGTTTTTTTTTGAGTTACAGTCTCACTCTGCCAACCAGGCTGGAGTGCAATGGCACGCTCACGGCCACCACAGCCTCAACCTGGGCTCAGGTGATCCTTCTGCCTCAGGCTTCCAAGTAGCTGAAACCACAGGCACATGCCACCATGCCTGGTTTATTTTTCTTGATTTGCTGTAGAAATGAGGTCTTGCCATGTTGCCCAGGCTGGTCTTGAACTCACGGGCTCAGGCAATCCTCTCACCTTGGCTTTCCAAAGTGCTGGGATTATAGTCGTGAGTCACCGCACCCAGTCCAGAAAAATGTTTTCAAAAGAGACAACACCCAGGATAGTGAACTCTAAGATGTTACAAACAAAGTTACCAAAAGCATTTATTTAAAAACCTACTTGGCCTGGCACAGTCGCTCGTGCCTGTAATCCCAGCATTTTGGGAGGGAAAGGCAGGAGGATTGCTTGAACCCAAGGGTTCAAGACCAGCCTAGGAAACACAGGAGTCATCATCTCTACAAAAAAAACAAAAAATCAAAAATTTAGCTGGGCATGGTAGCGCATGCCTGTAGTACCACCTACTTGGGAGTCTGAGGTGGAAGGATCACTGGAGACCAATGGGTCGAGGCTGGATCAGGCTGTGCTGGTGCCACTGTACTCAAGCCTGGGTGACAGAGTGAGGCTCCAACTCCGAACAAACAAATAAGCAAATAAAAACTCTGCTTGTGTGTAGCACTGTATAAAGCAAAAATTGCTTTCTAGAAGGATAAAGGTATGAAGATATATATAAATGAATGTATAAATGTTTGAAGAGAATGGAAGTGAAAGATGAGAGTTATGCAATGTAAGAAAACATTTAACCAATTAACAATGTAAAACTGAAATTCATAAAGAATTTCAGGTGACAATGACTTCCAAAACTGAAGAGGCTACACTTGTGTATAAATTATGAGAAAAGAAGTCCTAGTTTGGTCATGATTACTATTTTTCATGATGCTTAGAATAGTTTCTGTAATTCTTTCATTTACTTGATCCCATGTTGGCAAATTTCTTTTCTTTCTTTCTTTCTTTCTTTTTTTTTGAACCAGAGTCGTCTCATTCTATTGCCCTCGACCTGCTGGGTTCAGGCAATTCTTCCACCTCAGACTTCAAATAGCTAGAACTACAGGCCACCATGTCAGGCTAATTTTTTTGATTTATTGTAGAGATGAGGTCTCACCATGATGCCCAGGTTGGTCTTGAATCCCTGGGCTCAGGCAATCCTCTTGCCTCTGCCTCCCAAAGTGGAGTTACAGGCGTGAGTCGCCATGCCTGGGCAGAATATTTCTTTTAAAAAGTAATTCATTTATGTATTTTGCTTCCACCTCCTTTCTCCATTTCAAGTCAGATCCTGTCAACGCATGCAGTCTGTCTTCCCATCCTACCTCACTTCTTAAAATAACTTACTTCCAAATTCACTTTTTAATCATTTTCTTTGAAGCTTTAAGCACGATTTACCATTCTCTGATTACTGAAAGTACACTTTCTCTCTATGGCTTCTGTATTGCTACATCTTCCTGGTTTGCCTAAATATCATACTTTCAGAGGCTAGTAGATGTCAGTTTCTATGGGAAATCCTACCTGATCAAAAATTGGATTAGGTGTTCCTCCAACATGTTCCCACAGCATCATATCTAGTATTTATGTGCCCTCTCAGAGCACCTAACCATTCTTTCCAAATACATCATTTCACTTATCTGCTCAACTATCCTGCAAATTATTTGAAGATAGGGATTATGTATTTATTCTCCATTATGTTTCTAACACTTAGAATAGGGCCTGGTGTGCTGTATGAATAGCAAGTTTCTCCTTTACCAGAAGTACAATGAAAAAATTTACACTGCAAATCTCAAGTCATAATTTTCAACTCTAGTTTGTTGAAACTGTTAGACAATATAAAGAACACTGAGAAAGTTACAGTAGATATTTATAAGCAGCTAGCTTCAGTACTCAAGATTTAAATTAAGGAGGAACTGGCTATAATAGAAGAGGAGGAAAACTGCCAAGGAATAAGAAAACCTTGCATAACCCAGAACAAGTCATTTGAGTCTCAGTATTACTTTGCAGAAACATTTAAATTATAAGCACTATATAAATATGAAATAACAAAGACAATCTGTTAAAGATAATACAATGGTCAAAACATGAATTTAATGTATTTTAATAGTAGTCCTGATTTTCAAAAATATTCAAGTTAGGATTGTGATTTAGGGAGAGGGAAATGATACACTTCTCAGGTTGGAAGTGATTTGAAAAAATATCTCATTCAAGTCATTTGAAAAATAAAGAAACTGAAACCCAGTGATAATAAATGACTTACCTACTCCCATGCCAAATATTTAGTGCTAGAACTAAGATCGAAACTTGAGAATTTGAAAATTCAGTTCAGTACTTTACATTACTCTAACTAACTAATCATTCTACTTCTCCAAGAGTACTTCATTTTCTTTTAAGACTCCTTTTCTAATCGCCTGTACACGTGAACAAAGTGGCTTCCTGCAAATAGAGATACACATGTAAAACTCTAAGATTAGAAAATGAAAAACCTTTGCTATAAATATAATGCTAGCCAGGCACAGTAGTATATACCTGTAGTTACAGGAGGCCGTGGCAGCAGGACTGCTTGAGTCCAGTAGTTTTGAGTTTACAGTGTGCTACAATTGTGCCTCTCAATAGCCACTATACTCCAGACAGCCTGGGCAATATGAGACTGTCACTAAATAAATAAATAATTGAACAAGCAAACAAATAAATAAAATACTGGTGGCTAGAGACCTGGTATATAGTAATTATTAGAAAGAGTTGCTTAACTACTACAGCAAAGACAGAGGACAGTTATAATTATTGTAGAATTAAGTTATTTCTCAGATCTATCTGGAAACATCTTAAAAGTTGAATTTCAACCAGGAGTGGGTAGCTCATGCCTATAATCCAACCACATTTTGGGAGGCCAAGGCAGTGGGAGCACTTGAGGCCAGAAGTCTGAGACCGGCCTAGGCAACATAGTGAAAACCCTTCTTTTTTTATTACTAAAAAGAAAAAAGTCCGGGCATGGTGGATCATGCCTGTAATGCCAGCACTTTGGGAGGCAGAGGCGAGAGGACTGCCTGAGCCCAAGTGTTCAAGATCAGCCTGGGCAACTTAGAAAGACTTCATCTCTACAATCAATCCAACAAGTAGCTGGGCATGGTGGCATGCACCTTTAGTTCCAGTTCCTTGGAAGGCTAAGGCGGAAGGACTGACCACCTGAGCCCAGGATGCAGAGGCTGTGGTGAGCTGTGATTGAGCCACTGCACTCCAACCTGGGCAGTAGAGTGAGACTCCAAATCCCAAAAAAAGAAAAAAGTTGCATTTCAAGTAACTGACAACTTTATGCTATAAATATAATTTTCCTACGGTTATTAATAATGTAAGGCCTTCATAGGAAGATTATGTTTATATGAGCCTAAAACTTCTTTACTAAACACTCTAAAGTAAAATCTCAGTTCAATAAATTTTCAAAAGGAATACTTGTACTTAAGAGATTAACTTATTCGGCTCTATTCCAATTATTCCTGGTTCTGTTCCAACTTGATCCCTATTTGTAATACTTAATCTCCATTTAAATGGATTTGAATAAGTGAAACTCTTCCAAGTCAGGGGGTCTCACTCTGTCTTGATGCTTCTGCCTCAGTCCCCCAAGTAGCTGGGAGTACAGGCGGGTGCCACCATGCTAATTTTTTCATTTTTTTATAAAGACAAGGTGTTGCTATGCTACCCAGGCCGGTCTTAAACTCTGGGATCAAGCAATCCTTCCATCTCAGTCTTCCAAAGTGCTGGGATTACAGGCTTAAGCTACCACGCCTGGCCTTTTGAAGAATCCTGAAAGTTTCCTAGCAAATAGTATTTTATAAGTGTTTTTAGCTAGCCTTGAAAAAAAAATGGCTGGGTGCAGTGCATCAGCCTGTAATCCCAGCACTTTGGGAGGCTGAGGCGAGAGGATTGCCCTGAGCCCAGGGGTTCGAGATCAGCCTGGGCAACTTGGTAAGACCTCATCTCTACAATAAATCACAAAAATTAGCCAGGCGTGGTGGCACGTACCTGTAATCCTAATTCCTTGGAAGGCTGAGACGGAAGGATCAATCACCTGAGCCCAAGATGTAGAGGTGTAGAGGCTGTGGTGAGCTGTGACTGAGCCACTGCACTCCAGCCTGGGCGACAGAGTGAGACTCCGACTCAAAGAAAGAAAAAGAAAAAAGAAGAAAAGAAAAAAAAAAACCCAAAGAGGGTTTTCCTTATCCTTAATGTATTATGTATTATTTATTAATCTTTCTATCCAGGCGTGATGGCTCACTCCTGTAATCCCAGCACTTTGGGAGGCTTAGGTGAGAGGACTGCCCGAGCCCACGGGTTCGAGACCAGCCTGGGCAACTTGGCGAGACCTCATCTCTACAATATATCAAAAATTAGCTGGGCATGGTGGCACATGCCTATAGTTCCAGCTACCTGGAAGGCTGAGGTGGAAGGTCAAGACTGCAGTGGCCATCAGCGTGCCACTGCACTCCAGCCTGGGCAACAGAGTGAGACTCCAACTCAAAAAAAAAAAAATTATTTCTCTATCCTTAATACATTGATAGGTTAACTGCTTATAGGTTACTACTCCCAGATCCACAGATTTTCCTTTCTTTAAATAATTAAAGTTGCTTTAACCTCTGAAATACAGAGTCAGTGCTAGCCTTAAACTACCAGATACTCACCGAGTTAGGGTAGTTCAAGTAGCAGATCTGACAAGGCATATCCTGTGCTGATGACCTTGTATTCATCTGGCGTGTTCGAGACTTTTTACTTGGATTAATTACATGACACTCAGCAAAGAGCTTCTCCAGGTTTCCATCAAAGTACCTGCATTATTTAAACAGAAAGGATGAGAGCCCAGCAAAAGCACACTGTTAGAGCTCTCCAAAAACCTGAATTTCTATAGGGAAAAGCAAGTAACTGAAATGAAATAAAACCAAGATCCTAACCTTACTGCTCAGAAGAAATGAGAGTTATATGGCTACAAATTATAGTAAATAAAGGTGTGTGTACTTGTATGTATATGTGTACATATATGTATACACATAAGAAAGTAGATTGAGTTCGATGCTCTTTTTTTAACTGTTTTCAAATCAGAGTCCTGGGAAGTGAAGATATTAGTATTTTAACATTACAACTAAAACTTAAGGATGAAAGTTGTGCTACTGCTAGTGGTATCTGTGAAAAGTAATGGTATTTTAAATGACTAGGCTGTACTTTATACAAATGAATTCATTTTATTAATAAGTTTAGTAAACAACTTAACAAAGCATACCTTATCCCAGAAATCACTTAAAAATAAAATTACATATGTCTCATTTTACATAATAAACTTGCTTTCTAAATATTCTTTTGAAATATTTTTAATTTACTGAGAAAGGGAAGGAAGAAACAAAAAGTATATTTTAAAACATTTTTATATCAAATGAATTATCTATATTTGCTTTTCATAAGATATATATCTAAATATTCAGAAGTAATTTAATATCTAAGATACCAAAAGTATCTTATGTCAAGTACTAATCAGAGTTTTAACTAAACTGCAAATCTCTTAACAGAAGATACAGCAAATACCCAACAAAATGTTTCCCATCAATTCAAATGAGACAAGGTCCTTGGCCTCCTGAAATATTTTAGTATTCTACAGGGAAAAGCAACAGATTAAAAAAAGAGAGAGAGCGGTAAAACAAGAGTACAACCTGTGATGTCTTTTACATACAAACAGGAGATTCTCAGTTTAAAAAATAATACACAAAAAAGATTTCCAATATTTTTAATGAAGGTCTTTGTGTCAAAGTGCTTATTACTATATCTCCATAAAAAATAATTGAAGCAAGAACAGACCATATCACTCTAAGACTACTATCTATAAATACTTTTACTATAGCACATTTCAGGGAAATAAACAAATTATCAATCAAAATGCTAACACATTATAAAAGGGGACTCAAACTTGTCAGGAACTCAAAGTAGTCTCTGATGTTAGGTAATCAGAATATATTTACAGCAGAAAACCAAAGGCTTTCCTACAAACGCTATCTCTGAGAAGACACAATATGCTAAGTTTTATCTGAAAAGTAGAAGAGACTAAAACTAAATATGAATTCATGAACCAATTAAACATTGTTTTATAAAAATATTCATGCTCACAAGGATAAATTGTCATCCAAAATTTGAATACATGGAACTAATGACTTCCCCTACTTTGGTTAACTTGCTAAACAGCACTGTCTGCATATGGAGTCACAAAGACATATACTTATAATTTCACATAAATAATATCATACTTCAGATTTATAATCTGCTTCTACATTAAATAATACTTAAAAGATATCTGTAATTAAAGACACCTACAGTGTTTTTTGTTTTTGCATAATATTCTACTGTAGGTATTTACTGTAATACATTAAACCAACATTACACTGAGATATTTAGATGTTTTTCACATATAAACAATCCTAGATTAAAATCTTGGCCCCTCTGATGGTGGAAAAATATGTACACTTAAGTTGTATTTGATTATTAGTGAGGCTGAACATATTTGTTTTTCTGTGGAGCTATTATTCCCTATTATTATTATTAATATTTTTTGAGTTGGAGTCTCACTCTGTTGCCCAGACTGGAGTGCAGTGGCATGCTCCTGGCCACTGCAACCTCGATCTGCTGGGCTCTAGCGATCCTTCCGTCTCAGCCTTCCTATATCCCCTATTATTTTATAAGAATCTAGCAAGTAAACCAGAAGAGTAATGTCTCCGGGGTTGTTTTCTTTCCCCAGTTTCTAACTTGGATTTCAACTATGTTTAATTGCCACTTTTAAATTTTTATATGAGCAAGTTTATCATGCAATTCCACTGTGATTTCTGGATTTCATACCAAGCTTTAGAAAAGCTCTGTACGCAAAGATTTTTAATGAAAATTATTTAATGATTGAGATCTTTCCTTTAAACTGTTTATATCAAAACTGTTGGCTGAAGCCGGGCATGCTGGTTCACACCTATAATCCCAGTACTTTAGGAGGCTGAGACAGAAGACTATCTGAGCCCATGGATTCCAGATCAGCTTGGGCAACTTGGTGACACCTCATCTCTACAATAAATCAAATAATCAGCCAGGTGTGGTGGCCCACAACTGTACTACTTGGGAAGCTGATCAGAAGGATCCCGAGTCCACCAGGAAGAAGCTGCGGTAGCTATGGCTATGCCACTGTACTCCAAACTGGGCAACAGAGCAAGACTCTTACTAAAAAAAAAAAGAGAGAGATTAGATAGATAAAATTGACTTAAAATTTATTTTTGCACAATAAAGAGTAAAGCCTGGATTCCATTTCATTTCAATCCAAATAACTAACCATTTACTAAAGGGTGTTTCATTGAACGCTTTTTCCTACCTTCAGGTTTCAACTTAAACATCACTTTCTCAAAAAAGCCTTCTCTGACAGCTCATAATTAGGTACGGTCCCTTGATTCTACTGATACTTTACACTCCTTTGTAACCCTTAACACATTAATAACTCAGTAATCACCCTTTATGTTTTCTCGGATAGAATGTAAATCCCGAAAGAACTATTTTATTATTAATGCAGCCCTAGTGTCCAAAGGCATCTTATAATAATTGCTCAAATACTTAAAAAGTATAATTAACCTGTCTCGACTGATCTGTTAACCATATATCAAATTTTCATATTCAGAGAAGCTTAATTCTAGACCATTCATTTTATTTCCTTAATTTATCTGCTCTTGTAGTTTTGATAAATTCCCAATAACTGCTAATGGTTTCTTTATCATTACTGGCTATAGTTCCATACTTATTTTACAAGTTAATGTGTAATCATTTTGTTAAAATTAAAAAATTATGTGGCGGCTTTCTTTATAATTACATCAAAAGTATACTGATTGAAGGAAAAACTGACTCTCTAACATTGTCTTCCTAGCCAAGAATAAAGTATCTTTGCTTCAATTGGTATATAGTCTCTAAATACTTTTTTTTTTTTTTTGAGTTGGAGTCTCACTCTGTCGCCCAGACTGGAGTGCAGTGACCTCTCCCAGGCACCGCAGCTCGACCTGCTGGGCTCCGGCGATCCTTCCGCCTCAGCCTTCCAAGTAGCTGGAACTACAGGTGCGCGCTACCACAGCGGGCTAATTTTTCTAAATACTTTTATAAATTTTTTTACTATGAGGATCTCTCCCTCTTCCCCTTCCCTTCTCTCTTCTTTCTTAAATAGTAACTAGGAGGCCAGGTGCGGTGGCTCAATTCTGTAATCCCAGTACTTTAGGAGACTGAGGTGAGAGGACTGCTTGAGCCCATGGGTTCAAGACCAGCCTGGGCAACTTGATGAGACCTCGTCTCTACAATAAATTAAAAAATTAGCTGGGTTTGGTAGCGGAAGCCTGTAGTTTCACCTACTTGGAAAGCTGAGGCAGAAGGATCGCCCAAGCTCAGCAGGCCGAGGTTAGGGTGGCTGTGAGTGTGACACTGCACTCCAGCCTGGGCGACAGAGTGAGACTCCAACTCAAAAAAAAAAAAAAAGAAACCAGGTCTACATTGTTCAGTCTCGTCTCTAAACTCATGGCCTCAAGCAACCCTCCTGTCTCAGCCTCTCAAAGTGCTGGGATCACAGGCATGAGCCACCATGCCCGGCCACGTAATTTAATAAGTAAACCTATTTTTCTTTCTTTTATTTTTTAAAATAGAAACTGGGTCTGTGTTGTCCAGGCTGGTCTCCAACTCCTGACCTCAAGCAATCCGCTTGCCTCCCAAAATGGTGAGATTACCGGAGTGAGCATCATGCTCAGCCTAAACCTATATATTTTATTACTTTTATTTATTTTTTATTATAAAGATGTGGGGTACAAATCAGGGTTGGGTATCCAAATATTGATTACGCAGGTACCCTTGTTGATGAGGTGTGCCCCTCCCTCCCCTAGCAGTTTCCTTCAACTGCCATTCCCATCCCCCTCCCGACAGTTTTCCACTACTACCAATTCCTTTCTTATAGTATTATAATTGTCCAGGGTCCACTTATGAATGAGAATATATGGTACTCTGTTCTTTGTTTCTGTAATAGATCACTGAGTATGATCGACTCTAAATCCACCCAAGTTGCTGCAAAGTCCATATGCTTGTCCTTTATGGCTGTATAATATTCCATTGTGTATATGTACCACATTTTTTAAAAATCCAGTCCAGCTTCAATGGGCAAGCAGCATGCTTGGTTTCATGTTTTTGCTACTGTGAATAGAGCTGCAACAAACATACATGAGCAGGTATCTTTTTTGTAGAATGATTTAGTTACTCTGGGTATATTCCCACTAGGGGGATTGCTAGGTCATATAGAGGGTCAATTTCTAGTTCTTTCAGAAGTCACCACACTGTCTTCCAAAGAGGATACGCTAGCTTGCATTCCCACAAGCAGTGTAGAAGCATTCCTTTTTCTCCGCATCCTCGCCAGCATCTGTTGTTTGTTTTATTAATGATGGTCATTCTTTCTTAATTTATCAAATTTAAATAATACACAGGCCGGGCTTGGTGCCTCAGCCTGTAATCCCAGCGCTTTGGGAGGCTGAAGTGAGTGGATTGCCTGAGCCAGCAGGTTTGAGATCCACCCAGGCAACTTGGTGAGACCTCAGTCTCTACAATAAATAAAAAAAAAAATCAGCCCAGCATGTAGCACGTGCCTATAATTCCAGCTACTTGGAAGGCTGAGGCAGAAGAATCGCCAGAGCCCAGCAGGCCAAGGCTGCAGTGGCTGGGAGCGTGCCACTGCACTCCAGTCTGGGCAACGGAATGAGACTTCAACTCAAAAAAATAAACAAACAAACAAACAAATAATACATAGTTCTTCCTACGCTATACAAACCTATGGTTTTAGGTAGAGTTTTCCCAGCAGATTATAATATTATATAACTTTTCCATTAATTACATTGTTTTTACATTGCATAGCTTTTCTTTCAAGAATAATAAAAACTGTTCTTTGCCTCCTAAACTTGATCGCCTAAAATCACTTAGACATAATTCTAATCTTTAAATGTACTTGAATACTCGCTTTGGCTAAAATCCTTCCCTCCTCAATGTACTTTCTATAGACGGTGTTCCATTTTCTTGTTACCTGTTATTATTAAGGAGGTCTGTAACCAAAACAATTTTTCTTATTTTATAATTCAAATCCTTTCTTTCTGGCACATACAGGATTTCTTTCTTTATACTTGAAGTTTAGCAGTTACTAGGTTGTTTTCTAAATATTAACTTTCTCTTTTGAAATGCCATCTGGGTATAACTCTAAGGTCCTATGTTATTAAGAGGATGCTTGTTAATTTGTTAATTTGCCAGTCACTGTTAATTTGTCTTCCATGTCTACCATTTATTTGCTAATTCCCTGCTTGTCCCTTTTCCTGTCTTCCAAATTTCTATTTTCTGTAATTTATTTCTGCCTGTTGCCAATCTGGTTTCAAGTTCTATACAATTATTATCTGTCCTTTCATTTTTTCCTTAGTCCTGTTAGCTTCCATTTTACCTTGTTGTTATTTTATTAGTTTACCTTTGATCCCTCATCTCACAAAGTCTATGTTCACTTCAATTTCCCTTAAAACAAAGCTGATTTATCATAATTATGATAGTTTTATTTAGGACTACTATACTCAAGGAGATGGCTGGATTCTTAATTTCACACACTGTTTACCTGAGCACTACTTGAAAGTTCCTTCAGTATGCTGGCTTTTTATATATATCCTTGATTGTGAAAATCAGGCCAAAATGAAAAAAAAGATTTAGTGGGAGGCACTGTAGTTTAGGCACCTTGTCTAATGAGTTAACCACATACTTCTTGCTTCACTAACTTTGGTAAATTGCTGCCAAATTCATTCTGGGACATCGCTTTTCTCCTTTCCTGAAACCCTGCCCATCCTTTTCAGGATATCATATTGATGAAAATAAACACAGAATAGCAATGCGGTTTCTCCTTGAGGTCAGTCCTTCCACTCCCATGACCTAGATTTATCTAGATTAAGATTTTTTATTTTACTTTTAGAGACAGGGTCTCACTCTGACCAAGCTGGAGTATACTAAAGTGATCATAGCTCACTTCTGGCCTCATGTAATCCTCCTACCTCAGCCTCCAAAGTAGCTGGGACTACAGGTACATATCACCACAATTGGCTAATTTTTTTTTTTTTGCAGAGACAGGGTCTTACTATGTTGCCCAGAATGGTTTCGGACTCCTGACCTCTAGCAATCCTCCTACCTTGCCCACTCAAAGGGTTGTGATTACAGGTATGAGTCACTGTCCAGTCTAGATTAATATACACAAGATTTTAATATATACAACTTACTACATAGAGGGTGCCAAAAAAAAGTATACACATTTTTTTTTTTTTTAGTTGGACTGTCACTCTGTCACCCAGGCTGGAGGGCAGTAGCACACTCAAAGACACTGCAGCCTTGACCTGCTGGGCTCAGGCGATACTTCCGCCTCAGTCTTCCAAGTAGCTGGAACTATGGGCACATGCCACACTTGGCTTTTTGATTAAGTCACCACACTTGGCTTTTTTTGTTTGTTTGTTGTTGAGTTAGAGTCTCACTCTGTTTCTCAGGCTGGAGTACAGTGGCACACGGCCACCACAGCCTTGACCTGCTGAGTTCAGGCAATCCTTCGCTTCAGACCTCCAAGTAACTGCAACTACAGGCATGCACCACCACGCCTGGCTTTTTATTTTTCCTTTTTTTGACTTATTGTAGAAACAAGATCTCACCAAGTTGCCCAGGTTGCTCTCGAACCCCTGGGCTTAGGCAATCCTCTCGCCTGCGCCTCCCAAAGTGCTGGAATTACAGGCGCAAGCCACTGTGCCCAGTCACCATACACATTTTTTAAGAAAGGATAAAACTATTAAGATTGCAAGAATAAGATGAATACACGTTATGTTTAACTTCTCTCATTAGAAGAGGTGCTCAAAGTAGTTACCACCAAGCGTCCAGACACTTCTAATACAGCAAACATCTCTTAAACTGAGTATACATTTTTGGCACCCCCATTATATAATTATTTGTCAATTTAAAAAAGATTGTTAGATTTAAGTGTTTTCTTGGTTGTAAATTATCTTCTCTCTAGGGTTTTTACTGTTCATTCAGTATGTTCACAGAAATATAGTTAAGCAAACTAGCACTTAAACAACTTTCCAGAATATCTAGATTCTAATTTTTCATTTTGCTTGGCTCTTAGTCCAAAACACACCAAATAATATAAACTAAATTTCAAGGCAGGAACTGCAATAGCACAAAAGCTCTTATGTCTGGTTGTGAACAGAGAAAGGAAAACTGGTAGGGAATACCACTGACTGGTATTTCTTTTTGAATCCTGAGTGTGTGCCATTTTAATGTTTAATTTTGCCATTAGTAGTTTATCTTAAAACCTACCAAATCTTCATACTTCATAAAGATCAACCACTACTGGAGAAGTATTTACTCTCTCAACAATCAGAAAAGGGAACATGTTAAGCCAATTTCAAGATACGCAGCAGGCTTTTTCTACATGCATAAGCTCACAGCTCAATTCTCCTATCAGTCTTCAATGCTGCCATTAAATACAGAGGGTGGAAAAAATATATATACACATTTTAGGAAAGAAAAAACCTGTATTAAGATCGTAATACTCAATATATATCAATAACAAAAGATGAATACAAGTCACGTTTGACTTCTGCAATTATAAGAGGTGCTGAGAGTGGTTACTGTCAGCATTCAGACACTTCTGATTATGGCAAACTAAAAGTAACAGACAACATCTCTTAAAATGTGTATACATTTTTTGGCTCCCCTGATATTTACAAGCCAATTAAATTACTGCTATAAGCTTGAAAGGGAGCAAAAATAAACGAGTACATATGAAAATTTATAAAAACATTATGCGTTATATGCACTCCTATATGAACATGCATACATATACACATACTTTTACTTCTAAATGACCATATAATTGTTTAACATTTTCACGTGGCAATTTATAGGAACTAGACTTCAATTTCAAAATGCTACAAAAGTCACAATTATTCTGTACCTTCCTTTGTACTCGGAAGTCCCCTCACAGGACAAATATGCCAGTACAAATTTTCCAAAAACGTATGCTTTCTGGAAGTTTTCCAATCAAATTACACAAAAAAGCAAATAGAGGCGGAATATAAAATTAGTTGTACAAAAAAAAAAAACATATATATATCTCTCTCTCTTAGCTGGCGTTATGTAGAAAGAGAATATGTGAACTACAGGTGCACACCACCACGCCCAGTTTCACAGTTGCACAGACTGGACGATAAATTACATTATTATTAATGTGGAAAGAAAAAGATGAGACTACACTGTCTGCTCAGATAAATACCAGATGGAAGATGCCCAACAAATTACTATCGCACAACATGTATAAATGAACCTGCAATGCAGGTCGGTGGCTGTTTCACAACAGTGCTGGGATTACACATGTGATCTACTGTGCCCAGTCAAAAATAAATAAATAAAATTATTAACAAATACTAAAATAGCCGGGTGTAGTGGCTCATGCTTGCAATCCCAGAACCTTGAGAGGCCAAGACGAGAGGACTGTCTGAGCCCAGGGGTTCAAGACCAGCCTGGAAACTTGGCAAGACCTCGTCTCTACAATAAACTAAAAAATTAGCTGGGAGTGGTGGTGTGCGCCTGTTCCAGCTACTTGAGAAGCTGAGGTGGAAGAATCGCCTCAGTCCAGCAGGTTGACGCTGCAGTAGCCTTGAGCGTGCCACTGCACTCCAGCCTGGGCAACAGAGTAAGACGCCAACTCAGAACAAACAAAAAACACTAAAACAGGCCAGGCATGGTGGCTCACACCTATAATCCTAGCACTTTGGGAGGCCAAGGCAAGAGGACTACCTGAGCCCAGCAGTTCAAGACTAGCCTGGGCAACATGGCAAGACCTCATCTCTACAATAAATCACCTACTTGGAAGGCTGAGACAGAAGAATAGCCTGAGCCCAGCAGGTTGAGGCTGTGGCAGCCGTGAAAGTGCCACTGTACTCCAACCTGGGCAAAAGAGTGAGCCACTGACTCAAAAACCCAAACAAAACTAAACTAAACCCCCAAAAACCCCTGAAATAAATAGGAGGAATTCCTCTTCTGGGTAAACATACTGAGATTGGAACTGAAGGTTTAGAACATTATTTTTCATTTATAATCTTTTGTGATACAATTGGACTTTTAAAAAGACCATGCTTGTGCTACTTAAATAACATTTTAAATTTTTAAAAGGCTCCATGGGGACTAATGCAGTGGCACCTATCTATAATTCCAGCACTTTGGGAGGCCAGGTGGAGGATTGCTTAAGGTCAGGAGTTCAAGACCCACTTGGACAACACAGCAGGACCTCATCTCTACCAAAATAAAAGACAAAAAGATAAAAAATAAAAATAAAAATAAAAAATGCTCCTGAAGCCGGGCTCGGTTGCTCAGCCTGTAATCCTGCACCTTTGGGAGGCTGAGGTAAGCGGATTGCCTGAGCCTGCGGGTTCGAGACCCGCCTGGGCAGCAAGACCTCATTTCTACAATAAATCAAAAAATATCAGCCGGGCGTGGTAGTGCATGCCTGTGATTCCGGCTACTCGGAAGGCTGAGGCGGAAGGATCGCCGGAGCCCAGCAGGTCGAGGCTGTGGTGGCCGGGAGCGGCCACTGCACTCCAGTCTGGGGGACAGAGTGAGACTCCGACTCAAAAAAAAAAAAATGCTCCTGAAGGCCAGGTGCAGTGGCTCACCTCTATGATCCCAGCACTTTGGGAGGCCGAGATGAGAGGACTGCCTAACCCCATGCGTTTGTGACCAGCCTGAAAACTTGGCGAGACTTAAATTTACAATAAATTTATCTCTACAATAAATTTTTAAAAAAAAAATTAGCTGGGCATGGTGGCATGTGCCTGTAGTTCCAGCTACTTGGAAGGCTGAGGCGGAAGGATCACCTGAGACCAGCAGGTCGAGGCTATGGTGGCAGGAAGTCACTGCCCTCTAGCCTGGGCAACAGAGTGAGACTTCAACTCAGAAGAAAGAAAACTGCTCCTGAAGTAGAATGTAGCCGGGCTCAGTGGCTCAGCTTGTAATCCCGCACCTTTGGGAGGCTAAGGTGAGTGGATTGCTTGAGCCCGCGGGTTCAAGACCCGCCTGGGCAACTTGACGAGACCTCATCTCTACAATAAATCAAAAACTAGCCGGGCATGGTGGCGCACGCCTGTAGTTTCAGCTACTTGGAAGGCTGAAGCGAAAGGATCTCCGGAGCCCAGCAGGTCGAGGCTGTGGTGGCTGGGAGCGGCCACTGCACTCCAGTCTGGGTGACAGAGTGAGACTCCAACTCAAAAAAAAAAAAGAAATAGAATGTAAATTTCCAAAAAAGTAAAAGTTACCACTGCATTCTTTGTGGTATTTAATGGTATTCTTTCAAAGCAAGGACTAAAATAAGAATGTAAAATGACTAGCATACCTATGCACCTCTACAAGGCAAAGTTCAGAATCCCAAAGAATGAAAACTGTCTAAAGGGATTAGGGACAGAAAACCTCTATTCCTAAGGAGGCTTGTGGTCCCCCCCAAAAAAAAAGACCAAATGAGGGCTTATACTGATCCATAAGCGCTCACTTTAAAACGTGGGGGGCTGTAGGGGGGGTACGGTTTCTTACACTCATCTCTATAAAATAGCTTTGTTAACACTTTAATATAAATCTACTCTATGTAGTTTTTACAACTAAATAAACATCCTGCTCATGTATTTTAAATAAAAAGTAAAATATTTTTGAAGGTTGTAAGATTTTTCTATTAGGAAAAACTCAATCTAAAAAAAATAGCATTATAATAAAATCTGAGACTGCTTACTGCTAAGCAAAAGACTACTTAACATAGAAACTACTTACTAATATTACTTTCAAGTTGCAGAAAAAAAAAAGTTACTGAATAATTTTTTCAGAAACTTTCTTCCACACTTTATGTTTTTTGGTTCTGAGTCACGATGAAGGCAGGTGGGTTATGGAACTAACCACAGTGAAACCAGATCTTGCTAACTGGGGTCAGGCACGGTGGCTCACGCCTATAATCCAGGCACTTTGGGAGGCCGAGGTGAGAGGACTGCCTGAGCCCACCAGTTCGGATCAGTCTGGGCAACTTGGTGAGAACCCATCTCTACAATAAACCAAAAAGTTAGCTGGGCGTGGTAGTGTGTGCCTGTAGTTCCAGCTACTTGGAAGACTGAGGCAGAAGGATCGCGTAAGTCCAGCAGGTCAAGGCTGCAGTGGCTAGCAGCATGCCACTACCATCTAGCCTGGGTGACAGAGTGAGAATCCTACTCAAAAAAAAAAAAATTTTTTTTTTGCTAACTGAAAGGCATTTTTTGAAGATTTTATTTATCTTCATATAAACTTCCCAGGTAGATCTAAAATTATGGAGGGTGTTTAAATAAAGAAGCTATTTCCCTTCTAACACAGAATAGAAAGCAATTCTATGGTAGAAGCTTCAGAAGACACAGATGCTGACTTCACAAGGTGTTCCAATCACACTTAGACACATACCATATTCACTGGTAGCTGTCCATGACTTTCGGCTTGATTATTATTATTTCCATTTTACCAAGTTCTTCTAAGACGTAGATTCATAATCTGAAGTTTCTAGAACTTCAACAATGGTACAGTATAGTTTATGTACACATTTTTCCCAAACCCCTTCCTCCCCTCTCCAGGAGAAGATATAAGCTTGTATTACTTTCAAGTGCCTAAAATGATAAGAACAATTATTTTTAAAAACTTTTATTTCAAAGAAAACAAAGGCAGTGGCTTCTCTGCATTCTAGGAAGTCTACACCCTCTGCTCAATGGTCTCTTCCTCCTGCCACACATTTTTATTTAGAAAATAAAACACACGGCCGGGCACAGTGACTCAAGCCTGTAATCCCAGCACTCTGGGAGGCCAAGGTGAGAGAAGTGCCTGAGCCCATGGGTTCAAGACCAGCCTGGGCAACATGGCGAGACCTCGTCTCTACTATAAACCAAAAAGTTAGTCGGGCATAGTGGCACAAGCCTGTGGTTCCAGTCAGTTGGAAGTTTGAGGCAGAAGGATCCCCTGAGTCCAGCAGGTTGAGGTTGTGGTGGCCGTGAGCATGTCACTGCACTTCAGCCTGGGTGACAGAGTGAGACTCCAACTCAAAAAATGGGAAAAGAACACACTACTTGTGATTAAGGCAATAGTGGATCTGATTCCAATTAAAGAAAAATAAAGCTTCTTCTAGTATATGAAAATAAATATCTATTATTTTGATAATGATTTTCAATAAATTTAATGGAAATCCTCGCGTTGTAAATGTTGAAAGCCTACAAACTAGTATGTTTAAAATCTAGCTAAGCTAAAACTAAGAATAATCAATCAAAGCACATGGTGGTACACAATTAAATTTTATCTTACACAGTTCCCTCAGTTATTAAGCAACTATATGTAGGAACTCTGCTAGTAAGTTGCAATGCTAATTGTTTTAAAGGCAAAAGATGAACACCTACTGCAATATGACATGCTACTTAGCATGCAAGAAGTGGGAGGAGAATCCTAGGGAAGCACAGAAAACAGTAACTAATTTTTTTGTTGTTGAAGTCTCACTCCGTTGCCCAGGCTGGAGTGCAGAGGCATGCCCATGGCCACTCCAGTGTCAACCTGCTGGGCTCAGGCAATCCTTTCATCTCAGCCTTCCAAGTAGCTGAAATCACAGGTGTGCACCACTACGACCAACTAAATTTTTTACTTATTGTAGAGATGAGGTCTCGCCAAGTTGCCCAGGCTGTTCCCGAACCTGTGGGTTCAGGTAATCCCCCCCTCACCTTGGCATCCCAAAATGCTGGGATTACAGGCTTGAGCCACTGCAATCGGCCCCACAGCAACTAATTTTAAATCAAAATGACTTGACAGTAAATAAGACAAGAATTCAGAGAAGTAGGAGATCCAGGAGCCATCACACAAGTTATATGTGATGTACATAACTATACATGATGTCTATAAGCATAGTCCCACAACGAAATATATCGATACTCTTAATTCTGTGCAAAGCTATAGCTCTTGAGGGGAGATCAGGGCCTGAATAGTAGAGGGCACCCCAGGGGAGTATGTAGTTATAAGTAGAGATATACAGGATGGAGTGAAAAGTATGGAAAGTTTTCAAATCTAGAAATTTATCTTTTCCATTGTCTTACTAGACTGTGGAGAGGCCATGTGCTCTCTGAGCTATGGCCATCGCCATGTTTCCTGGCTTTGGTCCCCTCCCCTACGTTGGGGAGATAAATCTCCTCTTTCTCTCTAATCTACTTTCTAAATAAACTATATTTTCTAATCTAAAAAGAAAGAAAGAAAGATCTGATGTAGTAGGAATCACAAAGGTAGGAGAGGATGACAAAATGGACTGACATAATCAAAGCTAAATTTAGGACAGATCTGATACCAGCACCTAAGAGAGCAGTGAGGAAACTGTCTTGGCGAAATGTTAGATTTACTTATAGGTACCCAAAACACTATTAATCCTACATGTTCAAAAACAAGCTGGAGCTCCCATTTAAAGTTGCTCCTTTTCCTATGTTCATGCATATGTGTTTTTAAATTACTCTTATTTTGAAATAACACAATTCTAGGAAAGTACATAAACATAAAAGCAGCTTACATACTGTTATAAAACAAACAAACCAGCATATAACCACCACTGAGGACAAGAAATAGAACACTGTTAGTACTCCCCCAACCCCCCCCCAAACATTCCTTCTCAATTACAAGTCCTTCTTTCCCAGGAGATAATCACTACCCTGTTTTTCCCTATGGTTTTACCATCTAGATATGCATTCTAAAGCAATTTAAGCTTAGTTTCCCCTGTTTTTAAATTTTATATAAATAGAACCATATAGTTGATAGGTACTCTTTCAGATCTGCCTACCTTTCACTCAATGTTTTTAAGGTTTAACTATGCTATATCGCTTACATAACTCTAGACCATTTATTTTTTATTGCTGAAGTTACTATACAGATATATTTATCTAGCTAGTCTAACAGTGATAGACATTTAGATTATGAAGGACATTTCAATTTTTTTTTTTTTTGGTGTTGGAATCTTACTCTGTCGCTCAGGCTGGAGTGTAGTGGCATGCTCACAGCCACCACAGCCTGGACCTGCTGGGCTCAGACAATCCTTCAAGCCTCAGGCTTCCAAGCAGCTGAAACTACAGGCGTGAGCCACCATGCCCAGCTAATTATTATTATTTTTTGAGTTAAAGTCTCACTCTGTTGCCCAGGCTGGAGTGCCGTGGCATCTCACAGCCACCTCATCCTCAACCTGTTGGGCTTAGGCGATCCTTCTGCCTCAGTCTTCCAAGCAGCTGGAACTACTACAGACGCACTCCACCACACCCATCTAGTTTTTGTGATTTATTGTAGAGTTGAGGTTTCACCAAGTTGCCCAGGCTGGTTTCAACCTCCTGAGCTCAATCCTCTCGCCTCCCAAAGTGCTAGGATTACAGGCGTGAGCCACCACACCCAGCCAGCATTTCAATATTTCATCTAATCTTTTCTACTGTCTTTAGAGAAAGGGGTGGTCCAAACTACCAGAAGTTTCCCAGAGTCTCCTTTATTTTCTGTCACAATTAAAACTTGACTTCGGTCGGGCTCAGTGGCTCAACCTGTAATCCCAGCAGTTTGGGACGCCGAGGTGAGTGGATTTGCCTGAGCCCGCGGGTTCAAGACCCACCCAGGCAACTTGGTGAGACCTCTTCTCTACAATAAATCAAAAAAATTAGCCAGGCATGGTAGCGCACGCCTGTAGTTCCGGCTACCTGGAAAGCTGAAGCGGAAGGACTGCCAGAGCCCAGCAGGCAGAGACTGCAGTGGCTGGAAGCGTACCACTGCACTCCAGTCTGGGTGACAGAGTGAGACTCCAACTTAAAAAAAACAAAACAAAACAAAAAAAACTCCACTTCTACATCTCTTCCACCTACTTTCTGCTACCAATTAAGCTGTGTCTCCATCCTTAACAGGACAACATTTTCCGTTTACCTGGACTGCTAAAATATGTTCCCAGTTGGTCTCCCTGTCTCCATCTGGCTCATATTACTACACTTTTTTCCTGAAATAATGTTTTTATGTCATATTTCTCCATAAAACAACCTTCAAAGGGCTTCCCAGTAAATAGGGGAAAAAAGTTCAAATTCATTTACTTGAAATGTGATGACGCCCTTGATAATATGCTTTCTATTAAACATTTCTATCATTTCCCCTCTATTCTTCCTGTATTCCAACCACTCAACCTCGTTATTGCTCAACATATATTCCTTAAACTTTCTCCCCCACTTGATTTTGTTTTCTGAACCTGAAACACCCAGGTTGCCATATCCCTCTGCCCTTCCTTATACAATCAAATGTCACCTCACTAATAAATCCTTTCCCACCTAAGACAGAAATAACCTTTTATGTATTTCCATACAACTTCATCTCTAAGCACCAGGAGGTCGACTGTGCAATACACTGTACCTCCTCACCACCCAACTGCTGCTCAGTGTCTTACACATAGCTGATATTATTTTAGATTCTTGAAATTCGTGAAATAGGTAGCAGCAAGACAAGAGAGAAGTGATGGATAAAGGAAAAATCAGGCTGGCGCAGTAGCTCACACCTGTAATCCCAGCACTTTGGGAGGCGGAGGCAAGAAGACTGCCTGTGTCCACAGGTTCAAGACCAACCTGGACAACAGAACGAGGCCTTATCTCTACAATAAACCAAAAAACTAGCTGGGCGTGGTGGCAAACGCCTGTAGATCCAGCTACTTGGAAGACTTAGGTGGAAGGATCCTCTGAGCCCAGCAGGTCAGCAGGTCGAGGCTGCAATACCTATGAGCATGCCACTGAACTCCAGCCTGAGAGACAGAGTGAGACACTGACTCAAAAAAGAAAAAAGAAAAATCTCAGATGAGGCAACTGAAGGAAAAAATTGCTCCAAGTTCATACAGCTAGTAAATGGTGGAGCAGGGTCCCATGTTCTCAATCACCACACTACAATAAAAGGGTACACTTGCCTTTTCTCCTATTCTACTCCCCAATAATACCTATATTTTTTAAGCAAGAAAAATCCCACTATCTAGTTGAAGAATAGTGATAAATGTCATCAAAAAAGCAAAGTTTCTAAAAAAGCAAATTTGCTTTCACATCCCAGAAATCAATTATAAAACCATGTATTACTTATGTGGCTAAAGAAAAGCTCCTTGGTATCATAATCACATATAAGTGCTAACTCTAGTACCTATCCATCAAATAGGTACTAACACTTCAGAATAAAAAGTGAAAAGCTATGTGCAATACAGTCCAAGACAGGTGAAAATCCTTCTTCAGGATTCTCCTATTAAGCCTTTGTGTTAAAAAAAAGTTTTCAACCACCTGTATCTCCCCCTGCTTCAAACATGCCAGTTACGACATTAACACTCACCCTACACACTATCAAAAAAATAAGTCTTAAAACTTTATCAAAGTAAACTGGGCACAGTAGTGGTTTATTCCTATAATCCCAGCACTACTAATCTCAGCACTTTGGAAGGCTGAGGCAAGAGGACTGCCTGAGCCCATGAGTTTGAGACCCAGCCTGGGCAACATGGCAAGACCTTGTCTCTGTAATAAATCAAAAAAATCAGTCGAACATTGGGGCACCTGACTGTGGTTCCAGCTACTTGGAAGGCTGAGGCAGAAGGATTGCCTGAGCCCAGCAGGTCAAGGTTGCAGAGGCCATGAGTGCGCCACTGCACTCCAGCCTGGGCAACATAGTGAGACACCGACTCTAAAAAAAAAAAAAGCAAAAACAAAAAACAAAGTAGACCTATAAGAAAAGAAATCGAAGCTGTAGAAGAGAAGATACTTTCTAACTTGTTCCCAACTCCAAAGAAACTCCATTTTTTGGTGTTTTGTTTTTACATCCAGTCAAAATGAAATCCAATTCACATTCATGTAATCTCAACAAACAGAAAAGTAAAACTAGAATTTATTTAAATAAATTATGGTTGATTTATTTAAATACTAGGTTATGGTTAAATTTATTTAAATACTAACTGAATAATGACCACATATTAGGAACTGTGTTATGTATAGGAATATGTACACAAAGAATCTAAACAGAAAAAGTGGTGAAACAGTCAATCAAATACACGTTAAGGTACCAAAAAGGTAGTGATGAACGGTCTTGAGAAATAAGAAAAGCTGTCTTAGAAGTAAGGCTTTAGCTGAGTTTTGAAGGACAATTAGGAAAAAAGACAGTGAGAAAGTTAAGTGAGGGCTGGGCCAGTGACAGTGCAATTCCAAAGAAGCTGCCAGAGGCAGCACCCTTAATAGCCTACAACTGATGGCCACACTTGCAACCTTGAGGCAACACAAAAATAAATGTGGTGACTACTGCAAAAGTCTTGTACTACTGAAGTGTTATATGAGAAGAGAAATAAAGATATAGAAATGAAGGAAGCCTGAAAGGAGCTGAAGTTTTATTCTTGTCACATACAGAAGGGACAACCCACTTTCCCAAACTCTTCCTTCTGAAAGGATTAGTGGTCAGGAGGAGCAGGGAAGCAGTTTATCAAAAGCTTAGTACTTGACAAAGGTTCAGTGAGGAAGTTATTCTATCAAATGAGTAAGGAGATATCTGGCATTCAGAGGCTGAAACAGAAGAGTATACTAGCCTTGGTGTAACAGGCCCAATACTGATTGAAGTTTGAGGCCTTAATCCAATAGCAGTAGCAACAGGGCCTCCACTAAAATAAGTTTGATGCTGATATTTTGGCAGGATTTATTGAGAGGACAGAAAAGCTCACAGAGCAGAAGGGGACTTTAGGGGGCTGCCCTGCCAATGGTTTATTAACTCCTTTTTTTTTAGTCAAGATTTCACTCTGTCACCCAGGCTGGAGTGCAGTGAGTGACATGGTCATGGCTCACCACAGCCTAAACCTCCTGGGTTCAGGTGATCCTTCTGGCTCAGCCTCCTGAGTGGCTAGGACTACAGATGCATGCCACCAAGCCCAGCTAATTATTTTATTATTTGTAGAGACATGGTCTCAATATGTGCCCAGACTGGTGTCAAACTCCTGGGCTCAAGTAATCTTCTTGTCTCAGCCTCCCAAGGTGCTGGGATTACAGGTGTGAGCCACTGTGCCTGGCCTATTACTTCCTTTTTCTAAAAAAAAAAAAAAAAAAACACTTTATTTTTATTTATTTTGGAGTTGGTAATCTCACTCTGTCACCCAGGCTGGAGTACAGTGGCATGATCATGGTTCACCGCAACCTTGATATTCTGGGCTCAGGCAATCCTTCTGCCTTAGTCTCCTAAGTAGCTGGGACTACAGGCATGTGCCACCACACCCAGATAATTTTTTTATATTTATAGAGACAAGGTCTCTCATGTTGCCTAAGTTGGTCTCAAACTCCTGGGCTCAAGCAATCCTCTCACCTTGACCTCCCAAAGTGTAAAGATTACAGATATGAGCCACCAACCCCGGCCTAAAACTTTTTTTGAAACAGTTTAAGGTTACCAGGAGAACTGAGCAGAAGCTACAGTTCCTATACAACCCCAACTCCAACAGAAGCACAACCTCGCCCACTATCCACATCACCCAACAAAGTGGTGAATTCAATGAACTTACATTGACAGATCATTATCAATCAAAGTCCATAGTTTACATGAGACTTCACACTTGGTGATATACATTCTACGGATTAGGACAAATGTATAATAATATGTATCCACCATTACAGTACCATACCAAATAGTTTCAAGTCTCTAAAAAATCTGTTTCAACTATCATTCATTCCTTCCTCCCCCAACTCCTAACAACCACTGACCTCTATTTTCTCTTTAGTTTTGCTTTTTCAGAATGTCACACAGTTAGAATCATACAGTATGAGCATTTCAAATTGACTTCTTTCATTTAGTAATAGGAATTTAAGATTCCTCCATGTTTTTTCACAGTCTGAAGATAGTTCATTTCTTTTTAGCACTGAATAATATTCCATTTCTGGATGTACCACAGTTTATTCATCCATTCACCTAGTGAAGGACATCTTGGCTGCTTCTAGGTTTTGGCAATTACAAACAAAGCTGCAATAAACATCCATGTGCCGGTTTTTGTGTAGACATAGTTTCCAACTCATTTGGGTAAATACCAGGAAATGTGATTGCTGGATTATACATTAAAAGCAAGTCTTGTTTTGTAAGACACTGCCACACCATCTTCCAAAGTGAATCTATCACTTTACATTCCCACCAGCAGTGAATGAAGAGTTCCTACCGCTCTATATCCCAGTACACATTTGGTGGTGACAGTGTTTTGAATTTTGGTCATCTAGTAGGTGTCTAGTGATATCGCAATGTTGTTTTAATTTGTATTTCTCTGATGACACAGGATATGAAGCATGTTTTCCCATGCTTATTTGCCATCCATTTGTGGTAAGGTGTCAAGGTCTTTGGCCCATTTTTTGATCAGGTTTTTTCTTATTGTTGAGTTATAAGAATTCACCATAAAAGGCTTGGCATGGTGGTTCAAACCTGAAATCCCAGCACTTAGAAAGGTCGAGGTGAGAGGACTGCCTAAGCCCAGGAGTTCGAGACCAACGTGGGCAACATGGTGAGACCTAGACTCTATGATAAATCAAAAAAGTAGAGGGATGTAGTAATGCGCTCTTGTAGTCCCAGCTTACATGGAAGGCGGAGGCAGAAGGCATGCCTGGGCTCAGGAGTTCAAGGTTGCAGTAACCATGATCGTGCCACTGTACTCCAGCCTGGGCAACAGAGAGAGACTCAAACTCAAAAAAAAAAAAAAAAAATTCACTGTATATTTTGAACAACAGTCCTTTATCAGATAGGTCATCTATAAATATTTTCTCCCTGTCTCTGGCTTGTTTTCTCATTCTCTTGATGTTTTCTCTTTGAAAAAATTCATCTCAAAGATCTTTCTGTTCTTTCTTTCTGCTATTGTTCTTGGTTTTATTAATGTCTGTTTTTGGTTTTTTTTTTAGTTGGAGTCTCACTGTCGCCCAGACTGGAGTGCAGTGGCCGCTCCCGGCAACCGCAGCCTCGACCTGATGGGCTCCGACGATTCTTCTGCCTCAGCCTTCCAAGTAGCCGAAATTACAGGCATGCGCTACTACACCCGGCTGATTTTTTGATTTATTGTAGAAATGAGGTCTCGCCAAGTTGCCCAGGTGGGTCTCAAACCCACAGACTCAGGCAATTCACTCACCTCAGCCTCCCAAAGGCACAGGATTACAGGCTGAGCCACCGAGCCCAGTGTCTGTTTTTTTTTTTTCAAGTCACAATCTGTAGCTGTTACCCAAGCTGGGATGCAGCGGCAAGCTCACGGCCACCACAGTCTCAACCTGCTGAGTTCAGGCAAACCCTCCGCCTCAATCTTCTCAGTAGCATGAACTACAGGCATGCACCACCATGCCTAGCTGATTTTTTTGATTTATTATACAGACAAGGTCTCATCAAGTTGCCCAAGCTGGTCTCGAACCCTTAGGCTTAGGAAATCCTCTCACCTCTGCTTCCCAAAGTGCTGAGATTACAGGCATAGGCCGCTCCACCCAGCCAATGTCTGCTTTTTATTATAAATACCTACTCTACTTTCTTTGAGTTTATTTTAACTGCCTGTTTCATTTTTTAACTTCATTCTTTTTATATACACACATACATATATGCATATAAATTTTTTTAAAGACAAGGTTTTGCTGTTATCCAGGCTGGAGTGCAGTAGAGCAATCATAGCTTACTGCACCCTTGAACTCCTGGGTTCAAGCAATTCTCCTGCCTCAGTCTTACAAGTAGGTGTGAACACAGGCACAAGTCACTGCACCCAGTTCATTCTCTTTTTCTCATAAACACAAGACTATAAATTTTCCTGTACCTTCTCAGCCACATCTCACATTTGTATTCTCATTACTTATTTTAATGTAAGAATAATTAATAAGAGCCGGGCTTGGTGGCTCAGCCTGTAATCCCGCACCTTTGGGAGGCTGAGGTGAGTGGATTGCCTGAGCCCGCGGGTTTGAGACCTGCCCGGGCAGCGAGACCTCATCTCTACAATAAATCAAAAAAATCAGCCGGGCATGGTAGCGCATGCCTGTAATTCCGGCTACTTGGAATGCTGAGGCGGAAGGATGGCCGGAGCCCAGCAGGTCAAGGCTGCGGTGGCCAAAAGCGGCCACTGCACTCCAGTCTGGGCGACCGAGTGAGACTCCAACTAAAAAAAAAAAAAAAAAAAGAATAATTAATAAGTCAAGAGAAATAAGGGAACAAATTGCACAAAACAAGAATAAAGTTACTTTAAAAATTAAGTCAAATACTGGTGAAATAAACAATTCAATATGGCTTAAAAAGAGAAGAATGGATGCATGTATAAAGATAAATCTGAGGAGTTTTTACAGAATAAAGTACAAACAGAGATGAGTACAGAAGTTTTTTTTCTTTTCTTTTTCAGTCAGAAGACAGGGCTGGGAGTGGTGGTTCATGACTATAATCCCAGCACATTGGGAAGCCGAAGTGAGAGGATTGCCTGAGCCCATGGGTTCGAGAAACAGCCTTGGGCAACTTGGCAAGACTTTTTCTCTACAATAAATTAAAAAATTAGCTAGGTGTGGTGTTGTGTGCCTGTAGTTCCAGCTACTTGAAAGGTTAAAGCGGAAGAATCACCTGAGCCCAGCAGGTCAAGGCTGCAGTGGCCAGGAGAGTGCCACTGCACTTCAGCCAGGCGACAGAGTGCGACTCCACTCAAAAATAAATAAATAAATAAATAAAGTTAGAAGACAACAAAAGACATCCAGAAGTTTCAACACGTGAATAACAGTAATTACAGAAAGCATCAAGAGATGGAGATAAGGTATACCGAAATAACAGCAAAATCTTCCTAAAACCAGAAATATAAGTCCTCAGACTTAAAGTGGCCAACAGTTTATCTTTTCAAAACTCACATCTAGAAATATTACAGTACATTTCAAAACATTAAGAATTTCTCTTATAGGTACACAAAGTTTACCATATATGAAACCTGACTCAGATGATTAGAGTATTTCCAGTGGAAAAAGGGTATAATTGGGAAAAACAAAACCAAAAAAACCTGTGGGATTTAAGATTTTATCAGCCCCTCTCCACAGATAGCTTAATATCAAATGAAAAATTCAAATATTATCAAAGTAAGCAGGAAAAGAAAATAATAGAGAAAAAAGTATGCAGTCGGGCTCGGTGGCTCAGCCTGTAATCCTGCGCTTTGGGAGGCTGAGGTGAGTGGATTGCCTGAGGCCACGAGTTCAAGACCCGCCTGGGCAACTTGGCGAGACCTCATCTCTACAATAAATCAAAAATTAGCCAGGCATGGTAGCGCGCGCCTGTAGTTCCAGCTACTTGGAAGGCTGAGGTGGAAGGATCACCGGAGTCCAGCAGGTCGAGGCTGCAGTGGCCGGGAGTGGCCACAGCACTCCAGTCTGGGTGACAGAGTGAGACTTCAACTCAAAAAAAAAAAAAAAAAAAAAAAAGTATGCTACAGTTTGTGTCCTGTGAAGAGAACGGATATAAAATTGTAACTATATATTGTCATACACCTACAGTTTTAAGTACATTTGTACAAGTTGTAAAGGTGACCACTAGTAAAACTGAAATAGAACACAAATATAACTTTGAAATAGAGAAAAATAAAAAGAACATTTCATGGATACAACAGAATAAGCAAATAGAAAATATGGTAACTATAAAGCGCCATTTAAAATGGCAGAATTAAATCTAAACATTAGTTATTGGCTGGGCACAGTGGCTCACACCTATAATCCCAACACTTTGGGAGACTGAGGTAGGAGGATTGCTTGAGGTCAGGAGTTTGAGATCAGCCTGGGAAACATAGTGAGGTCTGGTTTCTACAAATTATAAAAACTTAGCCAGGCGTGGTAGCACACACCATTAGTCACAGTCACTTGGGAGGCTGAGGTGAAAGGAATGCCTGAACCCAGGCTAAGGCTGCAGTGAGCCATGATTGAACCCAGGAGACTAAGGCTGCAGTGAGCCATGATTGTGCCACTGTACTCCAGCCTGAGTGCCAGAGTTTAAAAGACCCTAACTCAAAGGAAAAAAGAAAAAAAAAAAAAAAGAAATTACAAAGAGAAACTTAAAAGTTCACACTCAGAGAAGTTTCCCAAAAGTCTCCTACTTTTAAATTAATCTACACTTCAGTACAATATTTAATTGAAAAATACTTCCAACAGTATTACAGAACAAAATTCAGAATGTCTTTCCAGAAATACATGGAGACAAACTCCAAGTAAATAACTCTAGTTCCCTAGAGAAGTTTTAGAACTAAATAATAAAAACCCTCTTTGTAATGGTGCCATAAAATAAATAAACCTGAAAGTAAACGTTACCAAAATTAAGAAACACCACTGACTTCAACAAAGACGGTCAGATCCATGAAAAGAAGAGGAAAACAGAAAAATCAAACTAATCAAAGAACATTTTATCCTTCATGAGCCCTGGGAAAGTAGTCTATAGCCTGTGTTTAAAACATAAGTATTAGGCCAGATGCAGTGGTTCAAGCCTGTGATCCCAGCACTTTGGGAGGCCGAAGAGGGAGGACTGCCTGAGCTCTGGGGTTCAAGACCAGCCAGGGCAACATGATGAGACCTCATCTCTACAATAAATCACAAAGTAAGCCAGGTGTGGCAGCGTGCACCTGTGGTTCCAGCTACTTGGAAGGCTGAGGCAGAGGGATTACTTGAACCCAGCAGGTCGAGGCTGCAGTGGCCATTAGCATGCCACTGCACTCCAGCCTAGGCAGCAGAGAGACTTCGACTCAAAAAAAAAAGCATAAGAATAAGCACTGGAGTTCAACAAACCTGTGTTTGAGTGTTTAACTCCTTGTGTTACCAAACTAGACAAATAACTTAAGCTCCAAATGTTAATTCCCACATGAATTAAATGGGGATAATAGAGTCTAGCCTCATAAAGCTATCAGGAGGATAAAATAAAATGCCAGACATGGAAGACTCAATAATTAATAGCTATTATTATTATTATTAAATTGTAGTTGGTGTGTGAAATGGGGTAATAGTCTTGGTATTATTTAATAGCTGTTTTATAAAGTACTCTCTGAATTTTAAAATCAAATGGGAAATATTTTCCACTTATTTCTCACAATATTTGAGTTCTCAGTTCCCAACAACTAGCTGCAATTTTTAAATTAAAATTAGGATTGACAGGGCACAGTGGCTCAATTCCATAATTCTAAAGCTTATACGGGAGAATAACTTGAGGCCAGAAGTTTTAGAACAGTCTGGGCAACACAGCAAGACTCCGTCTCCACAAAAAATTAAAAAATTAGCAGGGCTCAGGGGTGCATGCCTGTAGTGCCAACTACTTGGGAGGCTGAGGTGAGAAGATTGCTGGAGCCCAGGTGTTTGAAGGCACAGTGAGCTATGTTTGTGCCACTATACTCCATCATAAGTGACAGAGCAAGAGCCTGTCTCTAAAAATAATAAATGAGATTAGAATCACTAATGGAATAAATATAGGTTGCCACCCTACTACTACAAGTGCTCCAAATTCCAAACTAAAGAACAGAAAAAGATTAAGACTGGCATTAATACTGTCATTCTCCAGTCCCAGTAATTTCTTCCCTTTTAGAACTAAAACAATTTTCAGAGAGAAAACATTAAAAAGTACCTAATGAAATAGAATCCTGTTCTAAAACTTGGGAACCTGTCCAATCAGTTGGACTGTTGACTAAGAAAGCCTAAATAACTTCTCAATTTTGCTTTTACCAAATAAATGTCATTAATATACCTAACACAGACTTAAAGATTTGTGAGCAATATATCTGTTTAAATAATTAAAGGAAGATCTTATTCATGTCCTCCAAGAACATATCAAGTATTTTTAGTTCCTGGTATTCAAGAGTATATAGGTAGAAAAAAATTGAAGCAAAATCCCCTACACTCAAATAAATAAGAAACATTAAGCTTGAATTCCCTAACACTACATTTACTGCAAAATTTACAGATGGGGAATGCAAGAAATAAAGCAGTTACTGGCTGCACATTAGTCTATCCAAATACTGACATGTTAATTCTTGCTTCTTTTACATTCAATTCAACAGGTTTCTTTGTTACTTCTAAGTATAGTTCCTTACCTTTCCATTAGCTTCTCTTTATCCCAATTGAAGTGGCTAAGGAGTATTCTTGTAATAGTTGCTGGATTCTAAAGGAGGGGGAAAAAAGTCATTTTAATTACAATGAATTGTACTTCATTGACATTTAGTGAATTCCTAGGTTGAATTTAAATTTCCACATTACTCCACCCAAATTCCTATTCCTAGTATATTTCTTATTCCCCTAAAAAAAAAAAATTATAATTATAAGATCAAAATTATTTAAAAATAGTTTGTAAACTACTGTGACTGGTCAAAAACTAAACTAAAATGAAAATGATTTACCGCACTAATATGCCAGGTTTCTTTAGGGTTCAAAATAGGTCAAAATGAAAATAAATTAAAAATTACTGTGTTAAATCAGGCACTAATTTAAAATAATATTTTTGTAATTAAGACTTAACAGACTGCCACACAGCAGCACACTAAATTTGATCAATAAGATTTCTAACACCTAGTTGGGAACAATGGCATGCACCTGTAGTCACAGCAACTCAGAAAGCTGAGGTTGGAGAATCTTTTCAGTCTCCTCTGAGAAACATGGCAAGAACGGATCTCTCAAAACAAAAAAAATTCTAACATCTTATCCACTGAATAGTTTCAGCAAGTCCAAACCATTTTTAAGTCAGAGGGTACTTCAGAAACATTTAACCAAAATGACAAAAGAGTTGTACCACATAACAATTTATAGTGTGATCTTAGGTTGCTATCTCAAGTAGAA
This sequence comes from Cephalopachus bancanus, assembly GCA_027257055.1. Lineage (NCBI taxonomy): Eukaryota > Metazoa > Chordata > Mammalia > Primates > Tarsiidae > Cephalopachus > Cephalopachus bancanus. The sequence continues at coordinate 1,832,745 of JAPVLO010000355.1, forward strand.
AAGTTAACACCATGAAGTAAAACCAAAGGTTTACTGGCCTATCATTCACTGCTGTCACAAATACCTCCATTTCCCATGAAACAAGTGAGTTCACTATTAAGGTACAGAATGTTAACTTAAAATACAACAGCACAGTGACTTATGCCTATAATCCTAGCACCTTGGGAGGCCACCAATCTACAACAGTTAAAATGTGAAAAGAAACCTAGTAACTGATACTAAATTATGTTTACCTGTATAGACTATATACATAATGTCATCTTCAGCTCTTTCTTAGAAATGTGATGCCAGCACTTTGGGAGGCTGAGGTGAGAGGATTGCCTGAGCTCATGGGTTCGAGACCAGCCAGGGCAACTTGGCAAGACCTCATCTCTAAAATAAATCAAAAAATTAGCCAGGCATGGTGGCATGTGCTATAGTTTCATCTACTTGGAAGGTTGAGACAGAAGGATTCAGAGTCCTGCAGCCTGGGCAACAGACTGAGACTGTAACTCAAAAAAAAAAAAAAGAAAAAGAAAGAAATGCAATTTAAATGGGGTGTAGTGACTCACACTCTGTAATCCCAGCACTCTGGGAGGCAGAGATGAGAGGATTGCCTGAACTCAGGGGTTCAAGACCAACCTGAGCAACATGGTAAGACATCGTCTCTACAACAAAATTTTAAAAAATTAGCCAGGTACAGTGGCTCATGCCTGTAATCCCAGCACTTTGGGAGGCCAAGAAGAGAGGACTGTCTGAGTCCTCGCGTTCAAGACCAGCCTGAGCAACACGGTGAGACCTCATCTCTACAATAAATCAAAAAATTAGCCGGGGGTGGTGGCGCTCACCCGTGGTTCCAGGTACCTGAAAGGCTGAGGCAGAAGGATCGCCTGAGTTCAGCAGGTTGAGGCTGCGGTGCCATGAGCGTATCACTGCACTCCAGCCTGAGAAACAGAGTGAGACTTCCACTCAAAAAAAAAAGGAAAAAAAAAAAAGAAAGAAAAAGATATGTGATTTAGAACATTTTTTAAACATTTAGAACATCTTGGACACTGGTGATAGGTTTTCACAACAGAATCTGCCTATAACTGAAAAAGTCACTAGACTTAGCCATATGCAAAATAATGGCAATAATCCTATCAATTGAGACTTGAGTCTAGTAGTATTAACTAGAAGTGTGCAACTCTCATGTGACTTCAGGGCATCCAGTATGCTATATTCTCTACCACCAGACAGAAACCTTAAGGAAAAGTATTTCAGGAATTGTTAAAAAGTCTCAACTTACAAACTGAAAAAAAGGGAGGGGAGGGGGAATGACTTGATGTTGCTAGTGCCAAACACTAGTTCCAGTCAGACATTCCCAAACCTGTAACTGGTTTATCAAGAGTATCTATGAGTCAAGCATTATGGCTCACACCTGTAATCCCAGCTTTAAGAGGTGGAGGCCAGAGGACTGCTTGAATCCAAGAGTTCCAGACCAGTCTAGGTAACATAAAGAGACCTCATATCTACAAAATTTTTTTTTGAGTTGGAGTCTCACTCTGTCACCCAGGCTGAAGTGCAGTGGCACACGCATGGCCCCCGCAGCCTCAACTTGCTGGGCTCAGGAGATTTTTCCACCTCAGCCTTCCAAGTGGCTGGAACTACAGACACGTGCCACCATGCCTGGCTAATTTTTAAAATTTATTGTAGAGATGAGGTCTTGCCAAGTTGTCCAGACTGGTCTCAAACCCGTGGGTTCAGGCAATCCTCTCACCTTGGCTTCCCAAAGTGCTGGTATTACAGGCATGAGCCGCTGTACCTGGCCTTATAAAAAAAACTTTAAAAACTAGAAAAGTGTGGTGGCACCCACCTGTAGGTCCAACTACTTGGGAGGGTGACACAAGGGAATCACTTGAACCCGGGAGTTGGAGGCTACAGTGAACCATGATCATGACACTGCATTCCAACCTATGTTACAGAGTGAGACTCTGACTCCAAAAAAAAAAACAAAACAAAAAAACCTATAGAAATTTTTATGTTTAAACACAGATTCTTAGCCCTCCATCCCCTCCATATTTTTATTTTACAGGCTTAAGGCAGGGTGTTCCTGATGCGCTCAAGGCCATGTCAGGTATGTCAGGTATGACATTAAAACTAAGAGTACTCCATGCTTCTGGCTAGGAGAATAAAGAAAAAGTCCCTGAGAGCTTAAGAGCATGGGAGAAATCAGAGAAGATATATCATACAAATACTAATCAAATGAAAACTACAGTGACTATATTTCCATCAAACAAAGTAAACTTCAGGACAAAGTAAACTTCAGGCCAAGGAAGATTACTAATGATAAAGAGAAAACTCACTATTCAATACACTAAGAAGACATAACATTCGGCAGGGCTCGGTGGCTCAGCCTGTAATCCCAGCACTTTAGGAGGCCAAGGCAAGAGGACTGTCTGAGTCCAAGGGTTCAAGACCCACCCGAGCAACTTGGTGAGACCTCGTCTCTACAATAAATAAAAAATTAGCTGGGCATAGTAGCACGCGCCTGTAGTTCCAGCTACTTGGAAGGCTGAGGCAAAAGGATTGCCAAAGCCCAGCAGGTTGAGGCTACGGTGGCTGGGAGCGTGCCACTGCCCTCCAGTCTGGGTGACAGAGTGAGACTCCAACTCAAAAAAAAAAAAAAAAACCCAAAAACAAAGACATAATCCTAAATCCCCCTAACGACAAATCTTCAAAATAAAGTAGATGACTATGTCTGACTATACAGAAAATACCATGGATCTTCAAAAAGTTTCTAGAACTACGTTTAGCAATGTCTAGAATACAAGGTCAATATCAGCTGTATCTTTACGTACTAGCAATGAATAACTGAACTTTTCTAAAAACTTAAAATATCACAAACAACAGCACCAAAATATGAAATATTTAGGTATAAATTTAACTAAATATTTGAAGAATCTATATGCTGAAAAGTACAAAATGCTTATAAAAAATATGACCTAAATAACAGAGGAGTGCACCATCTACATGGACTGTGAGACAACACAGTTAAAATTTAATTCTTCCCAAACTGACCAAGAGTCCACTTGATGCCAATCAAAATCCCAGGATTTGCTGGACATGGTGGCTCACACCTGTAATCCCAGCACTTTGGGAGGTAGAGGTAAAAGGATTACCTGAGCCGATGGGTTCGAGGCCAGCCTGGGCAACATGACAAGACCTTGTCTCCACAATAAATAAATAAAAAATAAGCCAGGCATGGTGGCGCACGTGTGTAGTTCAAGCTGAGGCAGAAGGATCATCTGAGCCCAGCAGGTCGAGGCTGCAGTGGCCGTGAGTGTGCCACTGCACTCCAGCCTAGACGAGAGAATGAGACTCCGACTCAAAGAAAACAGACAGACAAAAAAAAAAAAAAAACCCCAGGATTTTAAAAATAGCTATCAAAGTGATTCCAAAATATATATGTAATAGCAAGAAAACGAGAATGGCCAAACTTTGAAAAAAATCTAAAAAGGAACATTATCTGCTTTTATAGTACTAGCAAAAGGATAGATACACAGATCAAAGGAACAGGAGACCAGAAATAGATCCACGTAAATATGACAAACTGACAAACTGATTTTTTTTTTTTTTTTGAGTTGGAGTCTCTCTCTGTCGCCCAGACTGGAATGCAGTGGCCGCTCCCGGCCACCGCAGCCTCGACCTGCTGGGCTCCGGCGATCCTTCTGCCTCAGCCTTCCAAGTAGCAGGAATTACAGGCATGCGCTACCATGCCCGGCTTATTTTTTGATTTATTGTAGAGATGAGGTCTCGCTGCCCAGGCGGGTCTCGAACCCGCAGGCTCAGTCAATTCACTCACCTCAGCCTCCCAAAGGCGCGGAATTACAGGCTAAGCCACCGAGCCGGCTGATTTTTTTTTTTTTTTTTTTTACAAAAGCGATAATGCCCTGGTTTTTCTTCAGAATGACTGAATTGTTTGCATTTACAAAAGTAACAAAACAATTCAATGTGGGGAGAAAAAAAAACTAGTCCTTTCAACAAACAGTACTACAATAATTAAGACATTCATATTTTAAAACTCTACTTTAACCACACCTCTCCCTTTTTATACAAAATGCATAATGAATTAGACTCAAATGTGAATCAGACTATAAAACTTCTTGGAGAAAATCTGTGACTTTGGGTGAGGCAAATAATTCTTAGATTAAGAATGAGAAGACTGGGAGAAAGTATTTAGAAGTTACATATCTGAAAATGGACTTTATTCAGTATATTTTTTAAAATTTTCAAAACTTAACAATAAGAAAACAAAAGGCCATTTCAAAATGAGTTTATATGATTCTATTTATATGACACAGTAGGAAAGGCAAAATTATAGGTTTCAAAGATGGGCACAACTGTAGTCCCAGCTACTCAGGAAACTAAAAAGCAGGGGGACTGCCTGAGCTCAGGAGTTCAAGATTATAATGCACTATGTTTGTGCCTGTGAGTACACTGCACGCCAGCCTGCGAGACACAGTGAGACGCAGTTTCTCTTTTAAAAAGAGAAGTGGAGGATAGTGTATAAATTCATGGTTGCCAGAGATTAAGGGTGGGAAGAATCTGAATATGAAGGGGAAGAAGGAAATTGGGGGGATGGTGCTGAGGGAACTGTTGTGTAAGTTGATTGTGGTGTTTATACAACTCTACATATTTGTCAAAACTCATAGAATCGTATATGCCCTGATGTAAATTTTATCATATATAACTTAAGATATAAATTTAAAGTATAAAATTAATGTAACCTGCCCTGAAGCATCTATATTTGAGTTCTTTTTAAAAGAACAATGGGCCAGACTCGGGTGGCCCATGCCTGTAATCCCAGCACTTTGGGAGGCTGAGGTGGGAGGAATGCCTAAACCCATGGGTTTGAGACAGCCAGGGTAACCTGGCGAGACCTCATCTCTACAATAAATCAAAAAATTAGCCAGGCATGGTAGTACATGCCTGAAGTTCTAGTTACTTGGAAGGCTGAAGCAGAAGGATCACCTGAGTCCAGTGGGTCGATGCTGGGGTGGCCATGAGCTTACCATTGCACTCCAGCCTGAGACTAGTAAGATTTGAACACATGGAGAAAGTTTTAAAAATTTATGCATATAGTTATCACTCCCTACAAGAAGTGGTCAAAGGAGAGAAATCCACCTAAGTGTACTACCAAAACTGATAGTTTAGTGGAAAGCCAAGTCAAGCTGTTGGTTAGAATAAAGAGCTCTTTATCTTTTTCTTACTGGTGTTCACCATTTTTAGAAGATATAAACAAACTGTACAAAATCAGTTTCAGCAAATCACTATAATTAGAACACTAATACTAGTAGCAAAGGAGTCAACTTTTAGGACAATAAATCAACCTGAAATGTTACACCTTACCTATTTATAACTCTAAATCAAAATCACCCCTCTCGCCACCTCCAATTCTGGCTACATATCAGAAACTCCTGAGAAACTTTAAAACTACCAGTACTTGGGCTTACCCTCAGTAATTCTGACTCAGTTGTTGAGGGTGGGTTGTGAATATATATATTTTCACCTGAAGTTTTAACTTTAAGTTTCCCATATACTAATACGCAGCCAAAATGGAGACTTACTGCTCTGAACAGTTTCCTCTCTAGGGGCTCTGAAAAAGCGTATCTATAGAACTCCCTTGAATGTAGTAGCATATCCCAGGCCCAGAAGCAGTGTGTTCTTTGAAAGTATCTCCAAAGTTTTGTTCTTGCATTTTTATTTATTTCATTTTTTATATTCTGTAGAGATGGGGTCTTACTAGTTGCCAGGGATGATTGCTTGAGGCCAGTTTGAGACCAGTCCTAGCAACATAGTGAGACCTTATTTCTAAAAAAATTTTTTTTAATTTCCCAGGTGTGGTGGGATGCACTTGTAGTCCGAGTTACTGGAGAGGCTAATGTAGGAAGATATGTTGAGTCCAACAGGTCAAGGTTGCAAGTATTCTATGAACAGGTTCTATAACACAAAAGAGTAGATGGACAGCAAAAAATCTTTTACCCCAATTAAGATACACAGAGGTCTCTAAAACCTAGCTCATTTATCTCAGAATTTAATCTGAAATAGCACCTCCATCCTAAAACTCAGTTTGAAGATTTTTCCCACATAAAAATGAGCTTGTATGTCTGTCAAGTGAGCTGCTGATGGTCCAAAATTAAGACTATTTTTAATAAGGTCTTCTTAAACACTATTAGAAATCCAAAAGCCATAAAGTCAAAAACATCTATATAATACTAAGAAATATTTGTAACACCCATAACAAAAGATAAATAAGCAAGCACACATACAAAAAAGGCAAAATCTAACAAAAGTAATGTATAAATTCAATTTCCAGTGACTTAAAGGTAACATGTATTTTTAAAAGAATTTATAACTAAACACTAGTCATCAAACTTCCCAGTTCTGAATATTTATTTCTAAGCTACCTTCAAAAGGAAGGTAAAAAAGAAAGCAAAACTGTTAAAGATAATATTCCTGGGAAAGCTCGCCCCTGAAGATGCTGCCCAGAAGACTATTTCAGCAGGAATTCATTCTTTCACTCACGACTCATGGAAACTATTTTAAAAAACAAAATTTAACACTGACAAGTACTGATTAGCTGTCAGCAATCCTGTAAATACATAACACATAATTTGAAATTTTGCTGAAGTATACATTTGAATTACAAATGTAATTCTGATGTACCAAAACTTATTGAGTAATGCACCAGCCAATGATCCATCTTGTCACTGCTGTTCTTCACCTAGCCTGGCACATGTATTTTAGAAAGGAAATTACTTCCTTCTATGTCAATCCAAATTGGGAGCCACAAGAATTTCACCTCTAGAAAATGTCAAGAGTTTAATCAGTGTTTCTAAAAAATATTTCTATAAACAGAAGGAAGGATGCCATCACTATGTATAATCATTTTACCTCTTCCATAAAAATTTAACTGGAAGGCTGGGCATGGTAGTTCACACCTGTAAACACAGCACTTTGGGAGGCAGAGGCGGAAGACTGCTTGAGCCCAGGAGTTCCAGATCAGCCTGGGCAACAAAGAAAGACCTCATATTTACAAAAATTAAAAAAAAAAAAAAAAAAAAAGCTGGACATGGTGAAAAATAAATCAGACACGCACCCGTAGTCCCAGCTACCTGGGAGGCTAAGAGGTCAAGGCTGTGATGATCTGTGATTGTGCCACTGTACTACAGCTTGGGCAACACAAAGTGAGACCCTGACCCAAAAAAATAAATAAATAAAATTTCAGTTGCAAACCGAAAGGGATGAGTAATGGAAAGGATATATTTATAGAAACAATAAAGCGGTAAAACTTTCATTTTACACCAGAAAAACAAACTGAAGACTTTAAATAGCATTCTAAAATTTAGCACCAAGAGTCTAGTCAAGTCCTCTCCAACATACATAACAACCCTGGTTTTAAACTTTTTTTTTGAGTCAGGGTCTCACTCTGTCACCCAGGCTGGAGTATAGAGTACAGTGGATTAATCATGGCTCACCACAGCCTTGATTCCTGGGCTCAGGTGATCCTTCCACTCAGCCTCCTGAGTAGCTAGGACCACAGTCACACAACACTATGCCTGACTAATTTTTTTATTTTTATTTTTTGTGGAGATGAGGTCTTGCTATGTTGCCCAGCCCGGTCTCCAACTCCTGGACTCCATCAATCCTCCCATCTCAGCCTCCCAAAGTGCTAAGCACATGCATGAGCTACCAGGACTGGCCTCAAATACTTCCTGATAATAAATTTTAACAGCATTTGAAGCAATACTTTCTCAAATCCTATCTTTTTATTTTATTTATTTTTTGAGTTGGAGTCTCACTCCGTTGCCCAGGCTGGAGTGCAGTGACATACTCACAGCCACCCCAGCCCTCCAAGTAGCTGGAAATACAGGCACACTCTACCACACCCGGTTAAGTTTTTATTTATTGTACAGACGCGTTCTCGCCAAGTTGCCCGGGCTGGTCTCAAACCCCGGCCTCAGGCAATCCACTCACCTAGGCCTCCCAAAGTACTGGGATTACAGGATGAGCCACTGAGCCTGGACTTTTTACTGAATTCTTCCTTCCCATCATAGCAACTCAAAACACCTACTGATAAGTGGTAGGACGCTGATTAGCACTTCACTGACTACTTCTTACTTATTCATATCCTATGTATATACAGCACATAACATATTGTTCAATAACATAAACATAAGTAAGATTATTTGAAAACCACAGCGCGGCTTTTATTTTAGAAGAGTATAAGGGTTTTATTTAAGTAAATTTGTCCCTTATATACTGTTTTCTAAGAAAAACCCTATTTCTTTAAAAAGTCATTGTAGATTTCTCTTTTTAAATTGGAATCTCACTCTGTCACCCAGGCTGGAGTGCAGTAGCACATTCACAGCCACTGTAACCTCGACCTGTTGGGCTCAGGCAATCCTTCTGCCTCAGCCTTCCATGTAGCTAGAACTACAGGCACGTGCCACCATGCCCAGCAAGTTTTTTGATTTATTGGAGAGATCAGGTCTTGCCAAGTTGCCCAGACTGATCTTGAATCCCTGGGCTTTAGGCAATCCTCTTGCCTCAGCCTCCCAAAATGCTGGGATTATAGGTGTGAGCCACCGCACCTGGCTATAGACTTATTTAAAGCTCATAAAACAGTCATAAAAACAAATGATTTTGAATTAGACACAAATGTGTCCTTCTATCCTTTAAGACAGGTTTTATAACCACAGCCCACGTAAACCTCCAGTACATTCTCTTGCCAGTTATTCTAAAAACACACAGCTCAATAATGAAGAATCATGACAAGTGAACACATGGCACGTACAACTGGAATCTACCTCCCTTCATGAAGGCTTATAGTGAACACTTGGTCTACATAAATTTGCTGAGAAAATTTTAAAGAATAAAGGTATTACTAAACGTAGACCTCCAGGACTGAATTAAATCACTGCTTTAAATATTTTATTTAATATACACAATAGTTTTAAAAGTTAACGGTGCCAGGTATTTCAGCATTTTGGAAAGTCAAGAGAAGAGGACAGCATCAGCCCAGGAGTTCAAGACCAGCTTGGGCAACATAGGGAGACCGTACCTCTAAAACAAAATTAGCCAGGTTGGTTGCACGCACCTATAGTCCCAATTGGGAGGCTGGGGCTCAGTGAGACCTGATCTTGCCACTGTATTCCAACCTGGGCACCAGAATGAGACCTTAACTCAAACAAACAAACAAACAAAAAAACAAAACTTAAAACTACTGCAAGGTTTAACAATCTGTGCCAGACCTCACTCACTACTGATTTCTAATCCTCTGAGGTAACCATTTTAAAACTCTTAGCTGTGTCTTCTAATATTTCCTTTTAACCTTACCTCTTAATAATATGGTTATGCTTATTTTTCCATTTCAGATATAATCACCTTCCTGATATGAAAGATAAGGATTTAGTACTGCTACATGCACTTCTCAGTCTTTCTTACATAATTTATTGCCATTTTAAATTATATCCATTGTTTTTTAACATTCAACTAACAGGAATTACAAAAGAAAGGAGAGAGAAGGAAATTACCAAAGCAGTAATAGGAGCTACTTCCCCAAAGCTTTAAAAGGACACAAATCTTCCAGTTAAGGGTCCACCAGAGGCCCAGCACAATGAATTAAAAAAAGTCACACTTATACATCTCTTCAGAACACCAAAGATATTCAAGAGAAAAGGCTTAAACTTTTAAAAAATTTTAAGTCACAAAGAAATGAGAACCAGACTGGTATCAGTCTTATCAGCAATTGTGAAAGCAGAAGGCAATGTCTTTCAGAAGAATTCCAATTCCACCTAGTCAATCTAGGAATCCAATTTGAAGGAAAATTAACCATATTATCAGGGCCACAATAAGTAATAACCCTAAGAAAACTTTTGTGGGAGTTAAGGATGTATTTCAGCAAAATGTGATTAAATAAAGAAAAAAACATAAATTTAAGAATCATAGGCTCCAACACAGAAAAAAGGGCGATGGAAAGTCCATGGTGGAGAGCTATATGTAAGAGGCTTAGAGGGAGAGCCACCCTGATTAGAAGAGCAGAATGAAGGGCTCCAAAGAGTGTAAATAAATCCAAACGACCTTGACACCAAAGTACTGTTCTTAGGAGCGTATTGTTCTCCAGAGGATTTGACATTAGGCATGTTAAAAACAAAAAAAGCAATAGTCATAATACACTACTTGAAATGTGACTGACTGATATTTATAAACCAAAAAAAGAAACATTCAATGATGTCACTCAAAATCAAGCTGTGAGCAAATTAATAAGACTTGGTTATGATGAAAAGACAAAAGAATTCTGATAAAACAAAAGTATAGCTGGCATAAAATGGGATTCTCAAATATGGAGAAAGAATGGAAGAGGAGAAAGATAATGTCAAAAGGTGATGAAAAAGAGACAGATAAAGCTATAAGTATAATCATTACAAGACATAGTAACTGTTTTTTCATTTGTTACTACATGCATTACTTTTTTTTTCTTTCAAATAACACATTGGAGAAGAGAGTTACAATAATCATCATACATTAAGAACTCATGGCCGGGCACAGTGGCTCAAGTCTATAATCCCAGCACTTTGGGAGGCTGAGGCAAGAGGATTGCATGAGTCCATGGGTTCGAGACCAGCCTGGGCCACATGGTGAGATCTCATCTCTACAATAAATCAAAAAATGAGTTGGGCATGGTAGCACACGCCTGTAGTTCCAGTTACTTGGGAGGCTGAGGCAGAAAAAACACATGAGCCCAGCAGGTCGAGGCTGTGGTGGCTGGGAATGCGCCACTGCACTCCAGCCTGGGTGACAGAGTGAGACTTCAACTCAAAAAAAAAAATAAAAGAAAAAAAAAAAACTCATTAAGGTACAAAGGATATAAAAGGGCAATTCAGAGAAATGTAAAACAACCAGCTATTATCAGATTAATACAAATTTGAAGATTCTCAATAGTTGTCAGCAAGTGTGTAGAGAAAATGGTAGTTCACGCACTGCTGGTGTAAACTTTTATACCTTTTCAAAAATATTCTGCCTTATTTTTAAAAATTGTAAGGGCCGGGTATGGTGACTCACACCTGTAATCCCAGCACTTTGAGAGGCAGAGAAGAGAGGATTCACTGAGCCTAGGGGTTCAAGACAAGCCCAGGCAACTCGGCAAGACTTCACCTCTATAACGAATAAATAATTAAAAAGTTAGTCAAGCGTAGTGGCGCATGCCTGTAGTTCCAGCTACTTGGAAGACTAAGGCAGAAGGATCGCCTGAGCCCAGCATGCCACTGTACTCCAGCATGGACAACAGAGTGAGAACTTCGACTCAAAACAAACAAACAAAAAACTATAAGGGAAGAAAATGGAAGAAGAAATGCAATACAGAATGAATTATATGTCCAACAATAAAATCATAAACTGATATAACCATACTAGAAAATACCATACAACTGTTAATTCCATACTATACTGTCAAAGGAAAAAGTGGCACCTTGCAGCATAAAGTGGAATTGGAACAGGAAGGAAGAGCGAGCACAAATATGACATTTTCCTTCTACAATAAAACATTTCTGTTGTAGGTTAAAGTTTACTGACACAAGAAACAAATCTTTTTTTTTTTTTTTTTGAGTTGGAGTCTCACTCTGTCACCCAGACTGGAGTGCAGTGGCCGGCAGCCTCGACCTCCTGGGTTCCGGCAGTCCTTCCGCCTCAGCCTTCCAAGTAGCTGGAACTACAGGCACGCGCTACCATGCCCGGCTAATTTTTGATTTTTATTGTGGAGATGCGGTCTCGCCAAGTTGCCCAGGCGGGTCTCGAACCCGCGGGCTCAGGCAATCCACTCACCTCAGCCTCCCAAAGGCGAGGGATTACAGGTTGAAACACTGAGCCCGGCTTAAGAAACAAATCTTTAAAGAAATCTTTCTGAGCAATTATTTAGAGATCTAGTCAAAAAGTTCTCACCTTCCTGATTTCCTTATTAAGAAACCCTTTCAGCCAGGCTCAGTGGCTTAGCCTGTAATCCTGCACCTTGGGAGGCTGAGGTGAGTGGACTGCCTGAGCCCATGGGTTTGAGACCCACCTGGGCAACTTGGCGAGACCTCATCTCTACAGTAAATCAAAAAAATTAGCCAGGCGAGGTAGCGCATGCTGTAGTTCCAGCTACTTGGAAGGCTGAGGCGGAAGGATCGCCGGAGCCCAGGAGGTCGAGGCTGCGGTGGCCAGGAGCAGCCACTGCACGCCAGTCTGGGCGACAGAGTGAGACTCCAACTCAAAAAAAAAAAAAAGAATCCCTTTCTGGCCAGGCGTGGTGGCTCATGCCTGTGATCTCGGAACTATGGAAAGCATAGGCAAGAGGATTACCTGAGCCCAGGAGTTTGAGACCAGCCTGGGCTACATGGTGAGACCTCATCTCTACAATAAATCAAAAAATTAGCTGGACATGGTGGCGTGTACTTGTAGTTCCAGCTACTTGGAAGGCTGAAGCAGAAGGACTGCCTGAGCCCAGCAGGTCAAAGCTGCGGTGGCCATGAGCATGCCACTGCACTCCAGCCTGGGCAACAGAGCGAGACTCCAACTAAGAAAATTAAATTAAATTAAATTTAAAACAAATTAAAATAAAATATCTCTACTATGGTATATCATGAAAACTTCATTTTCTCACTTAATATAGTACATAGTTTGTATTAACTACTAACACAGCCTTCGTAGGAGTCTCACTCTGTTGCCCAATTGGAATACAGTGGCACACTCACTGCCACCGCAGCCTCGACCTGCTGAGTTTAGGCAATCCTTCCACCTCAGCCTTACAAGTAGCTGGAACTACAGGCATGTATCACCATACCTGGCTAATTTTTTGACTTACTGAGGAGACGAGGGCTCACCATGTTGCCCAGGCTGGTCTCGAACCTGTGGGCTCAAGCAATCCTCTAGCCTCAGCCTCCCAAAGTGCTGGGATTACAGGCGTGAGCCACTGCACCTGGCTGATACTTAAGATCTTTAAGTTTAAAGTCATTTTGAAAATCCATGCTGGGCTCGGTGGCTCAGCCTGTAATCCCGCGCCTTTGGGAGGCTGAGGTGAGTGGATTGCCTGAGCCCGTGGGTTCGAGACCCGCCTGGGCAGCGAGACCTCATCTCTACAATAAATAAAAAATCAGCTGGGCGTGGTAGCGCATGCCTATAATTCCGGCTACTTGGAAGGCTGAGGCAGAAGGATCGCCGCAGCCCAGCAGGCGAGGCTGCGGTGGCCGGGAGCGGCCACTGCACTCCAGTCTGGGTGACAGAGTGAGACTCCAACTCAAAAAAAAAAAAAAAGAAAATCCATGCAATTTTCACCAAAGACCAAATATAAATATAAACTTTTATCTGAATTTTGATATGGGAAGCCTTGGGAAACAATTTATTAACCCACTCAGGAAAGCATAGTCCCTTCCTTTTAAAAGCAAACAGCAAAGAAAATGATCCCTGCGCTGTGGGAGGCTGAAGTGGGAGGACAGTTTAACGTCAGGAGTTTAAGACCAGTCTGGGCAATATAGCGAGACCCTATTTCTACAAAAAAAAAAAAAATCTTTACCCTTCTACCCTAAATCTAGTATTTAGAGGAAAAAAAAAAGAAATTGCTATAATTGCTATCATTTAACAAGTAAATGGATACCAATATTTAAGTAAATGGTATAAATATTTAAATAGAAATCCTTAAGCTTCCTTATAGAAGTCAGCTAAAGAAAAACTGAAAGACTTAGATTATTTTCATCAAAATATCCTAGAACCAGAAATATAAATAAATATTAACATAAAAGTATATACACACAGATCTATCTTTCCTGCCTCACCTCCCACAGTTTACAAAACAGGATCCATCCTTTGTCAACATATTTTCTGAAAATCAACCAGGTCCATGAATCAAATTAAAACCCTTAATATTCTCCCTAATTATCTCTTCTATCATTCAGTATCTTACACAAAGATAACGGCAAATGCCATTTACTTTGTTGCCTAAGTGCCAAGTAGGCTTCTGATTTAAATAATAAAACTGTGCCTTTAACAAGTATGTCAAAAATGTCATGTCAAAACAGGCTTTTCCATTAAGATTTACAGGATAAACAGTGTGCCCTTAATGCGGTACTTGTTGCCAATGTGTATGGGGGTATGTGTAACGGTCCTTTAATGACTTGTCTTTGGAACGTTTCTGTCCTACCTTTGCTGCTGCAGCCCGCCTGTCCTTTGCATCACTGAATTCATACTTCTGGAAGTACCCAATATGCACTGTAACAGACAGATGGACAGATCAATGGGCCACAGCGGCAAAGGCCAGAGAGACAGACTTGTTAAAAATTTAAATCAAGGTATACAAAAGGGATGGGGAAGACCAGAAAAAAACGCATCTATCTAAATTCTGTAGTAAAATACCCAAACTTGATGTTTGCAAACATCCCATATACATACCCAAATAAACTATTCTTGATTACATATTACTTCTTTCTTATAGGTAGAAATAGTACCACGGCAACAGGCAAAAATAAACAAATTGTATTTTTAATACCACAGGCAGTTACAGCAGGCACTTTGGTAAGCAAACCAGCTTCTTCCAAAGACTGCTCTTTGACACACAACCTATCACATTCATAGAAGACCTTGTGTATCAAAATTAAAATGGTAATTAACACAAGCAGAAAATTTCTACGGTGACATTAAGGTCTGTGTGATTAGAGTATACTTGGAATCACTGAATAAAGTTCATATTTCCGCATTTTACCACTCAACATTTCTTTCTATATAAATGGTTGCAAACACCATATCCAGGGAAGACAACTTTGGGGGTTTAAAACAATATATAATAGTGTCACTTAGGCCAATTACCAAGCTACAGCAAGACATTTATATACAAGATTATCAACAATATATTTGAAAGCTACAGCTGGGCTCGGTGGCTCAGCCTGTAATCCCGCGCCTTTGGGAGGCTGAGGTGAGTGGATTGCCTGAGCCTGCGCGTTCGAGACCCGCCTGGGCAACTTGGCGAGACCTCATCTCTACAATAAATCGAAATGAGCCAGGTGTGGTAGTGCGCACCTGTAGTACCAGCTACTCGGAAGGCTGAGGCAGAAGGATCGCCGGAGCCCAGCAGTCGAGGCTGCAGTGGCCAGGAGCAGCCACTGCACCCCAGTCTGGGGGGCAGAGTGAGGCTCCAACTCAAAAAAAAAAGAAAAAAAAAAGAAAGCTACATACGTAGAGTGTAGAGTCCTCATGTAACTTCAAATCTATGCAAACAAGTCAGCCCCAACAGCCCACACCTGTAAACCTAGCACTTTGGGAGAGGACTGCTTAAGCCCAGGAGTTGAAGAGCAGCCTGGGCAACATAGCAAGACCTTATTCTCCATAAAAAAAAAAGTTATGAGTAGCCCCAGCTACTTGGGAGGCTGAGGTGGAAGGATTGTCTGAGCCTGGGAAGACAGAGACTGCAGTGAGCCATGATCATGCCACTGTACTCTAGCCTGGGTGACAGAGTGAGATTCAAATTCAAAAAAATAAATAAAGGCCGTGCCTATAATCCCAGCACTTTGGGAAGCCGAGATGAGAGGACTGTCTGAGCCCACTGGTTCAAGACCAGCCTGGGCAACTTGGCGAGACCTCATCTCCACACTAAATGAAAAAATAGCCAGGCATGGTGGCATGTGCCTGTAGTTCCAGTCACTTGGAAGGCTGAGGCAGAAGGATAGACTGAGCACAGCAGATCTAGGCTACAGTAGCCGTGAGTGTGCCACTGCACTCCAGCCTGGGCAACAGAGTGAGACTCTGACTCAAAAAATAAAATAAAATAAAATAAAATAAAAATAAATAAATAAAACCATGCTAACAAGTATTCACATTTCAAAACCCTTCTAAAAACTATTTTTAAAAAAACAAACCAGGCCATTGCCTTGCTAAGTTATGGTGTGGCCATGTGCTCTTTGAGCTTTGGCCAGGCCATGTTTCTTAGCTTTGGCTCCCTTCCCTGCCTTGGGGAGGTGAACCTCCTCTTTCTCTCTCTAATTTACCTTTTAAACAAACTATATTTTCTAATCTAAAAAAAAAGTAAAAATAAAAATAAAACAAATCTAATGTCTTGAAAATTCTAGCTTAAGCCAGAATAAGTAACATACTTTGATAAAAATTTTTATCAGATATTACCCAAAATGCCTTTGTCTGATTTGACTGTACACAACTTTAATTTAATCTAATGTTTAATTTAATTCATTTTAATGTAATCGAGTATTTTATTTGCATGCATCTAAAATAAAATAGATCCATGCTACACGTCTAAGGAAGTCTGAAGAAAAGGCTTTCCTATATTACTCCCACAAGATCTAGTCATTTATACATTTCCTACTATTGTAACCCATCAAAAACATGAGCAGGTAAAGAGACCTGATAGTCAAATGCAATAAGGAAAGCTATAAAAGATATGATGGACAAATGGGGAAAACTGGTGAGGTATATATATTAAATTTTTTTCTATAATATCTTTACTGATATAGTTCATATACTTAAAATTAACTCAAAGTGGTTCAGTGGTTTTGATTATATTCACAGAGTTATGACACAGTTGTGTCAACCATTAATTTTAGAACAGTTCATCACTCCAAAAAGAAACTCTAGGAGCTTCTGGATAGTTGAACACGGGGAGGTTCCTGGAGGGTGGTGCAGCCAGTTGAGGACATGGAAGCTCTGTGCTCCTTCCCCCATGACTCATCCCTATGGCATCCTTTCTGTATTATTTGCAATATCCATTATCCTAAACTGGTAAACATAAAAAAGAAAAGAAACTCTAAATGCACCCAGCCTGACAATCACTGATCTACTTTCTATCTCTATGGATTTAACTATCCTGGACATATCATATAAGCTGTACCACACAGTATGTGGCCTACTGTGACTGGTTAATTTTGCCAATTAATTTTACTTATCTAGAAAGGCCAACAAGCAGAGAGTTTGCCTTGGACACCAAATAGATCTGTTTTACGGAGGGAATGGAGATCAACTATTAACTATCAGCAGGTTAGTTAGGAAAGTGGCTTACAGCTTCAACTACATTATAATATTCATAATAAAACAATTTATCAAAATTAAAAAACTGATAGTAATCACAGCTGATGAAAGGTAACCTGGAACTGAACTTAGTTCTATATAACACCAAAGACTTAATCACTATGTTATTTTGTTTCCTAATAAAATAATTCACCATTTCTCACTGATTCTACCTCCCTAATATCTTGAATGCCTCCCCTTCTCTCCACTGCAGAGGTTAGCCTTGCTAACCTCACTCCTATTCTGGTCCAGATTATTCTAACAGATTACTCACTACTCTCTCAGTTTCCTAATCTCACCCTGTTCTTTTATAACCTATACTGCCAACACAACAGTCTTTTAAACTCTAATTCTGTATTAATTCAAAAGTTTAAAGTTGATTCACATATTCCTAAAGTAAGTCCATCTCAACATCACTACTATGCTAAAGGCTTTCACTAACTGATGACACTGCTACCTGCTAGCCCCAGCTCCTACCACTCTACTTCCCTATAATTTCAGTAATATTCAATCTCCTATTGTTCATTCAACAAACTTCTTCTTCTTCTATTCCTCCCTTTCCTTTGCATGGAATGCCATCTCCAACTCCATCTGCCTAGTAAGTTTATTCATTTTTCAAAATCCGGCTTCTAACCCTACCAGGTTTTTGTCAGTCCTTTGCTGAAAATACCAATAATATGGTGTTCCATCTATGCCCTTATGCTTCTACTATTAAATCTATCATTGTGTTGTAATTTACTTATACATGCCCCTCACAGAGTGGTCCAATATCTGTATTCCCCCTGCAAAGTGTAACAGCTAAGAAATATCAGTTGGTAAAATTGAGTACTCAACTTAAATACTGCTTCCAATTAAACTTAAGCATTGTTTTTAGGAACCCATTAACCTCAGAAACTCATAAAATAATCATGATACTTAGGATCTTATAAGAAGAATAAAAGCAGGGTTACAGTAAGGATGGAGGCTCTGCATTAAAGAAAAAATATTAAGATTAATACTGTTCTTGACTGTGCATATATTTCCTTGGCTCAAATTCAACAAGTACGAGAGTTTTTTGTTTTTTGTTTTTTTTGAGTTTGGAGTCTCACTCTGTCGCCCAGACGGGAGTGCAGTGGCCGCTTTCGGCCACCGCAGCCTCGACCTGCTGGGCTCTGGCGATCCTTCCGCCTCAGCCTTCCGAGTAGCCGGAATTACAGGTGCGCGCTACCACGCCTGGCTGATTTTTTGATTTATTGCAGAGATGAGGTCTCGCTGCCCAGGCGGGTCTCGAACCCGCGGGCTCAGGCAATCCACTCACCTCAGCCTCCCAAAGGCGCGGGATTACAGGCTGAGCCACCCGAGCCCAGCTGAGAGATTTTTTAAAAAAACTAAAATAAAAAAGAGTTGGTTCCTTTAAGAAGTCTTTAGTCCATGAGGGCACCTCATGAATGGGATAAGGTGACCCTATAAAAGGGCTTGCTGGTGCGAGTTCACGTTGCTTGCCCTCTTGCCTTTGACACATGAGGATACAGCATTCCTTTCCTT
Organism: Cephalopachus bancanus; assembly: GCA_027257055.1. NCBI lineage: Eukaryota > Metazoa > Chordata > Mammalia > Primates > Tarsiidae > Cephalopachus > Cephalopachus bancanus. Next base: position 1,851,327 of record JAPVLO010000355.1, read on the forward strand.
ACCAGATAACGGAACCTGCCAGCATTTGGACTGGCAACTTGACCTTGGACTTTCCAAACACCAGAACTGTAAGAAATAAATTTCTATGCTTTATTAAAAACAAACAACAAAAAACTAAAATATCTCCCTGCTAATGGCAAACTATAAGTTATAAAATCCTTTGAAAAATTTATCATCAGGCTTTGGGGACAGAGGCCAGAGGACTGCCTGGGCCTAGGGGTTTGAGAACAGCCTGGCAAACTTGGCAAGACCTCATCTCTACAAGAAATTAAAAACTTAGCCAGGCACAGTGGTGAGCACCTGTAGTCCCAAATACTTGGAAGACTGGGGTGGAAGGATCACCTCAGATCTGCAGGTTGAGGTTGTGGTGGCTGTGATCATACTACTGCACTCCAGCCTAGACAACAGAGCGACACTCTGATTCAAAAAAAAAAAAAAGTTTATCAGTCGATCTTAGCACACTAAGGCCAGTCAAAATTATTTATTTGTTTGTTTTAAAGACACACTGTCATCCAAGCAGGAGTGCTGTGATGCTCCCTGTGACCTCAAACTTAAGAGATTCTCCCATCTTAGCCTCCAGAGTATGTAGAACTACAGACATGTGCCACCATATTTAGCTAATTTTTAAAATATTTTGTAGAGACAAAGTACTCACTATATTGCCCAGGCTAGCCTCAAACTCCTGAATGCAAGCAATCCTCCCATTTTGGTCTCCCAAAGCACTTGGATTACAGGCATGAGTCATAGTACCTGGTCCTCCCAATATTTTAAATCTGAGGTTACAAAGGAGAGAGTTCAGTCCTAGCGGCCTTAGCAACCAACTTACTTTTACATTTTGTTTTGGTACACAGAACGTAGAAAAGTATTATTCACAAAGTTTGCATTGCAATGTCAAAGTTCTTCACTTAAAATGACCTGAAACCTCTGAAATGGTAGTAGAAAACATTTTATTCAGAGCTAACCAGCTATCATTGTCTAGCAAACGCTTTTATTTTTATAAATGTCGAATCAGAGGAAATATACAGAACTCAAAATCTCAAAACTATAATACAGTAACATCAAGATGAGTTACTTATTTGCATGTTACCTCAAAACCTGCCAGTATCTGCAAGGAGGGTATGAAGAAACAGATCTGCCTTAGCATTACCTGGCATTTATTTAACTGAACAGAGTACACATGTACTGCTATAGAATTTTACCTTATGTAACTTTGCCTGGGCAAGCGTGAACAGGTCTCAATCGAAAATCCCAATGCAGAATCATCTTTCTAATTAACAATCCAAAAGAAGGAAAGCAGAGGCTTTATTCTGGATTCTGTACCCAAAAAAAGGGGTTAGCCTGAATGAAGTTAATGTATCAATAGTCTCCAAAATGCTGTGTGTGTGTTTGTGTGTGTGTATGTGTTTTGAGCCAGAGTCTCACTCTGTTACCCAGGCTGGAGTGCAGTGGCACACTCACAGCCACCACAGCCTCAACCTGCTGGGCTCAGGCAATTCTTCCACCTCAGTCTTCCAAGTAGCTGGAGCTACAGGCGTGTACCACCATGCTGGGCTAATTTTTTTTTAACTTATTGTAGAGATGAGGTCTTGCCATGTTGCCCAGGCTGATCTTGAACCTGTGAGCTCAGGCAATCCTCTTGCCTCTGCCTCCCAAAGTGCTGGGATTACAGGCTTGAGCCACTGCACTCCCCTCCAATATGTTAAGTCTTTAACATCATAGAAAGGCTATCATGAGGAAAGATTAGAATCAGGTAGATACAGGTAAAAACCTACAGGGAGACAAATATTAGTATGTGGAAAAACTCTAAATCAAAGCTGTTCAATCATGAAATGTGCTCACTTCTGGAAATGGCTGTGAAGTTACAGTAGAGGTTTAAGAATAGGCTAACACTGTTGATGGGATTGTAAACTACTTCAAGCTCTATGGAAAACAGTATGGAGATTTCTCAAAGAACTAAAAATTGAATTACCATTTGACCCAGCAATCCCACTACCAGGGATCTACCCAAAGGAAATCAATATATTAAAAAAGATACCTGTACTTGCATTCACAATAGCAAAATCACAGTCATCCTAAGTACCCACCAACACTTGACTGGATAAAGAAAATGTGGTATATATACACCATGAAACACTACAAAGCCAAAAAGAATGAAATCATATCCTTTGCAGCAACATAGATGGAGCAGGAAAATACCAGCTGAAGTGAAATGTCTCAGAAACAAAGCCAAACACTGCATGTTCTCACTTATATGCGGGAGCTAAATGGCAACAAAGATGGAAACAATAGGAACTAGGTGTGGTGGCAGGTGCCTAAAGTTCCAGCAACTTGAGAGGCTAAGGCAAAAGGATCACTTGAGCACAGACAGGTGGACTGCAACATTTTAAATCAAGCTTCAGACATTATCACATATTCCAAGGACCCAGCTACAACTATATTAATGCAGTATGGGTTGAGATAACTACAAAAACAGACAAAATTTTTAGGGCCAATGAAATGCAACAATCACACTTTAAAACTCCATAACAAACCTAACATAACCTGAATTATTTCCACATTAAATGACAAGTAATCTAAGGCCCAATCCATAGGTTTTTCCCTTTCATAAAACTGATGAACAGTAGGTTAAAAAATAAAAAGTGAACACATTTTCTTACATTTGAAGTTAACTATTAGTAATAATCACATCTGAGAACTTCACTGAAGAACTATTTTCTCACTGAGCAAAATAAGCAAAGTCAGTTATTCTCCCTTTAAACCAAGCATTCGTTATCTAGTACTCCACAACAATTTTACCATGCTGTTCTTCCAGTATCTCTTGGTGCTTCTGTCAGAAGGAGAAAACTGGGCTTTGTGGACCACTGGTCTAAGTCTGTAACTTCGTATATAAATCATAAATAAAATTTACATAATATATATGCATCCTATTACCTCAGTCAAGCAGTGGACTTATTTTCTGAGTCAAAGTGTCATTCACTCTGTCGCTTACGCTGGAGTGCAGTGGCTGCATCCTCCACCTCCTGGGCTCAGGTGAGCCTTCCACCTCTGCTTCCTGAATAGCTGGAATTACACCACAGCCAGCTAATTTATTTTTTTATAGAGACAAGGTCTCGCCATGTTGCCCAGGCTGGTCTCCATCTCCTGGCCTCAGGCAATCCTCTCGCCTCAGACTCCCAAAGTCCTGGGATTACAGGCACGAGCTGCCACACGAGACTCTACTTATCCATAAAGGTCAATATTTGCCTTTTTTCCTGAAAACCACAACATTTGGTCACAAAAGTCTGTGCTGATGATTGTTGTGGTGGTGTGAGAGCAAAGGGGAAAACAGCTTTAAAAAGTTTTCCCCAAGCATGTATCTAATAGGATATTGTCGAAATCACAAACATAACTTCCAAGGAAGAAGCTATAAAAAGTACTGCAGCATCTGTCTTACTTTCTTCTATTACTTGCTCTGAGGGAAGCCAGCTGCCCTGTTGTGAGGACGCTTAAACAACCCTATGAAGAGGCCCACGTGATGAAAGAACTGAGGTTTCCTACAGTAGCTAGTGAAGTAAGTCATCTTGAAAGCAGTTCCTTCAGCCCAAGTCAAACCTTCAGACAAATGCAGCCCAAACTGACAGGATGACTATGACCTCAAAGACCTTGAGCCAGAATTACCCAGCTAAGTCACTCAAAACTATGATAATAAATGTGTTAAAATCAGAATCAATTAACCATAAAGAAAAACCATTTTACTATTGTAAAGTTTCCAATATACAAACACAAAGAAAACTTAGTATGCCAGGCACGGTGGCTCATGCCTGTAATCCCAGCACTTTGGGAAGTGGAGGCAAGAGGATTGCCTGAGACTGTGGGTTCGAGACCAGCCTGGGCAACATGGTGAGATCTCATCTCTACAATAAATAAAAAAATTAGCCGGGCATGGTAGCGTGCACCTGTAGTTCCAGCTACTTGGAAGGCTGAGGCAGAAGGATTGCCGGAGCTCAGCAGGTCAAGGCTGCAGTGGCTGGGAGTGTGCTACTGCACTCCAGTCTGGGCGACAGAGTGAGACTCCAACTCAAAAGTAATAAATGAATAAAAACTCAAGCCAGATGACCACCTATCACTAGGTAAATTAAAATTTAGAAAATAAGCAAAAATTTAGGAAGAAACTCAAATCATATATGACAGTAGGAATCCACTGACTCTATAAAAGTAGCCTGGGCTGGGCGCAGTAGCTCACGTCTGTAATTCCAACACTTTGGGAGGCAGAGGCAAGAACTTTGAGCCCAGGGGTTCAAGACCAACCTGGGCAACTTAGCGAGACCTCGTCTCTACAATAAATCAAAAAAAATTAGCCAAGCATAGTGGTGCATGCCTGCACTTCCAATTATTTGGAAAGTTGAGGCGGAAGGATCGCCTGAACCTAGCAGGGCAAGGCTGCAGTAGCCATGAGCATGCCACTGCACTCTAGCCTGAGTGACAGAGTAAGACTCAACTCAAAAAAAAAAGCCTAGCAGCTTAAAAAAAACCACATTAGGCTTTTTTTAAAAATGAAAATAATGCAAGGACTACCACTAATATCTTCATGGGCCCTGAAGGATCCAGTCTCCCCAGGTTAGAAGCCTGATCATTCTTCTCATCTAATAAGTAGCAATCATCAAATGTCAGCTGAAATAAATTATCATTCTTCTATTTAACCCATCATTTACTGGGATTAAGCTATTTATAAAGTTACATAGTAACATAGTATTAAGAATGAGTGTGTGTGTGTGTGTGTGTGTGTGTGTGTGTGTGTGTGTGTGTGTGTGTGTGTGTGTGTGTACACACGGCCGAGGACTTAGCAAAGTTATGGCCTGTGATACTATGCCTATCATAAGGTAGTGGTTAATCAGAAACAGCAATAATCAGCCGGGCATGGTAGCGCGTGCCTGCAATTCCGGCTACTTGGAAGGCTGAGGCGGAAGGATTGCTGGAGCCCAGCAGTCGAGGCTGCAGTGGCCGGGAGCGGGCCACTGCACTCCAGTCTGGGCGACAGAGTGAGACTCCAACTCAAAAAAGAAAACAGCAATGACTGAAGAAAGTAGGATTGATTAACTTCAGGAACACAGGTTTTTTTTCAGGTTTCCAAAGCTTCAACAGGGGGCAATCCTAGGAACAATGAGTGAAAATAAACATGAAAATAGATTTTATGTCCACTTAATAAAAAAATCAAGAGTCAAACACTGGTGGCCAGGCATGGTGGCTCACACCTGTAATGTCAGCACTTTGGGAGATTGAGGCTGGAGAACTGCTTGAACCCAGGAGTTCAAGACCAGACTAGGCAAAATAGGGAGACCTCATCTCTATACACATACACACACACACACACACACACACACACACACACAAAAACAACAACAACAAAAACACACACACACACACACACACACACACACACACACACACACACACACAAACAACAACAACAAAATCTGACCAGATTTGGTGGCATGTGCCTATAGCCTCAGGTACTCAGAAGACTAAGGCAGGGGATCACCTAAGTCCAGGAGATTGAGGCTGTGGTGAGCCGTGATCGTGCCACTGTACTCCAGCCTGGTGACAGAGTGAGACTCCAATTCAAAAAAAAACCCAAAAACCAAAAAACAGAAATTGACTGAATAGACAAGCATCATACAATAGCTCTCATTCACCTCTTGACAGAGAACAGGAGTGTTGGGCGGGATGCGAGGGGAGGGGCAACTTCTAAAATGGCCCCAGTGATGTCTCCACTCCCTTGTGTAACCCTCTCATCTTGAGTATGAGTTAAGCTTAGTTATTCACTTAAAACAAATAGAATATAGCAAAGTGACGAAATGTTACTTCTGGGATTAAGTTATAAAGAGACTGTGGCTTCCATCTTGGGGGTCTTCTTAGATTCCTTGCTCTGAAGGAAGGAAACTACTGGTTGTGAGCCACCTTATGGAGAGGCCCACGTGGCAAGGAACTGATTATCTTCTGCCAACAATTAGCCTGTGAAAATCTGAGGCCTGCCCACAGCCACATACGTGAATTTGAAGAGAGATCACTCCCCAGTCAAGCCTTGAGAACTGCAACCAGTTGATACCTAGGCTGCAGCCTTATAAGAGACTGTGAGCTGGAGACATCAGGTAAGCAGACCCCAGAATTGTGACTCACAGAAACTGTGAGATATTAGATGCTTGTTTTAAACCAGTAAGTTTTGAGGTAACATAAGGCAAAAGACAACTAATGCACATAGCTACCACAAGTCAAACCCAAAACAAAGGGATCTAAGCTGATGAGTCCTGCCTATCTTTCTTCATAGTACTTCAGCTGACCTTACCATTACCCAAACATCTTCCTCATTCTCACTTCAATTTCTTAGACTGATTTCCCATCCATCTTTTGTATCCATCCAAATCCCAGCCATCTTTCAAACACCCAAAGATCTCTCTTCCATGAATACTTACAACTAGCCACTTAACACTTGATTCAACAACGTACTGCCTTACAACTTTGAGGATTTTAATTCAAAGAGATCATAAACTCCTTGAGAATAAGTCTTCTCATATTTCTTTCAAAAGATGTACTTACAGTATTCAAGAGTTTATGGCCCTTCCAGTGTATTAATAAATACAAAAGCTTCAACCTTTTGTATTTGGAAAAAAAAAAAAAAACCCAAGGCCAGGCACGGTGGCTCATGCCTGTAATCCCTGCAATTTGGGAGACCAAGGTGAGAGGACAACCTGAGCCCAGGGGTTTGAGACCAGTCTGGGCAATATGGTGAGACCTTGTCCTTACAATAAATCAAAAAATTAGTCGCGCATAGTGGTGCACACCTGTAGTCCCAGATACTTGGAAGGCTGAGACGGAAGGCTTACCCGAACGCATAAGGTCAAATGGTCATGAGCTGCCACTGCACTCCAGACTGGGTGACAGAGACTCCGAGTAAAAAAAAAAAAAAAAAAAGAAAAAAGAAAAAGGAGTGGAAGAAAAACCAAGTGCTCTGATCTAGAATGCAGATGTCACTAGTTTGAAATAATTCAGTAAAGGCCACCTTATCTGAAGGATAGCAACAATGATGACAAATCCCTTCCAACCCTATGATTAGTAAGTGCTACCCAGGTTGGAGAAATTTTCCTTTTTTTAGTTTAACCAATAACTTATCTTCCCTCATTAACCCCCCCCCGTAGTAATTTATCACAAGTCACAACACATGAAGAAACACTGCTGTTAAATTTCAACTAGATCACTAGTTCTCAACTTTAGCTTGCACCATCACCTAGAAGGCTTGTAAAAACAGATTGCTGGACAGGCATTGTGTCTCACACATGTAATCCCAATACTTTGGGAGGCTGAGGCGAAAGGATTGCCTGAGCACACGGTTTTGAGACCAGCATGGGCAACATGGCAAGACCTCATCTCTATAATAAATTAAATAAATTAGCTGGGCGTGATGGCACAAGCCTGTAGTTCCAGCCACTGGGAAGGTTGAGGCAGAAGGATCGCCTGAAAACAGCAGGTTGAGGTTGCAGTGGTTGTGAGCGTGCCACTGCACTCCAGGCTGAGCAAGAGTGAGACTCCTACTCAAAAAACAAAACAAAACCAGATTGCTCTTTGAGGCCATGAGACCAGACTGGGAAACACAGCAAGACCCCAACTCTACAAAAAATAAAATTAGCCAGGTGGGTGGCATGTATCTGTAATTCCAGCTACTTGGGAGGCAAAGGCAGGAGGATCACTTGAGCCCAGGAACTTGAGGTTACAGTAAACTGTGATCACACCACTGCACTTACAGCCTGGATGACACAGTGAGACCTTGTCTCTTAAAAAAAAAAAAAAAAAAAAGCCAGGCTCGGTGGCTCAGCCTGTAATCCCGCGCCTTTGGGAGGCTGAGGTGAGTGGATTGCCTGAGCCCGTGGGTTCGAGACCTGCCTGGGTAGCGAGACCTCATCTCTACAAAAAAATAAAAAAAATCAGCCGGGCGTGGTAGTACACGCCTGTAATTCCGGCTACTCGGAAGGCTGAGGCGGCAGGATCACCGGAGCCCAGCAGGTTGAGGCTGCGGTGGCCGGGAGCGGCCACTGCACTCCAGTCTGGGCAAAGGAGTGAGACTCCAACTCAAAAAAAAAAAAAAAAAAAAAAAAAAAGTCAGGCAAGGTGGCTCAAGCCTGTAATGGCAACACTTTGGGAGGCGGAGGATTTTGGAATGCCTGAGCTGAGGGGTTCAAGAGCAGCCTGAGCAACTTGGTGAGACCTCATGTCTACAATAAATAAATAAATAAATAACCAGGTGTGGTGGCACACACTTGTAGTTCCAGCTACTTGGAAGGCTGAGGTGGAAGGATTACCTGAGCCCAGCAGGTCAGAGCTCCAGTGGCTGTAAGGATGCCACTGCACTCCAGTTCAACAGAGTGAGACTCCAACCCCAAAGAAAAAAAAAAAAGTCTTAACGTAACTTAAGCTTAAGGAGATCAGATGGGAAAAGATAAACGTTTAAGAAAAATAAATCTAAGCCAGGCTCGGTTCCTCAGCCTGTAATCCCAGCACTTTGGGAGGCTGAGGTGAGTGGATTGCCTGAGTCCGCGGGTTCGAGACCTACCTGGGCAACTTGGCGAGACCTCATCTCTAGTATAAATCAAAAATTAGCCGGGCGTGGTAGCGTGCGCCTGTAGTTCCAGCTACTTGGAAGGCTGAGGCGGAAGGATCGCCGGAGCCCAGCAGGTCGAGGCTGCAGTGGCTGGGAGCGACCACTGCACTCCAGTCTGGGTGACAGAGTGAGACTCCAACTCAAAAGAAAAAGAAATCTAAACCACACTATACCAAACTTCAAAACAACACACACACCCTCTTCCTGCTCTCCCAATTAAGTTAACACTTTTAGATCAACCTTGATATTCCAATTTCTCGGGAAAAATAAACACCTCCAATCACTCACTGAGGTTTTTAAAAAAGATGTTAAATGAAGCATGTATGGCCAGCAGGTGGGCTCAAGCCAATAATCTCAGCATTTGGGGAAGACAAAGCGGGAGGACTACTTAAGCCCAGGAGTGCAAGATCAGCCTGGGCAACATAGCAAGAGAAAATAAAAAAGTAGCCAGACGTGGTGATGCACAAGAACTACATCCTCTACTTAATATTGTGCCTGGCATACAGAAAACACAATCAACATTTGTTGTGCTGCTGTGGAAATACAAAATGGTTAAGTTTAAACATTGCCCAATTACAGTTAGTTTAATAAATTAACTGTTTAGACAGTTACATTACCTTTTTAAAAAACAGAGACAGGGTAGCCGGGCTCGGTGGCTCAGCCTGTAATCCCGCGGCCTTTGGGAGGCTGAGGTGAGTGGACTGCCTGAGCCCGCGGGTTCGAGACCCGCCTGGCAACTTGGTGAGACCTTATCTCTACAATAAATCAAAAATTAGCCGGGTGTGGTAATGCACACCTGTAGTTCCAGCTACTTGGAAGGCTGAGGCGGAAGGATCACCGGAACCCAGCAGGTCGAGCCTGCGGCGGCCGGGAACAGCCACTGCACTCCAGTCTGGGTGACAGAGTGAGACTCCAACTCAAAAAAAAAAAAAAAAAAAAATAGAGACAGGGTATGGCATTCATAGGATGAAATACAGTGACACAACCATAGCTCACTGTAACCTCAAATTACTGAGCTCAAGCAATCCTCCCTCCTCAGTCTCCAAAATAGCTAAAACTACAGGCATGTGTCACCATACCTGGGTAATTTTTTTTTTTTTAGTTGGAGTCTTACTCCGTTGCCCAGGCTGGAGTTCAGTGATACGCTCACGGCCACCCCAGCGTCTATCTGCTGGGCTCCAGTGATCCTTCCGCCTCAGCCTTCCAAGTAGCTGGAACTACAGGCATGCACTACCATGCCCAGCTTTTTATTATTATTATTATTATTATTATTGTAAAGACAAGGTCTTGCCAAGTTGCTTGGGCTGCTCTCTAATCCACAGGCTCGGGCAATCCAATTTTTTTTTTTTTTTAATAGAGACAAGGTCTCACTACATTGCCTAGGCTGGTCTCAAACTCCTAGGCTCAAGCAATTACCCCAGCTCAGCCTCCCAAAGTGCTAGGATTTCAGGCACTCCTGAAGCACTATGTCAAGTCTAATTTTCTAATTTTTATGTAGAGTTGGGCTTGCTATGTTACCAGGTTGGTCTCAAACTCCTGACCTCAAGTGATCCTCCCAAAGTGCTGGAATTACAGGAGTGAGTCACAGAAAATCACTTGTTAGTGAAGGAAATCCTTGATTTTTTTCTTCAAAGTTCAAAAGGTAACCTAGGCAGCTACAAAGAATTTAAATAAAAGACCAAATTAAACAAACTAACCAGGAAGTTACAGTCAAAAAACCAAGAGTTCTCTAAAAGAAAAACTGTGTTGACTTATTTGATTGACAACCAGAGCCAAACTGCAGATAACCTACAAATAACACTAACTCCTTTCCCAGAAAAAGTAATCAAATTCTCAAGGAAAGATTAACTTGGTGATCTTTTTACATTTCAAACCTTTTCTTCTGCTAATGTATTTTCAAATTCACTAATGGCATATCTGATTTCATACTGAAAATTAGCACTAGAAAGTAAGAAATACAAAAACAAATTTTTTGTTTTTGAGTCGGGGACTCTCACTCAGACTGGAGTGCAGTGGCACACTCACAGCCACCGCAGCCTCGACCTGCTGGGCTCAGGCGCTCCCTCCACTTCAGCCTTCCAAGTAGTTGGAACCACAGGTGTGTGCCACCACACCCCAGCTAATTTTTTGATTTACTGTAGAGACGAGGTCTCTCCAAGTTGCCCAGGCTGGGCTAGAACCCCTGGGCTCGGGTAATCCTCTTGCCTCCAACTCCCCAAGAGTTAGAATTACATAAAAATTTTAAAGTTAAAAGTAAACTCTCTAATGTGAAATAAGGTAAAACCAAGGTTTTTTAACTTGACAAATCCTATTATCTTATTAAACCAACATTAAAAACCTAGACAACTGATATTTCCAAACTCTATTAAAGAGGTTTGGGCCAGGTGCTACGGCTCACACCTGTAATCCCAGTACTTTGGGAGGCCAGGCGGAAGGACTACTTGAGCCCAGGAGTTCTAGATCAACCTAGGTAACATAGCAAGACTTCATCTCTACAAAAAAAAACTTTAAAAATTAGCCGGGAGTAGTGGCATGTGCCTTTAGTCCCAGCTACTCGAGAGGCTAAGGCAGAAGGATTTCCTGAGCCCAAGAGATCAAGGCTGTGGTGAGCCATGATCATGCCACTGCACCCCAGTCTGAGTGACAGAGCAAGATTCCGACTCAAAATAATAACATAAAGAGGTCTTATAAATCAATAAGAGATAAATATCCCAAAGGGGGTAAAAAAAGAAAAAGCAAAGAGCAATTTGCAAAAGAAATACCGCCGGGCTCGGTGGCTCAGCCTGTAATCCCGCGCTTGGGAGACTGAGGTGAGTAGATTGCCTGAGCCCGCGGGTTCGAGACCCGCCTGGGCGGCAACTTGGTGAGACCTCATCTCTACAATAAATTTTTTAAAAATTAGCCAGGTATGGAAGGTGGAGGCAAAAGGATCGCCAGAGCCCAGCAGGTCAAGGCTGCGGTGGCCAGGAGCATGCCACTGCACGCCAGTCTGGGCGACAGCGTGAGACTCCAACTCAAAAAAAAAAAATACCAAGCCCAATAAATATGATTATGTTCATCTGCATGAGTTTTTTTTTTGGGATGGGGTTTGTTGTTGTTTTAAAGCAAATTCTTTAAATGACCATGTTATGCCAATCAAGCAATGACTGAGTGGGGAAAACTAGTATAACCTTTCTGAAAGCAGTATGTACCAAGTGCTTTGAAAATGAGCAAATTCTTTGACTCAAAGATTCAATGTAGCCCAAGAAAATAAGAAAACACTCAAAGACTGACCACAAAGGTATTTTCAGTGACATTTACAAAATCCAGAAACTAAAAAATAAAAAATGAAGGCCAGTAATAGGTTGGTTAAACAAATTAGTTTAAATCTGTAATCACATAAGCTCTTGAAAAACAGTTACTTATTGACAGAAGAAAGCTGTTCAGAAAATCCTTCTGTTTTTGTAACCTGTTTTTCCACTCAAAACAGATCGTAGATTATGGTTCCACTGATATTAACGTACAGATTTCCAGACTCTAAAAGATAACTACAGTTCACATTTTGGTGTATATCTATGGGTGGAAGGCTTATTTTGTCTTTTTTTTTTTTTTTCCTTGACTAATCAGATTTTTTTTTTTCTTTTTTTGAGTTGGATTCTCATTCTGTAGCCCGGGCTGAAGTGTGGCACTGACAGCCACCGCAGCCTTGACCTGTTGAACTCAGGTGATCCTTCTGCCTCGGCCTTCCAAGTAGCTGGAACTATAGGCCTGTGCACCATGCCCAGCTAATTTATTTATTGTAGAGATGAGGCCTCACCAAGTTGCCCAGGCTTGGTCTGCTACCCGTGAACTCAGGCAATACCCTCATCGCAGTCTCCTATTTTTCTTACAATGTGCATATATTACCTGTACTAAATTTTAAGTTGAAATCTATTAGCATAAATAACCTACAACATAGCCAAATCCTAGGTTAGACCTAATAAACGTACCACCTGGAGAAAAGATAATCTGGTAAACAACATACACTTTGATTCTACTGCTATTGCTAAATATGAACTTTTAAAGACATAGACAGAATTTATATATTCGGGAATTCTATTAAGAGCATTCTTGTGATTAAGTAGATGAGAAAAAAAAAGTTTCTTCAAAAATCAGGTACAGAAACATGATAAAAGCAGGACATCTTTAAAAAAATAATTTTTTGTAGATCTTATTAGTTCATTTAATTGGCATTTAGACTCTCACCTAAACTAATACATAAAGAATGATGAGTCTGGGCGACAGAGTGAGACTCCAACTCAAAAAAAAAAAGAATGATGTCACATTCACTAGCTACATTTCCAAAAGTGACATAAAGAACTTGTTTTTGGCCTCAGTTATTAAGGCATACCTAAGAGCTGAGAAGGTTGGATGAGATTTAACTAAAAGAAAGCAGACCTCCATTAAGCCAAAAAGTTAAATATTAAATATCCATGATTTTTTAAAAGCTAACTAAGATGCCAGTAAGCTAAGTAATAAGTTTGAGGACAACTGGTTCCACATTGTTATAGATAAATGGAAAAATAATTCCAAGTTTCACTGCAAATACTTAATAAAGTTCCCACAGAACAAAAGGAGAAAAAAGGAAAATTTCTCAATGTTGTGACCTAAGAACTCAACTGTCATATTTTTAGGATCAGAAAACGAGCTTTCAATCTTATCTCTACAACTCTTAATTTACTTCTAGGACAACATTCTCTACATTAAAGTTTGAGGTTTTCATTATTTAGTAGTAGCACTCGCTATCCGAGATTCTTACAATTATGCAAAACAGTCTTCAAATAGTGCCTAAATAGATGATTCAATTTTCAAAACTGCTGCTTAGGGGAGGAAGGGAGTAGGGTGGGGGACATGAGACAACACAAAGGATATTCGGTTTGTTACCAGGGAAGTGAAGACCAGTTAGAAGCCCAAACTTCACCAGCATGCAGTCTACTTATGTAGTTAATCCTCACTTGTACCACACATTCCTATAATAAAATAAAATCTTTTTTTGTTGTTGTTCTGAGTCTCACTCTGTCGCCCAGACTGGAGGGCAGTGGCCGCTCCCGGCCACCACAGCCTCGACCTGCTGGGCTCCGGCGATCCTTCCGCCTCAGCCTTCCGAGTAGCTGGAACTACAAGCGTGCGCCACCACGCCCGGCTTTCTGATTTATTGTAGAGATGAGGTCTTGCCAAGTTGTCCTGTTCTCGAACCCCTGGACTCAGGCAATCCTCTCGCCTCGGACTCCCAAAGTGCTGGGATTACAGGCTTGAGCCGCACCCAGCCTAAAAAAAATTTTTTTTAAATTTCTGTTTATTAGACAATACTGTAAAAATCTGTAAATAATGTAAAGTCAACGAGTAGTAACATACTTCTAATTTGTATTTAGACAACTAATTTAAGTTAAAGAAAAAAATAACTCACGTGCCAGAATGCAAAATAGTAACTGGCTACTTATATGTTTCCTTCCATGTTTTCTAAAAGTTGCACTGAATCAAGACTTCACTTTTATTCTTCAACCATATTCCTCAGGACAACTGTTTGGTTCCCCCTCTCCCCAAACAAATGGAAACTTTTCATTTCCTAAAGCTCAAAAATACAAAATCTGAGGCACGAGGTTAAATGAGATGTGGTTATCAACTTAAACCCCGCCTAACTTACTGACCACAAAATAGAAATCATCAGAGAAGAGAGTTCAGAAGCAAAAGCCTCTGCTTTCTGACTCACAATAGAGTTTTGTCCAATATTAGACAACACTGCGTTGTGTTACTGTTGTTATTTTAGCTGCAAGGGTGGGTATGAAACTGCAGTAACTATTCCAAATGCTTCACGCAAGTTATATGCTACAACAGGAAAAAGTAGCAAATAGGCTCCAAACAAGCAGCAAAGACGAGAAAAAGACCATCGGAAAAGGCGAACCATCATCACCTCTTCCGAGAAATAGTTCCCTTCCCCCACCTTTGAGTAGACACTTAAGACTGCCAAAGAGATCCATTTCTTCATTAACTGGTGCCCGCTTGGAGCAACCATACACCAAGCAGCTTGATCTCAGGCCTACCCTAATTCCTTCCAAAAGTGCTCAAGTGAGTATGAAGTCCGGAGTAACCCTTGCAGGGGCCCAATTCCTCTGACTCCTCTTCCCCACCACCGCACCTCCTCCGCCCCGCCCCTGCTGGCGCCTCTCCGGCCAGAGGAGGACACCAGGCCCGGGCACCAGCAGGAATTGCTCGCAAGAAAAGACATGGGAAGCCCGAGACCTTGGCCACAGCAGGACCGGGGAAGCACCGCCCCCTGCGCACCTCCCCACACCCGGCGAGCCGGCGACCGCCTGCTTTCCACACCCTCCGTCCCCAGCGGAGGCAGCGGAGAAGACAGGGCCGAGAGGCTACGAGCAGGGCTGCGCACCAGGCCCAGGCCTGCCCCTCGGGCCGCCCGAATCCGCTCCCCCGTGGGGCCCGGTCCAGCTGGCGCGGCGGCCACCCTCACCTGGATGACCTCGTTGACCTCCCGGATACATTCCACCATGTGCTGCAGAATCTGCTCGGCCGTGAGCACCTCGTAGCGGTAATCCTCCTCCTGCTCGTGCCCCGGGCCGCCGCCACCGCCGCCGCCGCCGCCGCCGCCGCCAGGCCCCAGAGCGCTGCCGCCGCCGCCGCCCGTCTCCCCGCACAGCAGTCCGTCCCGCTCCCCGCCGACGCCCAGCCCGGGCTCCACCAGCTCCACCTCGCCCAGATCCAGGTTATCATCGTCCGGCTCGTCGTCGTCCTCATCCTCCTCCTCCTCGGCGCCGCTGTCCTCTTCACTGCACTCCTCGTCCTCGTCGAACTCGTAGTTGTAGCCCTCGTCCGAGTCCATGGCGCGACGCGAGGGGCCCCGGCAGACGCTGGCCGAGGCGGGGAGAGGGCGGGGACGCCGAGGCCCCGGCTCTCGCTCCGGCTCCGGCTGATGTCCGGACGCAGGCCTGGCTCTGGCCCTGCGGGCCGCGGCTCCTCCCCGGGCGCGGCGGGCGGCGGCGGGCGGCGGGCGGCGGCGGGGAGGACGCGGAGGCGGGAGGGAGGGAGCGAGGGGGCCGCTTGCCGCCCGCCTCAGTCAGACGCGGCTCCGCTCCGGCCTCCGAGAGAAAACAGTCCCCAGCGCCACCTCCACGGCCGCTGCTATCGCTACTGAGCCAACAAAGGGGCGTGCGTCACCGCGTCGCGCTGCGTCGTCACGTCACTCCTCTTTGCGTCACGGCGCCCCGCCCCACCGCCCCTGCGTGGAGTGCGGGGAGACCCCAAGGCCCAGCCTGCCTGGGCCTGGTAGCAGAATGGCGCGGAATCGCCCTCTGGACTCGACCCGCCGCGTCTCCGTGGGTCTGGCCGACCCCCCCAGGCTTTTGCGAGAAGCGTCTGCGGCCTCTCGGACACTGGTCGCCGGGAAGTGGATCCCCGGGCCGCCCAGGTGGTGGTTTTTGCCGCAGGCCGTAGCTATCCGGGTCCTCGCGTAATCCCGGGGGACAGCGGCCCGCGGTTCCGGGAAGCCCTCACTGTTGAGCTACCGAATGAAATCTTGTGAGCGGATGTGTGACAGGTGAACCTCACATCAGGTCGTTCGCGTGATTCTGTCCACCTGTACAGACGTGCAGTGGTTGTTAAGTCTCCTACAGTGACGTCATGTTAAAGAGGCATTTCCTGAACTCAGCTAATCGATGTAAACAGCCATGGTTACAGCTCACGCCATGGTAATCCCAGCCCTTTGGGAGGCGGTTTTAAGCTCTGTGTAAAGACTTTACAAATGGTAAAGCATCCCTGAGCTAGAGTACCTGAGCAACCCAAAGCTCAAGAGAGGGACAGAGACCTGGCCAAGGCCACAGAGCCTTTGCCCTGTTTTTAGCTGTTGGGTGCCCTAAAACACCTTTCATGAAAATGCTTTCTAATGCCGAGGTGTTATATAGTGTGTCAAGTGTATTGTGCAACAACACGGTGTAGGCATTAATAGAAATTTCTACAAGGTCCAAACGTGACAAGAGAGGTAATGCTTGACTCTGATCTGGAAGTGTACTCCTGCGTGTGCTGAGTGTTGATGATTGGCTAGGAGTTTAATAGAGGGGAGGGGAGAGGGTCTAACCAGAGACGACAGAAGCAAAAGCATAGAAGATGTAAAGTAGTTAATGGTTTGGGAAGTTTAAAGTGCAAGGAGGATAAGTGGCAAAATATTAGGTAAGTTAGTTAGGGGTCACTTCAGTAAGAGTATTTTATGCCTTTCTAAGAGTGGTCTTAAATTTTTGTAAACAGGACGAGAGAGTCAGAATGTTCTGAAGGAAAAAGAGGAATAGAAAGGCTCCCTCTTGAGATAGTTTAAAGGATTGACTAGATTGAAAATCTTTTAAAATCTTAATCTCTATTGATAAATCTTACTGTTTGACCTGTGATTCCCTTTGGGAAATTGATTTTGAGAAGAGAAACGTTCCTTTATAATGTAAATATGCCTCTGCTAATGTGTTCATTTTGTAAGATTTAGCATATCAGTAATCAGATTTCTTAAAATCTCAGGATTTACAAATTAAATCTTTTTTTTTTTTTTTTGAGTTGGGAGTCTCACTCTGTCCCCAAACTGGAGTGCAGTGGCACGCTCCCGGCCACCGCAGCCTCAACCTGCTGGGCTCCGGCCATCCTTCTGCCTCTGCCTTCCAAGTAGCCAGAACTATAGGCACACACTACCACACCGGGCTAATTTTTGATTTATTGTAGAGATGAGGTCTCACCAAGTTGCCCGGACGGGTCTTGAACCCACGGGCTCAGGCAATTCACTGGCCTCGGCCTCCCAAAGTGCTGGGATTACAGGCTGAGCGACTGGCCAAATTAAAGCTTTTAACACCAGTGCTGGTAGGTCTTGGTCCTTAATTAGTTCAGTGTTTCTATTTAGCGATTCTTTGTTGTCACAACCGGGGCAAGCTATGGACACAAGCAAGCATTTCCACTCCATCCCCATTGTGGTATACCTATAAAAAAAAATTCAGTAACACTTGTCAGTACCCAAGCTTTTTTCTTTTCATAGTATCCCTATCTTGAATGAACCCTACCACACATCTTCTCCCCTTTGATACTGGAGCAGCTGACCACTATTAGAGAAAAATGCATAACCATATGTATTCTATTACTAAACATTAATCACTGAGCACACTGAGCCCTCAGTACTACCTAACAGAACTGTTACATTTGTCTGAATTGTTCTGCCATGCTAGGCAACTCTTTCACACTTTTGCCAGTTTCCTCAAACCCCCAACCCAGCCATTTCAAATCCTATCAAAGCACATGAATTTAAGTCACAAATTTGAAAATATCAGAACCAATGTGACTGAGACATGCTGAGCAAAGAGTGGTAAGGGATAAAGTCAGGGCAGATCAAGGAAGGAGGCCAGCAGGGCCTTGTAGGCCATCTTAAGAAGTATACATTATTGCAGTGGGAAACAGGGTTTCAAGCAGAAAAGTGAGATGATATGTTTTTAAAGAGAACTCTGGCTGCTTTATGGGGAATGAACAATGGAAACAGATACCAATTATGAGG
The DNA here is from genome assembly GCA_027257055.1 of Cephalopachus bancanus. NCBI lineage: Eukaryota > Metazoa > Chordata > Mammalia > Primates > Tarsiidae > Cephalopachus > Cephalopachus bancanus. The sequence goes on from JAPVLO010000355.1 coordinate 1,869,503, forward strand.
TTATCTCAGTAGCCTAGGTGGATAACAATGATAGGTCAAACTAGGGTGTGGCAGAGGAAAAGATGTGGTCAGATTCAGATAGAGTTTGAAAGAACCAACAGATTTTCTGAAGCTTGACCTTGGGACTGATAGAGGAATCAAGGGTGCCTACTAGGTAGGAGCTTGAGCAACTGGGTGAATGTCAGTGCCATTTACTGAAACATGTTAAGTTCCGGGTGCTCTATACACACCAAGGTAAATATGTTCAGCAGGCAGTTCGATAAACTAATGTACAGTTCTGAAGGTCAGGAAAACTTTGAGGCCTGGCACGGTGACTCATGCCTGTAATTCCAGCACTTTGAGAGACCGAGGTGAGAGGATTGCCCAGACCAAGGGTTCGAGACCAGCCTGGGCAACTTAGCAAAACTTCATCTCTACAATAAATCAGAAATTAGCTGGGCATGCTGGCACGCACCTGTAATTCCAGCTACTTGGAAGGCTGAGGCAGAAGGATTACCTGAGCCCAGCAGGTGGAGGCTGTGGTGGCTGTGAGCATGCCACTGCACTCCAGCCTGGGCGACAGAGTGAGACTCCCCAACTTAAAATAAAAAGCAAAACTTTGTTACAAAAATACTTTTTTTTTCTTTAAGTGGTTAAGTCATTAGGACAAATATATGTTCACTTTTTGGAAGGTGCTCATGTTATTTTTTGTTGTAATGTAAGTTTGCATTTAAGGCCAAATAAATGTGTCTTGCAATTATGAGGAATGTACATGCTGTGGTTTTGTACATTTGTCTAACTACATGATAGTGTGTACTCTACGTCTAGTTCCAACAGTATCTTACTTCACACTAGATGATTACTTGTACAAAATCTCAGGTTCATAGGTCCTCCTTATCTGCAAGCTCAGCATGCACGTATTCAGTCAACCACAGATTGAAAATATTTTTTTAAAAACCATTAAAAAAAACAACAGAACAATAATAATACAAATGAAAAACAATGTAGTATAACAACTATTTACATAGTATTTAAATTGCATTTGTTATTATAAGTAATCTAGAGGTGATTTAATATAAGAGAGAGGGCAACCCCTTCAGGTCCCCTCCCACTGTTGGAGCTTTTTTGTCCTCAATAAATCCTGCTTTCAAAAAAAAAAGTATAAGAGAGGACATATTAGGTTCTATGCAAATATGCCATTTTAGATAAGGGTTGTGACCATCTATGGATTTTAGTATCTGTGGGGATCCTGGAACTAATCCCTTGCAGATACCAAGGGGCACCTGTATTCTAGAAGAAAGATAGGGTAAAGGCTATCAAAAAGAAAGAACTGCCAGCCTGAGCAACACAGCGAAACCGCATCTCTTGGGGTAAAAAAAAAAAAGATCTAGACGCGATGGCTCAAGCCTGTAATCGCAGCACTTTGGGAGACCGAGGTGATAGGATTACCTGAGCCCAGGGTTCAAGACCAGCCTGGGCAACTTGGCAAGACCTTGTCTCTACAATAAATCAAAAAATTAGCTGGGTGTGGTGGTACATGCCTGTAATTCCAGCTACTTGGAAGGCTGAGGCAGAAGGATTGCAGGTCAAGGCTGCGGTGGCTGTGAGCATGTCATTGCACACCAGCCTGGGCAACATAATGAGACTGACTTGAAAGAAAGAAAGGGCTGCAGTCAGGAATCTTAGGTTTTAGTTGTTACTACCTCTATCAGACTTTTAATGAGGCACGTAACCTCAGTTTCTCTTTGCCTTATTACTATTTACCACTTAGGACTGGTGTAATATGTCTGTCTCTCAATAATGGTGTAACACTTAATTGATGTTTGTAACAAAATGTGAAGCACACAAATGTTTTTAAAGAAATGCAAGGAAACCAAGCGTGGTGGTTCATGCCTGTGACTCTACCTGGCCAACTTTGCGGGACTGCATCTCTACAATAAATAAATAAATAAATAAATTAGCCAAGTAGTTTCAGCTACTTGGAAGGTTGAGTTGGAAGAATCGCCTGAGCCCAGCAGGTCGAGGCTGTGGAGGCCGTGAGCGTGCCGCTGCACTCCAGCCTGGGTGACAGTGAGACTCTGACTCAAAAAAAAAAAATGCAAAATACTCAATTAGTTAGCTTATCTCTTTGTGCTTTGACTGAAATTTAATTAAACTATTTATTTATTTATTCATGTATTTATTTATTTATTTATTTAAGTTGGAGTCTCATTCTTTCACCCAGGCTGGAGTGCAGTGACACACTTCTACCTGCTGGACTCGTGCAATCCATCCACCTCAGCTTTCCAAGTAGCTGGAGTTATAGGCATGTGCCACCACGCCTGGCTAATTTTTTTATTTATGGTAGAGATGAGGTCTCGCCAAGTTGTTAATTTTAAATTAAATTTTCCTCAGAAAAATGAGTTGTAGAAAAAAATTAAGCTCAATTCCTAGCTGGGAGGAAAAAGGACACAGAATTCACTAGAGTGGGATGTTCTAAGAAAACATATATACTAGACTTTCTCATGCTTCCATGCCTTTATACCTGTTGTTTCCACCCACTTGACCCCCTTCCCACCCACTCTTTCCTTCCAACAAATCCATTTACTGTTTTTTCCAGTCATTCCAAACATGGCACTTGATGCCTAGAACATGTAATCTATGTATCCCATAACCAACAACTTCCAAGTTTTTAATAGTATTAGAATAAGAATGTAAACCTAAAGATACAAACCAATATACATTTCTTATTTTCTTAACTCAAAGTATGTTGAATCTTGCCAACAGTAAATCATCATTGGTGTTCTTTCTTGTTAATTCTTCCAGGTCCCCATGAGAACGTGAAGGTTGTGGAGCAAGAGAAAGAGGGGTGTGTGGGCATGTCCTCTGCAGCACTCCTTACCTAGGGTTTCCCTAGGACAGATGCCCATCTTACCTCCCACATCTCCGTGGTACTTGAGCTTTTAACACTTCATGGCTAGATAGGACTGATGCTGGACTCCAGGTAGATTGGACACAGTGACACAATGCAACTTGGTCACATATGAATAAAGGACAGCAGTAGGAAACACAAATCCTAAGGACCTGAAGGTTGGAGTCACTGAGGGAACCCAGAAACAGCAGTGCCCAACAGGACCACACAACTCCAAAGCTTTCAGAAATGAAAAAGCTTTTCTATTTTTGTGTTTTTCTTTTTTTTCTTTCTCTCTTGGTTTTTTGGTTCATTTGGTTTCTTTTGTTTGAGACAATACCATGATTCTAAAAGGTGGCTCCAGGAACCCAATACCACTCCTTTCTGTTATTTGGCAATGTAGCGAGAACCAGTTTTTCAATTCTGTGTTTCCAGCTATACCCTCACAGACATCTTCAGTAAAATCATAATGGAAGACTTGTGATATATGACTTCTTGTCCAGAATTATTTATGAGCTGCTTCACATTTTACTTTCCTGAAAAGACAGTTTAAGACATTGGATGCATGAGTTGACACACTCATATGCTGAAGCACTAAACAGAGTTCCCATTTGTGTGTGTGTGTGTGTGTGTGTGTGTGTTGAAGTCTCACTCTGTCGCCCAGGCTGGAGTGCAGTGTGTGTGTGTGTGTGTGTGTGTGTGTGTGTGTGTGTGTGTGTGTGTGTGTTTTGAAGTCTCACTCTGTCGCCCAGGCTGGAGTGCAGTGGCATGCTCAAGACAACACAGCCTCGACCCGCTGGGCTCAGGCGTTCCTTCCACCTCAGCTTTCCAAGTAGCTGGAACTATAGGCATGTGCTACCATGCTTGGTTAATTTTTTGATTTATTATAGAGACAAGGTCTCGCCAAGTTGCTCAGGCTGGACTCGAACCCCTGGGTTCAGGCAGTCCTCTTTCCTGAGCCTCCCAAAGTGCTGAGATTACGAGCTTGAGTCATCTCGCCCGGCTAGAGTTCCCATTTTAAAGAGTCTGAGCCAGGCATGGTGACTCAAGCCCGAAATCCCAGCACTTTGAGAGGTGGAGGCAAGAGGATTGCCTGAGTCCAGAGGTTCGAAACCTGCCCGAGTAACATGGTGAGACCTTGTCTCTAAAAAAAAAAAAATCAACTAGTGGCACATACCTGTGGTTGCAGCTGCTTGGAAGACTGAGGCAGAAGGATCACTTGAGCCCAACAAGCCAAGGCTGCGGTGGCCATGAGCATGCCACTGCACTTCAGCCTGGGTGACAGAGTGAGACTCCGCTCAAAAAAAAAAAAAACCAAAAAAAAATAGAATAAATAAAATGGAATAGCCCAAAGGGTTATACTATAGTTAGTGATTGGTATATTTGTTTACATAAAGCAAAGCCAGATGTATGTGGACACATTTTTTTGTAAACCCTAACAAGCTGCATGTAAGAGCTGTGAGCCTTTGTTTACTTCCTAAATGAGTATGTGGGAGGTTGCAGGTGGAGCATGTTAGATGGAGGGATGTTGTGCAAACTGACTCAGCTAACATTGAGAGGCACTATATAGTGTGATAGCACCATGGACTCCAGAGCTAATAACTCCACTTATTAAATACGTGACCAGGTGTAGTAGCTCACGACTGTAATCCCAGCACTTTGGGAGGCCAAGGTAGGAAAACTACTTGAGACCAGGAGTTTGAGACCAGCTTAGGCAACATACCAAGACCCTGTCTCTACAAAAGTTTTTAAAAAGCTATCCAGGTGTGATGGCATGCACCTATATAGTTCCAGTTACTCAGGAGGCTGAGACAGAAGGATCCCCTGAGCCCAAGAGGTCGAGGCTGTGATGAGCCATGATTGTGCCACTTTGCTCCATCCTTGGCAACAAAGTGATACCTGGACTTAAAAAAGAAAAAAAGTGACCTTAGGCAAATTACTTTATCTCTTAGCCTGTTTTCTCATCTGAAAAAAAAAAAAGGAACAATTATAGGATTTCCCTCATTGGGTTATAATGATTAAATGAGTAAAGGATTCATTATGATCATTATTGGGCACAGAAAATGAACAATGCTTTGTTTTAGGCCTGAATATATACAAAGATGGTTATTGAGTCAATTTTAAAGCAGTGGCCCTTTGAAGAGTACAAAGTATTATTCATCAAGTTGTTGAAAATGCTGCTCTTCTTGTATGCCTGTATTTTTATTAGTTAATTCAACAAATCAGTTCACAATATTATGTCCAGCACTGTGCTAGATGCCAAAATTAAGAAGGTAAATAAACCATTTCAGCTCTTAAGATGTTCATAGACTAGTGAGAGAAACAGACATATAGACCATTAATTATGATACTATAATAGAAATACGATTCGAATGTTAGGGAAGCAAGAAGATAGTCATCTATCTCTGTGTGGGAGGCAAACAAGGGTGTCACAGAGAGCTTCCTGGAGGAGGTGTGGCCTGAGCTGAGTACTGGAGGAAAAATAAATGATATTCTGGGAAGAGGGGTATGAATGTATGGAACAATATAGCACATTTGAGCCACAGATTATTTTAGGAATTGCTAGTAGTTCAGCATACCTGAAATTCAGGGTTATATGGTTAGATAAGACTATTAGAAATAATCTTGGCCTTTCTTGTACCCTTCCCATATTCCTTTCCCGTGTGTGTGTGTGTGTGTGTGTGTGTGTGTGTGTGTGTGTGTGTGTGTGTGTGTGTCAGGATCTCTGTCACCCAGGCTGGAGTACAGTGACCTGATCATGACTCACTGCAGCCTGGACCTCGTGGGCTCAGGTGATCCTTCCCTCTCAGCCCCCTGAGTAGCCAGGACTAAGGGCACATGCCACCACACCTGACTAAACTTTTTGGGGTTTTTTTTGTTTTTTCTTTTGTAGAGATGAGGTCTCACTATGTTGCCTAGGCTGGGTGCAAACGCAGGGCTCAAGCAATCCTCCTGCATCAGCCTCCCAAAATGCTGGGATTGTCGGTGTGAGTCACCATACCCGGTCCCTTTTCTTTTGTTTGAGTCACAGTCTCACTGTGTCACCCAGGCTGGAGTGCAGTGACACACTCACGGCCACTACAGCCTTGACCTGCTGGATTCAGGCAATCCTTCCACATCATCTTCCAAGTAGCTGAAACTACACCGAGCTAATTTTTTTATTTACTGTAGAGATGAGGTCTCACCATGTTGCCCAGGCTGATCTTAAACCCCTGGGCTCAGGCAGTCCTCTCACTTCAGCCTCCCAAAGTGCTGGGATTACAAGCGTGAGCCACTGCACTTGGCTCCCTATTTTTTTTATATCTTCTTTCACTTTCTTTTTAGTAGCTTGGCTAAAAGTTCCTCAGCTTGCAAATAGTAGAGCTAGAAATCAAAGCTCCGAATCATCTCTCAGTCTCTAGTCATTGCTCCTCTTGCTGTGCTATTTTGAAGATTTTTCTTTCTTTCTTTCTTTCTTTTTTTTTTTTTTTGAGTTGGAGTCTCACTCTGTCGTCCAGACTGGAGTGCAGTGGCCGCTCCCAGCCACCACAGCCTCGACTTGCTGGGCTCCGATGATCCTTCTGCCTCAGACTTCCAAGTAGCCGGAATTACAGGCGCGCGCTACCACGCCTGGCTAATTTTTTGATTTATTGTAGAGATGAGGTCTCGCCAAGTTGCCCAGGCAAGTCTTGAACCCGTGGGCTCAGGCAATCCACTCACCTCGGCCTCCCAAAGTGCGGGATTACAGGCTGAGCCACCGAGCCCGGCCTTTCTTTCTTTTTTTTTTTGAGTTGGAGTCTCACTGTCACCCAGGCAGGCTCACAGCTACCACAGCCTCTACCTGCTGGGCTCAGGTGATCCTTCCACTTCAGTCTTCAAGTAGCTGGAGCTACAGATGTACATCACTACACCCTGCTAGTTTTTGTGATTTATTGTAGAGATGGAGATCTCACCAAGTTGCCCAGGCTGGTCTCGAACACCCAGACTCGGGCAATCCTCTCACCTCGGCCTCCCAAAACACTGGGATTACAGGCATGAGCCTCGACACCTGGCCTATTTTTCATTCTTTTAATAATACTTGTCATTATTTTACTGGAATCTTTGTGAGTGAAACTATGACAGTTTCTTTACTAAAGAAGACTATGTTTTACTAAATTTATTTTGATCATTGCATTAAGCTTATATAGGGTGGGCCGGGCTCAGTGGCTCAGCCTGTAATCCCACACTTTGGGAGGCCGAGGTGAGTGGATCGCCTGAGCCCACGGGTTCAAGACCCACCTGGGAAACTTGGCCAAACCTCATCTCTACAATAAATCAAAAAATTAGCCGGGTGTGGTAGTGCGCGCCTATAATTCCAGCTACTTGGAAGGCTGAGGCAGAAGGATCGCCGGAGCCCAGCAGGTCGAGGCTGCAGTGGCCGGGAGTGGCCACTGCACTCCAGTCTGGGCAACAGAGTGAGACTCCAACTCAAAAAAAAAAAAAAAGGTTATATAGGGCAATAGGATAGGTACAAGGACAGGAGATGTGTTCCATATTAATTCAATTAAATATACATTTATTGAGTGCAATTGGACATAACCATTGTATTAGGATTATTTTGTTTGTATGTGAGTGTGTTAGGTATTATTAAAAATTAGGCCCGCCAGGCTCGGAGGCTCAGCCTGTAATCTCACGCCTTTGGGAGGCTGAGGTGAGTGGATTGCCTGAGCCCGCGGGTTCGAGACCCGCCTGGGCAGCGAGGCCTCATCTCTACAATAAATCAAAAAATCAGCCAGGTGTGGTAGTGCATGCCTGTAATTCCGGCTACTTGGAAGGCTGAGGCGGAAGGATCACCGGAGCCCAGCAGGTCGAGGCTGCGGTGGCCAGAAGCGGCCACTACACTCAGTCTGGGCGACAGAGTAAGACTCCAACTCAAAAAAAAAAAATTAGGCAGGCGTGGTGGTGCGTGCCTGTAGTCCCAGCTACTCAGGAGGCTGAAGCAGAATTGCCTGAGTCCTTCATGTCAAGACGATGGTAGTCATGAGCATGCCACTACACTCCAACCTGGGCAATAGACAGATTCCAACCTAAAAAATCTAGTA